>JABFEB020000060.1:5015962-5028215 GCA_019775895.2 Stomatorhinus ivindoensis
ATTGCCCATAGCCAAGATTTGCACTGCTGGCCCCATTGAGACCGATGTTTGGCATTGGCACTAGTGACCAGAGGTTTAGCTGTAGCAGCCAATGAACATTGACCTGTGGAGCTGCTGGTGAACAGCTCTGCGGGTAACAGGAAAGGTGAAAGGTACATTTAATTTTGCATTTCATTTTATTTTATTTCTATATTCTGTTTTTTGGATACAATGCGGGTTACTGCCCAGACGTCCCTTTCAGACAGCTTCCTCGTATATCCAGAGTTCTTCCTGTTGGATGTGGTCAGTCCTTCGTGGTGATATGCTGACTTCACACTGGTCACCGCAGCTCTTGATACGCCAGCGAGACACGCAGCAGCAATTTGTCCTCTTTTGAACTCTGATATGTCTCCTGTTATGTTGTGTGGATTGCAGTATATTACGTATAACTCGGCCATGGCTCTGCTAATTCAACCTTCACACTCTGCTCATACTGATAGGATGTGCAATCGGAGAAGATTGGCCACCAGGCCATGCATATATAGGCGTGAAAACCTGAAACACTGTCCTGGCCAGTGTTTGAGTTTCATTGTACATTTTTTGAGAAAGCAGGGCCAGTCAGTTCCAGGAACTATTGGGGTTTAAGGGGCTCGCCTCTGCTGACCCAGGGATTTGAACTGGCAACCTTCCGTTCATAGACATGTTAAATCGACTGAACCACACCCCCTCCCCGTGTGCAATTTTAGCTGATGGATATAAACAAGTGTCTCCACGCTTACGACAGTTCTGCTATGCGTGACTTACCTCAGGAAAACCACCACATACTAATTAGTTAATTGAAATTTAAAATGCATGGTAATGTGCTCATTGATCAGTCGAGCTTTGTGATTGGACAGTCAAGCATACATTTGCATAATAGTTACAAGCCTTCTTCCCAGGGTGGGAAAAAATATATACGGCAGAGCCATTTAAATCTGATTTACTACTGATTGTTAAAAAAAGATTCATGCAAGCCCTGCTCTTCTCGTTTCCCCATCACCGCATTGCAGCTTCAGTTATTATGTAAATGATCGCAATAAATCTCGCTTTATACGGCGTCCCGCGGTGGGAAATGAGGACTGGATTTCCAAAACACCACACATTCATGCACATTAACAGAACGCGACTGGCCAAGCCGGCGATTTTTTCCCCCCATTGCCGTTTCATAAAAGCAGCTACGTTGCCTTCACCATAACAGCAATCGGTCGACTGGCTGCTCAGCTACCAAGGCTTGGACGGGATTAGCTGCTTTCCAGAAGTAGCTAATCTGCTACCTGCTTTTGACAGCAATGGGCGGAGACTAAGGGTCGATCAGCACCGCCCAGACCATCCATTGTCAGCCATCCCGTCCAAATGAATGATAAATAAGTCATAAAACCTACATCAGTTATTTATGACATTGTAAAGGGACAGCCTGCACCACCCTCAAAGAAAACATACCTCGGCGTGGGAGGGGGCAGGGCTGCTTGCTCACACTCCTGGGGATTCACGTGACTTGTCAAGAGCAGGGGGCGAAAATCACCACCCATAGGAGAGCCAATCACAGTGCAGCAAGCTAATTACAGACGTAATCATGTGACCCCGACCACCAGCCACCAACAGGCAAGTCAGAGAGACTGACGAGGCTAGAACAAACTGACACCCCCTCTGCTCACGCTGGCCTGCATACTGTGGCTCTCCATGTCCCCCAGCATATCCCGTCATGCTCCTATATCATATCTGCCCATACATTTAGAGTCCTGAGCAGAACTCTGGGTCTGACTGCAGGGTTGTCCATCCAGCCAAGGCGGTTCAGGGCTGTGCTGAAGGGGCCGATGGAATTTGAACCAACAACCTACCGATCGCAAACACAGAGACCTAACCTGCTGAGCCAAACATCTCCCCCAGAGGGTCCCGTCTCCCACCCTTTACAGGAATGCTGCACACCTGATGTATAGATTGTGCTGAAACATACAGCTTGTCACCATGACGAATGTGCAGTGGGAGTGACTAGGGAAAGTCTCTCACCGCCTCTGTGACAGGACAGATTTAAGGTGCAGGTCCCATCCCAGGGAAGAGATGCCTCCCCCTTCCCCCACTCGTTCTCTCGCCAGGGGTGTCTTCAGTCTTCGTCCTTCTGCTTAAGGTTCTCGGAATTTCGTATCACTAGGCTAAAATCCCTTCTCTGTCACAATCATTAAAATCCCAGAATGCAACAGGACATGCAAGTGTCAAAAGGGAGGCGTTTGTGAGTATGTCAGTGCGGTCAGTTTTAATCAATCAAAATGTAAATCACGGCATTACCAGAACAATCTGGAAAATCTTGCTCTAACTATTTAAGGGGACTAATCTGCAAAATATTGCTGAATGTGGATGTCAGGCACACTGCAGATCTTAATATGACGAGCAATGCAAAGAAACGCTTTGATTCTTAAGATTAACTCCCAGAGGAGTGCAGAGCTCAGAGCACAATGAAGCTCGTCATCAGGGAAGGCCATCGGGAGCCTCTGCGGCCTCGCACCTGGCAACCCCAATGTACGGTGAGAGAGCCGTCCAACAGGGCAACCCGTGTGTCATGTCACGCATTGCAGTCGGCGTCCAGATAATAGCCTTTAGTAAATCACCCACTAATTTGGCACTGCAGCCTGAGATGAGCCACAGTTCCTGCTGGTTTGCCCCAATTTAGTCAATCAACCCCGTTGTTTGTATCAGCAGGACACAAATCACTCATCTACCAAATTCTTGCTGAATTGCACATAAGGCAGTTAGGGTAAGAGAAGTGAGCACAATTAACTAAACGGCAAGGAAATCCAATGGCTTGCTGCTCCCGGATTGGGCACATGCAGCCTCCGCTGATAATATCATTTCAGCCTCATCCTCCAATCAGGATTCACGTTAAACGTGGTAAATATTCAGGGGGGCCTTCGTTAGGCGGCGCGGTCATTAAATGGGTGGGAGGTAGAGTGTTGAGTTGAGTCAGGAGATGGATATGCAGCCATCACCATCAGCTGTTTAATAGAAAACAAACAAAAAAAGAATCGTTCTTCTTGGTTACCCAGAGGTAACAAGGAACGGCATGGCAGGAAAATTTACAGCCCCAACCTCAGCTTTCGACGGCCACGCTTCCCTGAGCCCTTCCATTTTTCTGCGTTTTCCGTTGGAAAGTGATCATTTTATCCCACAAACTTTGCGTGTTTGCTAAATTTTATGGTTCATTAAAGAGCTGAAGGGACGCTGGAGCCGTTCCAGCCCCCGTAATGAGTTTCTGAAAATGATTGTTTTTAATTTAATAATGTACTATTTATTATTAGCCTCTTATGTGCATTGCAGGCACCCGGATCGTGTAATAAACTCAGGAGAGTGTGGCCCTCCGAGGCGTAGTAACCAAAGCCAGACTGTAGGGGTCACTCACGGTGAACAAACTTGTACCCAAAACAAATCCCTGTAGCTGTTTTTTTACCCTGGGAATACATGTTTTCCGATAGAGGTGTTGAACATTATGGGATGTTTTTTTCCTTCTGCAGTTGCCATAGCAAGCCTGCATCATTCAGTCAGCCGCTGTTGATGTACATGCCCCCCCGCCTTATAAGCCCTGCTTTGATCTCCCAGTTACTTTACTGATTATTAACTGGGTGTCAGTCACACACTTTGGGGTCCCGCATAGCGCACACCTCTATATACGTCATTCCTTCACAGAAGACAGAGTTTTCCAGAAAGCACTCCTGCTTCCTCCCACTTAACACACCTCCTCTTCCTCCTAAAGATGCGACTGCGTCATAATGTCACAATCTGCGGAGGAGCGAGAGCACATGGAACCCCCCCCCTGCAAGTTCATTATGTGGAAATGGATGCGTCTGTTTGCCTGGCAGCGCCCGGATCCCGGCTGAATCGACGGGGGCACGCGGCTCTTTGAAGTACATGCTTCATAATAGTATTCCTCTTAACGGACGCGGCCTCAGAACCTCAGCCCTACTTTTAGGGGTTATAAGGGGTCACGAAAATGCCTAATTCCAAGTGCAATGCGTCATTCCCAGACCGGGGCGATCAGGAGCACCAGCTTGAGCACGCCGGGCTCCGCTACCACAGGCTGATGGGAGCTTTGAACCAAAGCGGCTCGTCTGTATCAAACCAGAGCTCACTGCCACCTTCGTCTCCCAACCCACGTCCTCATCCCTGCTCTCCTGCTCCCTAGGACCTCCTCCTGGAAAAGGAGCACCCCATCCCCACCGCGTGTCGACGCTCCTTTCCCCTGCACGTCCGTGTTCTGGGGGGGCGGCAGTGGTGGGGATTAGTATTTAGATTTCCCTTCGAGGTAATTTTCCACATCAGTTGGCCCCCGCTTGCTCCATCGCCGAGGTGCGTAGCGGCGCCGCCCGAGCTGTATTTATGACGTCCCCCCGTAAGTTTTTCTCGGGTCCTTCTCATCAATTTGAAGAATGGGCGCCGACTACCGTGAGATAGTTTGGTATAGGCTGGGGGGAAGGGGGCGGAGTCAGCACGGAATTCAAGAAGTCCCCGGTAAGCGCTGTGTGGGGGGGCGGTTGAAGGGGCGTGTCAGGCAAGGAGCATTAATCACAGGGAGGGGTCCCGCCGGGGGCCTGTCTTCCAGAGCCATTTCTCAGTGTGTTAAAGCAATAGCTCTCCCCCCCCCCCCCCAGCTGGTGTGCCACTGAGGAGTGGGGGCAAGGCAGCGTGATTCGTCAAATGGGACGAGAGAAACAAATACCCAGAACCCCCCAAGACAAGGGAGAATTAAGGCCACATAAAACCTTGCGTGGGATTCCGAAGGTTCCAGGCACCAGTGTCCCCTGAGGAATCTGTGCTCTCTCTCAAACCAGGAAATCCACAGAAAACATGGATGTGTGGTGCCTTAAGTGTCTGATGTTCCCAGAATATCCCCTATTGGCTGGATAAGTAAGGGCGAGGTCTCCCGTCTTTCAACTAATTAAATGAAGTGATAAATCAAAAGCGAATGATTGTTTCGGTATTTTGCCTCACTCATTAGCCAACGACTAACCGACGGCTCGGGCCTTCCACCAATCACAGACGCTGTCACTGCGTTTTTGGCAGAGGTGGAGATTTCAGGTCCAGAAAGTAAAAATCCAAACCAGGATTTTGTTTCAACCAACCAGTTGAGTATAAAGAGTCATGGTCACAGATACTCAGCTGGTTGGTTGGAACAAAACCGTGGTTTGGAATTTCTGGACCTGAAATCTCCACCTCTGGTTTTTGGTAAGCACGTGGCCAGTAGCAGCCTGTGTAGCATCCAGCCGCAGAGGACAGGACCCGTGCAGCGTTACACAGGAAGCGAGACCCTCTGCGGAAGCCAAAAAGAAAAACGGAATCAAAGAATTTGAATGGTGCAAGATGGAGAGACAGAGGGAGGGAGAAGGGGATCCATGTGGTAATGGGGGCATCTCCGTGGGCTGGGCCTGATCCTGGTGTCTAAGGTCCCAGACAGCTTGTGGCCTATTCGGGGCCCGAAGAATCACTCTGACAGTTTAAATGCCACACAGCCAATAAGAGGCTCAGCCTGTCACCACTCATTTGCTCATCAACAGCGGTTGCCATGGGTAACGGGAAGTGATCTCCCAAATTGCTTGTATCTTTAATGATTTTTTTGCATCCCAGTCTTCCCCACGGACGGACGTGTCTGCACAGATTGGCCCTATTTGCCGTTTGAACCAATGGTGGGAAAAGGTTATTGAATATAATTAGAGGTGCGTGAATTAATACAGACATTCTGCGGAGTGCGCAGGGCACATTTGGCCATTTAAATATGGTCCGTACATAATCGTGACAGCTGTCATATTTATAGAGCCGATTCTGACCTCAAACTTGGTTATATAAGCTCTGTTTTATGAGCTGGAGGAAGTGCCACAATCGTCACGTCCTCCGAGACGCGTCTCCATCTGTAACAGTTCCCAAACGCACTGTTTTATGACCAAGGTGGCGCTCCATGCCGCCATATTGAAATGTTCAGGCCGTAGGAACAGAAGCTAATGGTAGCGAATCCAGGGCTGAGTCACAAAATGACGTGATCTGAACCTTTTAAGGCCCGTTTGCTTCTCCTGAGTCCCAATGCAGTGCCACGGGTGATTATTAACAGCGTTGCTTTGTTTTGGCAGACGCGTCAACACATTAGCATTTCCGATTGATGCACTCAGCTCACGGCAGGAAGTGCTTGAATTGTTTTAATAGCTCCGTATTCCCCAGACGAGGCGTTTGAAAAGCCATGTACCATTTTTTTTTGTCTTGGTACATGACAGAGGCCTTCTTCTCAGACAGCACAATGAATATTTATAATGGCGGCATAATGACACAAACAAGCTAATACAGTGGGATACATGACCAGACAAGCGAACTCTCAACAGTGTCTGTTTTAAACCAGCCGTCTCTAAATTAAGAGATGGATGGTAATGTAAATAAATCTGTTCCGAGATGGGAAGCATAATGAAATCCCACCAAACGAGCTAGACTGCGACGGCAGCCATGAATTAATTAAAGGTAGCTTAGCTAGAATAACCAGACACTGAACCCGAACACAATGTCAGTACATGGGTGTGGGATGAGATTGATAGCTAAGCAAATGACCGACACGGACAAACAGAAACGCCCAGCCCTTAAACGTCCTCTGCTGGGGAATCCACCAGAATTCCATGTAATAACATCCAAAGCAAGTAACCTGATTAAAATGCTACAACACACACACACACACACACACACACACACACATAAACACACACAGTGTCGCAGATACTTCCTTGCATAAAGTGTAAATTAGGAAACCGATGCTGAAATCTGCAGTGTTTTAGCACAGCTGTGCATGGAGAGGTTTTAACTCAGACATATAGCTCAAAAACTTCTAGAAGATTAAGCAGTGTGTGACTGCACAAACCAAGCTACTAGATTAAGTACCTTTCGATTTCACTGGGCTCTCGGCGTCTTTTGGAGCGAGATTATACGGCAATATGCAAACGACCACCTCTCATTAGCACCCTTCCGGAAGGTGACCGACCATCTCGCTCATCTCACACTGTACACTGGCCTCTGGCGTAACATTACTGTGTTTACTGGGCCGCCCGGGGGGGGTCTCCCTGGATTGGCAGGCTGTGGGAGGGGCCTCTCAGTGTTATTTTCCCTCTGACACCCAACTAAATGTATGTGTGTGACCCCCTCGAAGCAGACACAGTGCTGCTATTATCGAGACGCAGAATGTCCCCCCAAAGCTTGACAGAAACAGGCACCACGTTCGCGCTCTGACTCCCCCCCCCCCCTCACTCGACGGTGACCCTGCAGAGTGACACCCATGGCATCCATAAGTGATGCCACTTCGCCATGACAACAGAGCGCTGACAGAGGCCGCCAGTGACAGACACTTTGCAGAGAACAATGTGGGCGGCGGCCAAACAGGGTATGGATTTCTTTTTTTGGGGGGTGGAATTTATGTGGTATAATGCTGCCCGTGCACGACCTACAGCAAGAGTGATCTTTAAATCTCCTTTGAAGAGATTCTCCCTGTGTCCCACGCAGGGGAAACGTTATGTAACCACAATCTAAGTTTAATAAAAGAGAGCTACCTTATAACTCTAAGATAACAGCAACAGCCTTAAACCTCAAAGAGAAAACTGCCCATTATGGGTCATTTTAAGGGCTGTACCCTCAGCCAAACTGTCTGTTCGCTGTCACTGGTGGTACTGACCTGGTCATCTTGGAGATGCCAGTAACCCGAGGGAACAGCTTAAGCCCCAATGCAGATATGCGACGGCCAAACTAGGGCCCCCCTAGGCAGCGTGGGGTTGGGGGGGGGGGGTCTTTTCATTCCCTGGGATGGAAGCAAAACTAAAAAATCTATCAGAGGCACAGAGCCTGCGTTTGACATGAGCAGGTACGACAGTTTTTACAGTCGACTTAATGCTGTGCCTAAGCAACTTATGGAGAAGATACAGTGCTCTCCTCACACTGTTCCATCTGTCAGAATGCCCAGTGTTCAGCTGGAGACAAGAACCCCAAGCACGCCTCTCTGGCCTTGTCAAAGGGGCTGTGGAATGTTCCTCAACACTGCAAAGTCTCCGCAGAGCTCAGGAGAATCTGGCTGGGTTACGGGCACAGCTTCTCTGCTTAAGGGCCACTTTTACTCACAGGTGAGTTTGGCTGGTTATTCTAGTACATTTCTCAGCAAGATCCTCTCTTGCATGTCACTCACCCAGTCATGAACATAACGGGCAGCATCGGGCATGGACCCCGTTTATCATTTGTGTTTTCATTTCAGACATTTATGCACATTTCAGAAAGCAGGATCAGTCCGTCGCTGGAGAAAACGGCCTTTGTCAAGGACCCCGTGGGTAAACCACTCTGCTGATGCTGGGAATTGAAGCGGCAACCTTCTGATCACTGGCACAGCACGCCCTCTTCAAGCAAGTGTTCGGCTAAAACAATGATTTTGGGGGTTTCATTAATTTATAAAGCAGGAAGTGGATTCCACATATTTTTTATAACACTGCATTGAAAGCACATACACAAAAAAAAACAGTCCAGATACCCAGCATTTATCAGTCGCTCTCATTTTTAATCAGTGGGTGAACAGAAATAATAAGGCCCTCTGTGAATCGCAGCCAGAACGGAAACAAGTGTTTGCTATGAGGGAGCAGCTTTCATGCTGCATCCCAAGAATGTAATCTGTTGTAATACTCTAAATGCTACACCTCAAGTTAACATCCAGACGTTGCAGTAGGCAAGGTAGTAAATAAATAGATAAATCAGCTCCGCGGTTTGGGTTGAAGGTGTTTAAATGACGGCACGCAGTCTTTTGTCTAAAGGGGAATGCCGGGGATGCTCAAAAGTGGCTGTACTATAGAATTTGAAGACGAGCTCTTTGAGAAATCATAGCGCGTGCTGTCACAGCCTCCATGCATTATTAACAGCGGCGCGTACAGTGCGATGAAGCCCCGCTTCGTATCCGTTCCCCTCTCTGCTTCAGCTGAATTTGCTTTGCTGCTGATACAAAGACAATCATTCAGGCTTTAAGCAGACAAAAGCAGAGCCTAGCAGCACACTGGGAAAGGAAAACAAGAGCGTTTTTTTTCGAGCCTTTTGTTTCTATTCAAAACAGAGCACGAGCATGGCAGTGGGCTGGCGAATGACGCGCCTATTTTGACAAACACTAATGAAATGTCCTATGGGGACAAAGACCCAGAGTAAAAATAGTCAGTTACATCTGGGAAAAGTTTACATGGCATCCGTTAGCCCTCCCTCCTGTACTTTTTTTTTAAGGAGGGGGGCATTAGAGGAGCTATAATTAATACAGAAGCGCCAACCATGTAATTAGCCAATGGTTCGTTCTGAATTGGTGAGTGACAGGGGATGAGGAACTCCAGGAGCCAATCAGCTAGGGCCACTGCCCCTGTGGTCCCGCCCCGGTGTACACCCCTGCCTGCAATGTTGCAGTTGGAGTAAAATTAATATCTGGGGGACAGGCTCTGGTACTTCTAATCCACTCTCCTTTCTCTCTCTCTCTCTCTCTTTCCTCTCTTTCTTGTTCTCCACTTCCGCTCACATGAATCAATCTCTATTACAAAAAAAGGAGCCACAGATAGGAATTAATCTGACTTACAGCTGGATTTAACGGGCGGTCAAATTACGGCCCCAGAAATAGCTACAGGAAGCACCTGGGCTGTGCGAGCTGCTTCATTCTGGCTGCCAGATGGGATGAGAAACGATTATCTCTTATGGTACTTGAAAAATTCTCCCTCACAGCTGTGAGTTACTCTGCATTAATTAATTTGGTCCTAGAAAAAAGGTAAGAGTGGCGGACAGCGGGAAAGCAGCAGATCCGGAAGGCCAGGATAGTGTGGCGATCGGCTCCCACGAGGGCATTTTCAGGTCAATCGCTCCACGATACTTAAGCATGCAGCTATTTCCAGTGTTAACCTGCCCTAATTTACACAACGGAATATTTACTTAAGCTTCAAGATTAAAGTTCCATCCCGAGCGAAAGGGGACTCGGGGACTTGATGCCAACTGGTGAAGAGTTTGTAATTTTGGCTTCAGAAAGCCAGCACCAAAGGCTGCACAGCACCAACAAACCGGTGAAACACCGGCCTGTCATCTCAAAAGCAGTTTATCCCTCATTGTGGGCTAAGGGATAAACTGCTAACCTCCCGGGAGACCAGTAGGGGGTGCTCTCACAGCAGCTGACAGCCAGGTATATCTGGGCTGGCTTAAAACTCTCACGCTACAGTGGATCGATATTAATTATGTTCTGGTTCAATTTCACAAACTCGGTTGGTTTTTTTTTAAGACTCTTAAGCGTGGAACAGCACATCTTATAGATGTAATGTGGGGGGCGTCACGCTACATGAGTGACGGGGTCGCCCTAAAATAGAGCCACGTGGCGGGAGATCCATCAGCAGCCTCTGCGGGCGCACCGACGCTTACGTTCATCAACACCATGAAGCATGCAACCAGTGGTGCCGAAAGCCTGAGACCCTGCTGTCCAGAGGGCTCCGGGCAGCCGGGAAGCCCATTAGCCGTCCACCGGCGGCCTGCGGTCCGCTGCGCGT
The DNA here is from genome assembly GCA_019775895.2 of Stomatorhinus ivindoensis. NCBI lineage: Eukaryota > Metazoa > Chordata > Actinopteri > Osteoglossiformes > Mormyridae > Stomatorhinus > Stomatorhinus ivindoensis. Next base: position 5,026,522 of record JABFEB020000060.1, read on the forward strand.
GGGCTGTGCTTGGAGACGACATTGGCCTATAGGGGGCGCAGTGGTTAAAAGAAAAAGCATCTAAAAATGTCAAGATCTGAAAAATTTATATATCACACTACAGGCACCATGTGGCAGAAAAATCTAACAACGTGACACTGATTAACGATACGACATAATGCCGCACTGTGCTACGCTGTAGCAATGCCCTGCATGTACCCAAGTGCAGAGGTGATTTTTGACTTTTCGATTTTTTTCCACACCAGCATAGGCGTACACACAGGCCAGTTCCTCGTTATCTGTTCACACCTAAAAAGCACACGTGGTCGCTAAGGAGACACGCTATTCACACATCATGTTGCAGTTTCCATGGCATCCAGTCAGTGCTGGTTAATTGTTAAGTTTTGAGGAGAGGATTGGAATAACGCTCTCAATATCGTTTCATCACTTCAAAGTATCATGAGTACAAGTATAGCGGTGGGGGTGGGGGAGCTTTCCCTTAACCTGCCATGTTAAACACAAGTAACACAAAAGTATGAACATACTATTTAAAATACTCCCAAAGTAAACATTTTCTATTGTTTGTTTTTAAAAGAACCGGGGATTTTTAAGGGGACAGCGTATATTAAAGGCTGGTGAATTACAAATTATTGGAGGAGCTAAAAACATGTTTAAAAAATACATCTTTCACTATTAGTCCATTAAAAAAGCATTTTAAAGCCCGGAATCAAGGTGCAGTGATAACACAGAATATCTTTCATTTATAATACATCAGTCCATCTATCTATCCATTAATCTACTTATCCTTGATAGGATTGAAGGTTATTTAAAATACATTTAAACCTAAATATTACAAAGAGATTTAGCAATTGACTGTAACAAAGTCAAGTCATAATTAGATTATTGAATATTTTTGAAAAACTTAAGTCTGAAAATCAGTCAATATTACGTTTGTGTGGCGACAATGAACTTCAGAGCTTAGAATTCATCGCACAGTCGTAACATGGAGAACAGGGATGAAAGTATCTCATTACCATAACATTTTTACTCGTACATATAACAGAAGTGCTTTAGTTGAGTCCTGTTCACAGCTCTTATAACGGTTGGCAGCCACTAATCACAATCCTGCGTAATCGGTGTGCTAAAAAGGCTTCGTCATTCTCAAGAGTAAAGTTTTACTATAAAAGAGTGTAGCTGTGTAGAGTGGAAACAGGAGGGACCAAAAAGGAAGATTCTTAACACATGTGGACACTCACACCCTTCCTGGCCCAGACACCAAAGCGTTACACAATTCAAATGCAGAAACACACGTTTCCGCTTCACGTGAGAGACCTCACCGGATGCGCTGTGGCTTGGAACGCTCTGCAGAGCCGGCTGCCTGGCGTGTTACGCGCCGCACTGCGTTTGACACAGTTTTTCCAGCTCCTGGCTTGCGGTAAAATTGCCGTTGACAGACGCAAAGCTTTTTCTACTAATACTTTGCTTTAAGATGTTCAGATCTTTCACTGGCCACCTTACATATTTGCATTTTATATTTACATTTGACAAACTAATACTGATAATATTCTTTCTAGAAGAAAAACATAGAAACAGAAGTGTCTTCTAACGTCTTATTTCCTGTTACTGAGCCAGTGTGAGTAGCATCATTGGCTATGGAGCTATTTGTTATTGACTGACAGGATCTAGCTGGTTTGGCACCCCCCCCCCCCCAGCCC
>JABFEB020000060.1:5035515-5056320 GCA_019775895.2 Stomatorhinus ivindoensis
GGGGGCAGAGGGAAGCGAAGGAAGAGCCAAGACTCTACTGCATGACATTAAACAGGAATTACCTGCCACTTACACCTCAAGGGATCTGAATTTAAACACAGAGGGTTAGTCAAAAGTGACACTGCTGTGTAGCATTTTACTTAGCGCCCCCTGAAAATTCCCCCATGCCAGCGACTAACACTAGGCTTTAGATGAAGCTATTCTTAATGGGACATGTACCTTCTAACTCGTTTTTCCTTGTCAGGCTAGTTGGGGGCCCAGGAGGCGATACGAGGTAGAAGGTCCCGAGGTTGGCGTGCACTCTGGATGGGATGCTAGTCCATCTCAGGGACACATACACAAATTAATTATACACTCTGGGCAAGTTAGCCTGACTGCATGTCTTCGGAACTGCAGGAGGGATTCAGTGTCCCAGCCAGGGCTGCCCTTAAAGGCGGGGAAAGAGGAAGGGTTTCAGGGGGCAGACGCTAGGGAGAGTGCAAACACAGAGAATGATGCTACTGTAATGGGACAGAATAACATGCATCTCTCTGGAAGGAGACTGGGCAAATATTATTCGAGGCCAAAATGATGTCAATAGCATTGTTACCAAGCTTGTAAAATAAATTTGCACATGCATTAAGTATCAGAATTTCCCAGAAGTAGGAAGCAGGAAATTACAGGTTATCCATTTAAATGGCATTCAACTGATGCAAAATATGGAATGAGGTCAGTTCAGGTCACACCACAGGGCATTCGATAAGGAAGCAGCTCACGCAGGGTCCTGGTTGTTATTAAGCCAGATTTGCAGCACATCAAATCATGCCTTGGTTAATCCTTCGAAACAAACATTTACATGTGAATGGAATTGCAGGATTATGCTAAATTAAACCAGTAAGAGAGGTCAAAGCCCCTTTCCTGCCGTCCTCTGTTCCGATGCAGCAAAAGGATTGATGATCATTAACTAGCCAAAAACTGGAGGCATAAATCAGGAAACAGGTAGGACCTGTAGGGGGCGATATAAAGGCAGGCTGCCAGTATGCAAATTCACGGTGCATCTGTCGACCAATCACATTCCAATCGATCTTCCCTATGGCGCTGCCCTGCTTTCCCTGTGTGAGAAACGCTAGCGGCACGTGGTGTTTAATGAAGCCACAGAACGGGAGGGATTTTAAACTGATGCAGCAGGAAACGGCACAGCCTCACTAAGCAGGCCCCTCGGTCTACAGGAAAGCCATTCAGCTCAGCGAACTAATGGCACACGTGGGAGAGCCCCACACAAACATTTTGGGCAGAAGGTAAACAGCAGCACATCTTCAGAAGTGACCGGCAGCTGGAAGGCAGCCAAGGGGCCGAACGTGACCCTGGGGTCAGTGATGGGCAGTTATCCACTTAGCCAGCAGAGGGCACTAGGCAGGGGTACTCCCTGGATGGGGTGCTAGTTACCTGTGGAGCACATATACATTCATGCCCTAGAGAGACTAAATAACCACACAGCATGTCAATGGCCCGCTGGAGGAAAGCGGAGGAATCCAAACATAATACAAAGAACACAACCAAACACCACACGCAGGATTCGAGGTCCTATCCCACAGTGATGTGACAGTGCAACCAACTGAGGAACAAAACCAGCCTCAAGGCACCAGCATCACAGCGAAAAAATAAATGCACTTTGCTGTAGGGTTTTGTTGCTGGTTTGAGCAGTGAAATTCCATCCATCACCTGCTGGTCCTGAATGTTACTCCACCTTAGAAGTTATCAACCTTGGAGCTCAATGCTTCTCCAAGCAGAGGAACTAATCACCCCCCCCCCTCCTCCCAGCTAGTAATATCTCTGACCACACATTCTTAACCGCCACTTTTAATTCCCTCAAGCTGCACTGAGAGGTTTATTAATCATTCAGGCCTCCCAAAAGATTTACTCTTGATTGACAGCAGTATTGATGAATACCTCTGCTGTCGGTAGTGGGAGTGGGCGGCACAAGGCTCATCGGTCCACCCCATTGGCCAGGAGCCTGCCCCCCCAATCAGAACCACTAACAGCGTCTTAATCGATTCCTGCTATCATCCAATATAGCTCAAGGATGTTCACCATGTTAATTCCCTCCATTTTCTAGGTAGGGGCACATTCCTGAGTCACCCAGGCAACCGCCCACTGGTTGTTCAATTTTGGAGGCTACAGTTGGAAGTAGTGGGAACTTGGGGGGGGGGATGTTGGGTGACTAAGGCCTCCCCATCCACAGGAGAGCAGAAGGGGGCCTCACAGGATCACGTGCAAGTCTGTATTATTTATTAAGCCCGAAGACGAGGTCTGCGATGCAGAGAGCGTGGGCATCCAATCCACCCACCGGAAAAAAAAAAACTCCGCACCTTCCTGACAGCCGGTGGAATTCGGTGTGCCGTGTACGTCGGCCCGCCCAGTGAGAGGGAGGCAGTGCCTGACTTTGGTGCGAAAGGTGGGCGAAAGCGAATCTAAAATAATACACCAAAAGGTCCCAACCTCATCACAGAACTGACATTTAGAACGCCAACGTCTGTCACCGTTTGTGCTTCGCTGTTCATGATAAACCATAAATATACATCTATCTAACCACTTATCCTGGCCAAGGTTGTGGGGTAATTAAAAAAATATTTTAACGATTATAAATACAATGACTGAAATTAAAACTACTGACCCTCTTGTGAAGCAGGTCGAGGTCTCTCTGCTCCAGATGCAGAAATTATCAGAACATCAGTGTGAAGATGCCATCCCACTCAGAAAATACATTCAACATCCAAACAGAGAAATGTGACGTGAGGCGTTGGAAAGGATTCAGGACAGTTGGGAAGGAAATTAACAATTTTATTAAAGAAATAAAAATAAAAACCACAGGCACACGAGTCAAGCATATCTCCGCCCATGTCGCCGTGGCAACACCCCCCACCAACAGCACTGGAGGATATTGCCAAGTTGCTACGGCGATACGATGTGCCAGAACGCAGTGATCACAAGGATTCTTCCATGGCTGGGGGGAGGATTGAAGTGCCTATGCCGAATGAGCATCACAGAAGGACTATACCTGTTGCAACACCCCCAGGTAAGTTGCGTTCACGTCACCATGGAGACCAGAAAGCAAAGACTGCATGGGTGCATGGAACTCCATGGGAGTCAAAGGAGGCCCCCCGAGAAGGAGCGCCTCAAAGGCCTGCTGCTCCTGCAGTGTGCAGTGGGGCTCATGGCTGCAGGTCCGATTGTTCAGACAGACAGAAACACGTACAGGAAATGAATAAGTAATGGATGGCAAAAATAAAGACAAGCCGTTCTTCAGCGAACGGCAGCAACACACCCCAGTAAACCCCTAAAAATATTGAATGCATGAGCCTGAGGTTTATGGAGAGAGGCAGAACCTTAGGAGGTCGTGTTCTGTACATATTTATTGGGCTGGAGTCAGGTAATCCAAATTATTAAAGGCTTTATAGGCTCAGAAAACCAAGGGGACTTTAACAGCAGTTTGGGGCACTGAGGTCATCAAAATACCTCAGACCATTGAAACATTCGCCTGGTACTTCAGAGTGTGACTGGAAAACCGTACGCTGTTAAGCCAACCGCGCACTGGAGGTCAGTGCAAACCCAGCTTCTCTCTCACACACACACACACAGGGAATCCATCTGAAGTGCAGCCCCTGGATGCCATAGAGATCTTTCCCACTGAAACAAAAACATACAAGCTCAGACTGCAGTGCAGCTGTATAATGAGACCTCAGCCTACACACTTTTGAAGAGGAATGTGTGTATCTGTCAGCCTCTGTAGCTGTGAAAGGAGGCTTCCTGTCACCCGATAGAGTCTCCCCACTGTCACCCTTTAACCAAACCACAGCCTACAGAATGTTCTGACGTTCCAGAATCCTCTCCGGAGAAACGACAGCCATCAGTGTCAGACTGGTAACAATGGGCCGCTGAGATGCCGTTTCCAGAAGGCGGGCGGCACCAGATACCTACTTGAGTTGCATCAGTGAACATGCTTCCGATGCAGCAAGTGCAAAAAAAAAAACAACACCACCATTCCCAGTCATTCAGATCCGTCTGCTTTCCTGTCGGCTTTGTATCGCTCACTGGCAAGATCGACGACGACACGGAAAAATATCACAGGTCAGTTTTTTTGAAAGAACGTCTTTCAGTGGCATTCTGTCACACATTTAATGTTCAACTACCCGGTTGTAAGAGAAGCACAGGATTGTTAGACTGAAGCTATAATATTTACTTTGATCCTGACAGTTTCACATTTATCTTAAGAAAGAAGCCCTTAACCTGGACCCTACCAAATACATCTCTACTGAGGGGGGTGTTCTTCCAGTTTGAACTGGAACGTGTATAATGCAGGCTCACCAGACTCCCCTATGATGGAGGCTACTATCTTAAAACCTCTGGGATTATAGTAAAACAAAATTATAACAACAACATCAACAACAAACCACAGACAGTTAGGGAACAGCAGAAATCTCTCACAGCCAGAAGCAGCGCTTCACGAAGGTGATGGCAGAGGAAGGCTTCCTCTCATCCGGCGTTCAGCCCGTTTCCATAAATAACGGCGCGCCACTTAATTCAGCGTAGGATCAACGTGCCGTGCTGATCTGACGAACCCGGTTGGAGAACCTTAAAAGAAAATTCATTATGCATTTTGCCAGTTTCTGGCCATCCATGCGTTTGACCCAATTACCCAGAGTTTCCCGGGAAACTGGGACGACGTGGCTCATTTCGGCATGAAAAAGTGGGGATCCCTTTCCAATGCGACGGCTCAACGTTTTGCCGAAGGAGCTGGGGCGTCGGGAAAAAAAAAACGCTTTCACGTCCGCCACAAAGACAAGCGCGCCCCCGGATTCACAGTCTGTCATCACTCCCCACCCGGCAGAGGGATGAAGGAGTAGCGGCAGGCAGGCCGGCGCTTTCGCGGCCAACACCACATTTACAGTGGAGCCACATATCCCCCCCCCAAGGAGGAACCGGCCGGCTAATAAACGAAAACAGAGTGTTTCCACCTGAGGCCTTGTCGACTCCAGCAAATAATATCAAATTCAATTTGGGTTCCAGCATTTTCTGGTGGGTGGGGGGGGGGCAAGCAGAGACATGGAGTAATTCTATCCATCTTTTAACCGCTTATCCCGAGCAGAGTCACAGTTGGGGCCTGGAGCTCATAGCCCATCTCAGCTGTAGGTGGAGCAGTGCACCCCTGATGCAATGCTAGCCCACTGTAGAGCACATACACGTATAATCATACTCTATGGCCAGATAAAAGCCTAACTGCACATCTTCGGACTGTGGGAGGGAACCCAAGTGCAGGGGAGGGCATATAAACTCATGCGATTTAACCCCCCCATCCCTGCGGGTGTGCACGCACAGTACAACTCACTGCTTCTCTTTGGATAGCTGAGAAGGGTCTTGGAAGGTTGATACCCAAAGTGATTTTCACTTAAAGCAGTGCAGGCTACCTGCCCACCTCCCTTTCAGGACCTATTTTAAGGGCACTCTCAGGTCAGGCCTGAGAACGTCCTTCAGCCCCTGGTCACAATGTGTCACAATGTAGCCAAGATCATTTTCATCCAGACTGGATATTGGTATCAAGTCCTGCTAGACCCCACACAACAGGACTATTCCACAGCAATTATGAAGTACAAGTCACAAAATGGAGATGACAGTTGTATTTGTAAATGGGGGAGCACTCTACAACTTTATCCCCCACCCTTTACTAGGAATATACAATCATAAAGGAGAAAGATTTAGCAATTCACCCCTTTCAGTTTTCACAACAAAGACACTAGAGGATGAGTCACATTCCTTATGATCTCCCCAGTTTAATGATCACTGCAAACGCAACGGAAGCCACAGCAATCCCGAACCTCGGTGGGGAGGGGGGGGGGGGGGACGCACAGAACAAGTTAGTGTTTTAACCAGCTTTTTTTCTTGGATGGATAATTTTCGTGTGTGTAAGTGTCTCTTAGGATGAAATACCGCGGATGCTGCGGACCAGACAATAACATCCAAAGATTTCATCGACGCGTGTACGGAGTCGACCTGTTGCCCGATTCATCCCCCAAGTAAAGTACATAAATCTCAGTCAGATTTAAGCACACACACACAGCCACCCACGAAGTTCTTAGGCGTTTTCGGCGTGTTGGGGAAGGACTCCCCAGGCATCCAATATCTCAGAGCTTATGCTGGCCTCGATACCATCGGCATGTAAACGCCTAGAGCGGCCTGATCCTTTTCCAGCGCTTGATGGATTTGCTGCCGCCCGAGCCGCGGCTGTCACGGCGCAGGGGGAAATTATCGCTACTTCAGGTGACAGCCACCGATGCACGCCAGATATCAGCCTAACAGCTGCCCGGGCTGACATATTGCTGAAGACGTGTCAGACAGCCTTATTTACGACGGCGGCATTCAGCGAGGGCGCCTCCTAATTAAAACCCCCGGTGTGTCACCGCCATCTGGGCGCTGAAGTCGCGCCTGTAATTTGCTGACAATGTATTACAACCCAAATCGGTTGTGTTTTGTCTCTTTTTTTTTTCCTCGGTGCTTTAATCACTACTGAACGGTAAATGTCACGCTGCGACTTACATTGGGGCTAATTCATTCGTATTCATGCCTAAATATCAGAGCTGGCTATCCGTGCTCTGTTTTTCAGGATTGTAGCATGGGGATCTCTCCTCAATTATTCAGAAGATTGATGTATAATTAATCCAAAGTCATGGCAGCTGGAATTATTACCTATGTGCTTAATCCACCGGGGAAAAAATGAAATACGACGGGCAGTCAAACGTAACTGTGTGATGACTAATTCAGTGCAGCAACGCAAATCCCAAAATTGACTGAATCCATTCGCTAAAACAAACAGGGTAGTTTGTAATTATCTTATTTTCAATGCATTTGATAACATATATTGTTTGTTAGTAAGCACAATAAGTCAGTATTATTGTGAGATAATATTTAACAGGGCCTATAATCATGACATTTCATAAATTCTATCCGATTGCGGCATTAACTTTAAGTTAGTTTCAGAATTAGGTTTCCATTCTAAGGTACACTACTTTCCATTGGAACATTGTCTGTTACACGGTGTGTCCTGCTTACCTCTCGTACTATTCTAGTTCACGCAGACAGCCTTCCAAAAATCTCAGTTAAAACCTTGCAACGGCAAACAATCATTTGGCATCCTTGATAACAGCAAATCGGTCTTTGGATCTGGGTCCCTTTCATAGGCCTACGATAAATGGAATGCTTAGTGGCTGTCCGTGCACATTTAAGGAAAAGGTTTGAGCCGGATAAGTCCTTCAAGTGACCGTGATCTGGCGAAAGCGATTATGCGAGTGTAAAGAGTAATTTACGCTTTATTGATCATCATCCTCACCATCATCAACGGCAATAATATGGCACTTTTAAAAACAGCTCTAGGCCCACTCCTTAAGAGTGGTGCAGCATGTCACATCAGCAATTCAAAGCTGGAAATAAAGTCGATACAGGTCTCAACACAGCGAAGTGAATTCAGAACTGGCGACGTCGGCGCCCGCGTCCTCTTCGAAATGCTTCCACCGCTGAATGTATTATTAAACGAATTTTAGTTTAGCAGTACAGCGAAGGCATGCCTCAGCATGCGACAATACTAGACGAATCCACAGGTTCCCTCTTGATTACCAAAATTAACGTTTCATCTGACTCACGATTACATTTAAAATCAAGTGTGGGGCAGGATCTGTCTACATTTTAAATCATTCGGCACTTTGTGGTCTCATCATCAGCTAATTCCCCACAATAGGCCCTGTTTTTGTCCCAAATTAAATGAATGGCAGGATATAATTATTAGAACAAATGCATCGTGCGCCCCCAAGTTTCGATAAAAGCAAATATTCCAGTTTGGATTTATACAATAGCACCACCTGGTGGCCACATTTGGTCATTTTACATTAGTGTAAAAGGAGAAACCGATTAACTTGTTGCCGTGACTTAACTATCTAAAGAAAGCACTGCTTTTATCTCTATACTTAACTAATTCCCACATGCCCGTGTGTATACAAATCGAGCGTCCTTAGAGTAGCCTAGATCTTCGGGGATAGTCGCGAGGAAAGCAGCGGCGCAGCGGGAACCCCCCCCCCCCGAAATGGGTCATTCGGCGCTGATAACCTTCTGGGTCGCCCCGAGTGCACGCGTGTGGCGCCGGTGCTGCTGTGGACTGCGGCGCAGATGCTCCTCAGGGACTTACAAATGCATTGTGCTGATTATCAAGTCTCTACTGAACGGGGGCGGCTTATCTTATTACGTTATATCAGACAGTCAGCTGATAAGGAACTGCTAGTATTACGGTTATGATAGGTGTAATCTATTTTAGAGGACATTGAAAAAGACAGACTTTATTTATTAAACTAAGTCAAATGGCTATTTGCCTGCAGTGGCCAATTTTATTGTCGTTTTACTTTCCCACGCTGAAGACTCTCTCCTTTCCTGCAAATGCCGGAAATATACTACTGTTCAGAGAACTTACATAAATGTAAAAATAATATACATTTTATGTTATGTGTAGAAATTGAGCACTGGTCCCGCTGCTGGAAAGGACAGGTACAGCACCAATGTAACAAGACATGCTAATCAGCGTTAGTAGGCTAGTGCTCCTTAAACTCATTATAAGCCTGCTTCCAAAATAACTACCCGTCAAGACGATGGCATTCTTGATGTGCTGAAAATCACCACAATCTTCCACACACTGAGCACCATATCCCGCATTTTTTTACACAGTCACCACACCTTATCACGAGTATATGCATAAATATAATTTATGCAGGCACAGACTTAGATATGATTAGTACAGTTCTCAAGCGAGGAGAAGTAATGCAGTTGGTGGACACTCGGAAGGCAGAGTCAGTGCTTTACACTCTCTCTTGGTCTTAAATCTGAATCTGAATCTAAATTGCATCCGCTCTCTTTTTTAGGTACGTAAAAGTGCACAGATGCTCTAAGGAAAGTGCCGTAAATGAGCATTAGACTCTAAATGATCTCAGCTGGTGGGATCACTAACACATCCTCGAGGAGGAACTTATTAGTCTTCTTTAAATGGTTCCTTAAGTGGTAAAACTAATCAAAATCGTCCGTCGCCTCGATATTTTGGTCCAGTTTTCCCGTCCCAGTGAGTTCTAGAGAACTTGGCACGAAGAGTGGAGACGTTGTACATTAAGATTATCTTCGCATGAGTTTAAATAAAGCAATAAATGTAACCACTAAAGAAATTAGACAAATTAGACAAAAATAAACAGGCGCACAATGGGGGAGTCCCGAGCAGTATCGCGATCCTCAAGTTTCCCCCACTGTCAAATTTACAGCGGGGAACGAACAAATTAGTCAAAATTGGATGATTTGTATTTGGGCTGTTCAGACTTTAAGAATGTTTAGTTTATTGCAAAATGTAGAACTGTTTTTGTACTATTTGAATCAAACTGAAATAATCCAGTTTTGCAGTAAGAAGGCTTTAAATTGCCTAACACAATAAGGCTTTTTCATACAATATAGTTTACCAACATCAAATAACAGGATTTCAGTAACCCACAACATCCCAGAAAAAGCTGTTTTTATCTCGGTTTCCACATACACCATTTACAAGGGGAAAAACGCATTTCCGGCAATTATTCATTTGGGGAGTGAAGCTCATAGAAGGAGCGTAGCTTTTAAGGGGGTCTCGGGGTGGGGTGGGGGTAGCAAGCTCTTTATTACAGCAGGCGGGTCTGTCCCGCGTGGGCATGTACATTAAAGAGTTTCAGGCTGTATAAAACAGACTGACACCGAGTCACATAAGCTTCTTTTTGTGTGGAGTGAAAAAAATGGATAAACTTGTTTGGAGATGGAGTCAGTGACTATTTAATTGAGGCAGACATATGAAAGTTGTCGCATTTGTTTTGTCTGTCCAGCGAAGGCAATACACTGCACTCTTCTGTTAAATAAAATGTTCATTTTTAACTTTTAAGGTACAACAATTCATAACTGGACTTAATTTGCGCCATTTTAATAAATTCGTAACATGAAAAGCAATGATTTCGATAATTGTGATTTTGAAATCACAGAAGAAGTTTGATTAAGTATGTGAATTAAGGAACGACACTAAAATATTACTGCTATGGCACAGTAGGTGGCGCTGATGTGCGATGGTATGCTCGGGAGCTGTCCAGTGCTGAAACCGGCAGTCTAGACTTGCCTAATTGTGGAATTCTCCCTCCTGGAAGATCTAGGGTGATTATATTATTTTTCATGACCCTTCATCTGTATGGGTGTCTTTAACTTTCTCTTTTGGTTTTAGTGCAGGGGTGGCCAATCTTATCCTTAAAGGGCCGGTGTGTATGCAGGTTTTTGGGATAACCTGTAGGTCAGCTGTTCAAACCCAGGTGTGTGGACTCTTCAGCCAATCCGACCTCTAATTAGAAATCTAATTAGGGAGCTGCAGCAAAAACCCACAGACACACCGGCCCTTTGCGGATAAGATTGGCCCCCCCCTGCTGTAGTGCAACATGTTATTTCTGTATCTTAAATTGGATGATACACAAGTCTTGATACAGTTAGGTTGACAAATAAATAGATAAGTATGTAATAAAGTACTCCACCCGGCCATTGTAATATTAATTACTTTTATTAACCATGTTTTAAGTACAAAAATATAAAACAGAAAATGAGAAAAAAAGAGAATAAGACGAAATGGACAAAATGAACTCATCTACAAATGTCAAAACCAACATACTGTATACTATCAAACACGACAAACTGTCAACACACACTGCGGGGCTGGTGTAGAATACATGTGTCCCGGCTTAAATAAATCTCCCACGTTTATTGCTGTCAGTCATAGAGACTTAGTCACACACAGCAATGCAGATCCAGAACGACACCAGAATAAAAAGACGAAGACATGCTGTCCAGAAGGCACGCGAGGTCCATGGTCTACAGCGAATGTTAAAACGCGGCAATAAATATACAGCAGTCGCACTTAAAAGCAAAATGAAATCATTCTTCTTTCACTTTGAAGATGGCGAAGAGGTAGTAGGTTTGAGATGCATTCCGTTACATTTCTGTCCTTGTTTTTTATTCTTGGAAATATCAGAACCGGATCTGGACGATCAGTGTCCATTATGTACCAGCTGAGATTTATTTTTTCTTTCACAAACATGAAGTAAGCGTGTCTTTCTCCAACTTGACATGAAAACAGACTAAGTGCTCATAAAATTCCCTTCGCTGTCCGGCCAGTGATATAAAACACACCAGTTCATGAGTAGCACGTGACTTCAGTACAGGAGATACAGCATAAAGAACAGCAAACCCTAATCATATAAAAATAATATCATACAAACGCTTCTACAAATTGCCCTGTCACTGCAGGTTTGATCCATGAAATACGAAGGTAAACGAAAACCTATTTTCTTCATGTTTCATCAATTATGGCTCATTTTCGTGCCTTTTTTGTGATTGTTGCGAGTTGCGTGCTGAAAGCCAGTTCTGCTGGAGATGCAGTCAGACAGAGAGCGTTCTCGGCAAAGTATCCCTCTGGATCCGGAAAAGACGCCGGTGGTTGCTATGACAATATGCCATACAAAGTCGTAGGGTAAGTCACGGACTTATTTCAGTACATGGATTCTTCAGCAAGCTCATCTGCAAGGAGATGTGGACCATGAGAACCTTGAATCACAGGAGCTACTGTCACCATGACTACAAGACGAAGAAATATGTTCAAGTCAGGTGTGTTTACCGACCTTGCTGGAGGCTACTGTGCAGGTAGCGACTGAGTTGATGCAACTCATCTCCATCCTCGTGGCATCCGGGCCTCACCAAGCAGGGACCCAGTGCAGGGTGCATGTTGGGAAATTGGTCCAGGGAGGGTTCCCACACCAGGGCGGTCAACAGGGCTGCAGACGCCTCCGGGGACTGGTCCCCGTCCTCCGCGTGCCCCTCTGCGGCGTCTAGGTCTCGTACGATGCTGTAGATGACACCTTCATCCAAGATCAGCTCGAGTCTGGGTGGGTGCGAGTACACATCTGGGCAGTCGCAGGAGGGTACTGGGCCTTCGTTGAGGGGGGTGGGCTTACCGTTTCCAGGGTCCAGACCGATACTACGGTACGTGTCAAAGCTATTAGCCAGCGAGGAGATCTGCTGGGCCAGGATGCTAATTTCGGCCCTCTCCCGCTCACTGTACTGGAAGCGGCACTCAGTCGTGGGCGAGGGATCAGGGGTCAGCACAGGGGTGTCTGAGACATCCTGATGGACTGGGAAAGGGCTGTCTCCCCCTGGTGGTGGGGTGGAGAGCCCGAGGTCGTCAGGATGAAAGGCACAGTCCGACGAGCCGTCAGCCACATTCAGCCCCTGTAGACCGTCTGGGACCAGGTGACTTCCTACGGGGCAGCTGGGAAACTCATAGGACGGGGATGGGCAGGACTCGGGCGACTGAGCCACAGCAAAATGGTGGAGGCCAAACGTGGGACCCATTGCTGCCCGGAGAGGATCGGAGGCGGGGAAGCAGTCCGACGCCCCGGAAAAAGCGGCCTGGCCGGAGAGGCAGGGAGGAGAGCTCTCCGGAGAGGAGAGCAGGGTCTCGGCGTAGCTGGAGGCGTGCAGGAGGAAGTCGGACGGACAGTCCTCCTGTTTGGCCGGAGAGTGGGACGAGGTTGGGCTGTAGGGTGGTGTGGCAGGGAACACAGTGCTGCTCGTCGGCGCCCCCTGCTGGCCGCCGTCTTCTGCCGGATTGGTGCAGATCGGGTAGCAGGTGCTGCTTTCAGAGACGCGGCTCGTCTTCGGCTGGGGCCCCTCTGTCACGCAGCAAGCCTCACTCTCCCTCTTGAGGACCTCGGTGACACCATTTCCATGACACTGGGGGGCGCCGGAGTGCAACGGCTGAGGCTGTTTTGGAGGGAGGGGGGTCGAGCTGCTGGAGGCATCGCTGTGGATCCTCTGTTTCAGGAAGCTGGCCTCTGTTTCGCTAAAAACACATTTTAGAACTGATAAATCCACCGCTCACCTTCATCGCAATACGACACAACTGTTACCTTTTCATACTCAGTTACGTCTTTCTTACCTGACAATATAGTTCATGCAGCTCACTTCCTGTTTCCCAGAATCCTTTGTAGCTCGAACATATAGCCACACCCAGGAGAGGTTCTTGTGTTGTAGTCTGAGGACCATCTCGACCAATGAGCTTTCATCTCCTTCCACTGCAAAATGGACAGGAAAACATTTCAACATGCCATCCACATGCTACTTCTTTGCTACACACTAAATAAACGTCGTAACCACAATATGGCTGTCAGATGATGTAGTTAGACTGTTGTTTTTGCTCAGTTTCTTTCTGCAGTACAGTAGTCAGATCACAGTACTTACACAGACTCTTGTGTTTTGATGCACAGGAGGAAAGATCATCTGGGTGAAGCAGGCTGTACCAGGATCGACCAATCATCTCACTCGCTGAGTAGCCCAAGTGAAACAGCAGGCTGTTGACATGGTGGGAGGAATGTTTAAAATAACACAACCAGGATCCAGGCTGCAAACTGCAGTGTCTGATTCCGTCATGCATCCGCCCGGGATGCTGCGTGTGATGCTCACCTCTCAGGCGCATAGGCAAAGGACATGTCAGGCCCGTGGAGTGTCCGGAAGGGCTCCGCGGAACAGCGGGGGTTACCGTCCCTCCAGCGATCCGCTGTGGGGGTGCAGAGGGCCACGAAGGCCATTTCTGGCTCCTGGCCAGATGGGGAAGCGCGGGAAGCTGTCTGGAAGCGGCCTCGGACCAGCATGGAACAGCTGCTGCCGTGCCGGAGCCGGAACGCCTTGGACATCAGCATGCGGCACACAAAGGTCCTCTCTGCTGGGGACAGGAGATATCGCCGTGGTGATGAGGGGGTGTTGATGCAGTGGAGTGATCATGTCATTCATAGCAAGCAGGCAGACATGTCATACCCAACCTTCAGAATGTAGTTGTTACTATTTATTACATTGTTATTACATAGTAACAATGTAACAGATAGTAACAATCTATTATATCACTATTTTGCACTCTGTTGCTCCTAAGATTTCAACCCTGCTTAAATTGCTTTTCAGAACATGGAAGTTTAACCCACTGATTGCTGCTTTAATAAACAGTAACTTGCTAGCAATGCAACGTGCTTTAGGCTTTAAAAACCAACAGCTTGATAATTATAAACAAAAACAAAAGTGTTGCCTGCTTTTCCTGGGGAATTATGTTACCTTTTGCCTGCAGGCCCTCAGTCTCCAGGTTAGATTTCACAATCTCCACATCTGCGTTGTCCACCATGTCGTAGATAGCATCTCCCTGAAGCACGTCCACCTTAAGGGAAAATGAAAACATGTAAGTCCCAAGCAAAGACCACATGTGAATTATATAGATTACTCAGCCCTCAGAGTCATTACACTAAAATTTGAACTTAATTAAGTCTAAATAAAGGTATTTGAGATTGTTTCACTGCCATTTGGTCTACCTACCATTGAGTATCCCAGGTAATCGGCCACATTCTCAGACACATAAATCAGCTTCCCCTCTCTGGAGGTGACCAGAATGAAGCCAGGCAAGGCTTGCAGGAAGTCCTCATAGGGCAGGAAACAGCTGGATCCATCGGGCTGCAGCTCTGATAAGGACAAGAACCCCAAGAATTAGCCGAGCCCATGGACAGCGCTCCGGCCGGACGACCCAACTGGCAGGAGGCTCACCGTACCTCGGAAGAAGATGGACTTCCGGATGAAGGTGCAGATGGCCGACATGGAGTGCAGGTAGGAAAGGCGCTCCTGGTCCTCCAGCGGGATGGGAAGGAGCGTCCGCATGCTCCGAATCTCGCTGTTGATGTGGTCGCGACGGGCCTTCGATGCCCCCTTGGTGGACCTGTGAGAGACCAGCATGTCACGCGGTGGCCGGGGGCACTTGTACCGCTAATGCCGTCACGTCAGATGAGGAGGAGGTGGCACCCACTCCCAGGACAGGCCACTCGCTCCCCCAGGACTGACACGAACATCTATTCCTCCTGGAAGTTGCAACTGGAAAGCGGGCTTGCATCCCACAACCCCAGGTTGGGCTGAAATATTGTTGGTACAAAAAAAAATGGGGTGGCTCTGGATCCTTAGGACACCTTACAAGCCAGGAAGCCCTCAGGGTGGAGAACAGACTCACGCCGACGTGGCCGGCACTGGCTTTATGTAACAGACGCTGTGAGTGGGCGTCAACTGGTGTCGCTCTCGCATGCCCTTAAAAGGTGTCCAGGACCCTACGTCACATTTACGATGCAATGACGCATCTCCAAGTGCCCCTCGTCCAAGTGACCCTCGCTTCCCTGTTTTGCCCAGGAGAGGAACAGCACTGAGTCACAGTGATTTTCAAATCACTCATCTAAACGGTCCAATACAGCATATCCCCACAGTCTCAAGCACTCTCTTATTTTCAGGCACAAATTACCGCTATTTAAGTCGTCGGGGTTGATATGAAAAAGTCAAAAGTCATAGTAGAAATAGTCAATGAGTCACTGAAAACAAGAATCTTCAGTTTGTGATCCAAGCCGAGATTTTGATAGCGTTGTACCACCTTGGTGGGGGTACACCGACGTTTAAACACCAGATCTAATACAAAATCTAAACACCCACTTTAAAAACAACAACAGAAATCAGTTATAACTTTGTCACGTTAGAACGGTGCGGTTTTAAACGGGCGGTTCCGGCACGGCCACTAGGGGGAGCCTCTATCATGAAGCGGAGCCGCCGTGCCGTTTCGCGCGGACTCACCGAAAGCGCTTGCAGGAGACTCTCCGGGTCGCGGTGTAGCACCGGGACGAGCAGTGCGCCGGTCCGGGCTTATCGCCGATCGGACTGTGGCAGGACTCGCAGCACACCGTCATTTTCACTCTGTCTCTCTCTCCCTCTCTCTGATTTCCTTTAAGCACCAAAGTGAAAAAAGATCAATAGGACAAATCACAAAACATTCCCTCGCATAAGATGAAAAACTATTCACTGTTGCAATATCTGTTGCATTTTTTTAATGTTTTTTTTGCACAGGAAAAACACACATTACATTGAATTAGCCCCCTTAAATAACTAATAATAACTACTGAGCATACATAGCTACATAGCTGTATCCGGCCATCATTTAATAAGCATCAGCATGCAGCAGACAGCGCGAAGTCCCTTACCTTCACAGGAAGGCTGCCCGATGCCTCTCTGTCCTGCCTCCGTTGTCTCCTCCCTTTTATAGGCAGGCTCGGCATTAACCTGATACCTTTGTCTTAAAATCTGGCGGTGCGTAAGAAAAAAAGCGCCTGTTACTTCTTGTGACGTAACGACAAATGACGGTGGGATATTTTTAGTTATCCCGACTCTAAAAATAATTTCACTCAGACGCTGACCGCCGCCTCCCCTTACGGAAACATAGTGGGCATGCAGCTCCAGTAATGAAATGAACATTGATCATATGTGCAGAATCGGTCCAGTAGGATCCAAAATGTTAAAATGAACACTCAGAAATGAACAGGCGCAAGTTTACAGCCCCTCAACTGGCCGTAGGAAGCTGCTGTGACCGCATGTCGCGTAGGTACGAAAGAGGGACACAAATTAAGAATGATCAATCATGGTAACTCGTCGATAAACCCTGAATGAGAGTTAAAATAACAAGTCATTTTAGCTCGTCGGCTTAAGGCAAACAAACAGCGGGCATGCAAGATGCATGCGAGTGAAAAGGACGCGAGTATTCGAGTACAACAATATTATTGCTGGGGGTCCAATTTCTTGAAATCATTTAGCCCATTTATTATTTTCTGTTCTAACAACTTTACATGCTTGCATAACATGATAGGAGGCAAAACCTTGATGAATGGGCTAATGTAGTAAAAAAATCTTGCAAATGGACCTAAATGAATGGGATGCTACGACAAAACGATTAACTGCTTTATTATTATTATTATTATTATTATTATTATTATTATTTAAACTACTTAATGTGTGTCATTGATACACGGAGTGTGTTTGTATAATGGAATAAAATTATTTAGCTCCAAAATTAACGACCTCTGACTGTCCTTAGAATGGAGGCAGTAATTTTACTTACTGGTATACATCGTATTTGACCAGTCGTCCCGAGCAGATCCGTTATATAGGCAATAACTGAGATAGAGACACCGTCACGAGATTCCTCTATTAAATCTCATTGTGACTTCTCCGGTCAGACAAAACCGTATTTGCAAGTTTATTATGAATCATTCATCGCTTGGCACAGCATTTGAGCGCTATTATTAACAAATTGCTGTCATTACTGTCATACGTAGCTTTATAATTTGTGATGTCATCGGATCACTGGTGTATATCTACCCTAACTGAAACGGTCCCATTTGCTGAATCTGTGATAAGAGTCTTTCATGTCATGCAATCTTAGCCACTGGAGCTGATAATGGTGCAGTGATGTAATACCAGTATGTGATTTATTAGTGATTTTCAGGGCACACAGCACGCACAGGGCTGGTAAGTCCATCAGGAGGTCTAGATAGCCGCTATATTCTGATGGTCTACATGCTGGCAGGTTTGGGGCATCGGCGGTTAAACTCGCTTCAGGATCCACATGAATTGCGGTCGACACCGGTGACACACATCGGACCTGCAGCCCCAGCCACTTCAGCCTCCCTGAATAAGGTGGTGATTTCAGGTGTCGAGGGGGGGGGGGGGGGGGGGGTTTTGACGAGTCTTTATAGGATACTCGCAGTCAAGTTTGTTTCAAGTGCCCTCAACAGGCAGCGGCGTCAGCGGGCTGGTCAGCGCCAGGTGAAGTCAGGTCCGACGGTGGGGTCTGTAAAATATCAGAGTGAGGTGAGGACAAGGATGAGGAGTTCAGGAGTAGCAGAGCGGCGCCACCACAGGAGCTCAAGGCTGGGATCGGAACTCAGGTGGACGCTGGGTGTAGGTCATGGGGCCGGAGCAATGGTTTAATTTTATGTTACGTCGCTTATTTGATGTATGTAACAGACATGTTCACTGTCATCCGTACCATTGGCGAGGTTATGACAGGATTGAAGCAGCTTTGTTACAAGCTATTTTGTTACAAGGAAGAGTGTTATGTTAAAGGTAATTTAATAAGCTTTTCTCTTATGAGGTCTGCCAGGGAAGGTCATCTATTGCATATGCCAGGGGTGGCCAATCTTATCCGCAAAAGGCAGGGGTGTCTGCCGGTTTTTGGGGTAACCTGTAGGTTAACTGTTCAAACCCAGGTGTGAGGACTCCTCAGCCAATCAGTCCTCTAATTAGTAATCTAATTAGGGAGCTGCAGCGAAAACCCGCAGACACAGTGGCCCTTTGTGGATAAGATCGTCCACCCCTGGCATATGTACATCTCTTCATAGAAGTATTTTTAGTATTAATCTATAAACATTACACCAGAATAAAGAAAAATAAAGTGATCACCAGAAAATACAGAGAAGCACTATCATATCTACAGATCTTGTTCTTCGTTGGTTCCAGCTTTTAAAAATCAGATTCTTTAGCACTGATTCACAGCGAAAACCCAGGAAGCATCTCAGAATCACCGGAGCCCGTCCTCATTCACTGCCATCATCTTTCGACAACCAATCAAAATTTCAATAAAGAAAAGCCTGACCGAAGACAGAAAAATGAAAGATGAGACAAAAGAAAGAGAGAGAAAAAGGTGAGGGTAGGGTGAGAGATAAATGGCTTTTTGCGGACGCTGGAAGTGTGTCTACGATGGCCAGGCCTGCAAATTGACTTTCAAGAGTTCTAATGGTTATTTAACCCAAAAGGGAAATTGTCAGGCAGTTTTGCGGGCCGTCTCATGGCATTAACACTTGAGCCGACCCCTTTGCTCCGGGGCCAGACGGGGCAGCAGTGGACCCGCTTCCTGTGCGCCAGGCAGCGCGTCTCTGCGGCCGGTCCCTGGGTGAACCGTCGTCTGCAGCCTGCACTTAACGCCGCAGATAACGGGACCTTTATAGTGGGAGTCTGGTGACAGACACGAGCAAACTGCCGGGTCGGAGAGGGACAGGGAGAGGGCTGTAGGCTCGCTGGGATCGGGGGCTGGGGTCCATGCGGGGGCTGTTCGGCCCACCAGGCCGGGGCCCGTGCCAATCTGCATGGCCAGACAGCATGGCTGCCCCGGGGCCCGGGGTCAGATAATGCAGCCCCCTACAACCTGCATGGACACCTGGGGTTGCGAGGTTGCGCAAGCGGAGTGATGTACTCTGTCAGCCTGGGGGAGACAGCCAGGTTTATCTTTACAAGTAGTACAGCGGCATCAAGCCAAAAAACAGAAAAACCTAAAAGACCTAAATGTGGAACGAAACACTTAAAAAAAAAAAAAAAACGTTACTTGCTTTTCTGTTTATCTGCAGTCTATTTGCATGCCAAATTAAATTATCAGAGAACACTTTGCCCCCTCCGCATTAACATATAGGTTTTGCTTAGACGACAGCACCAGCCCAGATTCTGCCCCCATAGGGTGTGAGAGTTGGGGCATTAACGAAGGGGACAGAGCAGGCTTGCGCACTGGAGTCCCCCACGACAGCATCTTGCGCCATCCACCCAGCCTTATTTATTACCACACTTGAAATGTCACCCAGACCATCAACGCCACCCCTGCCCCCCCCCAGCATGACGCACCCCGTGCACTTTGCCACAAGCCGGCGGAGACGTGACCATTGCCCGCCGTCCATTTGATGAGTCCCGCCTGTTGAATCCTGCAGGCCGATTGCAATCTTTTGCACTTCCATCTTGCTCACTTGCGGAGTCCAGTTTTGACTCGGGCCGCCCGTCGTGGGAATTCCAGGTCACAACAATCCACAACTCACCCATACAGCAGCGATTTTATCCAATCCGCTAAATGGCTTCCCCTGAGGGTGCCGCGTTCTGGGCCAGCCACCCTGTCGTTAATTTCCCCCCACCCGCTGGTGTCAATTCAACACCCGGCCATTAAGCTGACGGAGGCTGGACCCCTGGTTAACTTGGGAGAGTAACGCGAGACCCCTCACAGACGGGGTCTGTCAAGATGCACCCCAGGCGTCCGCTTAACCTTTAACTTCCATGGCCTGGCCCCAGCCACTGTGGTGTGTGCTCATGAGCGCCGCCCCAGTGGGAACAGTGCCACATACCCCACCCCCCACAAAACCGCACCCATTCCCAAACATGGTGCCTTTAGAGGAAAAGTAAACGCACACCAAAGTGCAAATAAAACCGCATCCATTTTATTGACAATTTCAAGAGCATATTGCACAATAAAAGTTTTATTCAATCTTGGTGGGGCATATCTCATTTTTATTATATAAATGTAGCGCAAAAAGCCTGTGACCGCACACCAAGACCCTGTGGGACTACAGAATACCGCCCACTTCCTGCCCAAGTACTGTTAATGCCTGTCTGTGGTTAAAGAGTCATTACTAAATTCACATATGACGATAAATCTTTAACAAATTCACCCCACACATTTTCCCGAACAAAAATGTTTCGAAGTTGCCGAGCACCAGTTGGTTAACATACTCACAGAGGTACAAAACACACACTACAAATTTCAGGGGATAAGGATTAAAATGGGGAGGAGAGGGGGATTAAATTAAAAAAAAAGAAAAGAGAAAACAGCATGCCAACCGCCTGGACGACTTGAGCGGGGTCCAAATGCTCCTCTCATTCTTAGAAGGAAGTCTTACTCCATGTTCCCTCCGCCCAGGTCCACCTGGCCCAGGCGGCTGCTCCATCGCTGTGGGACACTCACGTTTCCGCCACTGACTGCCCGCTCCTCTGCTTGTCTGAGGTGAATGTGCAGCTGCACACATGGCCAGGGAGGCAGGTGGGGGGGGG
>JABFEB020000060.1:5109837-5120325 GCA_019775895.2 Stomatorhinus ivindoensis
ATGTTAAAATCACCTACAATAATAGCCTTGTCAGTACTGACCACTAGGTTAGCTAAAAAGTCAGCAAACTCCGTAAGGATCAGGGTGTGACATACAAACAGCAAGCGGCAGAAGGAGGGATTCACAGTAACGTTAATGGGTGCAAAACCAGGAAGCAATGCAAGACCAGGGCGGCTGGACTTAAGGCCGTATATACATAGTGCCAAAGTCAATGCCAATAAAATAAAAGCATATAATTGTAAAATAGATACAACAGTGTCAGAAAACTGACAATGCAAAATATTTTAGTGCAAGTGCCTTGCGAGAACTGCATCTTTGCAGAATTGCAGAACTGTAGATTTGTAGAACAGTAGATTTGTAGAACAGTAGATTTGTAGAACTGTAGATTTGTAGAACTGTAGATTTGTAGAACTATAGATTGCTGATTATTCTGCTGCTCCTGAGATGGGGGAGCAGCTGGTCTGCTGGGCGAACCCCACCTCAGAGCTGGTGAAGAAGCAGCTTGCCCAGCTGCGGGAGCAGTGGCAGACGCTGAAACAGACGGCCGCTGGCCAGGCCAGGGCGCTGGGCGGGGCACGCAGCCTGCAAGAGTTCAACCAGAAGGTGGACCGACTGGAGGTCTGGATAAAGGAAAAGGTACTGCAGCTTCTGTTGGCATGGATCTAAATGTTCCAGCGGATGTACAAGAGTATGTCCTCTCGGAGAGTGGCTCTCTCAGCTATGCTTGGTCACCCGGGGTTACGTAATGGGGGAAAAAAACTGTGTTTTGGGTCTGTGAGCCGTCATAGAGCCTTGAAAGCAAAATAAAATCCATCGGGAGGTTCTCACAGTTTCCTTCCACTCTGTGCCGCAGTTGAAGCGGCAGAATCATTTTGGTTTTTCTTTTTTCACTCGAGTGCATGCATCCTGTCGGTATGGTCTGACTCATCATTTTTACGCCTGTGGAAATAAGCGAGAGACAAGAGGGGAAGGCGAGGATGAGAGAGGACATGCGGGGCGTGAGCCGCAAGGTGCGGCCCGGGAGAAGTGGGTATTTTCCTGGGGATTTTTGCCAGCGAGAACGTGCCAGCCCTTTTTCACCCGTGTACCCAGGCAGGCGCCCAGTGCTGGAGACCGCAGAGTCTCAGAGGAAAGGGATACCTGTCCTTGAGAGACAGCCTATTCACTCTCTCTGCTTACTTGGCCAACCTGTAGGCGGGTCTAAGTGACAGAATGCCTTCATGTCCTCGTAAAAGCAGAGGGTCCACGTGCGGTCAGCATGCAGAGGGCCGCGTGTCTGGGATAAAGGGGCGGGGCCGGCACTTTTGTGAATGAACAAGGATGGCTGTGTGACTTACCCATGATGCCTTGCAAATGAAATGAAATGATGCTGTATTTGCCATTTGCAGAAGTACATCGGAATGCTTCTTTTTGCATATCCCATCATGCTCTTCTTCGAGACACACACACATTCAGGTGTGAGCAAAGCTTGGTGCCTGAGCACAGTCGGCCATTTATTCAACACCCTGGAACATTTCAGGGGATCAAGGGCCTTATACAAGATGTGACTATTCTGCCAATCCTTGAACGGGTGACCCACTGAGCTACACACCGCCCCCTAGTGGTAGTGCGAATTGTTGCATTTGTGCATTACAAAAATGTCACAGTGCCAGCATGCTTGTAAATACCCACAAACTGGGTACTCGTCCCATCTCCCTTCCTTATTTTGAATCTCTTAACGTCTCGATCTGGTCACGTGACATGGATTTGATGCCCGTCATTCACTCGTTGCCCCCCGCTTCCCGTTCCTTCTGACACCACCTGGTAGCAGGAATAATTGAGAATAACAACCTCGCTAATGAAAAATTCATGTTCCCAGTTAAAATGGGCGACGGCTTTTAAGTCTTTCCTTTTATATGCGTGCAGCAGGAAGAGGAGCAGTCACTGGTGAAAGACCTGGGGGAGAATATCGACAAAATGCAGCTGACGAGAAGAATCCTGGATTTGAAACAGGTGAGTGTTGTTAAAAGACGCCTGCTCCCCTCCTACTTCAGCGCATTCTCGTTACCTTGTGTCTGGGCTTTTATGGAAGGCCACCGCAGTCCGTGTTTGTGTTTCCGCGTGATCTGTGAGGTCTGAAATTTTGAACAAGGCAGACTGACTAGATGATAAACATTTACACTTCGTTTTTAAGAGTAACAGAGAAATAACCTAGACGGTATTAAAACTTGAAAATGTACACGGTTCCATTTCAGCAGAAACACAACAAACTCGTATTATCTGAAATATGTTTATATAATCATGAGTAAATATAATGATCTGGATAAGATCTGCACTCCATCAGATTTTCTCACAAAATCCATCAGTTAGCTGTGATGCTTGTAGCACCTTCTGAGCTGTAATGTCCCGGTCTGGTCTAATTCTGTGGCAGCCGATGGGGCAACGGAGTAGAGGAGAGTCAGAGCAGCTCCCCCGTGGTGGTTTTGAAGCTTTGTTAACATTTTCCACAGGATGAGCAGCATTACAGGGTTCTGCTTGAGGAGATCAATCACTTGGCGTTAAACCTGGAGAAGCAAGGCAAGACGGAGAGTAAGAACATCTCTCTCAGGAGGAAGCATATCAATAAAATGTATGTGCTCTCAACTATTATTATGTTGAACAAATTACTGGTAATTTTGTCAACAGTTTACAGGAGTGTCCCAAAAATACTGAGGGACAAGATTTCCTAAAGATCATGACTCATTCGTCAAGGAGAGACTACTAGGAAACGTGGGATGCCTGTATTATATTATGCGTTATATTTTTATGTATATCTTGAATTAGATGTAAACTTACTTCTCTTAATACCTCAGGGATGTGACCTTAGTGCCTTAACCTAAAGGACCTGAAATCTTCTAGTGCAACTTACAGTTAAAATGGCATCTGACTCTCACATGCTGATTCTCCGCGAATGACCAGAGCCGGCCTTGTGTCCTCTACTGGCAAAATAATTACGTCAAAGTAGATTAGTAGATTGTTATTCAGCTCGGCCAGTAAGCAGTAAGTCAGGGCACCTTCAGGACTTTATGATGTCTCCTCACAGGTGGCTGAAGGTTCAGACTCTTCTTCAGGGCTACCATGAAAGTCTGCAGCTCGCCTTGGAGGTGTCTTCCTTCTACCAACAGGCAGACAGTATCCTCTGTGCCATTAGCGATAAGGTAAAGATTGGCATTTTTACTGAAATTCTTCAGGATAGGTCAAGGGTACAATGGTAGTTCCCCGGTATAATGGTTTATGGGAACTGGATCCCAAGGACCATACAACCTTTTGGTGTCCACTCACCTGGCCAGTACATACACCCATTTCCATCCTATCTGCAGCGCTGCTCCATAATTTGCTTTTGCTCAAAATGTATGGAAACCCCTACATGTTCTCTTCCTCATCTCATCTCCATCTGCCTTTTTGCCCTCCTTTCAGAGTAAGAGCACTTGTGCCCCCGATGAGCGCGGCAGCAGTGGAGACAGAGAGATCAGGGATATTGCCAGTCAAATCATGGTGAGTGACATGAGCAGTAACCACAATAGACCATAGCAATCACTGATGAAAAGCGTAAGTAATAGAAATTTCCCTCTATTAGTCTCACTGAGCAGGTTGCATTTGCTAACATCCTCTTAAGGGTTTATGCTGGTTTGGAACATTCTGGAAAGTAAGCCAGGCAGGCTGAGAAAACTCTGCTGTGGTCAGCCTATGGTTCAGCGTGGCTGACTCCCAATCAGGAAAATCCAAACTTAATCTGGGCTTTGTGGGGTTTCCTCATGCCACAAGACTTCACTGTGGATATGTAAAAATGATTCTTTTCCATCTTCATAATAGCCATGTTTGACCGAACGTTTTAAGAGCATAAAGTGTATCTTGTTCCAGGCCTATAAATCGACACCAAACTCACTGAGTAATTTCCTTCCTTACGCCGCACCCCCGACACTCATCCCACACACACACACAAACACACTCGACACACACCATCCATCCTGTCTCTCCCCCCACCTTTTTTTTCACAGATGCTGGATGTGACTGTTTCCCAGCTGTCGAACCTCCACCCGGCCCTGTCGAGCAGGGTGGTTCAGAGGCAGAGCGAGGTGAGGGAAGCCTGGGCCGTCCTCCAGAAGGCCGTCAGGTAGGACTCTCCCTCTGCCCCGCGGTATCCACACCGTAGACATGAACCATTTCACCCCCTAATGGAATCTTAGTGGTCTCGACAGACTGGGAAGTGCTTTTCAGTTTGGTATTATTGTACTTCACCCCCTTCAACCGCCCACAAAGGGAATCCTGCCCAAATAATTATTAGACCTCTATAAAAAAAAAGTCTGTTTACTTTTTGACTGTTACCAATAACTTTCCATCCACGATTAGTTCTGTGTTTAGTTCGGGTTTTATTCAGAGAAACATGTACAGCATTTATTATATTTTTGTGAGCTCCGTGAAGAGCACTGGGAAGAAAATCTGCCCCGAATTAAGTTATCGTTGATATATGAGCCTACTGATGTATTGATCCTTAGACCTTAGCACAGAAATCCTGTCTGACTCTTAATGGAATTCTCTGCCCGCCTGATAGTAGATCATTATGGATCACTTTGTTAAACTTTCCTCCCACTTTTAAATACCACGAACGGGCAGAAATTGAGTTTTATTTTTTCCCTGTCCACACTTTGTGACATGCCATGAAAAGCACCTCCCATCTCCCGACATCAAGTGAATCGTTGGCCTGGATTTTCCTGTTATTCTCAGACTTCAATTACCGAAGCATCTCTGTTGTATGGTTTGGGTCCCATGTCCTTTCGCCTTTTCCAGTAAACAGTCCTCAGTGTTTTAAAAGCCAAATAAGGGCTGTTTTCCTCAAATATCTGACCCCTTTCAAATCATTTCCTGTACA
The DNA here is from genome assembly GCA_019775895.2 of Stomatorhinus ivindoensis. NCBI lineage: Eukaryota > Metazoa > Chordata > Actinopteri > Osteoglossiformes > Mormyridae > Stomatorhinus > Stomatorhinus ivindoensis. The sequence goes on from JABFEB020000060.1 coordinate 5,114,726, forward strand.
CTGACAGAATTATTTAAAAAAAAAAACAGGAATCTACCATTACCGAACATCCCATGTAGTAAAAATAACCAGTTTCCAGGCAACCGTCCTGCGGTCAGGAAGGCGGGACCCCCAACATTCATGTGCATTTGTAAGTTAGGAGGTGATGAACCAGCACTGGGATTTCCTTCTGGTGCAGCTCAGATGTAGATGCGGTCGGGGAGACACCATAAGTCAGTCAATACCTGCCCCCCCATATGGGGAAACAGCTAAACACCTGATAGCCAGTTCTGGGCACATAATCGAAAATCCTTCTGGATTCTGTTCCTGGCATATTGCTTCACATCTTTCGAGGTCGTTTTTAGAGCCATGGAGTGGCCGTCTGCCTTCGTTGCTCGTCAAGCTTGACCACGTTTAATTAGCGAAAAACCTCCAGAATTCTCGTTGGACTCAGATGCTGCCATGTTCGGGTCGCGCTGTTTGCGTCGGGTTGTCAGGTGTCGACTTTCATTTTTCATCACTGCTAAAGTCTCACACAGCTAGTATTTCCTAGTTTTACCATAAGCTGTCACAAGCAGGCATCCCTCACCTTCTTTTACATGCTGTTAGTTTCACTTCTGCAAACAAGTCACATGCATGCGCTGGAAAATATCTGTCAAGCACATTCGTGGAAAGAGTGAATGTCTAGATAAGCCTCTGTAGAGCTGATTTATTTTTGCTTACGTTTTGGGTTTTGTTTAAACACGAAACTGAACAAAATGCTACGGCTGTTAAAATAAACCGCGTCTTGTTCCCCTGTCGGTCCTAGGCATTGTAAGGGACATTCCTGCACTACATCACATGCCTTTATGAGTAGATAGCGCCCTGACATTACGTCACCCTCCACTCTGTCAGCCGCTTCACTTTTAGGCAGACAGGAATATTTGAGAAAGCGTTACGTGATTAGTCAACGCCCTTGTCCAGGGGGATGTTTAAATAGCAACCAAGGTCAAGCGCTTTGCCCCTAGCATACAGAAGCGACATCCCACCAAGAGTCTGAAGCTGCAGGCCGCCGGTAACGAGCTCACTCCCCTTTCCACTACCTCATACTGCTGCCGAGTATAATTAGAATCAGCTAGGGGGCCTCCATGCAGTCTACTTGCGCTCATAGGCGCTTCTGGGTTTAGATCACAGCCTCTTTGCCTCTCCCCAGGAAAGAGAAGCTGGCCCCTCCCTCGCCCGGCTCCGATCTCACCAGGGAAGATGGTGACCCCGCGACCCCGGCCGGAGTGTCCCAAGGCAGCGTGGGAACGGAGACGCACAGGATTATGGGAAAAGAGGTCAAAGAGGAGCAGAACCGACTCAAAGGATGTGTGGTCAGTTGTCCCTCCCTTTTGTGGCCGCTTTTCGTGTGATGTCCCCCCCTCCTCCGCCACCACCACTCACAATACAGACAGACGAACACCACAGACGCTTTAACGCTCCTGGATAATGGATAAAAACCTCCATTTATTTTTCTAGATGACAACGTTGTTCTCGCAGCTCAAGACTGTTAAATTGCCTCATTACATGTGCAACACAGAGGAAGAACCTTTAAAGGTGATATTTGGACTGGCACATACTGTACAGTAGGATCCATGTGCTTCCAACCAAACAGTATGCTCATAGACGGGCTGCCAGTACAAATACCCACCTCTTTTAAAGTTAAAATCTAATAGTTTTCGTATCCCCTGACTTGGGTAAATATTATGGTTTGAGTAATGTCTGTACGTGCTCGCCCGAAGAAGAGAAGCTGATCAGGGCAGAAGATGTGGTTCTGTATGGAAGTAAGTGGGTGGTTCTCCTTCAGTGCATCCTCTGGATCTCCAGCCTTCATATGACTGCTACCACACGTGGTTCCTGGACCATGACTGAATATTAACGAAGCTGAGAAAGATTTTGTGTTGCCACCCCGGTTGTTTCGCCTCCAATTACCGCTGGACGACTGGCAGGAAATGGAAATGTTCCTGAGATGTTTTTTAAGGTTGGAACGTCTGCTCGCAGCTCTGCTAGCTGTTTACTCGTAGGGACATGTGTACACAGAGGGAAGCAAGGCCAAGCACTTTCTGGAAAAGGTACAACAAGAGCCGTGTGTCTGTCTGAGGTGTTAATGCGCAACGTCTTGGTCACGTGTGCGTATCTGAACCCCGATTTATCCGCGCTGACCCAGAACGCCCTCTCAGCTGTGCATCCTGCTTTCCAGTATTGCGTAGACGTTTCACTCTCATTTTTTCTTTTTAGCTTTGTGTCCGCAGCTCACTTATACCAGAATCACTTTACGTCCTTTATTTGTGCCATTCCCTGCCTGATAGACCCAACCCACAGCCCCGTTTCCGCCATTTTCCCTCAGTCACGATGAGCCACTGGTGTGCATGCTGCCGCGTTTGACCCACGCTGCGATCCGCAGCAGCGCAGTCCATGCTGGCAGCTCAGGAGCCACCGGGCGACCAGAAACGGACTTCTCCTCATAGCTCTGAGAAGCTGGGGGTTGCGGCCAGAATGACCCTCGAGAATGAACACACCCAATGACCCCTGACTGGGTTGGGCAGCCAGCTCCATCTTTCACAAGCATACCCACCGACCTTCAGCATGGTGCCGATTTCTAGCGAACAGTGGTAGACGGGTCAGCCGGGCATGGGGGCGACGGCAGGGCCGGGCTGCGGTCGATGCTCCGCGCCGGTGGCGTGGCGCAAACACGCTGCCGGGGCTGTTTTTCCTGCCTAATTGTGTCCAGATGGGCGAGCCTGTACCAGATGGGGTGTGAGAGGTGGGGGCCACGATGCTTCTTGGCTGACATCACCCCACAACTTGACGCTGGGAGAGAGAAAAGACTCAGATGGAGCCTGACCACGATTGGACGGAACGTTCGCTCTCAGGGGCAGAAGAAGTCAGGGAGCTATTTTTGCCTCCGGCAACATAATTCTCTCTTTTTTTGCTGTTTTTCTGTGGAGAGTCAAAGAGCTTGGGGCCATCATTTAGAAAGATGCCTGATGTTGTGTATAATGCCAAAGGGGGAGATGAAGGATGTGAACGAACGTCTGGAGACCAGGCATCCCAGATAGTAATCGGCACTTTTGGCCTAGCTGAGCACGGCCATTATGTTTGGATCCATAAGTAGGCGAATGTGCCCCCTTCTGCAATTAAGCACCAACAATTTATGGACTGACATATTCACAAAATGGCATGAGACCCCATACTTGTCACCCTCTCCCAAAAGAACACGCTCATTCCCAGCATCGACTGATATCAAGTTGGGGATGGGAAGGATAAGACTAAAGACGTCTCTCTTGTAGCACACTCTTGCAAAACCTTGAAATTGAGGGGATATTGACCTACTGTGTAGTCACATTTCCATAGCATGGAACAATTGTAACCCTCGCTTGACTTTTAAATGTCCAAGCATTATAAACTATGAATATATCGTCAAAGGCTCGCTGCCATTTTCGGGTTGTTCCTGCAGCTTGACTTGAGTGTCCCAAGCCTGAAAGCATGGATTTCTGACCTGGCTCCGCTGCCTTGGGTCCCATCAATGACATCAATTGCAGCCCCAACCTACTTGATCTTGCTGTATCCACCTGATGGTCCTGTTGTCAGGTGCTAGGAAAATGGATATTCAGGAATATGTGTAAAATTATACATAACTTCAGGCAGGGGGACCAGAATTTTTGTCAGGGGGTCCAGAACTTCTCCTTACGCTCCTGCCCGCTGTACCTACTTGGCAGAGATGGGGTCCGCTAGGGCCCCCACACTTTGAGCTCCTGGAGCCTCTTACTGCTGGCAAGAGGCTGGTAGCAGCACCAGGGCTGTGCAGAGACTCTGGCTACCCTCCCCGTCACACGACCCATGACACCATTAAAGACTGAAAGCCGGTGCTCGGTCACACCCCCACACGCTTCCGAGGAAGGGGTACAGTCCAATCAAGTGTTATTACGCCCACCCAGTTCACCCTGGCCTTCCCTGACCCCTCCCTGCCGAGCCGAGGTCAGGCCAGGGTGGAAGACGGGAACATGCCAAACGCCGAGAACCTTCCGGCTCGGAGAGGGGAACGGGCAGCCTGTGGCATCCGCGGGGCATAAAGTACGCCGTAAATCCACCTCTTCAGCCAGGCACGACAACGAACCCTTCTCAAATCATAGGAAAAAAATCCGCGCTCCCTCCCACCCAGGAGAGGGACATAAACACGTCGATCTCCACTATTTGAAAAGGGGTGCGAAGGCACTAATCCACAACCAGTCAGCCCTAGTGATTTCTCCACCAGAGACGTCCGCAGTAGAACCAATGGGCGCCTCGGACCCCAAAGGCTGAGGGTTAGAGTCCCAGGAGGTCCCCTCTGAGCATGACTGTGGAGAGCTTCCGTAAATATCCTGTCAACAGGGCAGAGAAGGTGGCAGGCAGGATGCTCTAAGTCTCAAGTCAGTGTAAGTAGAATCATATGAGCCAACGAGTCATTTAACATGACATCCCGGCACTGTCCTCTCGGACATGCGTGTGCGTTAGACGCCCTGAGGCCCGGCTTGTTAAATCTGTCCTCGCCTGTTGGAGCGGGAGGCTGATGTAATGTTTGATACGCATTTAAAGGATCCCTTCTGGAGATCAAGGCGAAGTGAGATGTGCTGTTGAAAGCAGGATTATAGGGCATGTTTAAGTTAATAAGTGAGACGGCCTGCTGCAGTTCCCCCTACAGCCTGCAGGGGCTCCTTTTGGCTTTCCCCGCAAAGAAAATGGCAGCGTCATACCTGTAAATGCCAGTCATGTATGCAGTTATACAGATTACCCACTTACATTGGCAGATGGTTTATATCCACTAGTCAAGATCATTCTGGTACCTTCCACTTTAGTCTCACTCCAAACAACTTCCAGGTTATGGTGACACCAAGTTCGCTGTTCTGTTACAGGGTGCGAGAGACGCTGGAAGTGAAGCAATGCCGGTAGACAGCCAAGAAGCGGAGGCATTTCTGAGGAGCTGCGCCACTCCAGTGCCAGGAAGTGGCTCCGGTCATGCAGATGATGTCATCAGGAAGAGCCAAGCAGAAGGGGAAAGGTGATGCATTCCCATGCCATATAAACAAACACACACACAGATGATGTCATCAAGAAGAGCCTGGCAGAGGGGGAAATGTGATGCATTCCCATGTCATATAAAAAAACACACACACAGATGATGTCATCAGGAAGAGCCTGGCAGAGAGGGAAATGTGATGCATTCCCATGCCATATAAACAAACACACACACAGATGATGTCATCAAGGAGAGCCTGGCAGAGGGGGAAATGTGATGCATTCCCATGTCATATAAACAAACACACACACAGATGATGTCATCAAGAAGAGCCTGGCAGAGGGGGAAATGTGATGCATTCCCATGCCATATAAACAAACACACACACAGATGAAGTCACCAAGAAGAGCCTGGCAGAGGGGGAAATGTGATGCATTCCCATGTCATATAAACAAACACACACACAGATGATGTCATCAGGAAGAGCCTGGCAGAGAGGGAAATGTGATGCATTCCCATGCCATATAAACAAACACACACACAGATGATGTCATCAAGAAGAGCCTGGCAGAGGGGGAAATGTGATGCATTCCCATGTCATATA
>JABFEB020000060.1:5120425-5130709 GCA_019775895.2 Stomatorhinus ivindoensis
GGTGATGCATTCCCATGCCATATAAACAAACACACACACAGATGATGTCATCAAGAAGAGCCTGGCAGAGGGGGAAAGGTGATGCATTCCCATGCCATATAAACAAACACACACACACACACACACGCGCACAGATGATGTCATCAGGAAGAGCCAGGCACAGGGGGAAAGGTGATGCATTCCTAGTCGCAGAAAGTTTTGCTTAAGGCAAGTGGTAAAATCGAGTCTGTGTTTGATTTGCAGAGCAGTGCCGAGGGAGACCAAGCCTGGAATGACGGCTGCACGTGGCCAATCACAGCTGTATACACAGCTTCAGAAGTTCACTGTGTCTGCAGATAAGGTGCCCGATCTGGCTTTGGGCCCCACACGTCTGTCTGAGCAGGAACACGAGGGAGAGGTTAGAGTATCTTGGCTTCCTGCTGGGCTGTCTAATTGTGCCCTGAGTTGAGCCAGCAGCCAATGAGATGTGAGAGAGATGAAGTCATGCAGGCCTTGACTATGGGGGGGGGGGAAGTTGTCACCTAACACAATGAGTGATATGCTTGTTTGAAAGAGATTGAATGCCAAAGATCTGCTGGTTTGGTCAAGCTGTGTGGCTTCCAGGAATTGTCCTGGCATCAGAACCAGGGCGATAGAGAGAGAATGTTTCTGGGGGGTGGACAAGCTTGGGAGTGGGGGTAGAGGAGCAGATTTTAGGAGCAAAGTTGAAGAGGCTGGACCATGGTCCCATCCCAAATAAGCCAGATGGCGACGTAAAATATCATCCCATTTGCGGAATGCGGGCCTCACTGCTGCTCCTGTTCTTTCTCTTGTCCATTTGGCCTCTGTAAGACTCTCACTTGGCTGAAAGACAACGTCGCCATGGCGACCCACATCTGCTGTACCGCCAACCTGGATGGGTTCGAGGCTGCGAAAAGGTGCCAGGCCGCCCTCGAAGAGGAGATCCTGTCCAACGGTGCGAGAATTGAGGTGGTGAAGAAGGTAAAGAGTACAAAGGGCTCTCTTGAACCGTTTTACAGAAATTAGGACAAAAATCATGCCGTATTATCGTGACCTGAATGCTGTTTATAGCAGCAGAGTTTCTAAAATGCTTTCAGAAAGGTATTTAATACAGTAGAACTTGCAACATCATACCGACACAGCCAAATATCCCAGTGAAGTTCATCATCAGGTCAAATACTAACAGAACATAGCACAGCTGTTAGACTTCCTCTTTCAAATACGAAACATTGGATGGAGCAGACGTGTATATAGACCTTGGTAATCGCACACATATTGCTTAGCTAATCCTTTAACCCAATGGGGATCTTACAAATGGGCAACAAGAATTTGCAAATGTGACTCAAACACCACGCTCAGTGGCCCAAGAGCTTTGCTTCCTTTCTAATTTAAACACAAAAGTCAGGAATCAGGTTCTTTAGTCACTACTGTGTGCTGCCACCTCTGCCTGGAAGACGATCCTGTATCCGAATGGCCCTTTACAGGAGGGCCGGAGTCTGGTTCGAGCCCAGCATCCCGGGAGTGCCAAGATTGAGGAGTTCCTGGGCCAGCTGGAGGCGCTGTGGGAGGAGCTGAAGAGGAGGCACCAGAGGAACGTGGTAGTGCTGCAAGAGTCAGAGAAGCTCAACGTGAAGGTAGGCTGGCCAGCAGCAATGCACTGCACATGTCGCTCTGGCATGGCCTCCAGCCCATCCAATACCAGCCTAGAGCAGTGTTTCCCGATCTGGTCCTCGGAGACCCACAGCCGGTCCAAGTTTCTGCTCCCTCTGAGCTTCCTGCCAGACAGTCCACATTTTTGCTCCCAGACAAGATTGGGTCAACACACTAACCTAGAGGAAAGCCCCCCCGAAGATGCCGCCTGGTCTTGCCGCGACGCCTGGATGCCATGGGCGTTTTCCACAAAAGCTATTCTCCTTTGGAGGCCAAGTCTACAAACTGGCATCAAACAAAGATTTTATGATGATGCGAGGAGGCAGACAAAAGCCGGCCAGCCCCAGTTCTGACTCAGATCGAGTCGGGTCCGGCATTTCACTGGAAGAAAAACTGAACTTGACCTTGATTGCTCAAAATTGATCTCTCTTCTCAGTCCTTACGAATTACAAGCCCTTGGCTTGGCAATAAAATCAGAAGAATTCTCCAGTTGTTTGCAGAATGAATCATGTGAGCAAACACCTCTCAAACTTCTACCAAATATCCCCCCCTCCCACCTTCGCTCCCCCTCCCACCCCCCGGACAGGCCATGAACGTCCTGAAGGACCTGAACACCCTGGAGACTTGGCTGCAGTCGGTGGAGCGCTCCATCCGGCAGTCCTCACTCGCCGGAGACCCCGAATCCATGAGCGCGGCCGAGCGGGAGAGCTGTCTGCTGGAGAGGGAGGTGTCAGGCCGCGGCCTGGAGCTGCGTGCGCTGCGGCAGGAAGTGGACAAGCTGCGCTGCCGCCGACACGTCCACGCGGAGCGGCTCCCGGCGCGCATGGCTGAGGTGGAGGAGAAGTAGGTACCTCGACAGCATGGCGGCAGTGAGCTGATCACACCCCCCCCCGGAAAGGCGGATGATACAAACCTATGATCATACGGTGTAAAAAGGATGGAGTCCCATTTCGTGGTTACAGCCAGGGTTCAGAAACTCCACAGACATCCATCTCCGTGGAGATTGGTGTCAGATCTCGATTTCAGATGAATAGAGGTTAAGAATTACGTGTTCTGTCACTCCTTCCAACGACCGGCACGTTTTGGCCAAAATCTGCAGCATGAGACTATAGATAATAGTCGAGCAGATTCCAGGACACTCGCATAAGAAAAAAATCTCTCTATGAAACTGTTTTTAATTCATACTCTATCATTTATAGTACGTGCAAATAGGGTAATAATTCATGCAGTTGGCACTGAGTCTCCTGTTCTCCCCCATACCAAGAAAGTAACTCATCCCAGTTTTCTAACTGGCTAATATATCTCTGGTAATCACACAGACCATCAGTCTTAATGAATTCATAAGCTGGTCGTCAAAGACTGGAGGCACAGCCATGGACGGCCTGTGTTTCTGCGGAGACTGTGTTTGCGCATTTCGGGATCACGGCGTTGAGTTTGGTGGGGAGATGTTTTTCCCGTGGTCGTCGTAACGGTATACGAGGCGAGGTGTTCAGTTAGACACGTGTCTGTATGTAGTCTGTAAACACAAGACACGCTCTGTTAGAGACAGAGAGCATCCCAAGGAAAACAACACGGTAGAAAAGGCTCCATTTACCGGTTTCCAGGGAGTGTGTATGAAAAAAATGAAGGAAAAAGCCACTTCAGGATAGAGTTTTTACACGTGGATATTTTTTTGCCAACAACTTTGGATTTGGTCAATTGACGTAATTTGTTTGCCGTTTCATGATCCAGGAGCCTTATTGATGCGATCGGAATGGTTGTCATAAGCTAATCCCGGACTCGGGGATTTCCCAGCATGACCTTAGAGTGGCATGACGCAGCTTGCCTCTTGGTCAAACTCAGAATAAATATATAAAAGATCAGTACAGGAGGAATATGAGGGCAGAGAGTGAGAGGGGCTTATTGTGAAACCGTTGAGGGTGACATCTCGCAGCCTGTACAGCTTAGGTGTTCCCCAAGGGAAGGAACATGAGGTACGTCTCGCCCTGAAGGCGAGTGGGCCGAAATGTTCTTGCCTTTGGCAGGGGTTTTCCAGGGGTGGATGGTGCCGTCCCATTGGCTGATGGAACTTGGCCTCCCGTGCAGGTACCGCAGCGTGCGCAGCGCCCTAACGCAGCAGAGCGCCGAGCTGCAGGACACACGCATGCTCACAGAGTTCCTGGAGCGTGTGGAGCTGGAGGATGACCAGGTGCTGCAGGGGAGCCATGGCGACAACCCAGGCCAGGTGGGAGGAACCTCTCGCCTGGGGGGTGGGATGACTGACGGGGGGAGGAGCTGATGGGACCTATTCCCTCGTTGTTAATCTGTCGAACCCTGTTTAAAAAAAAAACAAAACACAATGGTATAATCATTAGTAAGCAGTTGCTAATCACTAAGAATAAAAGTTCTCTCAGAAAAATGTGTGACAAAAGGGGAAGCAGGAATGTTAAGCTGACTAAGTGCCGTGCCCCTCCCAGCCTGTCCAGCATCACCTGGAGGCGGGGCCGTCCCTCACAGGCCCGGCCCGACTTCCACTTATGGAGGACATCGGCGACCCTGTGGAGCAGCTCCGGGAGGCCGTGGTGATGCTCAATGACACAGCGAGGGAAAGGGGCCGCTCACTGTCCCAGGGCCAGGGAATCCAGGAACTGCTATCCCGGGTAGGTTCCTCACCTGGACACTAGAGGCCCATCAGCACCTGTCGCTTTCTAACAAGGAGAGACGTTGGAAGCAGGCATGGTGACAGAGTGATGGAGACTGAGTGCTGAGCACGTTGCTGTACCCAGTGAGAACTTTAACTTCTGCCTGGCCAAGTGAGGCGTCCCTGTCAATAAAGACACTGTCACAACATATATTGACCTGAGAGGATTTGTTAGAGAACCTTCATGCAGTGAAACCATTGTGTAAAACCAGATCAGCAGAAACTGGTTTCTTCCTTCTAGGGAGTTTCTTCTTGTCACTGTCACCTCTGGCTTGTTCACTTGGGGGCTTTGGGCGGGGATACTGTAAAGCGCTTTGAGACAATGTAATATTGTGAAAATGCGCTATACGAATAAAATTTAATTGATACATTTAAATAGCAAATAAACAGACTTGGACAAAATTAGTGTAGTACTATTACAATGGTTAGAACATTTTTTTCAATCAAGCTTGAATAGTTCAGCGGAGGTGTAAATTTCAGGTCCAGAAAGTAAAAATCCAGACCAAGATCTTGTTTAAACCAACCAGTTGAGTACTCTGTGACTGTGACTCTTTATGCGCAACTGGTTGACTGAAACAAAAAAACTGGTCTGGATTTAAACTTTCTGGACCTGACATTTCCACCTCTGTATTGCAGATGGTCATGAGCGGTTCGTATGCACACGACATGGTGGGTCTCCTGCAACATGCTGGAGCGTATGCCCCCCCCCCCCATGTCCCCCAGGCGTACCAAGGAACAGCGTGCGGATTCACAAACACACTGGGGCTTTGGTGTCACCGCTGCCCCCTTCTGGGCACCGCGCCACACGGCTGCTTGGTCTGGCTGTCTTGGTTCAGAGCCTCAGCTGCTCCTCCTCCTAGTTTGACCCACTTCAAAGCTTTTCGTTATCGCTAACGGGAGGACAATGTCACCACAAAATGAAAAAAGGCGTTTAACTTCTTCATCTCAGTCCATTACGATCCTAATGCACTCAAACTATAAAAGCTCTATAATATGCTACACAAATGGCTGTAGGAATCGTGCGGGGGGCGCCCAGGTAACTTGCCGTTCCGCCTGCTCCGCAGTACTCGTCCCTGGGCGTGCGGCTCCAGCAGGGCCTTTCACGGAGCGAGGAGCTCAGCGGCATCACCCAGGAGGCGGAGACGGACATGGCCGTGAAGTGCGAGCCGCACCGCTGTAGCCTGGAGAGGCTGCGGGAGCAACAAGATGAGCTGGAGGTGACCTCCTGACCTCTGACCCCGTGAACCCTACTCTACCACGCCATGTGCTGTCCAGCTTGAGCTTAGGGCGTTTCTGCTTCGGGGGCCGTTAGTCCACCGAGAAAATGGATGCAGATGTGTGAGTGGGTGCAGACACGCTCGGGGAAGGACATAGGACACGCGCGCCGGACCCCTGATTGATGGGGGGGGGGGGTCGGTCTCTTTTCATATGTCTTCTGTGGTCCTTAGTCTGTTTCCTGTTGCACCGAAAGTCCTTCTCATCCAGGAAGTCCACGCTTCGTTTAACGTTGGATTCAATTATGTAAACTGCTGCATCTGACCCCACGCAGAAAGAGCCTAATTTAATTACCCACAAAGGACTGGTTTATGCGTGCATGAGGGTCTCTGGGATGGAGGGAGGTGATTGCGGTGGGCCCCGTGTGCGTGGTGGGGGGTGTATTCTGCATGAGTCATATTTGGGCAATGTTGTGTTTATCACATGCACGCACAGCTGTCTGGATACGATACCATTAAAGAACAAAAATGATCTCATCTCTCATACGAAAATAGCGCCACGGTCATGGAGCTGGCATCCAGCGTCCTGTGTAGCCGGAGGGGGGGGGCGGGGTGTCTTGCAAACAAGTGGTGAATCGCTCTCCCCTTCCCGCCGAAACCATGGCTCTGTTAATTACAGTCTAGGATGAAAAAGATGGACGTATTCAAAGGGTCTGGTCTCCTTAGCATCAAGGGGACAGAGATGACTATGTGCACTGGTGAGGAGACACCCTGTATCTGGCTCATGGACCTGAAGGGGGGGGGGGTGACGTCTGCTTGCTTTTGAAAAACTCAGATATAACATTTTGCTTTAAAAAAGCACATATATAATTCAGGCCTTAATTAATAAAGTGCTATTTGTAGGTACATTTTTCATCCTTAATGATGCTCCAAAAGTCCCCCTGGTTCCACAGTCCGGAGTCCGGCCCCTCACTTGCCGCATTTCCACTGACACGGACCCAGTGCCAGTGCTGGACTGGTTGTGGCTTGCTGCCTTTTGAAAATATGCCTGCGTTTCCACCAACTTGGAATGGAAATGTTACAATGTCATGTTACATAGGCAGAAGCGAGAATCAAGTAAAGGTTGATGGTGGAGCGACAAGAGCAGCAGGAGCTGACGGTGCTCAGGTCAGCGTCCGTGTCCCGGTTCTTCCCCTCCAGGTCGACTACGAGGTGCTGAGAGAGGACGTGGAAGAGGCGCGGCGGTCAGCAGCACGGCTCCGGGTGCTCTGCCCGGACAGGATGCACGCGCTGGATGGCGAGACCCGAACCACCATGCAGTCCTGGGAGAAGCTGGGTGCAGCCATGGCACAGAACCGGGCGCGGCTGCAGAACTTTGCGCGGCTGCAGGATTTCTTCCAGAACTACCTGGCCATGATGTGAGCGACTCGGGAAGATGGCCGACGCTCCCGCTCCGGCTCTCGTGAGCTAGACGGCAGATCCTAAGCCAAAAACTGAACTAGAGCCCACGCAGGGGAACTCGCCTCTCACGCGTCCCTCATAGAACAAAGCATTCCTTCAGCGTGACTCAGTCCATGTTCAAGGACGGCTGTTTTTTTTTTTTTTTGGTCAGGCGACACATAACTGAGTCTTTTAATTGTGTTCCAAGATTGTCATATTATTTTTTATCACTCATACATCAATTATTATTATATTAATAATGCAATATTACTCACTTCAATGTCCGTGAATCACTGAAATACTATTTCACAAATTAAAATGGAAATGCATGGGTGCATCTATGTGAAATACATCATTTGAATGCAAAACAGAGCAGAATTTCACTTTTTTAGTCAGCCACCATGAGGTTCTGTAGGACATTAACTGATTCTCTTTGTAAATTAGGTTGGGATGTGGGGGCCTGATTTATTTACTCGATTAGTTCTGAAGCTGCTGCGGGTGATTTTATAACGGCTGGCTTACGATAGAAATCCTGGAAGCTAAGGCCTGGATTAGCGTCGGCATGACAAGTGTTCACCAACCCTGTCACGTTCCCCCTGCTCCAGCTCATGGACAGAGGACACCCGAGCACGTATCTTTGACAATGTCGGGCATCGAGGGAGCGGGAGCCAGGAGCCGACTGTCACGGAACTGGATCTGATGATCGAGCAGAAGTTTGAGGAGTTCGACATCCTGGCTGCAGCGGGGCAGGAGCTCGTTGATGAAGAGCATCACCTTACCGATATGGTAGATGTCTGTGCTCTGCCTCATATAGATTTCAGGAAAATACATAACAAGAATTCACTCAGAATTTCCATCTTCCATCTGGAAATGGACGAGTTAACAGCTCATCCAAAAACAAACGTGCCCTCAAAGTATTAAGAGATCTACCAAAATAGGTTTAGGCTGGCTTTTCTGTTGTCATATACATTGACCTGTTTGTTGTGTGTGACATCTAAAGATCAGAGAGAGGACAGAGGAACTGCAGAGCATGCTGGGATGGATCTTGGTGCGCTGGAAAGCACAGAAGCACCAGTGGCATCTTGGGAAACCGAAGTTGGAGCCTAAGGGAGATGTGATTTACTCAGAGGCCACAGTTTGTACTCTAGCTCAACAGGTAGAGACCATACTAGACCATACCTCAGCCTTCCAGGAAACAGTCACCCTAGGATGCTGGCACTGTGGAACTGGACCTCTGTCAAAAAAGTTTAACATTTCCATAAGGGGAAACTCCATTTGGTAACCTTGGCATAGTTAATTGAAAACCTGAGTTTCCTCTTAAAATTTCCAGCTGTAAAAGTGGGTAATACTGAACACTGAACGCTGTGTTGCGCCAAGTTAAAATTAAGTGCACGCAGAAAAGCAGAGGGTCTTAATATAAACACGAAACATGGGCAAAGAGTAAAAAGGAGAGGATTGTTAGCTAATATCTGACTAATCGTCTTAGACAGCTGGCTTTAGTTTCTCCTCCGCACACCAGATTCCACTTTCCGTCCCACACAGAGCGCGTCTCCGCATCGCGGGACCCAGCAGACTGCCAAGACGGCTGCCACCGGAGACACGAGCGGCCAGCGCGACGGATACGGCCGGGAGCAGTCAGAGAGTGGATACGAGGTGATGGGCAGCATCAGTCCCAGCGGGAACGGGAGTGGTGCAAGCTCCCCCGCTGAAGTCCATCAAGGTACAATGGGCATCGAGACAGCCAAGTCACCCTTCCTTGTCATGAAAGAGCCAAGCACCCCTGCACTGGGAGGGACAGTCAACCTCATCCTCAGTTTCGGTAAAATGCCGGACAGCCAGCTGCAGATGCAGATGCAGGAAGCCACGGAAGAGGCAGAGGTCGAGCCGCTTCATAGGGTGAGTATCCTGGCTGATGGCTGACATACTGCAATCCACAGAACGTGCTGGACAGGAAGTGACAAGGAGTCGAACAGAGAAACGCTTAAGCACGACGTCAAGGTTGTGCTGAAAGTGGAGTTCCGAGTGAGGAGTGTGCTTCACACCCCATGCTCATGTTTGTTGCTGGAACTGAGGATGGTTCGTTGCTCAATATCCATAACCCATCCGAGAAAGTCAAGCAAAGCCACAGTGAATGCAGCACAAACTGGGGGGAACGTTTCCTACACATCAAAAGCAGTAAAAATTCTCTCATATGTCATTCTTGCAGAGCAAATAAAAACAATACCCTTCCTTGCTAGCGAGAAAATATTCTCATAATGCCTCGGGTTTAACAGATCAAGAGCTTGGCGTTGGGTCTTAAGCTGACAGTGATTGGTAGGCCAGATAAAAACATGCTTGAGAACTCGAGGGCATCCATGGATGGTTCTGATCTGTGTGTTAAAGGGGAACCAGGAACATCACAGCCTTTGGGTATCGTGTTGATCTGACATCTGTATGTTTTTCTCTGTGCAGTGATGAGTTTCATCATCTCCATAGCCCCTCCCTCTGGCCGCCCCTCCACCCTCGATATTCTTTATTTTGTTCTCCCCCTTCTTCTCTCCCTTTCCCTCAGCCTGCTGAGTCTCCTTCCTCTGCCTGTAAAAAATTTTGGAGCCGTTGCCAGGGCCTTTTGGGAAATACGTTCGGTAGTTTAAAGCGAAAGAGAAAGATTTACCGGCAGAGTGCGGACGAGGTAAACTGCATTGCTGCATGTCCAGGGTTGGTGTTGCATGGGCGGTGGTTGAGGGACGGGGGCTTACTAACAGGGTGAGGGGGAGGGCGTCCCCTCGCCCCGTCTTTGTCGACTGCGTCTCTCACAGCCTCCCTTGTCCAACTGTTGCCACACTTTTGCTCTGCCATGCATGGAACAGCAAGGGCGAAAGTGGTCTATTGCTACCCTTCAATGGGGTCTCTTGGTCATTAAAATGAAGGCTGATTTGTGGTCAAAAGAACCTGAAAGTGTGTAATTAAAAACCTAGCAGTTACACATCAGTAGGGTTGACTGTGTTGCTATTTTGTAGCTTAAGGTGCCAGTGACTGGTTGTGTTTGTTTCTGTTGATGAAAACCTTTTGCATGCAAGGGATGAACTCGACGGATGGTGCTTCTCTTCCCTTCAGAATGACATTTCTCTGACATGTGTTGACTCACCAGACTTCAAAACCCTAAAGCCCACTTTTACTCGGTTGTTTCTGGCACAGTTATTTCTACTCCTGACCTGCTTCCTTACCTCACACAAAAAGCACAGATTTAAAAACGGGTCTCTACCCCACCTCCTTGCTTCATGGGGCTATTAGCTATTTGGGGGGGCAGCATGTGGCTCA
>JABFEB020000060.1:5141614-5156549 GCA_019775895.2 Stomatorhinus ivindoensis
GGCAGTTACAGGGCAGTTACAGGGCAGTTACAGGTAATCCAATACTCAGCCGTCTCCTTAGCTCTTCCCATAATGCACGGCAATAAAACCCCTGACAGCAGCCAGAATACAAAGATCTGACTTGTGGGCAATAGCGGCGGTGTTGGGATGTGGGGGTGGGGGGGGGGTGGGGTGGTACTGGGATCCTGATAGATATACCATCAAGCTTGTAGTTTCCCCTGGGTTGGGAATGAAAAAGGAAGAGGGCGGGGTGCAGCGGCGTCATTGACCTTGAAGGTCAGACGACTGATGCCGTCAGACAGTCGCCCAGGAAGTGAATGCGTCCTGTCATCTATCGGTCAATCATTAACACATCCTGTGTCAGCGGGGCCAGTCCCCTGACTGCTCAGCGATTTCGGTAAAAAAAAAAGATAACAGCACAACCCCTCCCCCAAAATCCTAAGGGCACAAAAACACAGAGAAGCCTGACAAGTCAATACCTCCAAAACACGGACAGGCTTTTCATCGTAATGACCTCTGCTTCTCCCAGGACAATGTGCGCACTCATCACACTCAGGGAATTCTCTCAGTCCTGAAGGGTACCAAACACATATGCTACCTATGTCATTGCACGGCAGCACCACTAGGGGGCAAAACTTCTCCACGCAGCACACTGAAGGCGCACTCTTTATTTAAATAAGGAATGAGCTTTAGTTACCCGAACACATCGTCTGGATCCACCATTCAGAACGAGCAAGGCAAATAATCATAATTACACATCAGCAAGACCTTACTGCACAGCTATCACGCCAACGTATCTGAGACCTCATAGGCACATTCTGAGAAAACAGGATCTGATCCACATGGATCAGCAGCGGTAGCTGGGCAGCCACACCCGCCCCCTGCGGTCACCGCAAGACGGTCGCTCAATGAGATCTGTGACCTGATATCGAGTGTCTGATTGACTGTGGCAGGCAGGTGCGTTCTCATATGGGGAGGAGGGGATGGGGGGGTTTGTTGGGAGTACTGCAGACTCCACATTCAAACCAGTCCGGATCGATTTCAGAGCAGGAACCTGAGCAGAGGCGATCTTTCTCTGCGTCTGAACGACGGCACTGGTGCTGGGCACAGGTCGAGCCGTTCCCTGCGGCCGCAGTGATGAATGCGACATAAAGGATCTCGTGTGTTCATGGGTATCACCCCTATGGGGGGGGGGGGGGGCTGAGCATGATCGATGGCCGCCTGGGAAGCGTGATCTATGCCGTCATCCGGCTCTGTGACCCTCTTTTCCTCAGGCTCTCTGCAGGACACCCTAGGGGGCCTAGAGAAATGGCCGGGATGCGGTGAGGGGCAGCGAAAACAGCAGTCATCACTTGACAGGAACTGTCGACGACCTCTGGGATAGGATGACAGCGATTAGAGCTACAGAGGTCAGATTTAAAGGGACAAGGACGCCCCCTGGGCACCTCCTGTCTTCCTTTTCTCTGACAATAACCACAGAAATGTGCCTCGAAGGGGCACAAGCACTATGGTGATACGGGATCAAAGCCCACCATCAGAAGCTTGCGAGCTCAAATCCAACCGACAGTTTAACTGACCTGTTTAACCGACCCATGCACTTAACCTGCTTGCTCAGGTGGGAGGACATGCAAGGTGGGGTCGCCGTATAACTCAATCAAAGCCTTTGAGCCGTTAGACTAGCTGCTCTGTCGTTGACACAGAACAGAAAAGCCGGATCCTCTGAATTTAGCTGATAAACCTTATCTTTGGTTATATATTCCTTAAAAATGGACAATATTTAACTTCCCATACGGCAGCTTTTTGAATACCTGACCGACGGAGAATGTAGACGGCAAGAACAATACCCTGTTTGCTTAATTCTGCTCACCTCTTGTGGATGGAGTGGGGGGGGGGGGTATGCCTGCGAAATGTCCGTCCAGGACCACCCAGAACCCGGCTCAGTATTTGTTTAACCGGCAAAACATTCCAGCAACCTATCACAATCATGCATTGCGTGTTGCCCCTGGCAACGAACCGCTGAGCTATGGGGGCTTATTGGGACCTCCGACGTCAAGCAGATGGGAATGGCTCTTGAACTGGGTTGCCATATCCCAGAATCCCCTGCTGTTCTGCAAGGCGCCTTTCTCCACAGCTGGCAGGTGGACGGCACGGCGATGTGGACACCTGCATATTACAGGGACAGGATCTACAGCACCAAGACACACAGCTTCAGTCTCAGAGCAACGATCAACTCTAGTCTCTGCTATAATGACACGATTAAAATCACTTTAGCTCAAAAAAGGCAAGGTCGCCTGCTGCTGGTTTAACTGAAGCAGCCTGATTTCCCGCAGACACATCAACGAGACTTAATCAAGATTCCCACAGTTCTGCACTGCACGTGCAACTCCATGGAAGGGGCGTGTTAATAATGGATTCTCACAATACATCTAACTAATTAGGGCCCTGCTCCGTCATCTGAAGGTCCACTTAATCACACACACCATTTAGCGGATCTGCAGTTACCCCACCCGGCATACTGCTCTCAATCCCCAACACGGATTTACATGTAACACTCCTGCATACTGGGGGGAAAAAAAGGTCCAACCAGTCCAATCTGTGATATTACCCCAAATGCCCCCCCGAGCAAACCTGTGTAAAAGAGACACAGCTGGGCCGCGGACACCATTAAAATCTCATTAATCTCATCCTGTCTAGTTACGGCAATCCAGCTGTTTGCAAAGCATGATCTGAACAATCCAAACACGATCTCCTCAACTGTAATTTGCCAAAAAATACGTTCCTTGTTTTCAGAGTTATTGTTTTTTTTGCGTTCCCCGCCCCCCGACCCCCCAAGGTTCTATTCACCACATGTCCACAACTGCATCTCTGACATAATGGAGCAATTTTATACGAACACACAGATACAAACACCATTTATGCAAATACAGAGAACAAAGGGAGTTCTTTAAAGGCAGACGCATGTTTTATGCATGCAAAAATCAAGGGATGTTTTATAACAGAACTGACATCCATATTACATCAAGCTAAACCATCACACAGAATGGTGCACAGATTCCAGCTCTCGACCACAGAACCGCTGGTACTGTTCCTGTATGGTGGTCTACACACATATATTTTTAACCATTTCTTACAAAACAAAGCAAAATCACGTTCCCCCCAAAAAATAAAACCTTATGCATATAGAAAAATATTATCATGCTAACAGTCACAATATTTCTGACTTCAGCTCATCTGTTGAGAAATTTAAATTAGCCTGTGGGCTTGTTTATGAACATAAAATAACATTTAACTTAAAACCTACTGCCTTCAAAAGTCCTGGGAGGTCAGTTAAAGGTGCAATTTCCCCAATCATAAATAAAACAAAAGTCGCAGACCCGGTGGTTTTATATACTGACATCTTAAATTATGAAAACCCACAGACTTTGTTGATTATGTGAAAGTCGGGTCACTGCACTTAACCACCTTTTGCCCTCCACGCCCAGAGGAGAAAAACTCATCCCTCAGTTGAAAAAACAGCCAGAGATTTTCTGACGAAATGACTGTGTCAACAAGTGGTTTATCAGAGTCGTACGGGGAGCAAATTCATCGGCTTTAAGCACCAGCCGGCCTGGTGCCTCTTATGTCTCACGCAACCAATAATTTATCATCATGGGGCGTGAAGTGCCCTTCGAAAACAAATAATAAACACATATCACATATTTTGTAAGAATGACGTGCAGACTAGGTTCCGCATACAGGGGGAGATTTTTAAATCCGTGTGGCGCCTTCAGCTGCAGATGAAGCCATAAAGCTATTTGCTGTTGGATCAAAGCCCTATTCAGACGCCTTACAAAAAGACACAAATTTGGGACAGGTGTCGAGCATTCGACTTCTCCGTTCTTCCTGTTATTCACACCGTTTGTCCAAGACTCTCCTGCAGAGCTGCCACAATGTCTTGTAAGATATGGTTTCTGTTTTCTTTGGTTACCTAGGAAAAGGGAGGGAATGTTGAAATGTATGCCTTGTCCAACATTTGACTCCCATGTACTGTTCATGTCTTAGAGTGCCTGGCTGGATCAAACCCCAGTATTGGTAGGACCAAACCATATCCTTCACTACCTATGCATGACTGGAGGTCCTCACAGAGCAAAGTCAGAATAGAAAACAGAGTGGAGTGGTTGGTCAGTCATGTTCTGATAAACGTATGAGGTCTGGTGTGATCAGGAGCCAAAGCCTAACGCTGCGTGACCCACATGAGCTGTCAACATCCCATAGAAGCGTCAGCCATTCAGACGTTCAACCAACCAGCTCCCACAAACCCACATCTGTGACTGCCAGCCCATGAAATAGCCAGGAGTGGCCGCCTACTCTGTCTGCAGAGGAATGAGGATATGTGGTAAAACACAAATGCTTTTTCACTCCATTTCCCTGACAGCTATCTTGCCCACAGACATCTGAAGAGAGATGAAATTGCTTGTTCTCTGCTGGTAAGAGTCATCACGGCTCTCTCCATAACAATCGTGTAAACCTGCAGCGGGAAAAGCCTGGAGGGTCAGATTTTGATGTTCTTTGGTTCTACCTCAGCTCTTACTAGAATTAGTACCAAGACAGGACCTAAACTGACTTGGAGCTCCATATCGGGTGCCAGCAAGATGCAGAGACGTTCGTGGAAGTCCATCACAGCCTAATTCCCCACTAGCTGTATTTTGACAGAATGACCCTTGATTAAATGTGAGTCTTGTTATCGCAAAATCCAGCTCTGAGGAGCGCAGTCTTCAGGAGACATCTGACAATGAGCCAAGCTGCTGACTAGGGACTTCTCACTGACCTCCTCCTAGCTTATGCTCTACCCATGCACTACAATGCAAAACAGAGACCTGGGCTACAGGAGCATATATTTCATTTCTGGAGATCTGGTTCAAAATGCATTAACCATCAGAAGCCCAAATCACCTTCTAACACTGGATTAAGGCAGAGAGTGGAAGCTGCGCAAGTGCCTGTCTGCTGCTGCTCCTACATGCCAGACTATCTGCCCGAACCTCCAGAAGCATCACATCAGCTTTTTGTGACGGCCACAAGAACATAAAATTTTACACGCTATGTCTCTCTACGCCTTTCTTTTCCCTCCAAAAATGCACTCAGAAGTATTGACGACAAAGTGTCATGTATCTCCCCCCCCCCCCACAAAATACTACACGTTCAAGCAGCTACATAGGAGATCTGGAGGTAAAAGGGCAGAATCGAAGGTGCTCACGGTGAAGAGTCTGACGTCCGACCTGCCCCGCACCTCCTCCACCAACCCCAACGGCCTGCCCTTCGGAGCAGGAACGGTGCCAAGGACAGGGCGCCCACAACTGTCCAGCATCTGCCTCGCCGCACGGATGAAAGCCTGGCTGAAGAGCTCCATCTTCCCGATCTCGTCGATCACGAAGACTGCCCGGCCCCCGGGCCCTGCCTGTGGGGGTGCCAAGGAGGCGTGGAAGGTCAGCGGCGGACGGCGTGACTGACAGACAGCGTCATCGCCACATGAGCACATGACGGCGGAACAAGCGTGACCGCGAAGCATTAGACCGTAACAAACACACTGCGCACTCCACAGACATTAAGATATTAACACGTCAGTGCTCACCAATGGCGTGACTCAACGCAAACAAAGAGGGAACATGCCACGGACGCACAGGCAAACGAGCTACCCCTTAGAAGACCCCACTCCCATCACCACCACTTAAGAGCTCAACACCGCATTAATCACTGTGCAATTTTCTGCTGTCAAGATGTCTTACTGCCTGCACATCACCGCTGCCCAGGATTAACGGTGAAAGGAAACGTGTATATAACGTGTCTATGAATCACCCGAAAGCAGCTTTCACTTTATAAAATAAAACTCCTAAAAGCTGGATAAAAGCTCAAAGTGCAGGTAGTTTATATACCGGTGGCTGAGTTTTTTTTTTTTATTAAACACAGGGAAAATGTTTTTGAAGCTATTAAAATATTATAATAGTACATTTTGGACAGAAAATATGTTGTTTGATAAAATAAATAATGAAATTAAATTAGTCATTTCAAAGTTTCATAATTTAATCTCAAAAATAATATTGATGACCAATATTAAAATGTTGGTATTGTTTTCTGTCTATAACGGTGTTTCCCAACCCAGTCCACGTGGACTCCTAGACAGTCCATATTTTTGCTTCCTCACAGCACCCAGCCAATCAAAAACACCGAATACCTGGCAAGGGTACAATGGGAGATGGGAGGGAGTAAAACTGTGGGTGCCTGGGTTGAGAAACGCCGGTCTAGAATTATGGCGGTTGCATGTGGTTGTAGCCTGTAAAATGAACGACAGGCAAGCTCAACCGTGGTTTCACTGCTGGGATGGTCTGACGGGGAGAACCTACAGTGGACGTACGTTTCTGAAAAGTGGAAGTGCCAAGCTTTCGAAAGACACCAGATCTACCACATACTGGCCAACCCTGTGCTCGTGTCGTCCTGCTGACGAGTCAGACGGACCCCTGAGGAAGCAAGCACAGCGTGAAGGTCAATCGAGGTGAAAGGGAAGTTCTGTGGGAGACAAAAACAGTAGCAAAGGAGAAAGGGAAGGTACCCAATCCTGGAGAGGGTCCCCCTCTTTCCTGTCACAGAGACAACATCAAATCCAACTCTTCTCCCTCCTTCCCTGACCTCCTCGGTGTAAAAGCCTTCAACAGCCACTCCAGATGATGTCAGGGCTTCACAGGCCTTCTGGACCAAGGTGGTTTTACCCACACCTAAATAAAAAATACATATCACATTTATTGCAGTCACATGGCTGCTGTACAATTTTATCCAAGATGTGTCACATGACTTAGAATTTCCAATTTTGATATATTGGCCCAGCTGTATATTTTTACTGCTCCAGTTAAAAGATGGACGGGGGGGGCGGGGGCGGTATGTAAGTATGTAAGTAAAAGACTGATACTTTTACTTACATACTTCAGGTTAGACAACCAGGAAGTTTCTTTTATCAACATTATTAAGTCATTATTTTGTTACCGCTTATTTGCATCTTAGATCCGATATCAAGAAAGGTCACCTGTCAACACAAGCAGACAAATAGAGAACCTAATCGAAATATTTCAGATAGGAATCAAAACCATTTCTGGATGGAAACCCTGCAAGTCAGACCACTGGTGCCGGCTGCATGGCGGCACAAGAAACAACGCCTGTCCGTGCCGGCGGCACGCTAATCACGTATTGCTTCCAGAAATAACTTTCAGCTGAACTGTCATTTTCCAGCATCAACGTGTCATAATGCTGCCTTTGATTCGCCTAAGAGGGTCCAAAGCGGAAACCAGCATTGGCCACAAGTCAAAAGATAAACCCAGATCACAATGCTAAGATGCCAATGTGACAGCGATAACGACTGAACAAAAACACTTTCCGTGGCTGCCGTCAGACCTGGGGGAGAGACAGGCAGATAAGGGAACCAAAAGGATTCCAGTCTACGATTATTGCACAACTCACGTCTACAGTTTACAGCTAGTGTCCACAATGAGCAAGGTATGATTGGAAGCCAGGGTACAGTCATCTGTCTTCCAAACTGAATGGATTTAAATGTTAAAAATATTTTAACTTATAGTATTTATGATTACAAATGCAAGGTTATTAAGCGAGTTCACTTAGCTTTTTTCTCCATAAGGAAATTACATTTGTTACAAGTCACTCACTGGAAGCTTAACCTAGTAGCACTGAGTGGCCGAGTGAGAGCTGCATGCTTGTTATGTGTCACTTCTGCACAAAAGCATTTGCTCAGTAAATGTAAGATTTGAAATATCTTAATTTCTTGGTGTGCAGATAACATGGGTTTTCTCTGACTCTGTCAGGTCCCCTTCCCAAAGGGAATGGCAGAGATGTCGCCAGTAACACTGATGAGGTAGAAAAATCTTTTTTGTCAAGAGTGATCCGGACTTCTCTAACTCGTGCAACTGATCACACTAACAAATAACTGCCCGCCAGTCTGGTGGACAGGAACATCCATTGGTTTTTCATTACTGTGGTGATATCAGAGCCTTTCGCACAGACACAGGGCACAAGGTATCCGAGACAAAATGCCAGTTCATCCCAGAAAGCACGCAGTCATACTCCATCAAATGACAGGGCCAATACAGAAACACCTATCTACCCTGGAACTGTGGGCACACTGGGAAACAAGCTGGCAAAGTAACACACAAACACAGGGACTGTAAGGACTCAGGACCCAGGAGCAGAATGATGCCTTTTCAGGTGTCACAGGTCAACAGATACATTCGCCCTATGTAGCGGCACACAATTGCTCCATACTTGGATAACAGCAAATACAATGTTTGTGAGCTGGATTTAAAGGATTTTTTTACAGGATTTTAAGCATTATTTTCATATCTATTTCAGTTATCTTCCCTCAACCTGTCAGTCTGATTAGTTAGATGTCTACTGGTCCTTAAACGTCTACTCCAATGGACCATCGTTAACATTAATACAACGCTATTAACCGCGACATATTATAACCCACAATAATGTTAGTGGCGGAAGTTCTCATGTCTTAACGCTGGCCAATAGCTGAAGTCAAGTAATAAACGTAACCGACATTATATCTCTTTTGGTTAATTAATCAGCAACAAACTCCCAACGAGCAAAATGAATTGAAAAAAGTCTGGTGCTACGGCTAAAACATGTTAACGTCACTCAGAAGACTCATACACGTGCATACATCTTCTAAACGCTTATCTTGGTCTTGGTTAGGGGGGAATCAAACATGCACGTTCAGCAAAGCCTGGGTACAGTCTCTCCATAAACCACGGGAGGATCGTATTTACCAGGGGGTCCCGTCAAGAAAACGTGCTTAAACATTCCCGTCACCCAGGTCGCTGCTGCCACCGCTCCTTTCCGGAAGTGTAATGCGCGGCCGTACCGGCGGATCTATCGGGGGCGTGCACGTACACGTTTTCCTCGTGCTAACTGTTGTAGGTTGTATTTTTCTTTTCGAATACGCAGGTTAAGGATTTTCTCATACGCACACAGTGATATATCTCAGCTGCAGTATTGAGTATTCGTGTATTTTATAGTTACAATAATATGAAAACGTTTTCCCAGACATATTTCCAAAATTACTGTCAACTCCTTTTCCTATGAATTGTTTGATTATTGCAAGTAGTTACGTGCAATTATGGATAATTTTTTTAGTTTTCAGGTACCAAACTTTAACATTGTGCATAGTAATATATTGTATGTATATTTCAATGATATAATTCAACGTTTGTATTACTGAAATTAAGATGCTCAGTATTTTCTCAGCGTGAACTATACATGTTTAATCAGAAACAAGCTCTCAAATCAAAACAAGGAAATTTAATTATTTACAACCCCTTAGATAATTTAGGCTAGTACCATACCTGTAGTATTTCATATCAATGTCCTTACATTCCATCCATCCATCCACCCATTTTCTATACCTGCTTATCCTACTGGGTCGTGGGGGGTCCAGAGCCTACCAGGAGGCAATGGGCACGAGGCAGGGAACAACCCTGGACGGGGGGCCAGCCCATCGCAGGACACACTCACACACCATTCACACACACAGGCACACCTACGGGCAATTTAGCAACTCCAATTAGCCTCAGCATGTCTTTGGACTGTGGGGGGAAACCGGAGTACCCGGAGGAAACCCCACGACGGCACAGGGAGAACATGCAAACTCCACACACATGGAACCCAGGTGGGGACTCGAACCCAGGTCCCAGAGGTGTGAGGCAACAGTGCTAACCACTGCACCACCATGCCGCCCCCTGCTTACATTCCATCAGCATAAAATAAATAGACACTTGTAGAAGATAAGAATAATCCATTACTTGAGAAGTGGTGTATTTTGAGTAAAAATTCCAATAAATTAATCTCAATAACAGTACATTCACTATACAGTTCTATTCATATCATACTAATTCATTCGGGAAAATGCTTCCATCACAAACCAGAAAGCAGATTTCTTACAGTAATAAAGTATCTCATAAAACAATACAGTATCCATGTTTATTAACGCAGAGACAATAACTGAAGTGATGCTGGTCACCACTTTAATATTTGCAGCAAGGGTTTGTTAAACCGATCAAATGCAATGACCACAAACAAACAGGAAGAAGTCAAAACAGTCTCAAAAAGTATATCCTGGGAGCTTATTAACTATGAGTTCTGAGACGTGGCGATATTTGCTAACAAATCCCAGTGAGCCAAGGGCATCGTCCACTTCTTCGTCTTCGAGATCAATTGAGGTCACCTTTGGGTCAGGTGAGGGAATATATTCAGAATTGTCAGTGGGTACGGAGGAGTCTACCATCGATGGGGTGTCTCTGGAGCATCTGGTGAGCTGGGTGCCGGACCGCTTGAGAGGAAAGATAGAATGTTCAGGAGCAGCAGTGGAGGGAGCCCAGACTTCCTGCTGAGGTCTTAACCTATCAGAGTGGGTGGAGGCAGACATACTCTCACCATCATCCGACGAGTGGCTGACAGGGACTTTCTGTATCCGGGATTTTAAGAGGTGCGTGCCTTTCAGAGACCGCTTGGGGGAGACGTCAGCTTTGACGGGGACAGGAAGGGCGGCTCTTCGACGACTTTGAGAATCAGTGTCTGAATTGAAACGGTCCATTGAGACATCCTGTCTGTCACTGTCCAAGACTGGATCAGGGCTGCTGAAAAGGTCCGGAGAACAACTTTCACTGAAATCAAAGCTATTAAAATCATCTGGATACTCAACTGGCTCTGGATTGCTGCTCTCAGAATGAGAGTATCGTGGATCTGGGCTGCTAGTTATCTTTTCAGCTAAGCTGTTACCATGAACTTTAGTTGGATGACCAACTCCGCTGTGAGACTCCTCTTCATCACTGGTGTCTGAGTGCTCTCCCAGTACAGATGGAATGTGGACCTGCACATCCTTGTCCTGGTGATAAATTAACATTTTTGTCTCTGGGTTTCTACTGGAAACAGCATGAAGAGGTGAAGAACTACAGACTTGACTTCTGCCTTCAGGTTTGGAAGCACCATTCTCCTGTCCGCTCTTGGCTAGGGATGGAGAACAGTCCAGATGCCTCACTGGAGCACCTATTGCCTCACTGGAAATTCTCTGAACATGTTCAGCCATCTTGTTTCTCCTATTAAGAACCTCTCCCACCTTCTGACCGCCTTTGGGTTCTGCCCGAGAATGACGTTGATTGTTAATACATTTTAACTTGTCCACCTGTCCCTTACGGCGCCGCTCCCTACGCTCCTGCACCTTCAGCGCCTCAGGGTTGGTCTGCTGCAGTCGGAGCCGGAGTGTGTTAGTCAGACCGTACACCAGTGTCCTCTTTGGAGGTGACTGTTTGGGGGGCTTGGCAGGCTCTGAACTCTGTTCTGCCCTCCTTGCATTCTGAGTGGAAGAGTAATGAAAGGCTTCAGAGCACACCAGGCATGTGCTGTGCCTAGAACTGGGACCACGTGGCATCTTGCCTCCCAGTTTAGGTGACGAACTGGCATTGGGGGCCCTTGGCCTGCACCCCTCATCTGCAGCAGCACCACAAGGTCGGTCAGCAGTCGGTTGGCACAGCCTGGACAGTGGCTGGATGGGGATGGTTATCTGCTGCTGGGTCTGAATGTATAACTGGGAGACTTCTGCCAGAAGCGTGTTCAGTAACGGCATTTTTCTTAAGGCATCTGCAAGTGCTGCTGTTGCAACAGTACTCTGCTGAGCTAATGTGTTGTTTGTGGATTTTCCCTTTGAATGACATGGCACGCTCTGTGCATGGTTACCCTTTTCACACTCTTCCGTTTCATCTTCAGAAGAACTGTTCTCAGCCTCAAGAATTTCCATTCCGAAGTTTCCTGACTGGTATCGATTAGAATTGCGTTCCTTTTGTACTGTTTCTGAACAGCTATAATACAGTGGTGGAGGACAAAAAATATCGGGATTCATTTCATTTTCAAAGGTGGTTTGATTATAAAGATGGTTAACAAGCTTTGTTTTCTTTTTTGTATGTTCAGTTTGCGTCCCGGTTGACTTAGCGCAGCCAGCTGTTGATACTTTGGGGTCGATCAACTTTCCTTCTATTTCAGCTTTTGGGCTAAGTACTGAATATGTATTAACTTGTGGTTTAATCGCTGCAGGATCGCCATCACTATTTACCTTGGTATCAGCCACATCTGAAAATAAGTTGCGTGTAGGTGTCCTTTGCGCAGAACTTACTTTATAAATCCTGCTGTCGGGAATGTGGGGTATCAAACTCGCCCCCAGGCTTAAAAGCTTATATCCTAACGAAATATAACCTATTTTTTCTCCCATTAGATTGCAAATTGCAAACAGACTGCGCTCTCCGTGAGCCGACGGAGTGCAGATACCATTCTCGTTAACGTCCGCTTTGATCCTGTCTGTCAGTTTATCTAAAGGGATTAAAGACCCCCCTACAAATTTAGAAACATTACTTCGTAGATCTAAGACCATCACATATAGAGGCGTGTTGGATAGATGCACATGAAGTGTATCAAGGCGTATTTTGAACAAGCATGACTTGCCCCTTTGAAAACTGTACTCAGAGCTTGCAGACTGAGGTTGATGCAGACCGTCGGACGCTGATATGTTTTCCTTTTCACTGTCGGAATCGTCTTGGGAAACGGATTCTTCACTGTCTTTCGGATAAATGAGTAAAGTTGGGAAATCTAGAAGCCGCACCCCTACCGCAGGCTTCAGCTTCAGTTTGTCGATCCGTATGAAGTCCACCATCAACTCGAAGGAAAACAAGGTTTCCACCGAATCAGCCATTTCAAGAGATCTAACTTGAAAGTTAATAAAACGCAAACTAGCTATATGAACACTTCGGAAATCCAAAAAGAACTAAAATCAATAAATCACATTTGACCAGTGTAAATTACGACTTGTGTGATTCATCTTATTGTTTGATAAACGATATTTCGATTAATAAAAATCAGACGAACAACCTAGCAACAAGAGCCGCTGCGTCGCGTGTTTAATTCGTAACCTACGCGCGCCATAAGGCCATCATCGGAATTCTGGGAATTGCAGTTTAGGGATTAGTTTCAGATATTCACAACTGTGGAAAATGGGGATCTCCACCCATTTAGGGGAGTCCAGGGGGTTGTACTGGCTGGTCATTACGGTGGGTTACACCCCCTATAATTTACGTCCATGCTTGTAAGTGTACCTGAAATTCTACGACAAGAGATATTTCACTATGTGAAACAGGGAAATATCTCTCAATATAATATTGACTGATAGAGACGACTTCACTAGATTCTACGCTAAATTATCAAGTATAAAACAGTCATGTCTCACACTGATACGAAGTTGTCTACTGCAGTTTATGCACATGTGAACATGATCTATATTTAGACCGTGTCTTGGGCCAAGTTGATAAATGTAACTTTTGTTTGAGAATAGCGATGCAATTTTACTTGTATGTGTTCCCTTCGGTGTTGCCAGTGCTCTGTTATTTTTTTTAATGAATACTGTTTTGCAAAGTAAAATAAAGTTATAAATGTCATATAAATGATCTGGACACAAGAATATTTTGTGGCATTTTGTAAGAACGTCATATACTTTTCTTATTGTCGCTCAGCGTTTATTGTGTCCTTATCCTTATTAGGATCAATGCATGTTACTTGTGAAAGGAAAAGTCTAAACATCGTTTGTATGATACATTAATTCAACGACTTGATATGAATTTCCTTGCAAGAAATTTAAGGCATACAGACTATTCTTGTGAACCATGCTTTCAGTGCTTCCAGAATTCCTTTTTATATCTATGCGCAAGCAAGCTGAGCACTGTCTGCAGCTGCAGAAGTTTAAAAACGTTTTGTGGGACTGCCGGAGGAGGAGTCGGGGGCGCGGAATCTCGGATCCCTCCAGCGAATCGATGCGAGCCATGGGCGGGGCTCCAGTTCGACTCCGCTGTCAGCTCGGCTGTAGGAATAAGCTCGGGTTTGTGGGGTCGCAGCCGCGGCGGCTGGCTGGCCGGCAATGTTGAGTGTTGTGGAAGGGAGACAGAAACAGTGACAGATTTATAAAGACTCCAACTAGCAAGGATAGTGAAAACCAAACAAATAGAAGAATATATTTGTTTACTGGAAAATATGGGATTTTCCATGGCTGTATTGCGAGGTAAGTTTATAAATGCGGGTTTTGAGTCGGGCTTTATATGGTCAGATGGATACTAGAAAGTTTTGGGCTGTCGGAACGTTGATGACAAAGTTTTGTTGCGTCCTTTGTCAGCTACCTGAATGTCAAAGTGGCACAAAACGAGTTCATTACTTAAAAAAAGGTTATGCCATTGTTGCAACTTAGAATCGATACAGTACATTGAGACAATGCAAACAAATTCAGCGGACCGAAAAAGCGGAATTTGTGTACCACTAAGGGGAAATGATTTGAGATCATACTTCTTTATTTACAGTCCTTAAAAACGAAACGATAATAAAAGGCGGCTAATTGGTTTGCGAATTTATAGCCTAATATATGCCAACCAATTATGTTTGATTTACGGACTGATTTACGGAGGTTGTTGAAAACACTTAATTACATTAATTTAATTACATTCTGAGACTTTAAGTAACAGCAGTATGTATTTAATAAAGCTGGATGAGTAAGCAGTTGCTTTCGATACTTAATCATTGATGTGGATGGATTACAAAGCTATCTATAATAATGACTTTGAAGCTACTTTGACATCTACAACAATTAGACCAGTTAGGCTGAAGGTCTTCACCCTATGTAAGGCTTTGCTACAAGTCATCTTTAAGACTTTTACAGAAATGTTTTACCAGACGGACCACAATCGATTTGATCCTTTAAATCGGTCTTCTAGAGTAAAGACGTTTTGAAACCGCAATTCTCACATCTCACTTGTAGTTAAACAGTACTGTGTATACACACACACACACACACACACACACACACACACAC
>JABFEB020000060.1:5172163-5190574 GCA_019775895.2 Stomatorhinus ivindoensis
GGGTGGGGGTGTTGAAGTGTCCTTGCTGTCAGCATCAGAAGCATCCGAGAGGGTTTTGCGGGAAGGAGGATATGGTGAGCTCTCTCTGCCCCTAGATATGATTAAACTCCATTACAGGGTCACAGAGTAATTTCCCAGCATTCAATGAAAAGGACGAAGGGTGAATTACTGTATTAATGTGGCTGCGTGCTGATGTGCTGTTCACTTTGGCTGGAGATTAGTGACCCCTAGCCTTCCAGCTGCTTGTTCAGACCTCCTTCGGTTGTTCACAGACGTGCTCCTCTCCTTTGCCTTTCCCCACATCCTGTTCCACCTCTATGTTCCCGGATTCACAGGCACAACCCACCCCTGTGATTTAGTGTATCTGCTGGGTTTAACTTGAGGAGCTCTTTGTGGGGAGGAAGAGCTAATCTGCCAGTGGCTGCATGGGGCTTTTCTTATTACGGGAAAATGCTGTCTGACTAACACAGCTCTTGAGTCACCGATGTTTTTTTTCTCGGAGATGGATTTTTATAGAGTTTGCAGGCAGTAGATCAGCCCAACTCCTGCTTGACCATCCTGTTCTATGTTGTGTCAGTACCCTGACATCTGCATCTTTCTCCTGATTAATGGATAATGTGATTGGCATAAAGGAATGGAGTTCTTTATAATCATGTATACACTACAGTTAAGTGCATGGGACCAGGATGTGCTGTGCATGTGACTGTGCTGCATCCAGGGCACAGAAACCCAAGAATCAACCAACAGGAAGAAAAACCAAAACAAACTTCAGGTTGTTAACAGGTTTGTCTCCATGGTGATAAGCAGGCCCAGAGGCACCTGGATTTGCAGTAGCAGCTGGACCAGCTCTGCAGCATCAATCTCCCTCCCTGGTTCATGAATGGCTCCATTCCATTCGCCAGACCTCTGCCAAAGCTGACGTGTTAATGACCGTCAGGAGGTCCTTTCTCACGAAATGATTTGTCATCGGCGTAATCGACGATGTGGAGGTCGGCTGCTGTTGGCATTCTGCAGCCTGTTTGAGAGCTTCTCTTTGCAGGCTGTGGTCACGAAGCTCTAGAGGAACATTTCCACAGCCATGTTGAAGGGTGTGCTCTGCAGATGGTGTTTCAAGAAGCACCAAAGATACATACCTCAGTATGTTCTGCAGTCGGACTAAAGCTGTCCATCAACAACGCTCACCCCTAAACCTAACCCTAACCCCAACCCAATGGCATAGGACAGAGTTTGATATTAGAGGCACACAACATTTAAATGCAAATATCTATTCATTTTTGGGGTGAATGAATCTAAATTAAATATAGGGGGTTACATGCCCCCCAGTTCCTACGTCCCTGCCATAACCCTCGCAGATTCATAGATGGGGGACAGACCTAAGGCCATAGTTGTTAAACATACTGACTTGCCATATTTGTTTTTCTCTTTATTTGTTAACACGTGTATGAATTTATACAGCTGGGCTGAATCTAGCTAAGCACTTCCTTCAGGAGTGCTGCAGCAGCACGCTCCCACCGCGACCGTAAATGTAGCCGCTGCTGTTATTTGCGTCTAGGTGACGGCTGCAACCCAAAGATGTGAAAATTACCACCTAGCTGTCTTTTTATATAAATAGTGCAATATGCTGGGAAACAATGAAAATGACAGTTGAAATTTAGCCTTCTGCCAATATGTGCGGTGACACATTATATTTACACATCTTGGTGTCAGTATGAATATTTTTTCACATCGTTTTACTTCGTTGCATGTTCTGTGGCTTCTGGGGACGTGTATCCATGTTTGTTTTTTAGTGCTGCATTCGATGCAGCAGTGTAGACGTTGTTTTAATTACGTTTGATTTGTTTACGGTTAGTGGAGAGCTGCAAAATGCTCGAGAATACAAGCTGTGACCTTGGACGACCCTTGGAGAGGTCACTGACAGGTCAGTGCCTTTTCGATCTGCAGAGAAGTTCTTTGTAGGTTTCTACTGTGGGGTGCCATCCCTGGCAAACTGGCCTCCCAAGCAAGTTCAGGGCTGTGGCTCTGATTCTTGTCATGAGAGAGTCTGAATGTTATTGTCAAGCTGTATTAAAAAAATACTTGTGTGTAGGATGTCTAAACAGTCATTTAAGAGGCCTGACATTGTGTTTGTGTTTGACCAATGTGAGATTAAACTTCTGTGTTGCATCCAGGAGTAGGAAGAGTTCATGGGTCAAATGTTGTAACATCCTTTGTAAGAGCCGAGCTCTCTATTTTAAAGCTTTTTTAAGATGGGATGTGCACCAGGTTATGTGATGTGAAAAGTTAAGAGTCCTGAATTATGAGTGTAAGATTCTTTCGTATTCATTTTTAAGAGGGTCTGGTTGTCCAGGAAGCCATAGGTCCAGTGGTGAAGCTTAAGGGACCTGTGTTAATCTGCAGAGTGCACATTCCTCCATCATGCGTCACTTGCCAGCCTTATTGCCAGTCCCTCCCCCCAGATAATTTGATTTACACCACCCTCCCCACCATTGGCCTTTGAAGGCAGGTTGGTGGGTGGGGGTGCTGGTAGGTAGTGTCCCCAAAACAAAGGGGGGGGGCACCCCCTGAAAATGGAATTCCCATCACAGGAAACCTGACGCTCCCCTAAACCATGACTAAACTGGTTAGTAAGTCACAGGCATTTGTTTACAGGGAAATGCTACCTCAGTGCTGCCTGTCTCTTGCAGTAACCTATTTGCTGATGAAATATACTCCACATGCGGCCTTTAGGGGGATTATTGAAAAGTTGGGACTTTCGTCTGGTCAAAGACGCTGGGTGTGTCACAGAAAATGGAGCCGACCCGGGAACTCTCTGGGTCGGAGTATGAGTTGGAGCTTTTTGTTGGGTGGGGCCATTCACCTAGATGACTGGTTGGGGGCACCGGTGGGTAATAATGCTAAGATAAGTAGTTACTCTTGTGTCTGTCAGCTGACTACCAGGGACAGAATGAGTTTGCTCTGGAAACCTGTGGAGAACTGAATGGCAACCAGATCTGTGTCTCTGTTGGCCTGTCCCCCATAGCTAGTGGAGGAGATCTCAGTGGCCAGTTGGCAAGGAGGGAGTTTAAAGGGATGCCAAGCCAAATACCAAGCTCTAGTGAGAATTCCTTTTTTGCTGCTATTGGATAGTTCTGGCTTGCTTCAGGTCCATGTGGGCTATTAATGACACCTGAGTCACATGACTTGGGTCAGCACACTATTTGCCTGTGTTTGTTTGTTTGATTCAGGTCCTAGTGAAGGTTGAGGTGGGTATTGGAAGGAGCCCAAACGTGCTGACTCATTATCATAACCAGTTGCCTGATGTCCTGGGAGCAGCGATGCAGTGGTTTGGCTTTGTTTTTGATTGAAGGTGACGTATTTGGAGACCACTCTTAATGTGTCACCCCCAACCCCCGCCCCCCCCAGGTTCAGTCACACCCCCATGGCCACCCCATTACTGAAAAGGTAGAAAAATAGCCACCAAGCTAAAACGCATTAGCTGAGGTTAAAATCATTTGGCCTACCTGGCCATCTCGGTGTTGGGCCATGTTTGAGGCTGTCTGCTGCATTTTAGCAAAAGTGTGCTGACTGTGCAGTGGGGTGGGGCGTGGGGTAGGACACTGCTGAAAGCCAGGTTACTGTTAATTTAAAAAATTGGTGGGGAGGGCTTTGGTTTCAACCTCTAACTGTCTGTAGCTAAAGGATACAATGGTAAGCCTGTGAACATGAGTCCCAAGTACAACCAGTTAAACCCCCGCAAGAATTCACTGGGCGATGTTCTGTTTACACTTTAAGCACAGTGACAATGTGGTATAAAACCTTTTTGTTATTTTTCAATTTGAGAGGGATCTGTCCTATCTTGAACTGTTTGGGAGCAAAAGCAAGAGTTCAGCGAGGATGGTACGTGTCTCCGTCTACTTCTAATAAAGAATCGGCCCTTTGTTTTCGGTGAGGCTGTCCGTACTTGTTTAGCTTTCACGTCTTACTGCAGAACCCACACGACCTCTGGCAATCCTGAGCAATTTCATTGCCCCGTTTGGAGCCCCAAGAGTGCGTCTCTTCTGTTCATTTTCCACACCGTGCCGGAAGCCCGTGGGTCTGTGGGGCCACCCTGCTGATGATGCCAGTCTCAGCTCTCTCTCTTTGATGATGTGCAGCTCTGAGCCATCACTGTTTCCAGCTTGAGATTTAGACCCAAATTGAATGACGGTCATGTGCCTGCTTAGCTTCTTCCAGCTGTGCACCAGCAATTGGGTTGGAGACTTTCTGCCAGTGTTTGGTGAACCTGGTGGATGAACATCCAGGCATCCATCTACCTATTCTCCACTGCTATTCCAGGTCCGGGTCACAGAGTCCAGCAGTCTGAGCAGAGATACCCGGCCCTCTCTCTCTCTCCAGCCACCTCTGATACCTCTTAGGGGATACCAAGGGTTTCCCTGGCAGGCCAAGAGATATAATCTTTCCATTTCTCTTCATATTGGGACACAGGCTCAAACCCATTGTGGTGCAGGGATGCGAAATTTCTTCCATGGAAAGACACAAGTTAACGGCAATCAATGGAACTGGGGAGAGACGCCCTCTGATTCTTGAGTGTCTTCTGCTCGCAGTTCGTCCCCTTCTCCATACTTCTGCTTTGTAATAATGTAGACATGTTTTGTTGCAAATTTGCCTTCACAGTTAAAAATCTCAAGGTGTGAGCCTAGCGGCTGTGCAGAAGTGCCATTTTCCTGCATGCAGATTTGAAAAAGTGGTGGAAAGTGTAAAGGCAGCTGGGCCGACGTGGTTAGCCAGCTGCCTGGGTCACGTCCTCTCTCTCCTGGGCACTTTTGCTGCTATGCTGTCCAGGCTGAGAGGCGAGACCTGTGAGCCAGTAAACCCGTGACCCACCCCTCCCAGGTACGAAGCTTTTCTGGGCCACTGATGGCTGTATTATATTTGCGGGTGAACTTACCGGGCCTCTGCTTATAAAAATGATCATTCCCCAGTGCCCTGTGGAGGTTAATTCCCATTCCGGAAGGATAAAGATGGGAGTGTAACGGCTCAGCGACTCTAGCCAATGTTTAGGCTGCTTTTCTTTTCCGTGGCTTTCGATTTCTCCCTCGTCTGGTGCCCCAGTGCACCGTCTGACGTTCCTGGAAGTAACTCCCAGGAGTGAATGTCAGTTTGTACCAAGAGATTAAAGAGTGTTGACGTCCAGAACGACTGTGTATTAATACTCGATTTCAGCAAAAGCTGGGACCTTCTGTACAAGGGGGCATGAATGTATCTCCTACCTTGTTGTCATTCTCCTCCAAAGAAGGTATTGCAGAGGATATGTTACTTTCAAAGCTCTCGTCACGCTGTCAGGCTCTCAGAAGCGATGATGACCGTAAGTGGTTATGTCATGCAATGAATAGATGGAGCTGGGCCGTGTTGCAGGCCCCCGACCCCCGTCTTTCATTCTTTCCTGACGTGGTTGCGTGTCGGCAGGCCCCACGTGTAAACGTGTATGACTATGCCTCCATGTACCCCCCCAGCCCAGGCTGTACGCTTTTCACACCCCCCCGACTCTGCCAGTCTAGCCCTCCCCACATTCACAAATCCCGTAGCAAATGCATTTGCTCTCAACCCTCCGCCGCCTGCTTTAAAGCCACTTTAGAAGTGTCACCGAGACAATGAGCTGAAGTGGAGATGGGTTATATGGAAAAACAATCACATTAACAGCCGGTAGTAGATTGTTACCCCAGAGAGATTCGCGTCGTGGTTCCCCGGGACTCTGACTCTGTGCTCATTGCAGCGTCACGTATGGCTGCTTTTCACAGAAAGCAGCCAGCTAAGAGGTCTGGAGTCACACATCCTCCTTGCCGGAATATCTTGTCCCCATGGACTGTGTTCATTCATCCTTGCCCTGCTTGATTCGGAACCTCATTTGGTCAGGTTACTGTCGTTCCAGTGGTGTGTTCGATTTTTCTCCATTGTTTGCCAGCAGCTGCCTTAAGGGTCTGCATGCTGGCT
The DNA here is from genome assembly GCA_019775895.2 of Stomatorhinus ivindoensis. NCBI lineage: Eukaryota > Metazoa > Chordata > Actinopteri > Osteoglossiformes > Mormyridae > Stomatorhinus > Stomatorhinus ivindoensis. The sequence continues at coordinate 5,178,134 of JABFEB020000060.1, forward strand.
ACTTGCAAGCGACCGGCATGGCCGAGCACCACCATGTGTGGGGCCAGTGGATGCTGCCAGACAGGATATGCAGGAAAGCAGTGAGGTGCCACGATAAGGGGCTGCAAGCCAGGCCCAGGGCTGGGGGAGAGCCAGTGCCTATGACCTTTGACCCCATACTATCGTATGGTTTTCTTCAAGATCGCGAAGGTCAAATAGACTTCAGAACAAGTTTAACATGGTTAATTTAGGGAATTGTTGTAATTTTAGTAATTACAATAATTGCAATGATAATAAAAATATACTGTTTGCTCCCAGATGTTTTATACAGTTTAATTTACACAGCTTATTTTACATTTGTGAAGAAAAAACAATTCAGTCATGTTCACAAAGCAGCCAAGCTTTGTAAAAATCAAGTTAAATTTGTTTATTGAATAGGACGGGTGAATGTGGCACTGTGGACGATTCTCTCCTTCCTGTATTCAACGAGCTTCACACGCCAGCTAGCCGACACGCTAACAGAAGGATGCTAACGTGGATTCCGGATCATTTGCTGCTGCACCGTTCATGCCGCCTTCTCACTTGTCACGGTCTGATTGTTGGAGGGGGGAAGGTGTTGAATTGAACAAATTGCACCCCCACACAACCCCCTGACCGTAGCCAAAGCGTGTGGTAGCTCCAACCCCCAAAGTCGTTCACTTAAGTGTAACTTTCCCCAGATCCAGTAACTAACACAATAGGGATAAAGATCACCAAATTAATATGCCCCTGCAATTTTAATTGCAAAGATTCCTTGAAGGGAGGTTTGGCAAGCCTCCCAATGCCCCCCCCCCCCACCCATCCACATACCCTGCCTCCGTCCTCCCGTCCAATCCCATTTTCACCTTTCTTTCCCCTTCACAGTAACCCAGTTAATGTCAAAGACTCACTTCAGTGGACCAGAAATAGGAGAGCTTATGAAGTGGGGGATCCGTGGTGTTTGGTCACGGTCTGTGCGATGGCCTTTGTGACCGCAATTTCGGAGAAGCTTAATAACTACTTGGCTCACGGTTACCGGCCCGCTTAGAGGTGATGGAATCCAGAAACCTGCCGGGGTTAATTTTCAGGCTCAGTTCTGCTGAGGGCAAAACTCATTAACTATTAACATAGTTGTTTCTCTGTCATTCTTAAATGTGCATGCGCTTGTTTATGAATCAAGTGGCAAAGGGTTAAACTCCTCGTGAATTTTCCTCTTGCATTAAGCTGTGAAGGGCCGCGTCGCTCTGCTCACCCACTGGTGGGGTTTGGCGCCGCGAATGACACGTGTAGAGGGACCACGAGTGGCCTAAACGTAGTAGGTGTCAGAGATCTCTGGCTGTGCCATGAATCAGAAAGCGGTGAATTAGCCGGGGTGGGCGCCAACGGGGTTCTTTTGGAGAGGAGGGGGGGTCTTCTGCGCTAGGCTAAGTGGCTACATTAGCCCAGCAAGGTTTCCCCAGGCAAATGAAGGAACCTCTTTCATCCCGGTCCTGTGAGGAACTCTTCCAGATTGACAGGTAGAACCATCTGTGCTTTTCCATTTAATTTCCTCAACTATTTCCTTCCCCTGTTCTATAATGTGCCCTGTGACGCTTGCATTAAACGGTTAATTACATCGCTGAATTACAACTGTCTAAATTAGTACAATTATCTATTTAAAAGCACATTTCCCTTGTGTTTAACAGGGACATAATTGGCATTAAAGTCACATATTTATGAAGATGGTATATTTAGATATATATATGTGTGTGTGTGTGTGTGTTTTTACAGGCCAAATGTGGGTTCTTTTGGAAGACTGATGAATGAGTTGCCCAGTACCTGTCAGCTCTGGATTGCTGGGGGTGTGATGTTTGACCGGGAGACGCAAAGGGACTCTGCAGCTGCAGTTAATTCTGCCTCCTGTCACGTCAGACGTGAGGGAGGCTGATGGAAGCCATTGCCTGAAAAGTGGTCTAATTACCCTTATTTCTTTCTGAGACCTGGTTTCCGGGGTCTCCTTCAAGGTTCTGTTCAATGGCACTTTCTGTCTGCCACTAATATGATATTGTAACTTTGCAACTCTAGATTTTGCAGATAAGATCATTCAGGAAGATTGCCAGTGCTGTATTTAAATACCATGTTCTCATACATTTTTCATTGAAAACAGGACCCCCCCTAGTAAAGTCTTACCCCCCCCCCACCTTTTCATAAATCTCAAGTGATGCTCCTATTATCATTGGTTATTCCCTCCCCACGGCATATTTCTAGAAGCTGGCAGGAGCTTGCAGCCTTGCGGTGTCCTCAGCGGCATCTGTGATCCTTCTTGCAGCGGTGTCTCGTACCCGGGAGAATGTGAGGTCGCAGAGAAGACGCACGTGAGCAGACGCTTCTCCTGGCATTCTCGTTTCATGCTGTCGTGAGCTGCATTTGCGCTCACATGACTTGACATGAAGGTCATGCCTTTAATGAGCTTTCTCACTCCCCTCCCTTCCTCATTCCTTCGTTCCCACGTCTCCGTCTCTGATATTCTTTTGGTAATTTATGACGGCATCTTGATCGGAGATAATAGTCTCGGACCAGGCGTGAGGTTGACGTGGTGGTTGGAGCTGGGTTTGATCCCATGACCTTCTGAGCCACAGATTCGAGCCACGACCAGATTCCCGGTGACCCGCTGAGACGTAGACTAAGATTCGGTTGATAGGACTGTGCAGCCAGTGAAATACGACAGGAGGTTCTCTTGTTCTGCATGCAGAAGTCATTGTCCCCTCGTACCGTTATGATTCACTGCCTTGGCTCAACCGTGTTTAGGATCCTGCGCCAAAATAAATAAATAGGACTTTCTTTGCCTCTCTAAATTAATGAGGTGGTTTGCTCTGTTATCAGGGAGCTATAATTGCCTGTAAGGCTGTTTCACGCCAGAGAAATCGGGCCAGGCTCCAGCCCTGGCATAGATGGCACCTTTGCGTTTGGGGCCAGGAGAAACCTTTACCATACATGGCATTGCGTCGTAGTCGCTCTGTGACTTTTTTATTTCAGAAGTACAGAAGTTACAATCGGCGCCAACCATTTCCAGGGGCGCCAATGGTTTTCTGCTTTCTGGCAGTGAATGAGTTTCTCCGCACCCTCTCTTTGTGTGTGTGTGTGTGTGTGTGGATTATGTTTACTTTACATTGTGGGTACCTGTTTTTCTGATGTTGTGGGGACCATTGTATGGCTAAGGTTGTGGCTGAGTAAGGGTTAATGTTGTCATGTTGCAATAAGAGTTTTCCCCAAAGAAATGAATGGAGAGTCCCCACAATGATATATTTACAAACCTGTGTGTGTGGGAAGACCTCCCGACCCTCAACTTGTGCTAACAGGTCAGTGGCGGATATATTTTGCCATCCAGTGCGATGAAAGGTAGTCTGTCCATTACCTAGAGAATGAGCAATGAATTTGTGACAAATTGTCCTTCTGGTTTATTCAAGCTTGGGTCATTCTAGGGAACAATGTCTCTCACCCAAAAAAGTAACGGGGTCAGGGGTCAACATTGTACAATAGGTACCAATGTGATTATTTCACCATTTGTCTTAAACCATATTTTACCATGTATGTATATATAATGAGTGTGGTATAACAAAGTGGGTCACCCATCATTTTACCCTGCGCACTTGGTATTATCTGCAATTTCTATTCTCTGTCCCATTCTGCAGTTGCAGTTTCAGGGAGATGGGTTTGTTAGCCTCGAACCCGAGGTGCTCTTGCCTGTACTACTGCTTTCCTTTTCCATTTGAACCAGGTATACTAAAAAAAGAAACAGAGCTGCCACTATTGAACTAAATTGCTGTTTATTGCACATTGCAGTCATCCAGTCCTCACTCTTCCATTAGGCTATAATACATTAAGTTAGGACTTCAGCTCTAGTTTTTGGATTTTATTAAAAAATGTTCAGATGCTACATACTTTTGAATCACTCTCCTGTCTCTGTCACCCTAGGCCGTGAGTTTTTCTTCGCTGTTGTGATGGACATTTATAAGGTCAGATCGCCCCCCCCAGACCTCCTGCAGACCTGGGCCCAGATGTCCCAGTGTGTGGGGAGGGGGGTGTTCTTGCCAAGGATTAGCCTCACGTTGGGTGTGTTGGTCTCACTCTCCCATTCAACCAGAATCATATAATCCCAGCTCCTACTGCACCATTAAAAAGTGACCATTTATACACTTGAATGAACATATTATTTCCATAATTGAAGTAATATGGCTCAAATTCCCATGCACTGTAGCAGTTTCAGGAGATGACTGGGTGCCCCGCTGCACGGCCGCACCCCCGCCATGTCCAGGCTGGGAAAACGCTGTCGTCCTCAGTCTGGACTGCTGCTTTCCTGGGGGTGGATACTCCTGGACAGGCAGATCCTTAGGTCTGTGCCCCTCACAGTTGAAAGTAAACCAGTCACATGGACCTTGGACCTTGGACTGGGGGGGGGGATTTTTTTAATTTTGAGGAAGGAATAGGCAGTCAAACCTACATATAGTGTGAAAGAAATGAAAAGCTATAATTTAAATATAAGCGCACCCCCTCTGCTGGTAGTCATTGCTAGTGAAGAGAATGGATGAGTCTGAGATTTTTTTATTTAGAATCGCTGTAGTTTAATTCCCCTTTGCTCCTTCCAGCTGTACTTAGCTGCGTTGTTTACTTAAGTTATTTGTGTGTTGGAGAGGCTGGAATTATTCCTGCAATCTCAGCAGTCTGTTCATCAGCATCCCGTAATAACTGCGAATCATCAGCAGCCAGAATTCTGTTGCTTAATAAAACAAGAGCGTTAACTCAGTTTGGGAACGTGACAGAACTCGCCATGTCTGACCACCACGGAGTGTTTAATAATAACGGCGGACATGGGATGTGTGTACTAATCTTAAACCAGGCGAGAGGCCATGATATAACAGACGGCTGGCATTTCTCCATCACGAGAAGCCGTGTCGACGTGGAGGTGAGCAGTGGCTGTTTTTTCTTTTCTGATTGGCTAGAGGGTGCATCTGATCTCAGAGAGAGTTTAGATAGCATCTGATAGATCTGGGTGGATATTGTTTCAAAATATACATTTGGAAATGTTATGATACTCCTGTGCCTCGTTTGAGGGGAAACCAGACGGGAACATTCTCTCTGCGTGGCACTTATCTTGAATCGTCCTACATTCCCGACACCACTTATCATGCAAAGGCGGAAAAGGTTGGGTTGAAAAATGCAAACATGGTGCATGTCTTCACCTGACAGCCTCTATGTCTATTGGAGATTGAAATGGATCGCTTTCCTTAAATTGGCAGCCATCTCCACTGCGAACCAAAAAAAAACAGCGCTCTGAAAACTTCTCAAAGTTCATAGGCCAACTTCTCCTGCTCCGATTCCTTGACTGACTTTAATTATCATTATACTGCCTATGGAGAGATTCCCATCTTTGCTTCGCGTTTTAGTGTTTGCGTTTCCGGTTGTCATGACAATGCGGCTTAACACCGGCCAGCTCAGTACGGGTCGCCACCGTGCGACATACTCAGAGTGTCTTCTCTCTCTGGTCCTCCATTTCTCCTTTGGTATCTCAAACCACAGGACAGGGATAGCCATGTGAAGCCGCCTTTGAAACCGTGTTTAGTGATTCATATCATGCTCACTCTTTTTCCTGTAACCGTACCGTAAAATTCCCTTGCTGGTAAGATCCATTGATGAAAGCCATTCTGCGCTGACCACACTTTATTAAACATACATGGTGTTCTTCCATGTAATAAATCGTAGGCTTGATTACAACACAAGCAGTCCGGGAAGACATGGATCCAGCTGTTTATTTACAAGTCGGGCAATGAGGGCCGTGTGCTGAAACCTGGGGAGACAGACTTCGTAATCGCTCACTTTGGCTCGAGCGGGGTATTTACGGGCCCTCTGTTTGTATTCTGCAGGCCATATTGTTGGGTTAGTGTAAAGCGAGAATGGAGGGTCACATCTTTGCCATGAAGCATGGCCTATGCTATAAATACATACAATGTGCATGGTCAGGAAACCCCCCCATAAGACTTTGCTCTGACCACGTAATGTTATACACCCCACCCCCAGTGTCTGGATTTTGGAGGGAAAAAAAACTGCAATGGTTCATCCAAGGTCTTGCTTTGATTTTTTTTCCATCTAAATGTTTATTTTTCCCCTTTTCCCCTACAGGCTGTCAGAAGTGTTCGACTTCCCCAGCTGTTGTCCCATGTTAGCTGTGGTCTGTAATGAATACATCCCCTACGGTGCCTCTTCGTTTCCTCAGATCCCGACCACTGTTCTTGACTGGCTGATACTGCTTGGCGCTCATCACGCCGACCCCTGTCCGTCGACGAAGGCTTTCTGATAATGGTAGCACCTTTACAGTGAGACTTTTGCTGCTCGATTGGGACAGCACGCTGGCCTCTGTCCTCTACAGTCTCCGATAAATGTCATTTTGACTCCGCAATGGAAAGAGGATCTCGAATTGTTGCTTGATGTGGCTCTGGCACGGGGGACTCGAGCGACCCAAGGCTAAAGACGGGCATCAGAGATTATCCAGCCAGAGTTGCAGGAGGGTTCAAGAACTCTTGAAGGCATGCAGTCCGATGAGCTGTTCAGCCGAAAGCTGAAAACCTTGAATGGAAACATGGGACCTCCAAATAGCAGCGCACAAGGGAAGGTCGACGGGGGGGGCAAGAGCAACGGGACACCAGTTATGCCTAAGATGGGTGTCCGAGCAAGGGTGTCAGAGTGGCCCCCCAAAAGAGAGGGCTGGGAAGGCCGTCTACTTTTCAATTACGAAAGTGGAGTAATGGGTTTCCAGAATGGACAATTAGGCCAAAGGAGGAACATCCTCGAGCAGGGCGATGAGGTCTCCGTGGACACAGAGGAGTTCCCCAGTGAAAACAACTCGCAGATCAATGTTATGAGTCCCTTGCCTCTCAAGGGGCTCAACCCCATCCGGCAGCGCAGCAACAGTGATGTGACCATCAGCGACATCGACACAGAGGACATCTTGGACCAGAATGCTGTCAACCCCAATACAGGGGCCTCACTGCACCGCGAATACGGCAGCACTTCTTCCATTGACCGGCAAGGCCTGTCTGGGGAAGGATTCTTCACCATGTTGAAAGGCTACCGGGTGGACCCTCTGGATCACCGCAGTGTCCCTCCACTGGGTTTTCCCGAGCTGCTGCGCTATGACATGTCTGTGTCCCCCAGCTTGCAGACAGCAGCTCAGATTGCCCGTGGTGAGGTCATGCAAATCTCGAGCCTGGACTATGTGGATGGCTCCCTGTTCTATAGCCGCGAACAAGAAAGGTCCTTCATACGGCGCTTCAAGTCTGAAACTTCCGAAACTTCGCTGTTCCGGAAGCTTCGGACCATCAGGAGCGACCACGAAGGGCTGCGTCTTTCCATCGAGCAGGAGGACCGCCGGGCCTTCAGCTTCCAGAAGTGCTTTGCCCACTACGATGTGCAGAGTATCCTCTTCAACATCAGTGAGGCCATGGCTAACCGGGTAAACCTGGGCAAGCGGAAGAACATCACCACGGGGGCCTCGGCTGCCTCGCAGCACCAGGTTTCTGGGGGTCCCCCAACAATCGAGTCCCCCTTAGGCAGCCGTGAGGACCTCAATTCCAAAGAAAATCTGGACACAGACGAGGGGGATGGGAAGAGTAATGAGCTGGTGCTCAGTTGCCCGTATTTCCGTAATGAGATTGGTGGAGAGGGCGAGAGGAGGGTATCCCTCTCCAGAGGAAACTCGGCCAATTATGGGGCCGGTGAGAACTGCTCTTTTGAGTCCTCACTCAGCTCCCACTGTACAAACGCTGGAGTGTCTGTTCTGGAGGTTCCCCGAGAGAATCAACCCATTCACCGTGAGAAGGTGAAGCGTTACATCATCGAGCATATTGACCTAGGAGCATACTACTATCACAAGTTTTTCTATGGGAAAGGTAAGGCATACAGAGTCTTTGTTTTCATAACTTAACTATGACCCCTTCCTAAAGTTACTTGCAAGTTACATTGCAAGCAACCTGGTTTTGGTGAAATTCTGCCACCATATACAGTAGTTGATATTAGTTTAGTATATGGGCGTTTTCTGGAAATAAGGCCAACTGTGGGGTTGTGCACAGACTCCCTGACAAGACACCTCATGCAGTCTTGGTCTTTAATAAAGGAGTAAGTACCATTTGTTTCCGCATGTATTCTAGGTACTGTTTTTATTTCAGATAAAAATGCCTTTTCAGTTGATTCCCAGCCATTGAATCTGACTCTGATCTCATTATTGCAGTCCACTGAGAGGCAAATCAACATGGGACATTTTGAGACTGGCTATGGACCAGAGGAAGGGCAACATTTTTAACATCTAGAACAAGAGTTTATTTCAGCTTTATTTATCTCAATTGCCATCTTCTGCCCTTGGCCTAGAGGACAGGCTTTGCGAAAAGCACTTTTTTGTCCCAGCTTCCCAAAGTAATATGACTGATTGTTTTTCTGCACAATTCCCTGGTTAGAATTAAGAGCTCTAATCTGTTCTGGGTCAATACTGTTTGGTCTGATGAAGGATTTGCTTAACCCTACAAATTCTCTAGGGACGATAGGGCAATTGACTAAGATCATCGGCCGGGGATTGCTGATTTCAGGATTGTGTCCCGGCTGCAGAATGAGGCGAGGTAGCATATGACAGTGGGCGTGGAGTTCATCCTCGCTCGCCATCGCCTGTCATCATCAGTTGTTTATAAGTATTTTTGTTTCCATCCTCCTTAACGCAAAAGGCCCTTGCAGAAATAACGTCCCCCGTGCTCCGATTCCCACGGCGGTCACGCACGTCATTAAGATTGACTGCCCTCTGATCGTTACAGCATGTGAGCCTGAGACCATCTATTTGTGTTGCCACGAGTGTGAGGGAGGGAGGGAGGCCCTCAGCCAAACGGCGGCGGCGAATGGGGAGCGGCTTGACGTTCAGAGCTCGCCTGATTCGCCGACTGATGGTTTAATCCGATGTGTCGGCGTGAATAATTAAAGGGAGGGCGGCAGATGAGGAGTCCCTGGTGACCACATCACTGGCTCGTTGGCATGTTTCCCCAGTCCCATTTTTGCCTCGTTCCCACAGTAAAAGAGGTGCAGTACTGGCCAGGACCCCTCCCACTCCCAGCATGGCAGATGGCCTATCTGCTGTCCCCCAGCATTGTTCCCAAGAATCACATGTTGTCCTCTTTTAAATACTAGTAGCTAAAAGGTTCTTTGCAGCCTCTAATAATTGTATCTTTGCATTTATTTATTTTGTTGGCACTTAAAAAACGTATACATGTATACAGTATGTACAAATATTAATTCATGAACATATATATAAGTCGTCCCTTAAATTACTTTCTCTGTGGTACAGCAGCCTTCCTGGGGTTTGAATGAGTAACTATTACTCCACATACTGGGTAGTGCTACTGGGAATTGCAGTACCAGTTAAAGTCAGATGGGAGCGTAGTGACGCAAAGGGCTTCAGGCAGGCTAGAGGACAGGCTGCAACGGGCTTGGGTCAGGCTGTCCCGCTTCAGGGCAACATGTCTCAGGAGTGCTTCCGGACCAGGACTCCAGCTGTGCCGATGTTGTTTATGATTTGGGGTTTTTTTTTTGTTGATGTTGTTTTTTTTCCAACCAATAGAACATCAGAATTACTTTGGAGTGGATGAGAACCTGGGGCCAGTGGCTGTAAGCATCCGTCGGGAGAAAGCTGATGACGGGAAGGACAAGGATGGGAATCAGTACAACTACCGGATCACATTTAGGACCAGCGAGGTAATGGCAGCCCATGTTCTATGTTTTGCAAAGATCTGCCTAAATACGTGCACCATTGATGTAACCTACTTTGAAAAGACCTTTTCCGGGATGGGTTATGTTTGTGGTGACATGTTTTCATGTTATCTTTGTGTTCTTTCATTTCATGTTTCGTTATTTTGTTTTTGATTTTTATCTGGTTTTAATTCTGATAATGACTGTCTAGAATCAGGCTACCCTAAGCATTTTGGCTCAAAGGCCAAAAAGTATATATTTTTTTTAAACTCCAGGCATTAGGTTCTGTTTTTTTAGCATTCGTCCATCGTACACAAATATCAAAGAAAAGCAAAGTAAGAGCAAGTAAAGCTGGTAATCAGTCAATTATGGGATGTCACAATCGATCATGTCTGTGAGCAGTTATTTGAGAGGGAACAGAGGGAGAAAATGCTCTCTCTTTGAATAGCGCTGCCTCAGTTGATGTCTGGGACGTCTGGTAGATCTTGTGGTAGGGTGCGGGGGGGGGGAGCGGGGGAGGGAATCCAGCCCACATGTGGATCTGTCCCGTTTGACTGTGATGGGGTGGTGTGGGAGCTGAGGCATGCCACTGGCAATGGGGGTGGGGTGGGATCAAGGACAGGTCTACACCTGCGGGCTACATGCTGGTCTTCACTTTCAGCATGTTTATCTACACGGCAGATAAGTTTCTATCTAAAGGAACTATAGATGCGCTCAACCTTGCCCCTTAAGTCACTTTGATTTCTTTGATTTGTGTCTGTGTTTGCATACAAGTACATTTAAGAGAAATAAGTTCACTACTTGGTCTGCTAAACTTTTTACAATATTACACCTTTTCTGAGAGACTGCTTCAGTTGGCTCCATATTGCTCCGCCCCTTCCCATTGACTCATTATTGCTCTACCCCTTCCTATTGGCTTCTTATTGCCCTACCCCTTCCCATTGGCTTCTTATTGCCCTACCCCTTCCTATTGGCTCCATATTGCTCCACCCCTTCCCATTGGCTTCTTATTGCCCTACCCCTTCCCATTGGCTTCTTATTGCCCTACCCCTTCCTATTGGCTCCATATTGCTCCACCCCTTCCCATTGGCTTCTTATTGCTCCACCCTTTGCCATTGGCTCCTTATTACTTGATTCCCGCTGGTCCTCCTACCTCTCTAGCTCACCACACTGAGGGGAGCCATCCTGGAGGACGCCGTGCCCTCCACCGCGCGACACGGGACGGCGCGGGGCCTTCCACTGAAGGAGGTGCTGGAGTACGTGGTGCCAGAGCTGAACATCCAGTGCCTGAGGCTGGCCCTCAACTCGCCAAAGGTCCCCGAGCAGTTGCTGAAACTGGACGAACAGGGGGTGAGTGCAGCCCTAGGGGGCACCCGGCCAGCAGGGGCTGACTGTCATAGCTACTGCATGCAAGAAGAGGTACCTAGCAGTGGGAAATATGTGGCTCAGCCAGTTAAGATGCTGTATGCGTGATAGGATTGCTGGTTCAAATCCCCGAGTCATGGTGTGACGTTATCATTGGGCCCCAGAGCAAGGTCCTTAACCCTCAGTGGCTCCAGGGACTGTCAAACACCTGCTTGCTCAAAAATGTAAAAAATTCACAGATGTTGCTCTGGATAAAAGCATCCACTACAAATAGGAAGAGTACTTACTATAGTATATTAAGTTTTGATTTGTCCGCCTGTTTTGGCAGTCCTGGTGTAAGACGTGTCTCATTGATATGGCTACAGTTCCTTCTTCCCATCATTCTCTGTCCCAGCTACATGGGGGGGGGGGGGGGGGTCAGTGGGTGTTGGGCCACATGATCAGTGCTGGACCACTCAGAATGAGTCGTGGTCACAGCATCACTTTTGATCCAGCTTTTTATTCCAGTTGAAGTACAAATGCAATAAATCAAACAATCGTCATTAATGAATTTTTTTCTCCTCCTTTCACTTAATCGTTTTGAGATTAGTAATTACTGTAGCTGGAGAGGCAGAATTTATGCATGCATATATGATAAAGGCCACAGTACAGGGTTAGAGGACATATGGGCTAGTGCCTCATTGGTGAATCATCTCTTATTTTTAAGCTATGGAAAACACGTTAGTCAAAGCTGTGTGGCATTTAAGTGCAGTGCTTTAACTTATTAGCATTTCGCAAGTGAAGAAAGCACGTCTTATCATTATTACTTTGTATTAATGGTTCTTCACTATGACACGTGACAGATAGCTTTGCGACGTGCAAGGCTCTCGTGCTCCATATCTACATGCTTCAATGTCTGGCAACTCCAATGTTACCGTGGCCCTCTGTGATACCGGGAGTCTTTCCAGGCCTGGGCAGAACTGTTTGGGTTTCGCTATAACTGAGCCAGATGAGTGGGAACCTGGGGAATAAGGAGGAGGTCGTCATGGTTGATGTTTCATGCAGATGCCACATGTGATCTAAGTTTTTTTTCTTTTCATGTCCTCGGCCATTGCTGGCAGTAGTAGGAAAAAAAACACTGGGGGGATGAGATTTTGTTATCTTTTTCTCCACTTAAATAGAAGCAGCTATGTAATGAATCAAAATGAATCAAAAGCACAAAGAGGAATGACAAGGTGTTGGATCCAAATTTTCAGACAGAAATCCCTGCCTTCAGATTGTAGACTCAGTGTTATTTAGGGAAGGGCTGGCTTTGTCCCCCCATAAGGGTAGATGACTTCTCCA
>JABFEB020000060.1:5190808-5205219 GCA_019775895.2 Stomatorhinus ivindoensis
CATGGGCGGGGGCAGAGATAACGGGAAGGGGAGCTCAATGGGAAACTATACCATTACTGGTGACTAGAAAGCTTGATGTTTCATGTGTCGTCACTCATAATGACAGACAGACATATTTACAAATGTTCCGGAATTTCATTACCCGAGAAAATTATGCTTTTTGAAAAGATGTTCTTAGCAAAACTGGAAGTAGCCAAAACAGAAGTCTATAAAGATAACGTGAAGGACAATGGTCATGTTTGTGGGTGGGCCATTCCACACTGCCCCCCCCCCCCCACATAAAATTATCCACAACAGCATTAAGAACGCATTAGCTGGGGGGGCGCTGCCATCCCGCCACCTGCGATCACCTTCTACGTGATTCCCCATCTCCTCATCTTCCTCACAGGAAGCAAGGTGAGCTTTTTCCAGAACGGAAGCTTACTCTCTCGGGTTTTTTGTGAAAACCTTCCTTCTACGCCTAAGGCGCAGCACGCCATTACTAAAATGTGAGGCAGTGCTGCCATTGGCTAGCGTGAGCGAAGCATCAGGTTTCTGTTTTCATGTCTTCATTGGTGCTGTCATGGCTGTATGGTGTGAAGGGCTTGTTGGGCTGTTAAAGGCCACAGATGGGATGCATCACTGGATCCATAGGCTATCCATACCAATGTATTCATGCCGGCAACGGTATTTGTAATACTTTTCTTGATATGCCCCAGTTGTGTCAATGACATATTGGTAGGATAGCTCATAGATTATACTGACGCTGCAATATTAAATTCGTAAGATTCTTGCGTATTAAATCAATCGAAATCAGGTATGTTGCGCGATACCCGGCCTCAGCGGTGTGTGTCCCAGTAGCAGACTGGGTGAGGAAGTCCAAGAGCAGTATCACCATGATGACACAGAGGCATGCTGGGACTGCTTATCTGTGGACTGGGGGGCACTGGGCATGGAACTCGCAGAGCCTCTACAGGAAACACCTTTCATTATCTCACAGATATCTGTCGTTTGATGTTTACGTTAAAGAGTCAGTGAACTTGCCAGTTGCAAATTTTTGCTGGTGTTCCTGAAACTTGGCAGCAAAGGAATCTGAAACTCACAAGGTTTGGATGGGGGCAGACGGCCATTACACAAGCTCCTACCAGCAACCACTGAGAAAATATTAAACACTAGTTCATGTATCGCCTACCTCTCCTTTACATGACGGTTCGTAGTAGGGACCAGGGTTCGCTTCCATTTACTTTTATGTAGCAGATGAGTTTGTCCAAAGTAACGCACTTCATGCTACAAACATGTGGCTGTCAAAGAATTGACAAGACGCAAGTGCAGCTGGGCTGAGCTTCCAGTGAAGGCGCAGGTACAGGTGTAAGTGGAACAGGAGCTTCGCAACAGCTTCCAAGATAAAGTAAGAACCTAATAAAACTATTCAATGATGTGCGACGTTAAGAACATGCCTAGTCTTTTTAGTAGCTGTAGTTTGACTGGCTGATTTACAGTCTGATGGGAGGTTTCAAGGTTCTTCAGGCTTTTTAAGAGGAAGCTGATGTAAGCGGGAGCATGAAAGCCTGACCATGCCACCATTCTCATTCTGCCGCATTCACAGTAGGCCAGGCTTGCAGTTTCAAAGGGTAGCTGCAGTTTACCCATGGAGTGTATTGATTTTCTTTCCCATTGGCTCCACACTTATACACACATACGTCCGGTGAGGCTAAGACAGTGTTTCCCAACCCAATCATTGGGGACCCGCAGACGATCTACGTTTTTAAAAAATGTGGACTCTCTACAGGTCCCCCAAGTACCGGATTGGGAAACACAGGGCTAAGAAGTTCAAGCAGAATGGTTTCCAAAACAATGCAGTCCAAGCCAGGGGAGGGGGTGCGACTGGCCGCTGTTCAGTGACGCTTCCTGTGCTTCGTGGTCGTAGCTGAGCTTCCAGCACAAGGTGGGCATCCTGTACTGCAAGGAGGGCCAGAGCACGGAGGAGGAGATGTACAACAACGAGAGCGCCGGGCCCGGATTCGACGAGTTCCTGGACCTGCTTGGACAGAGGGTACGGCTGAAGGGCTTCACCAAGTATAGAGCGCAGCTGGACAACAAGAGTAAGGATGGTCCATGAATATGCATCTCCCCCATGCTCCATGCTTGTGCCAACGTTGCTCACTTGCTTCTCCATTGCAGCTGATTCCACAGGTACCCATTCTCTCTACACAACCTACAAAGACTATGAGCTGATGTTCCACGTCTCCACACTGCTGCCCTACACGGCCAACAACAGACAGCAGGTAAGTGCTCTTGTCAGTAGAGTTGCACATGGGGGCCGAAACCACCCCTCCGCCCTCCAATCCAGCATCCATCTTATCCACTCTCCTCTACAAGGACCCTCTGTTAGCTGGCGAGCAATGTTGCTGTGGCAACTGCACCCAACGTGGCTGTTAATTACAGGTTCTCTCAGGGGGGTGAGTTTGCGGGGGGGTGGGGGGGGCTATGGAGTTGACTGCGCCCTCTGAACTCCGGGCCATTCTGGAGCAGTCCAACGGACACTGACATACCACAAACTAGCTAGTACCTCAATTTCTTTGCTCTGTAGAAATGAGAACTCAGCTAATGCGGAGGTCTGATGTCCCACTGACACAGCGAACTGGCACGAGGGACAGAGGCTTTGCCTGTCGGGGTTTCTGACCTGCAGCACAGATATTCATTTACATCTTTGACCTCGATTGGCTGACTTACGAGATTTTCCTTCCGCTTTTCTCTCATTCATAAATTATGCTGCATTATGTGGGTTAGCTGTCATCCGGTGGCAGCCAAACTTCGAGAAGGTTCCCCACCCCTTGGGTCACATCTCCACCTTTGATTCCGCAGAAAAGGCACCTCCAGTGTGCTGTCCTCACCGCTAAGCAAAGGAGCCAGTCAGTATATCAGCCAAGGGATCAGCACCGGCTGTAGTCCGATGTTTGCATTTAGCTGCTTAGATGACGCTTTCCCTCCTTAAAGTGATAATAAAAAAATAAATATATTATACAACCCGCTTTTTTATTAATTTGGTTCAATTTGGGTCAAATACTCACTCGAGTATTGCACTAGAGTCCTTTGACATCTATACTATACTATACTATATTATACTATACTACTGTATACTATACTATACTATACGTTCTCTTAAAGTGTGGGATGGGTAGATAATTCAAGCTTTGGTGTTAAAATGTCAGATTGACTGTATGTGGGGCTTCTTCATGTTGACAGTAACTCTGGCAACGAGGTGGTATTTGCTGGATTGGGGCAACATATAACTTGTCATATTGCGCCATCCCTTACCCCTCTCTCTCTCCCTCTCCCTCTCTCTCTCTCTGCCTCATATCCATTTCTCATCCAGCTCCTGAGAAAGAGGCACATTGGGAATGACATAGTTACCATCATCTTCCAAGAGCCGGGCGCCTTGCCCTTCACACCCAAGACAGTCCGCTCCCACTTCCAACACGTGTTTGTCATCGTGAAGGTCCACAACCCCTGCACGGAGAACGTGTGCTATAGGTGAGGGAGGACTTTGGAACTCGGGAACCATACAGTGAACAGAGGAGAAATCACCCCATCTGGACCCTTGCAAAATTAATGGTGTCAAGTCAAAATATCAGTTATGGTTTTAATAATGGATAGATTTCTGAAGTCAAAGTAATGAACTCAGTCTCTTAAAGCATTTTGATGGATTCATATGCCTTCGACGTCTATTTTCCTATATTTTTGGCTCTCAGCTTTTCTGCAGATTTAAACAAAAAGCTTCTCTTAGGTTGTCTCTGAATTGATGGGACCTCCTCATGCATGAAAATTCAACATCACTGAATTTACCTCAAAAGAAAATAATTATTCAGAAGCTATCTGATTCACATTGTCTTCTGTTAACCGTTTCCTAGGAGTGAGGCACGTTGTTCTACTAAAACGTTCTGCTTTGTTGGACTACGAAAGCTCAGATATGTTTCCATCTGGCTCTGCTGAATATGGATGATATGATTGTCTTGCGTTATTTGCAATGTGTATTAGTCATCCAGTGTTGAAGCATTGCTGTGTTATAGGTGTGATCCACCATGATTTTAATGAATCTTCTCTGTCTCCTCCAGCGTCGCTGTCTCCAGATCTAAAGGGGTTCCACCCTTCGGACCACCTATTCCCAAAGGTGTGACTTTCCCCAAATCTGCCGTGTTCAGGGACTTCCTCCTGGCCAAGGTCATCAATGGCGAGAATGCCGCTCACAAATCCGAGAAGTTCCGGGCGATGGCCACACGCACACGGCAGGAGTACCTGAAGGATCTAGCTGAGAACTTTGTGAGCACTACCACTGTTGATTCGGCAGTGAAGTTCAGCTTCATCACGCTGGGTGCCAAAAGGAAGGAGCGCACCAAACCACGGCATGATGCACACCTGTTTAGTGTCGGCGCCACCACCTGGGCCGTGGTCGCCCATGACTTCAGCCAGTCGGCTGACATAGACTGCCTGTTCGGCATCTCCAATGAGTTCATTGTTTTGATCGAGGAGGAGACTAAGGTCGTGGTGTTCAACTGCTCCTGCCGTGACGTCATTGGTTGGACCTCGGGGTCCACGAGCCTCAAGATTTTTTACGAGCGTGGAGAGTGCATCATGTTCTCCACCCAAGAGAACTGCACTGAAGATATCAGGGAGGTTGTCCAAAGACTGGAGGTAATGGCAGGTTTTAGGGTGTAGGATATGGGTGATATCTAATTGTTTTCTAGTTCAGATGGTTAATCGGCAATTTAGCTAATAATCAGTGTGTTCGACACATTAACAATTTACAGTGTAGACCGACTTGGGCTCCATGGCTGCAGCAGCTTTATTTCCCCTTATTTTCTGGCCCTCGCTTGTGTTTGTCTGGTCTGTCATTTCAGGGCCACAAGCCAACTTCCTCCTGGGAAACTGACAGGATGTCGACCAGTGCAGAAATCTGATCCTGTTTTTTGGCTCAGTCTCAGAAATGCACTTCATAGATGAAGGCTGGTTGGGTAAATATAAGTAGGAAAAAACCAGTCTGGGGTATAGGGCCTACTGTGTCAGTGATTTGTTTCTTACTTGATCCCCTTATTGAAAGAGCATATATTATTTGGTATCTAGTGTTTCACTTATATTTGTGAGCGTGCCTTACTGTGAAGTAATAAGTTAAGCTCCCCGCAAGTCTGTGACTTTCTGGTACGAATCCAGTAGTGGTATTGTATACCATCATGCTTACCAGATAGGTGCTTTTTCTCAGTTACATTTTTGTCTAAATGAATCAAATAGGTACATTAATAAACATCCATAACACTGTGTGGTGGTCAGGCTGGCTCTTTGCACTCCTGGTCTGTTAGGATATCATATTTATGGGAAAATATTTATGATCTAATGGCCTACAAATTGGATAACATTTTCCATAAGGAGTAATCGAATGTATAAATGCGATATATACTGCCATATGGACCTTCTGACTATAAAGTGGAGGTCAAGCTGACTTTTAATGGGAAGTGCATGTTGGCTTGCATATCAAAGCCGTTTTTCCTCAAGGTAGCACCAGTCATTTAAGACGGTTTCTGTTAAATGTGAAATATGTTACTTTAGGTTGGTCAACTATAGTTTCTGCTGAGAGACACAGCTGGCAGCTATGATGACTGGCATCTCATTACCGAAACAGAAATCAGGGACAGCAAATGTTAGATCCCTTGTTGCAGTCCTTCAAATAGCGAAAATATTCAGCGGCCCTCCTCAGTGCTCATTTGCATTCTGCCACTTGGCACTGTCAAAGGTACAAGTGAATTTATTGTAATCTGTTCCTGTCGCCGAGTATTTAACTGAAGCAGTGCATGTCAAGGACTTTGTTCGAAAGGGACTCCAGTTGGGTCGTTCATGGACCTTGAACCTGTAGTCTTCAAGTTATAAAGCGACATCTAAGAGAACATGTACAGGACGTGGATTAATAGATAGACTATTGTGGGCTACAACCCAGGGCCCCAGCGAACATGAGGGCTTGACCTGCCTGGGGAAAACTGGACCGGCAACACCTGAGTGTCTATGCTGAAGCCCCGCTTAAGTTAATCCTCCCCTGGAGAAGAAGCAGACCAGTCTGTTTGTTGATTCTGTTGAAAGAGGCATTTAGTAACCAGTTTCCTCTTCTGAATGCTTTTTGCGAGAACCCAGTGCCATTTCTGCTGATCGGTGACGCCTGATGTCTGGTAGCTGGGTAGCTCGTTTCCTGAAGTATCGCAGTCAGAAAATGGTTTCCTGAATGACATCTGGGTTGACATCTGTATTGGGATGCTTTCTTTAAATCTAGCGATATTGTGCTCAGTGCCTGTCTATTGCATTCTGGGTAGAGCTTTGTGTATGTCCTGTTTATAGCTCTCCTCTGCATTTCCTCTCTTGTCCCATGTCCTTCTGGGTTTCGGTGTTGGGGTCCCATGCTACTGGCCCGGCTTTGTGTTCTGGAGTAGGCCCGGTGGCTGCCGGCCGGCCGCCCATCCATCCTGGAGAAACGCCCACCATGATGTCTGCCATCTGGTCCCGGGTTGAGGCTCCTAGTTCTCTGCTCGGTAGTCATTTAATGGCCGATCGTCTGTGACATTAACGGAAGCGACAGCTGGACACCACACACTTGTGGGTCACTCTGTGGCCTCAGCCATGGGGTCTGGCGTCAGTTGGATGAGTAGAGGTGTTGCGAGGCTGTCATCACATGGAGGTCACGGATGGACCTGTGGGGTGCTGCTAGATGATTCAAGGGATGTGTTGAAGCAGTAAAATTTAATGAAGGGGGCCACAGAATCCGCTGTAGGACTCAAAGCATACTGAAGGCTCTTAATCCTGAAAGGAACCGAATGGATAGTACCATTATTATGGAAACCATTAAAACCAGAGGTCAGGTGACAACCACTATGACGGGTGTTGTTTGCATACAAATGTTGGGTGGGGGGAAGCTTTTAGAAACCAAAAGCCAAGCTGAGTGTGATCCTACTGGCAGTTTCGAAGCTGTCCCATATGTGGAAATCGGCTCGGGTCGTGACCTCTTGGGCCTCTGCAGTTGCGGCTTTGCCTGATGTAGACGTTGTGTCACTTTGAAGTGCGAGAACAGAAGGTCCGCCATATGACATGCTCTAAAGTTGACCCCTGTCAAGGGGCCTAAGCTGGTGTTTCCACTCTCGTCCCAAACAAGGACCTGGATGAAGCACTGCAGGTCTATTTCTCTAACCTTTGCAACTGGGATCGCAAACCAGCATGTTGATCTGTAAGGTGGTGATGTTACTGCAAGTCACAGAGTGCAGCTAGTTAAAGCCATAGCTAAAATCTGCTGTAGCGGTAACTGAACTCATGGCGTAGGATCTATGAAATAGATAAAAGCGAACCAGAGAAAACACAACCAGCAGCTAGAGTCTCTGGTCTGGATGGTTCCTAATATGAAGCAGAGTTGAGACACTGAGGGTCTGATGACTAAATCTCATGATTGACGATTTAATCAGATGATTGATGATTTAATCATACGATTTCAGCTCTCCCCATCTCTTTTATGCCGCTAAATGGGCCTCGTAAACAACAAGCGAGACTCGAAGAAAAGAAGCCCCAAAAATATTATCTTCATTCAGATGTTTAGAAAAGATTTATAACATTACAGAATGAATAAGCAGTTGCCATGGCACCGGTTAGCTAGTTAGTTTAGTAAATTCACAAGTTTGTCTGCTTCTCTCCTGCCCTCCTCTGAACAACATGGTGGCTTGATGCAATAAGACACGTGCTCCGTTCACACTCAAAGGTAATCACAAGGTGGAAAGCTATTAAACAACCACTAGTAAATGAGGAATTCAAACATCTAACAATTTACTTCTTTGGCTCACAAATTTTAATTGAAACTTAAACTGAAGAAAAAGTTGCGTCAAATATTAGCACTGACATCAGGGGTGACTTAACACCTGTGCTCCTCTGTTGCTGGTGGACTGTAACTAGGAGTGATGATGCTATTTTCTGTAATCCCTGTTCTGCAGGCACAACTGTAGTCAGCTCTTGTTGTTGTTGTTTTTCGCTCCTTCCTATTGGCCAATGTCACCTGCCCAACGGCGTTCATTAGTTAGAATGGCAGATTATGTGGGTAATGTGATGAGTGTAGGCGTTCCGGCTGGTCTCCAGGCATATGAGCACAGGTACCGCCAAGGAAGCCGCAATCCGCTTAGTGAGTCGTCCTAGTGACGGGTGGCGAGGCAGGCAGGAGGATAGGAGACCGGGCAAAATTCTGTGCCCCCGGTATTGAAATAGACTTCGAGGGGGTTGAAACTCATCATTTTACTACTTGCTTACACGCCTTACTGGTATAATTTAGGCCCCTCCCGCAGCCGAGTCTACTGTTTGGATGTAGGAGAAGAGTAGTGCAAAAAAATGCTCTTACAAACACACACCAAAGTGCTGCCATGTTCAAGTGAAGCTCTCAAAGCCCTTGAGTCTGGCATGTCTTTTTTTTTATAGAACTGAAAATGTATGTGAGGGTACTTTTTAGTTTGTGTTACACCACGGAGTGTTACCACCTCTGCCTGCTGTTTATAAACTTCGGGCATTGTCTCTGAATCCCCATTGTTCCGAAGAGCCGCTCTCCTGTAGGTAGGAATTCCATGTGGGCTTTGAGAGGAGACCTAAACACAGAGGCTTCTGAGTGCCACTCAAGTCCTCACACGAAGGGCAGGATGGATTTGTATTTAAAAGAAACCAATCATTAGACGAGCAACAGCATGATTTATCTCCTCATTAATTATGGTAATTGTGTTTTTCAATAGGCTAACCCCACTGTCGAGATGAAGATGCACCAGTCGGTTTGTAATCTGCTGCTGAAGCGGGAGGCATAGCTGGCTAATTAGCAGGTGGACTTATGAGTGTAAGAGTTTGTGCAGGGCTAGTATGTTGGGCAGTTAGTGCATGGTCTAGTCTGGCTGCCGCCAATTCTTGGCACAAGCCAATCCCTGTCAAGTGGGCCAGGCCGGCCGCTGTCCTTTCCAATCAGCTCAGCCAGCTTGTTTCCCTCCCGCCTCCCTCTACGACAGGGGTGGCCAATCTTATCTTCAAAGGACAAGTGTGTATGCAGGTTTTAGGGGTCACCTTTAGGTCAGCTGTTCATATCCAGGTGTGAGGACTCTTCAGTCATTCACTCCATTAATTAGCAATCTAATTAAGGAGTTGCAGTGAAAACCTGCATGCACAGCAGCCCTTTCTGTGATGTTGAATTAATATGAGGTCAACACTGACTCAAAATCTGAAGCCTATGAATGGGCCTCGAATGACAGTTTGGTCATATTAAATGCTAATATAAATTGCTCTCTCGTGCTAATAGGGAGAGGTTATGCAATAGAGAGAGTGCTTTGACCTGTTACTGCCTTTGGCAGTCTGCCCTGGGTTTTCATATGTGCTGTTTGAACCCCGGGCCTACATAGCTTTCTAACATTCGGTAGTATTTATTGGTAATTATATTGTCAAATAATGAAATGACTTTGATTTTTTTTTCAATTTGATTGTATGTTGTTTCAGTTTAAACATTTCAGATCACAGCCAAAAAGCCTAGTCGACAGTGGTCAAGGGTCTGAGCTTGGGTTTAATTGGAACAGGAATCTTCAAATGGTTTAACCGAAAGTTGCTCCTAACAAATAATGTCAGTAGTGGGAACAGTACCTCGTGTTTTAAGGGGTCGTCCTTGCCGTACCAAAAAGATCAAGCGTTACTGCTCTGTTCCCATCTGGCAATATATACTGCTGAAAACTGATTAAACCGTTTAATTTAATGGATGGTTGGTGCTCGTAATTGAAGCGCTTCGTCTTGGTTTTGAGGTGCTTACGAAAAAGAGGGTCTTCCAAGGTCGAAAAGGTCTGTGGGGGTCAACCACAGGTGGTGACTGGCTTGCAGGGCCAATCCACAAGGCTCGGAGAGGTCTACACCGGCACACCATGACCATTCCTTACAAGTGTTTCTAGGGAACGTATCATGGTCAAGGCTCTGGAGAAATCTGAAGTTGTGTGCATGGCAGAAAAATCAGGAAATTCTAGGCAGACATTTTAATCAGATACACATCGATCATCTTATAAGAGTCCAAGAAGCTTAACTTCCTGGATGTTCTAGGTGTAGATCGAGAATCGTGTAGCTTGCATATATATTTGAGTCAGCATCAGAGCAGATTGTGGTAAAAATCATTCTTCTATTTTTCGATTTTATGGGATTTTTTGGTGTCCCATTCAGATCTTTGCCCACTGCTGCAACTGTTACCTTTGATCTCAGTGTCGCGGTTCTAGAGAAGGATTCTGAGCTGTTCTGACCTTCACGGCTGAAGATTCTCAGGATACACCCAGGCAGCATTGACAGTTATTGACAGAAATTTAACTGCTTCTTGTTCCCAAGCATATTAGTTCCCCTTTGTTGAGTCAATGCCGTTGCTGTTCTTTTTAATTAATAGTAAAGCAACTTTTCTTTGCTGTGTGTTTGAGTGTGTGTGTGTGTTTTCCTGCCTGTGTGTGGACTTGGCCTAGGGGAGATGAGGAGGTCGCTATGGGTGAATATTATATCAACTCCAGATATCCATCTCAGTCAGGGAATGATATTGACCTCAGTGCACTAAGAGGGACTCTCCGATATGTCAAACTTTCCCTTTTGAACATGAAGCTAAACACCTTGAGGCTCTGACTGGGTGGATGGGGTTGTACTATATTTATCAGATCTTGCTATCTAAAGTAACGTTCATATAATTATATTTCACTTTGTACAAGGTCAGATCTGGGATGTGAATCTGCAACCAATACCAAGTTATAGCTTTGGGCAGATATTCAGTATTTAGCTATATGAACATGTAGAACTGTAACTCCTGTTGATTCGTCAAAACCAAAACTGCCTGGTCCAGTGCCTCAATGACTCTGCCCTCAGTTGGTTGAAGAGTAATCCTGCTTCTCCGTTTCTCAGATCGTGAGTCGGGGCTGTGAGACGACGGAGACCACGCTACGCCGCAACGGCCTGGGCCAGCTAGGTTTCCACGTGAACTTCGAGGGCATCGTGGCCGACGTGGAGCCCTTCGGCTTCGCCTGGCAGGCGGGCTTGCGGCAGGGTAGCCGCCTGGTGGAGATCTGCACCGTGGCCGTGGCGACGCTGACACACGAGCAGATGATCGACCTACTGCGCACCTCCGTCACTGTCAAGGTGGTGATCATCCCACCTCATGAGGATGGAGTCCCCCGGAGGTATGGAGGACCCCCTACACACAAGCACACACTCACATTCTCTATTGGTACCTTCTGTGTGTCTCCTCGCAATTTTTGTGGAACGAGTGATCGACTGGTTCCTCCACTGGCTGCAGGAGTTGTTAATTTCGTAAATCATATGCAGCTTCGGGCTAATGAACGTCACAGACAGCCACCCTGGGAAAATGACAAGAAAAGAATCTTCGTTTATGATGATTGACAGCTCATCATTGTGCCAAATAGATCAGAGGCGTATAATTATGCTGCAGGAGGTCTGGAGTGTTGGTGAGTTTTTGTTGCTTTCTAGTGCTCAGGTCACTCATTCATTTACGGCGTCTTAAGGACAGCGGCGGACATCTGGATTTCCAAGTCATTTGCTGGCCACAAAGTAGCCCAATTTGCAAAAACGCTGGTAGTGTTTCTTTTTGTCCAAATGATGACATTGACAGATCACAGACCCAGCCGCCTTCTTAGGGTGACACACTGCTGGTGTGTATCTGATAGTTAGCGGCTGGCTAATGCTGTCCAGACTAAGAAACTTGCCTGCATGACCTAGCGCTCCAGACACGTGCAAAGCACACACCAGGGCTGTTTCTCAGTACCAAGAATGCAAAGACCATATTTGTGGTTTCGGCAAGAATGGTCTCGCTAACTTGCCTCCCAAATACAAACTTGGGGTGCGATGAATGATGCGATTATTCTCCTTTGGCGAAGATGCAACCGATTTGTGGCAGGGCAAGAATGACATCCAGAGATTTTTACCGTCCTCTGTACTTCTGCTCTTGAGTACAGGATCTGGGCTTCCGCAATGGAGGATGACGTAAAACAGATACACGGGAACACAAGTACAGTGAAGTACGCATATTGAGCAACACCCTGAATGTGGGGAGGGGGAGTAGGAAGCCATGCACAGGCCTGCTCTCAGCACATATTTATTAAAAGAAGCCAACGTCTAGGCTGCCGTAGACATCAGCAGGTGGGCATGAGGCCCCTACCCCTCTTATCTCAGTGTCACGCTTCCTGCGGCTGCCTAGGGTTGACGCAAACGGATTTTCCTTTTGTTTCCTTACTGAAAAACGTATCTTGGGGTGCTTTCCCCCCCTATTTTCTCAGGGTTCCAAGAAGACAGGCACGTCATGTCTGAACACCGCAGCCCCCCCCCCCCCTGCACACACATGCACATGAAGCAGCAGTCCTCCCCATCCTGTCTTTAATTCCAGCTTAATTGCCCCCAGACGTGGCTGCTGTCCAGGCTCATTCATGAAGCCGCGTGAGGCACGGAGGACGGCTGCCACTGCTTGTTTGTTCCCTACATTGTTGGATTGTCTCAGAAAGCCCCCCCCCCCCACGCCCCTTCAGTAAAGATCTGCATAATTGCTTAGTAAACATTTTTATCCAAAGTTCTTTGCAATCCGGGTCCAACCAAGCTTTTGTTCCAGCTGAACTCTTAATTGGCATTGATTGCTCTGTAAATCACTAGATTCCAACCAAAACTAGATTCCAGTTATGTTCAAACAAATGTGTCTTGGTTTAATAAGCTTCTTATTTTGTACACCCACTTAAACGACACTATCGAGCAGTTACTGCATGAATAAAAATAATTGAACAAAGGCACATGAATTTACTTTAACTCTTCATTTTTACTTGCGTTCCATAACATCCATCCATAATAGAGTTATTTGTTCGGTGGATTGGGCTGAGAGTGCTGCAATTTGTGGCAAGTCCTTGACCTCATTCTATTTAAGTCAACTGGAATCATCTGGCATGTTTGACCCAAAGCTCGGGGCTAAATAAGACTTCAGTTGGGACAGGATCGTTGTGTCTTATCAGGATATTGGGAAATGTAGTTTAAAATTCACAGCAGTCATCATCCATCCATTCGATCCATCCAGCTGTCCAAAATTTTTGTTTTTTTTTATGAACTAGTTGGTCAACGGCAGGTCTGCAGTTTTCTTTTAGTACCTTGAGACCTTTGATGGCTGCTGCCTTTCCCTGCTTACTGAGCACCGTCCCTGTCCCCACGGCCACGCTGTCCCAAAGCGCAGAGAGCTCCAGATGCTGGGGAAAGCGGCTGACGTGACAGTCAGCTCTTTCCCCTCTAATGACAAGACAGCTGCTTTGATTAATGGCAGAGTACCTCCAGCTTGCCTCGATGGCTCCCAACTCGCCATGCCAGGCGTCTGGTCTGAGAATGGGGCGCCGTGCAAAATGGGAAGCAGAGGGGGGAAACGGACGTGGTCGGTGGAAGCCTTCTCCATACTGCCTTGCTCTAAAGAGGTCCCGTGAAACTCAGTTCAGTTAGGATTACATTTCAAATTAGAACTAGAATTAGAATTAATATGAACTTTATTGATCCACAGGGATACAATACTGCATACAGCAGCAAGCATATAGAGCACAGGTGCCTGTCACAACTTAATTATTGAATGGAGCAGAAGGCCTTGACAACTGCTATTACGATGGTAGGAGCGATTTCCTGGACGTTCATATCAAAACAGGAAGTGCTTTCAGGTGTGGATTTTGAGGTAGAAAGACAGGGGACGTACAGTCCCATGGGAAGTCACGGCTGGGAGGGTGTGTTTCTGCCCCCTGTCCACAGGTGTCCACCCCCCCCCCCCCCAAACTCACTGGCTAGCATGAAAACACAGAGGAAACCGACCCCAGGCTGGATATAATCCTCTTATTTTAATCAATGATGGTACAGCTCTAAGCCGCTTTGCTGACCCAAGTAGCTGGGTGAACAAACAGAAGCCCCAAAGCCAGGGAGGCCAGACTCTGTGCTCCCGTCTGCTGCCAAAGGCCGGACATTAAGGGTACAATGGCCGTCATGTCGGGGTGGCCCAGGGTCCCAGAGGAACAGGTGTTTGATTTTGTCTG
The DNA here is from genome assembly GCA_019775895.2 of Stomatorhinus ivindoensis. Lineage (NCBI taxonomy): Eukaryota > Metazoa > Chordata > Actinopteri > Osteoglossiformes > Mormyridae > Stomatorhinus > Stomatorhinus ivindoensis. Next base: position 5,204,890 of record JABFEB020000060.1, read on the forward strand.
ATACCCAGAATGCACCTGGCGAGGCATTTAAATGTAGCCAGAAAGACAAAAAAACATGTGGAACCTACAAGGTAACAGCCCATAAATCTATCTGATGCTAATGGACCTGACAGATCCGGACTTTTTCTGCTGCAATAAGCAGAACAGCAGCTCAGATGCTGTGTGTGTGTGTGTGTGTGTGTGTGCCTGGATCAGACTCCTCTTTCCACTCTTACTCACTCACTCACTCTCACTCACCCACAGGGACTCTCCCTCGTCCTTTATTCATGTCCCATGCATGGCTGTGCTCACAGCTGGCCAAATCTGGGGGGGGGGGGGTGCATACGCAGT
>JABFEB020000060.1:5220557-5242049 GCA_019775895.2 Stomatorhinus ivindoensis
GCTGGGCCCTTAACACCAGTTCCTCAAGGGACTGTATAACCTAGCTTTCCCAAAATTAAATTTACATCACATTCAATAAATGCATCTACTTGAAAAATATGAAAAATATATTACAGATGGACTGATTTCCACCCACTGCTGTGCCCTGTAGTCTTATCTGAATGTGAAGCTTAGCACCGGATGCCCAGTAGAATGACATAGTATTTGTCTTTTTGTTCTGCAGATTGCTTAGGTTTCATTTCAAGTGCCTGTAACAGAGGGAGGGGGGCAGCATCTGATTTGACACAAAAACTGCAAAACCTGTGTTTGCCGCATCTGTTCTGGGTCCTGATTTCTGGGTAGCTAAAAGATCCCCTTGGAAAGCAGGTCATGGGTTTATGTCTGGTCCAACTTGAGTTTTACCCTTGAGTAAAATAAATAGCTGGTTTGTAAATGTGCTTCCAGGAATACTGAGTAACTGTTATGCAAATCTATGTCTTTCAAAGAAACTTGCAGTTGTAGAGTTTTGTGATGAAGGGTGTGGTGCTGCAGGTGGCCTTGTGGGGATCTCGCCTGTGAGCTCAATCAGCTGCATAAATGGCGTTCTTAATGTGAGTCCGAGGCCAGGTTCATGCAGGGAGTCGCGCGGGGTGTTAATCTGTCAGAAGGTGATGGAAAAAGTTCTCGACCCGTGGGCTGGAGCCAGCGATTGATCACTGTCATTAGGACGCATCGCCTGGGCTTAGCAGGCATGTCAGGGTGGATTGTGGTGAAGGATCCATCATTAAGGAACCAGATCAGGGTTTAATTACAGACATTAGTGGCCAGGTGGAACCCATGATTGCAAGTCTCTGCCCAGGTAAAAATACACAGAGAAGCTGCTGATGGGAGAGGTTGATGTTCTTTGTGGAAAGTCCGCACCTTCCCTACTGGTGAGCGACTCAGTTGTCCCTGCCAAGATTGGTTTGCAGCAAACGCAGCCCAGAGCTGCCTCAATATTTATATCAATATTTATATCAAACCAGAAATCTGACCCTAGTGCAGCCTCCTAAATTGCATCTAGGCGCTGTGTACTGAATACAGCCAAATGCACACATACACATATACACATATAAACAGGCATGCCATTATAGAAACCGTATAGGACCTTCTCTGTTTGTGGAGGGTTTCCATCTAACGCAGTTGATATTTCCTAATCCCACCCTGATGAGTCTGAGCGAACAGCCGTAATGGTTCTGGCACAACGAGTAGAGCCTTAAAAAGTCCATGTATGTGTGTGTTTAAAGCTGTGTGTTTAAAGTGATCCGTTTATAATTACATGTTGTGCCAGTACAGCCTGTTTTCATTTTAACCTAAAGAAACTCACTCATCTGATGAAGCGATTAAAACAGAGTCACGAGACCATCTGTACAAAGAGCTGGACCCTCGGTCCTGCCAATTAGATGCCGAATCGATCTGCAGGGTTATTCTTCTGATTCAGCTGCCTTAACCCCCTGCTCCTTTGGGGGAAACAGCCCCTTCCTTCACCTGAGATATCCGTGTGCCGTACGGGGCTCTATAGAGTCTCAAGCAGGACTTCCTAACCTCTTGTTACTTTCGTTTTCCCTACCCAGAATGCCCTGGACCTGAATCTGCCATACAATGAGTGGGTTTCTTTTTTTTTTCCTTCTCCTCCCCACAGATGTCCCCACGGCGCTCGCTGTACCGCACCCTGTCAGACGAGAGCGTGTGCGGTAACAGGAAGTGTATGTCCTCTGCTGGCTCCCGCTGTTCAATGTTGGACCAGGTGCTGCCCAGTGACATCCTCTTCAGCACCACACCGCCATACCACAGCACCTTACCGCCCCGTGCGTTCCTTGGCCCTGGTGGATCCAACCTGAGAAGTGAGTCACTCCACTTACAACCTACACCCAGCTTGTGCTCTCCAGTTTGAAGGATTACATGATGGGTAGTGGCCCTCTTGAAACCGGCTTATCTCGCTGGTTTCCAAAACAGTTCTGGATTTAAGAACCAATCTGGATTGCTCACAAGTATGCATTCTGGTCCAACTAGAGCTACAATACAGATATTTTGGTGAGAAATGCAGACCAGTCTGAATCCAAAGTCTTATTGAAGAATGTTCTGGAAATTTCCACAAAGCATGAATGCGTCTGACCAGCTGAGACCAAAACCCACTCAGGGTTTACACTGACTGACTTGTAGTGATCACGTGTCAGTGAATGCTAGCTAACCACAGACATGCTTAATAATAGGGATCTCAAGCCTGACCAACCAACAGACCACAAACTACCTATTAAGAAATCTGTTACTTAATAGTGCTGTCAAGTCCACTAACAATAGTCATCACAGGTGACGCTGTGCATGAAACCAAATACTCTGTCATGGTTTCACACTGCAAAATCAGAGCAGCCCTGTTGCTAAAAAAAACATTGACTCTAAATAGCCACCGTGTGTCACCTGTCCAGCTGAGACCTCAAACCTGTTTAATGTGAGATTCTCCAAACCAACGGTGACCTTAGAGTCTCTGAAACTGTGTCCACATCTGCTCTGACTAAATGAAAACCGCTGATATCCCAGCAATGGGAGATCTAGAATCACAGACATCAACCGTGACTTTAGGTGCGCTGTTGAACATGTTGTTTTTGCTAGGGAACGTGGCATGCGTCCATGATCGCTTCATTTCCTCGATCACTGTCCGACGTTGATGATATCCAGGCCCCAGCTCTCGCTCATGTTTTCTTTGGGCTCTCAACCATCTGCCTGACACCAGCAAAAGGTCAAGATTCACCAGAAATGGACAGGAACTGCCAAGCGTCTGGACCTTGGGTTGAAGCAGGGTTCCAGTATGGGTCTAGCAGTTGAATCCCTTTGAACAAGGTGCTTAACCTGAACTTCTCTGGTGGAATACTTGGCCTGATAAATGTGGAAAAATAAATCTGAGTCGCTTTGTGTGGACGTGTCAGGTAAGAGGCAGAATGTACATATACTGTGAGGAGAACCCTTGGATTATTTCGGTATATGAGGAACTGCAACGAGGCATCTGACATTTGCTGTCCCTGGTAGAGTTTCAGTAATGAGTTGCCACTTGTCAGAGCTGGCCGGATATTTCCCTGGGATCGGGCTCACCGTGAGGTCTGAGCATGTGCAGCAGAGTTGGGGGGGGCAACCATTTGCTGGCATGTGGAAATCAGGCAGACTATTGTTGGTAACGTATGTCTTATCTTCCCTGTGGTGGGGGCCATGGTGCTCTTTTCTGATCGGTGAGTTACAACCCCCCCCCCCACATAGATGTCACTTGACACAGACAGATTCCAGACTGTCTGGAAGACTGTTATAATACTTGTCATGTTTTTCCACAACCACAGAAGAAGAAAAAAGGCAAACAATCCGAGAGACTTCTCAGTGTTCGGCCGTGAGATGGAGATGAATTAGGCCAGGGGGGGGGTTTTTTGTCTAGCGTCTCGTTTCTTGAAATGCGCGGCACTGAGGTGACGGTTTCGATGCCTGATGGATGAAGGGAGGTGGAAATGATGGGAGGATGAGTGGATGATGCCCCCCCCATCCCCCGCCCCCCCCCCAGCTGGCCAGTTGCTGGTGCCCTGACAGCAGCACATGGGGGCCCTCAGCTGTCAAACGGCACATGTGAGAACAGCTTGATCAGCTTGGGATCACTGCAGCCATTTTCCCAGTGATGTTTAACATCATTCTGACCCAATCATCTCTGTCTCTTTAGCCTCTACCAACACTACACGCCGTCTAGCCGACATCTCGGCCCAGTTCTTCCAGTCACGCTCATCGCCAGAGGGAATCATGGGTGTTTCTTTTATATCTTTTTCATTTTGTCGAATACGGCCCGGTGACCATATTGCTGTTGACCTTCCCACGGGGCACGGCTGCTTTGGGCTTTCCTGTGCAGCTGCGAGTCACATTCAGAAAATGCTCTGCCTGAGGTCAAAGGTCATTAGCCGGCTGTCAGCTGTAGCGGGTGCGGGGTGACCGGTTCGGGAGGAATGAGGTGCGAAAAGAGTCCCTGTGAACTCTCCTTCTTTATCCCGCCCTACTACCTCCCTTTTCATCAAATCTCTCTAATGGGGGGTGTCCTTAGTGAGACGTGTTTCTGACATTTTAAATACTCAGTGAGGCTCATTAGTCAAGGCCGTCTTTCCCAAGATAGAAGTTAGACCCTTAAGTCTCTGGTGTTGAAGGTGGCAGGATGGCTACCTCGTTGTGGGAGGGAGGGTTACTAGTTCACATAAAACCCAGAGAACCACTGTTTACCCATTAGCCTGTATACTGACTTCTGTGATTAACCATCTGCGTAAATAGCAATTTTATAAACCCTCGTGCTAATTGTTGGATAGCGCTGTTGTTTTTGTTGGCTAACGCTCATGGGGACTGGCTCGGGTTTAAATAAAGCGGACCTGGGGTACGTCCCGTAGCCTGACCTGGACCCGCTCCCAGAGGGTGCTGGAGCTTGGCCAGCCAGGCTGGTCGCTGACCCCAGGTCCTGTCTCCACAGATGAATTCTGGTTCTCAGACGGCTCCCTGGCAGATAAGCCCAAGCTGGCAGACCCGGGCCTGATGCCCCTGCCAGACACTGCCTCCGGCCTCGACTGGTCTCACCTGGTCAGCGCTGCCCGAGCTTTTGAAGGTAGGGTTCGGTGCTGGTTCATTCCCCGCCTGGCCACTAGGGGAGCAGTAGGTGACGTCTTGGAGAACCACTCCACCGGCTCTGTCTGACGGTGCTTCTGAACTCCTTAATGCTGTTTTCATGTAAACCCGGGTTATTTTTTTTTTCTCCATCCGTTTTCTTTGTCCCCCCCGGCGGTTCTCAAAGGTGCTAATTTAGAAAAGAGGGGTGTATTTTCTGCAAAGAACTGAAGCCATTTGCACGCCGTAAACCCAGCAAGCAGCCACTCAGGAAAATGGCTCTAACGACTGCTTCCTGTAATTAGGCGTTTGCCTGCCAGTTTCTGGCAATTATAGTTGTTCAGTCCCCTTCATCCATTTGCATTTGAAAAGGCAGCTCTCTCTGCCTCTTGGTGCTGGTAACTCCAAATGGGTTACGGCTCTTTAGCACGCGGGCGCTAACGTCTCGTCAGTGAATCGTTTGCGAAAATGAAAGACTCCTCTTTTTTTGCTGTTACAGTTTGGCTCGTACACTGAATGCAGGTTCCCAGTGAGACTGGAGTAACATCGCTCAGATACGGCTGGTCGTGGCTGGGGCGCCCAGTGCCGGATGCACCAGATACGGGCCACACGCAGGTCGCTGGCACCGATATCGGGAACCGTGGCTGTCAAAAGCCAGGAGGTTGTACCCATGCTGCCATGGCGACAGCCTTTTAAGATGCAAGCCAGCGTGGCATTAAGGACTGATAAAAGGATGTTTGGGGAGGCTGGTAGTGAGAATAGGGGAGTCGGGGGTGTATCAAATTAGCCAAGACAGACTGGTATAATTTGCTTGTCGGTTTGATTTATGCATTCTGCCTCCCTCCTAACACACACTCATGGTGACATGTCATTTCATGAAAGGTGGACTGTGTGCAAGTCTCTCCATTAGCAGGCTGGCTAGGCTACAAGACTAACAGCTATGCTACAAGGCTTAAGGTTAAGCTAAAAGGCTAAAGGCTAAGCTACAAAGCTAAAGGCTAGGCTACAAGGCCAACGGTGCCTTTCAGCTGCGCACCAAGGTGTTCGAGGCCCAGAGGATTGCTGCACGTTTTCGAGCGAGCTCAACTTTACCTTGAATGGATGTCAGAAAAAAAACACAGAGGAAACACGATCTTCCCCTTTTGTTTTGGCTTTCTTTGTCTTTAATTGCTGCCGCCACCCTTTCATTTTCTGGCCGCCCAGCCGTGTGTCGCACAGGCAAATCGCTTGATGGAAGAGGGGGCGTAATTGCTGTAGAGGGTATATGTACCATAATGAGGGGCTCTGTGGCTCAGGGTAGGCATGAACATGGTTAGAGATGTGCACCAGGCCCCATCAGTGCGATGCAGCTGGTCTATGTTTCACTGTCTACTTTGTGATAAGTAACGTCAACCTGAAGGAGTTCCTTAGTCTAATTGAGCTAACAGTGCTGTGTGGGAAGGCTGTCTGTCGGTGAGGCATGGCTAGTGGATTGGCGAGTGCAGAAGCCTGTATCTTGACTTTGAGCGGCACATAGCCACTCCATACACTTACATGAACTACAACAAGGACAGACAAGGCTAAAGCAAGGGAATGCAGAATCTGATGCTTGGTTCAAAGAATAATATATTAAGGAGAGTTTTAATGACTTAGAGAAAAGGTAACGATGGTGGGTTTTGACTGGGGCAAATTCATTGTGTATCCAGTTAAAGATTTTTTGATCAAAAGTGAGAAGCTTCTATGTCCCAGTCATGGGAACATAAGGCAATTATCTCTGCAGTATTACTGCTGAGGATGCCATGAAATCTTTAATGATCACAGACATGCCCTGGGCTTTGTGCTCACTTCAAAGACAGAAGCTTTGATAAATGACCTGTGAGTCCATAAGGGTCCTCTCGTACTTGCGGTGCTTGTGCTCTCGTTCATCATGAGCGGTAAATTAGTGGCTGAGTGAGTGTCTTACCTACCCGCTCTGCTGGATCAGCGCTGAGCATCCAAGCTGAATTCATTGGTGCAGGAGCCGTATGCAATGTGGTGCTATTGGTCGTCAGTCAACTTGGCCTTGAGTTCAGGCATTTGCTAGCCTCAGTACCCCTGGTTGGGTTTATAAACCCACCCGACTAGTACGCCAGTACTAGTCAAAGCCGATACAGTCCCCTAGACAAACTTCACTGCCCAATTTAACTTTGTTAAGTTGTTGCCCCCTCAGAAGATTTACCCATAAGGCAGGGAATTATGTCACATATACAGTGGACTAGCTATGCCATTAGAACTTTCTATCACTTGGGCCTTGCAGGTTTGATAGTTCAGTTATTAACTTCAAGATCAGTTACTGTAAGCGTTTGTCCCATTATTGGTTTACATGGGGGTCTCAGGACGGTTTTGGCACTCTGGTCGTTTTTTTTGTGTTTCAGTCTTTGATTTCTGTTCCTGAGGGCTTCCCAAATGAATGGAAATCCGATGCTTCAAGAGGAATCGAAGAAGCATCCGGGTTATCCGTCAGCTGTCGTTCTTCTTCGTTCTCTCTCCATTTTCCCTGTGTAATTCAAGAAAATCATCTCCTCTGGAATCCACCAAAACATCCTTGTATCCTGATTAAAATCTAAAAAATACACTGGGAGAAACAATGACTGTTTGTGGTGCTGGGTCATGTCTGTTTCCACTTTACCGGATCTCAGGATTAGCGTGACGCAACTTGTAATCGCGGTAGGAGTCGAACCAGGCGTGCTGTGTAGCGTCTCGGCCTCTTTGTGAATTGTGAGGTTTTATTTTCCTTGTTCCTCGTCCTCCTGTCCATGGACCCTTGCAGTTTCACAGAAATCACTATTCATTGTACAATACGGTACTATGTGCAATAACCTGCGATAATAGTGACCTGTCGCTTCTGCACTTCACGTTATGCTATCGTCATAGTCTGTCTACCTCGTAATTCCCCCAAATCCTGAGGCTCCAAATTATAGGCACAAGTAGCATAAATGATACTTTTATTCTGGCATTTGTACTGAACACCTTCATGGATGCAGTGTGAGTTCCTGAGCTCTGCTTTCGACTTGTGGGGTGAGTGTGTGGGAGTCACTGAGCGGGAGATGTTCGGCCGGACAGCCAGAGTGGTGGCGGCGGGTTCGCCGTTCGCCGTTTACACTGTAGTTAAACCATCGACGTTTGCCCCTGGGTCCTGCTGCAAATTTAAATTTAGCTGGTCAGCGATATAAAACCAGGAGCCTGGGGGCCAAATAAAGGGAGTAAATGCATGACAAGAGCTGTATGTTCACCCCCAGATCAACGGGTGGCCTCCTTCTGCACCATGAGGGACACGCGGCGGACCGAGGCGCTGCAGATCTCTGAGGAGCTCACCGGACAGATGGCCGCCATGGAGGGCGTGGCCCCGGAGGCGGGGTAGGTGGGGCTCTGGCCATTCATGGGTCAACACCGCACCCTGATGATTTTAGTTGGTTAACCACGTGCCGCACCCCTTATCGGACCCCTCCCACAACATCTCTGGCTCTTTGACCATCAGAGAGAGCGCCCCTGCAACACTCACCGGCAAAGTTAACCGGCTGGAGTTGGTACTCAGACAGCTGCAGTTCGACCTACGAAAGGTATGGCGGCGGTCCCCATGGAAACTAGATTGGGTCATTGGTGTCAGAGCGATGCATTTCTAATGCGGCTGTGGCAGTTTTAGCGCCGGTGCAGGCCATCTGTCAGTGTTCTGGTGCTGTTTTGGTACAGGCCGTGTCTGTTTCGAGCGTGCATGATCTTTGTTTATGCCCCCCCCCCGTCCTCCCCATAGGAAAAGGAGGATAAGGTCATGTTGCAGGTGGAAGTGCAGCACCTGCGGGAGGACAACATGCGGCTGCAGGAGGAGAGCCAGACGTCAGCGGCGCAGCTGCGCAGGTTCACCGAGTGGTTCTTCCACACCATTGATAAGAAACCTTGAGGCCAGGATGAGAAGTACCTGTGCCGGTGTTGACGGGGCAAGCTCGGAGCAGGACCACGGGGTTCCGGAACTGATAGCTCACTGTTTACTCAGTCATCTTCAAGTAGAATGGGTGGTGATGGGGGACCCACCCAGCCACCCCCCTGCCCCCCCAAGGACAAGCTAAGGACAGTGAACGAGCAGTGTTTCCTATGGTGGATTGTCACAGCAGCGGGGGACGGACACCAGTGAAAACACAGTGGTAAAAAATGAATGTAACCCACTCCACTCCTCTCTTCCCACCCCCCATTACCCAGAACGGTCAAATCCATCTCTATCTGTATGAAACAAACCCACCAAGAAATCTCTAAAATAAAAAGGTGCTCTTTTTTCCATTCGCTTTTATGTTGTTTGTGTCCACTGTCACCTCGTTGTAGCAATAATGAAGATCTGTAGTCACAAAACTGTGTTTAACAGTTAGCACTAAAGTCACAATCCTGTTAACAATTTATTTTACAGGAACCGGTGCCTGACGTTAACAGTGTAAGACGTTTCTTTCCCATTATGTTTTAACTGCATTCTTTCGTGTAAAAACTTGCCTTTGTCCATGACTGGCTGAGATTATAACTGCGTATGTATAGTTGAGTTCAGCGGAATGGGTTCTTATGCAGTCAGCCTAGACCAGAGTGCAGGGTGGTGGCCAGGTATCTGCTCTTCATAAATGCCAAAATGTGTGTTCCTGTACAGATCCTCCTGTATTTAACACCCTTATTTAAGCTTATTTAACCCAAAGTTGTTTATTTTGGTAAGAGTACCAGTTTCATTCGTATTCTGCACTACGAAAAGTGCTCTGTGTGGGCTAATATGTATGTAGCTGCCCAGGGCTATATATAAATGTATAAATATATATATAAAATATATATGGAAAGGATGTTTTTTTTTTGAGACTCCAACATTTGGATGCTGCTAGTTTACAGTTTGTTGGTTTGTAAGCTTTTACAGATGTCTTTCTTGGTAAAATTGTTTCATTTCAAGACGGGACCTTTGTTTGTTTGCCTGTTATTATGTTTTTTTTTTAATTTAAATAAATGTAGAGGATATGACTACTGGCTCGCCTCCACCCTCCTTGGAGAGAATACATGCTGTAAAGGATGGGGGTTAATATTCATTTTCATTTGTTCGCTGATTTATCTGCCTGAAATTCATCTCCAAACCTGGCGTTACCCAACGGGACCTGTGGGAAGGTACTGACATGCTGATTGTGTGTGTGTGTGTGTGTGCCCTGCCTTGCAGGGTCTTCCCTGTCTTTGTCCTGTGCTGCCTGGGATGGGCTGCAGAGCCCCGACAACTCTATCAAATGGGATTTTTCCAATGACATACTGGAACCAGGGCGAACCTTAGCCATGCCGCCGAGAGAGACTAATTATAGCGCAGTTCCAGCTCACGTCGGTTTTCCACCGCGGAAGGGTCGGCTCGGTAACGGGTTTGGAGAGCGACAATGACGTAAATCCAAAGAGGTGCTTATTTACTGTTCACACTGTGTACATCATGTGCAGTTATTATTTTTTCTGTGTGCTAATTTTCACACACTTTATGCAAGTATCTAACGCAAGCGGAATTAGCATTCGGTTGCATAAATTCGCATTACAAATCCATTCCACTTAGCTGTTATATATTTCTTTTTAGTAGGAGGTTGAAAAATTTTAAGTTCCAAGCTATCAGGAATGTACCAGTTCATCACAATGTGCAAAACTACTACTAATTAATAATATATATATAATGTAAATTTTTTTCTTTAGACAATCCACGCACTGCGCACCAGCTTCTCCATGCATTTCAGCGGATCAGATGATGGTGACGCAACCAACTCGGTTTGGTTACGCTAGTAAGCAAGCTCATGTCGGCACGGGATCAGCGCGGGTTCAACTTGAATGCTTTACAATGGAAAACCTCCGGTTCGTAGTACGGCTCAGGTCCAGTTCGGTTCTCAGTGTCAGTGGAAAAGTTCCAAAAGATAAGCAGTTAGAGGATGGATAGATGGATGCATGGATGAACGATGGGCAGATGCATGGATGATTGATGAATGATGAACCCCTTTGGTTTTTACACTGTTCTTGAGACCACATTTCTCAATTGCATTACAGGGTAGGAAAAAGAAGGCAGGAATTGTTACCATAGAGATAATATTAACATGTCGTTAACACACAAAGTTAGCAGCTCTTAATGATTTATTTGTTGTTTTTTTTTCCCTTAAACTGAGAAGCATGGAAGCACCTCTCATTACCAGTAATACTGTACGTTAGATCTTTAGCTAACAGCTGCTTAGACAGCAAACACTGTGAGGCACGTTTGAAACCTACATGTTGCTTCTGTGATATTATAAAGTCCAGAAAACACAGCGTTCCATTATTTATCTGTCATTCTGGACAGTGAAGGTCGTTTGCAGAAGATCATTTGATTTTAGGGGAGCTGGACAGGTAGAAGCAAAGAATCCTGTTGTGCTTAGATGATGAGGTCACTGCAGGTGGCGTAGGGGTTTCTGGGACTTGCAAACAGCCCCAATGCTTCGTGGGGGCAGGCTGAGCAGTCACCATCTCCTTGAGGTTCTTCAGAAAAATCTATACCACAACTTTTAAATCCCACATATCTAACAGGGAATTTCTGGACTAATTTAACCGGATCAAGAAATGCTCCCTAATCTGCTCAGATGACATCAGATGACAAGATATTGATATAATCTGTCGTGGATAGCTAAGAACGCTCCGGAATTCCAGAGATGGAATCTGCTCGGAATGCAGACATGTGGGAGTCCCACTTTCCCATGGACTTTTTCAGGGGAAATAACATGGATTAAGCAAAACGCTCCCTTTCAGCACATGTGGCGTCAAGCTGGGCTGGAAGAGCGTTTGATGTGCTGTGAGGGGGAAAACGCAGACTGGTCTGCCGCCCCATGCCAGTGTCAGTGAGCACGACAACATGGGCAGCATGTACTGGAGTTGCACTGCCTGTCACACGTTTAATTGGGACGTTCTACAGTCCAAGAAAAATCAGTAATTGACTTGTGCTCATTAAGCATTGCTCTATTAAAAAGGCTGTAGAGATTTTGGAGAGAAACGCAAAAGTCCACTATAATTCCACATGAGCAGGAAGTCATTAACATGGAGAAAATGCTTCCGTTTACTTCTGTTAATTTAAAACGTGTGTGTTTAATTATCTTGCCTACTTCCATCAATAAGGAACGCTGGAACTTGTGTGTGGACCGCTTGTTCAGACTGCAAAGCAGGGCATTGTGGGACATGTAGGCCAGACCCTTAACCTTTATAGTGCATTTTCCATCTGACTTCCTTCTCCATTATAACCTAGACCGCACCCAGTTCAGTTTCTATATAAAGCACTCCATGGACTCCCTGGAAGTCATGAGAACATCCAGGCCTCAGTGGCAACAGTGCTGAGCTACCACACATGCGCAGTGTATGGCTTCTGGCCAGGAATGCACTTCATTCAGCCGGTCTGGAAGCCATCTCCACGGCTTTGGGTTTATAAGCCCCGAGCTTCGCATCTGTGTGTTTTTTGTTCTTCTTTAATTACTGAGGGCTTCCCTCCCTGCATTCTCTACATCTTTTATGCCAGCAAGCAACAGCACTGCCCATATCACCACCAACATGTACCAGAGTGTAAATACCCTAGGTTAAGGGAGGGGTTTTGGGTAGGTGGGGGGCACGGTCTTGGAGTTTTGGAGACCTCTAGTGGAGGGTGACCTTGAGCAGAACACCCAAGCTGATTGCTTCTTTCTCCAAGTGAAGTTTCAGCCAATGGAAACCTCTGCTGACACACAGTGATGTAATCCTCCAAAACACCAATGGCAAACCAACCTGGGGGTGCACTGGACAGAAGGTGCCCTTCATCTTACGGATTAAGGCGTGAGCTGAAGGTATGACAGTCCATAGCTCTTCATCCATCAAGCAGATCCCCCTGCCCAAGACCTCATCACCTCAAGTGTTTTAATCTGAACACAACACAGCTGGGTGAGATAAGAGATGGCGTTGTTGGGGGAGGGGGGGTACAGAGTCAAGGGAGCTAAAAACAGGGGGGTCCAGGGAATGAGCCAGACAAGGGGGCAGGTCACTATAAATGTATAAAAGAGTAAAGTGTAAGCTAAATGCACGCAGACATCTAACCCAGGGAATGAAGACTTCTGCACTCTCTGATTAAGAATTGCAACGTAGATGAGTGGAAACTGAGTCTTGTGAAAAGTCCGACTATAAAAGTGCCCTAATTGATCCCAACTCATCATGTGACCCCTCCCTGATGTGATCCCTCTATTATACCCTCTCGGTGTCTGATTGGTTACCAGCAGTCGACAGTTCCAACATGGCCAATCAGGAGGAGCTGCCACTTTTCCTGTTGCTGACATGTATAAAAAAAAAAACGTGCTACACAGTGAAAAAAGAAACGCACCCATTCCCAAAGTAGGCTAATGTCTATGTCATATATGTTTTTGCTCATTTTAGTTAATATGGAAATACTTTCATAAATGGTGTGAAAAAGCCAGAGTGGATAGGAACTGAAGCCAAAACACAGTACTGAGGATGTGTCGATAGCTGAGGTGGACATTTCAGGTCCAGAAAGTATAAATCCAGACCATGGTTTTGTTTCAACCAACCAGCTGAGTACTCTGTACTCTGTGACTCTTCATACTCAGTTGGTTCGTTGAAACAAACTGCTGATCTGGATTTTTACTTTCTGGACCTGAAATTTCCACCTCTGGTCAATAGGGTGTTTTACACCACAAAGAAATATAACTAAACTTGATGAGGCAATAGGGAAGACTGTTGAACGAGGTCAGTTATTAATGCACTTAAAAAAAGGAAGATAAATATAAGGTTCTAAATGTGACAAGCAGTTATTTCACATGTGTAAAACTCACATCACTAATCTGAATTAATTTCGACATGTGTTAAAAGTTCATTCAACAATTGTCTGTGGTTATTTTGGAGCCTTTTAACAAAAATATGTCACAGTAGTTAAGACTGAAGAAGTGAATGTGATGTTTTGACTTTCCCCAAACAACATGCCTACCAGTGAGTCTCTGCCCCACTCTGTTGATGCAATCAAATCAACTACAATCTAATGTTCCCTGAGATTGCCAGATGTAAAACGGAGAATGCCTTGCACATTTTGCTATGTATTATTAGCAACATTAGTCAGTTTAGTGAGAATAAATAAGACTATTCGCTAATTGCATTTATGTTAATTGTGCTTTAAAATCTGCAGTATTGTCCTTCATGTTACTAATTATATTAAATGCAAGTTACATCAGAATCTGCTTGGTTAATTACACCCATATTGTTGACTAATCATGGGCTTTAGTCATCTTCACATCTTGTCTTAATTGGCAGATTTCGTTCGAGTGAGTCGTCTCGCAGATGGTAATGAATTTGCGCTGTGTCTTAGTTCAGCTTCACCTGACTGGATGTAAACATTTGGCTGAGCAGAGATGTTTTTTCTTCTAAGGTAACAGCAAATGAAGAATTGATGCTGCCTGAGTAAAACATCTCCAGACGGTGGTGGTAACAGAACCAGGCTTTCCAGAGTCCCCCCTTCCATCTGTATTGTCACGCACGTTGCTCGTCTGCTTATATTTCTGCTGTATCTAAGCCGTCCCCTGATTTTCCATACTGTCCCATCCTATTAGCAGTTTACCTGAATTGAAGAGCAAATTTCCAAAACTGACTCAGTCCACTCAAAATGTTTTCACGACAATTTCTGTGGTTTTAGTGAGTTTTGGAAAGTCCTTCGTTGGATTCCATGAGGAGAGTTTTGGTTCCCGATAGCGTAACGTAGATAACGAGGAAGCCTGACTTCATATCTCATTTCAAGCACAACAAACGATGCACTGGGTTTTAGAAATATGCTCTTCAGTCGATTAGCATGTAATGTTGTGAGCTGTTTTCTGCTTTTGCGGCGTGAGGAAGGATGTTCATGAACAGCCAATATAATCGATTATCTGCGGTAGTATGGAGTCATATGTGTAACAGGACCTTAGTGAGCCATCCAAAATTTCTTCCTACTGCTTAGGGGCCATAAAGTTGACATGGCAGACATTGCAAGCTGGGTCAGCATTAGCTGTAGGTAGACAAGGGGGCTGACTAGGGGCCCTGAATTACCTGCATTGTAGAGGCAGTAAAATGATCAGTTTTCTTGGTGGGAGGGGGGCTCCTAAACTTTGCAATGGGCCCCTGAAACGGTAGAGCCATCCCAGATTTCAAGCAATCGCCTCCTCGCAGCACACAGATCTGCTAGCTGCAGCTTTCCAGCCGTGATCGGGCCCTGCGGTGTTGCCATGGAAATAGGCGTCAGATCCCCCAAGAGAAGCGCGACCGACGCCGCTCCCTTGGGCCGCGACGGCTTTTCGGCGTTGTGAGAAGACAGGACGTGTGGTGAGGAGTGCGAGGGCTGCAGCCAGGGGGGCGCGTGACCGTTGAGGCTCAGGCGGCGACCTTTGCTCGCCGTTAAACACATCGTGGCTCCTGCAGAGAAGGATAGCAGACAGACAACAGCTGGTAAAGAAGCGGGGAAGAGGGTTGAGGGTTAGGAGGTCAGGAAGCACGGTGGTCTGCAGCTAAAAAAAAAGATGGGTTAGGGAGAAGAGCAATCTTTCCATCTTTTAGCTGTTTAGAAAGCAGAGGCGCACACAAGGGTGGGACTGAGAGCTGATTGGCCCACAGAGTGCCTCCTCCCCTGTCACTCATCGATTCACAATAAATCATTGGCTAATGATAAGGTTGGGTCCTTGGTATGAATTATGATCCCCCACCTCAAAAAAGAACCCTAGAATCACCCAGGGGCCTGGATCCTATTCCATGCGGTATAGAGCACAAAACTTGGATTCGACCTAAACATAGTGCCAGTCTGGAAGGGAATATCCAGATTGTTTTTCTTTTGAGGAAAGTCGTGACAGGAAGCGGATAGGAGAGCATGTCCGTGGAGACATCTTCATCGCCCCCTGCAGCATCCCCACCTCTGAGAGGTGGGGATCACATCGATTTCCGATGGGGTCGACTTCCTGGAGGATGGCCCAAGGGCCGCTTTTCTTGTGTGTGTTGCCAGTCCATCGATTATGCAAAGTGTTCTTCAATCCACTGGTAGATGTGCATGGGGGTGTTGGGGGGGGGGGGTGAGGGAGTCAGTGACCTCCACATGACCCTCTCAGCAGCAATGAAAGTTTAAAAGCTGTTAAAGTGAAATAACTTGTGAATTCAGGGCGGAGCCTGCACAATGTAACTATTCTGTCAGCAGATGATACAGGCGGTCTGCCTTGTGTGGATCGAAATTGGGCATTAGCTTATCCAGTTAACCAGAATTTATTTAAGGGGGGAGCATAAGAGGGCCCCCCATTATGATTAGCTAACGATATGTTTTGATTCGGTGAGTGACAGGGGAGGGGGCCAATAAGCTTTCAGCTGAGGTCGACGCCTTTGCCACCCGACCCCTGTCCCAATTTGCACCGCCGGTGTATATTCAGATCTGGTTGTGCTGGCGAGGAAGGGTGACCCGCCCATTCAAGAGGCAGCCTGCATGCCTCCGCTGTGCTGCAATGTCCGTGTAATTAGGCTGCTCCCAGCTGTTCCTCCGAATCACAGGGAACTGGCGAGACAAACAAGAAAATCATTAACATTGATTTTCACGAGGTTGGAGCGATAATTAACTGACGTGTCAGCTGGCCCTGGTAGATGTTGTTTTATTTTCTCTTCGACAGGCACAGAGTCGCCTGGGAAGGTTGGCCGAAGACCTATTTAACTGTTAAATCCGAAGTCAGATGTAGGTGTCAGAAGTTATCCACATGTTTAGGATAATATAAATGGTAACTCTGGCATCAACCCTCTGCTTTGAGCCACTAGAAGCCATTAGAATGGAGGGATGACAAGTGACAAATGACAACACACTACTGCAAACTGACCTGCGCACTTGTGGTCTGCCAGTCCGAAATGAGATCACTGAGGATGACACAGGAAGAGAGCACGGTGTGTAGGAGCGAGGGTGACGTATAAAAATGACCTTTCTGTGTGTGTTTGTGTGGAAATCAACATGCATCCACAGAAGAAATCGACAGCATGCGGTTGTGCTGGACTACTGTGTTTTTTTCTAACCATTAACTACTTAAGATGATGAGGGGTTGCAGCTGAGCTGAGTCGTGAGGTAGATTTGTATCCATTTCCAGAATTCATCTTCCCAGAAAGAATATTCCCAGGATGCTTATTCCCCTGATTGCATATTCCCAAAATCAACATTCGCATGGAAGTGACAGTGTTTACGTTTCTTCGTTTCCCTTCCCTGAAACCCCTAATGAAGATCTCCCAAAAAACTCAGAAAAGTGAGAAGCACATTAAAAAGTCGGCATCAGACGGAATTGTCCGTGGGGCAAATTATTTTGATGTTTGTCCTGCCCCTGTGGTTTACTAGAGAGATCTTTCAGTTCCTGAGGATGCTGGGTGGGAGTTCGATCCGCAAACATTTGTCCCTGTTTCCCTTCAAAATAAAACCGAGACAGGCTTTCCTCAAACGTCAATATGCACGGATGCACGGGGTCTGGCGTGCCCCATGAGAGCTCCACAGTGATGAATTGTCTGGACCGCGTCACCCCATAACCTGTGCTTGGCAGAGATGGCGTAGCATGGACGAGGCCTGTAGACCTACTGGTCACACCAGTCTCAGCTAGTTATGCATGGACGTATACTCTTTCGGGCAGGTACGCCTGTCGATGTCTCACCCTAGACAGACATGCACCCATGTGCATATGCTATATGCTAATGGAACAGCTGTGTCACTATGCACTCCAGTCAGCTTGAAGATCTGCTGGCTACTGCAGTGTTGACAGCTGCAACGTCTCTCACTTTTGCTCCATATGGTCAAATTGCATCCGAAGATGACTCAGGTACCATTTTATGGTACAGAGAAAATTTTGTGATGCTGAGTTTCTGGGAACCTGGTTCAAATTAAACTTTCCCTGATTTCACAGCCAGAATAAGTGGCTGCTATTATGGGAGAAGGCGTTTACCAAATATGTTACATGTGTTTTGTTTATATTTAACAGCTTGAAAGCTGGAGGCTCGTGTACAGGGGACTTTCTGCAGCAGGGGAATTGGCACAGATTGGGGCGGATCTACGTTTTTATGTGGTGGGAGGTATAAGATGGGCCATAATTCATCGAGAGGGCCAACCTTATCATTAGCCAATGGTGTGCCTTTAATCAGTGAGTGACAGATGAGGTGGCACTCCGAGGGCCAATCAGCTTTCAGCCCGTGTTTACACCCCTGAGCACAGGTCTCTTGCAGATGAGTGTTTCCTTCAAATCAGTGACTCTGCTGGCTTCCAGGAGGGTGGAGACTGGGCGGAGGCCTGTGTCACTGTGGCACCTCTGCTAGCAGATGAAAAGCATCTTTTGTTTGTTAGGCTCACCGGAGGTTTGGAGAGCGACTCGTTTGCATTTCTCTGCCGGAGCCACAGCTGTGTTTACAAGCGGGTTCAGCCAGGGTGAGAGTGAAGAGACTGCGAATGGCAATGGGTGCATTCTGGGAGTGATTTGTGAAATTTCGGGCCAACAGTGGCTTCCCTTCAGATGTGGTCCACACCCACGGCAGCACAGGGGGATTATGGGAGCATCATGGCAGCCATCTGGCAGCTATAGCGCGAAGCTGCTCACTCCCCACCGTGTACCACGCAAAGCAACGTGTTCCTCCAGGTTCCGCTCATAACTCAGCAAAACAGGTGCACCACCCCGGTGAGTCCGGAAAGTTCTTCGTTTTCTGTTCCATCACTTCCTGGGTTTCCTCGGAAGCATGCTGGCCATGCACCAGTGATGGATCGATCCGGGCTTTGACACCAGGGCCGCTAGTTTTTCAATCTCCAGGAGCCGCCAGAGTGGAAGCTCCAGAAATCAGTCCCGATCTTTTGGCACGGACTGGCATGAGGCGCCGTTCTGCTCCGCGCTGTTTGATCTGCGCCACATTCAGCACCCGCTGAGTACTCTGACGGACCAGGCTGGGCCTCACCATAGCATGTACACCATCACATGACGAGCAGATAAAAATAATATAGGCAGTGTGACATTTTCCTAGAGCCACCAGTAGATAAAACAGAAAAAGACGCCTGGATCGAGTGAGAATTTTAAGGCATCAAATCAGAAAAAATATTATCTTCATGTCATGTTAACATTTAAATTTTATTTTCCTATGTAGCTGGCAAGAAATGTCCTGTAAGAGGCTTCTTTTTTCTCTTTATCTTATCCAAACGTTTAGAACCTTCCGGAAGGCGTGCAGGACGGCAGGCACATACAGAGAAGCCCCCCCCCCCACACCCCCCAGGCTACAGGAGCATCTTACGGAGCTTACATTAGCAAATTTTCTGCTTGGCCGTTTTCCCTCAGACAGCTTCCTCATCATGTGACCGTCTCCACCAGACCCTCTGTACCCGTGAGACCAGGCAGGTATCGAACCCGTGCCGGCTCCCTGGGTTGGCGTGACTCACCCACTACCTTTTTTTTTTGCTAATTGTTTCTAAGAATATAGAAGTAAAAAAGCTTCGGGGCGGAGGATCTAAAAGGCTTTACAAAAGTAAATTGTTGAAACTGTCGTCTTTCTTGTAGATGTCTGTCCTTTTCAAGCCCCCGTTTAGTTGCATAAATAAATGGCATGCACCTGCCATATCACCAGTTGTGTATGCAAGGGCGGGGCCACACAGGAACTTACTCCAGCTGAAAGTTTATTGGCCCTTGGAGTGCTCTCTCCCCTGTCACTCACAGATTTGAAACATATCATTGGCTAATATTGGGTAATGATAAGTCCTAGAATTTCTCGTGCATATTGTGCATCACTGTGCAGTCAGAAATGTCTGCTTTCATAAACATTGCACGTGCACACTCCTGGACCACCGGATCGCACCCTCTTTGTGGGTGGTGCCATCATGGACAGGGGTGGAGCAGTTCCATCATCGATAAGCGGTTTCTTTGAAAGATGCGGACAAAGGAAGCAGCATGAGGTTGTCCCTCTCCTGAAAACACCGCAGTACTTGTATATTCTGTGCGTGGCTGTTGCTGCTGTCCATTCGAATCCCTTGAGATGCGCTCAGAATATGTCACGTTTCGACTCTTATTTTTCTGCGTTTTTTCACCATTGAGTTCTGTCTCACTACACCTTCCCTGATGACACAGGCTGAAACAGTCTGTGGAATATCTGAAGTACGTTATGTGTGACACCATCAAATCCAACGTGCTTGTATCCCTTTAATCTCTTAAAGGGATCCTGCTTCAAACTGCATTGTGCAGACGGTCTGGTAAGACACACTTGAGAGTCGTTGAATCTCCCAGTACTAAAATGACCCCGATTTCCAAGGCTGCCCTTGAAACATCCATCCAGAAAAGCCCCAAGGTCTTTGAGGTCAGGACAGTGTGCTGAGGGACACGCCTGTCCTTCAAGATGACTTACCTAGCCGGACCACCTTGGTAGCGACAGCCTCTGCTTGCTCATTATAGTCAGCTTACTTTGTGGAAAATGTGTGAGAGCTTGACCTGTCCTCTCGCTCACTTTACTGTATAATAAGGCTTCATTTTGGATGGTTATGGTGAGTTTTTAATAGCACAATAGTACACCTTAGAACTCAGGACATTTTATTTCCAATGTATACAAACATACCAGAACTGGTTGTGGTTGGGCTCCCCGTGTGCAGTACAGGACGGTATCACAAGAGAAACCCTTCACAGTATAATACAAGGGCAGAAAAAAATATGTGAATCCTTTGGAATGACCTGGTCTTCTGTGCCAGTTGCAATGGTCATAAAACGTGGCCTGACCGTCATGTAAGTTACAATAATGAACACACATTGAAGAGATAAGAATGTTCCAGGGTGGAAGATTGCATGTTCTTGTACCTAATAAATTCATCATTGAAACATTTAAACATTTCTCGCAACTCTATACACAAAACTAGAATACAGAAAAATAATTCAATAAAAGTTACATATTTACAGAAACACAATACATTTCAGGTAAAACAATTAGCAGAGGATTACCATGTGCAAATGACTGCTTGTGCAAAGGAAACAGTTGGATAAAAACAAAGTGCAAATCAAACACAATTGTTCACTGTTTCATTGTGCACATTTACTGATAGACAAATAGACAATGGAGAGAAATATGACACATGGAGAGAGGGGAATCGTCCCTGGTGGATGGATTACACACAGATAGCATCTATATACACTTTATTAAAGATTTCCCCCTGGGATCAATAAAGTATATCTTATTAACACTTAGTCTTGCAATGATTATCTTTTTGAACGCAGAGTTGTGTTTATCGCATATTGTAATGCGCCGCAGTAACGGATGCACCGCTGGCAATAATTAGCTTCTGCGCTAATGTTATGAGGTATCCCGCGGCTCGTAAAACAAGCGTAGGTTTGCTGCCAAGCCTCATCATAAACAAGTCCAGCCGGCCGGGCAGTCAGCCTTGGCTTCTGTCCCAGCTATTTAGTGCCAGGAACAGGTGGCAGCTCTCGGTTTTTGAAAGTTCCATCCGAAGGTAGTTTTTGTGTCGTACCAGTTTCCTTGTGTCGTATTAAAGCTGCTGCCTAAATTATTTTATGGATGGATTTTGATTGGTGTATGACGATCGATATGGTACTCACACTCGGCCTCTCTCAACGGGGCCAGCTGGATCTTTTATGTCCCGTCTGGGGGAGACTGAAGGAAGCAGCGAAGGCACATGCCGAACGTTTTATTAGCCATCTGTTAATTTCATAGTTTCGGTCAGTAAAGTGTAACTTGAAGTATCGGGACTCAGCACCGGTGCAGACTGACGTGTCCAAGACCACCTCTTAGGCCAAGACCACCTTTGTGTTGGGGTTTGGAGTGATGGATCGGGACCTGGGGAACTCGGTGGAAGTAGATGGATGGATGGATGGATGGATGGAT
>JABFEB020000060.1:5283481-5298844 GCA_019775895.2 Stomatorhinus ivindoensis
AATTTTAACAACTTTGAGCTATTAAGTTCTCCCCAAACGAGCTTGATGGGCCGAATGGCCTCCTCTCGTTTGTAAATGTCTTATGTTCTTATGTTATGTGCAGCCTGCAGGTGAGGTTTGGCACCGTGTTTAGTAGTGTCCTCTTAACATAGACTATGATGTTTTACTTGTCACAACGTTACCAATGTTAATTTATCCCTGGTGAAAAGCGTCCTTTACACCTCCAAGCCACTTAATTGACAAATATGAAACCCCCAGTAATAGCACATGTCCTCTCTGCCCCCCACACACACTTTCACAAGTGGGACGGTGAACATTCAAATACATGGTGAGAATTATCCTTTGCCTCAATCTGGATTTATATTTCTTTTTAATAACCGTGGGGCGCAAAATTTAACAATATATTAACTATCATATACACAGCAGCAGGATTCGAATGTGATATTTAGATCAGGTTTTCCTTATTGCAACTTCTTGCTAGCAAGTCCTATATGTACTGACACAGTGTTGGCTAACTTTTATTGGCGCAGCATCTTCCATGGGCCGCTCAGCCCTGCCGGATGCTCATGTACGCCGCAGCCAGGATCAAAACCACCATCTTCTCTGTGCCACACTTAGCTTGTTGTCATGTCACTGACAGACCTCAGCAGACCTGGTTAAGGTCTCGACTGCATCAATCCACCAAGGAAACATTATTTATATTTAGTGATACTTGTTTTTTTTCCAACCCACAACCTTCCAGACATGAGCATTAACTCTAACTCACTTGA
Source organism: Stomatorhinus ivindoensis (assembly GCA_019775895.2). Lineage (NCBI taxonomy): Eukaryota > Metazoa > Chordata > Actinopteri > Osteoglossiformes > Mormyridae > Stomatorhinus > Stomatorhinus ivindoensis. The sequence goes on from JABFEB020000060.1 coordinate 5,284,252, forward strand.
GCAACTGGACACGGTTACCCACCCCACTACGACAGAGGCTATTGACGTTCACCACATCTCACCAGGGAGAATTCCGTACCAGGGCGTCGAGACCACACATCTTGGTGCGGTTTGATTGGCCTGATGCATAGCAGGAGGCGGAGCAGCCGTCGGGTCAGAGTGGTGACAGGCGTCGGTGCGGGGCTGTGGTGCTGCTGTAGGTGTATCAGTAAGGATATAGCGCCCCCTGTGCAGTGGATGAATGCAGCCCCTCGTTTCCGAAGTAGTTTATGAAACTGTTGTTGAGGCCACTCCGCTCATAACCTGCAACGAAGCTGTCACATGACATCAGCTGCTTCACCGTGTACTTCAAAACAAAACAATATCCCCATGAGGGTCAATTAAGTATCAATTATTTATTATTATTATTATTATTATTATTATTATTATTACAGACAGTGGCAGCCATTGCTCACCTTCACAATTTACAGGCAGCTCTCGCCTGATGTGAGTTATGTAAGTCAAATTTTATGTAAGTCAGATATACCCCCCCCCATTCCATCCAAGACACCTTGTAGTACAAATCACATAAACCAGAAATATACTACTAATATGTACTAATGTGCACATATTAAATAAATGAAAGGATAAAGTTTAGATAGTAAATTTACAGTGAAAATATAGTAATAGGCGTATGTCGCCTTTTTGCATTAGCCTAGCCTGACCGCTGTGTATTTCGGGTGTTTTTTGCGGAAGACCAGAATTATATTAGCTGGTTTTATGTAAGTCGAGAGCTGCCTGTAATTAGTTTGTTCAGTTGGTTGATGTGAGGGAACTGGGATAACCCAGAGCCTGGATCTAGTATGTCCTGTTCCTAACCGAGCCGGCCGCCGCCACCAGGTGATGGCGCTATGGCTACCTGGCCTGGACGTCGTGAGGGAACGTGTTCCACAACAGGTTGTCGTCGCTGTCGTATCTCCGCGGGTTGTCAAAGAAATAGGCTCTGGAGGAAAAACCATGTCCAGGCCCACTCTGAAGGAGAACCAGAATAAGGTCCACACAAGTGCTGGGTTGAGGGGCATTATGATGTTGTACGTAGTTAGCAGGCCCAGTTATAATTGACAAGTGATGTTGTGTTGAATATGCGACATCAAAATCAGAGAATGTAACGTAGTGTAATAGAGAAGTTGTAATATAACTGACAGGGCAGGTTATAGTGTAGGCTATCTGGTAGCCATTGTTGTATCTAACACCTTCTCATTCACCTTCTCTCACCACGCTAGACTCCCCACCCTTTCCCACGCCAGTTGCTCACCCTCTCTTGTACTGGCCGCCGCACTCGGAAGAAAAAGACCATCAGGGACACGGGTAGGAGCTCCCACGCAAACAGAATCACCCCAAACACGATGTAGCCTTTGTCCCCTAAAGTGGTCTGCAGGCTCTCCTGGAAGATGGTGAGATGTGACACTCTGAACATCACATCTCACTTTTTAGTCACTCTGAATACATTTTACATTTAGGCACATGAGTATGTTTCAGAACTGAGAGAAAATGTTTTGCAAAACTGGCTACCAATTATTTATCTTCTTAATTTAGAGTCTGAGGTTTGCTTAAGCGTACAATAGTACAGCCTCTCTTGTGATGTACACCTGCGTATTAGGTGCCTATGTCCTTAACTGCAGTGCCACCTTGCTGCCACCTTTTATAACATCCAATTCAACGTGTCCAACGTGTACTAGAGGCAGCAAAAGTGTGAAAAAGAGAAATAATGTGGGAAACAGCAATAAGACGCGTCAGAAGGTTCAAAAGTGCCAGAGAAACATCGTGTCGTCCTTATTACCTGGTTAGATACATCGTAAAATTCAGGGAAGCTGATGTTTCCGACACTGGTGAGTGTCAAGATCACCAGGTTGTAGCAGGATCGCGAGGTGTACAAAACGACCACAGTGGCTGCAGTCATGGTCACCTGACAGACTGACGTTCCCTGGCAGAGTAAATGAGGAGTAAGAACAGGGAACCTTGCAAACACCATCGGAATCATCACGCTGGTTTGCGTTCATAGCTGCTCGCTCTATTAACAGATGGGCACGGTTTTCTGAAAGGGTAACAAACACTGGTGTTTCTCTAAAGTCACGTATGTGCACCAGCCACTGAGCATAGTATTGCTACGCAATGTTGTCGCTTGGTGAACAAACATAAAGATAAGATATTATTTATTATTTTATTATTATTTTCTAATTATTGTTATATTATTATTTATAATTTATTACTCCCACAGTTGGGAAATTTGCATTGTTACAGCAGCAAATTGGACAATAAAAAAATGAGTTTTATTAAAATTAATGCTGTAGGCGATAAAAGGATATTTATCACTATATTCTTCTGAAGCTTGTTTTATTTCTTTTGCCAGATGTTTTGCAAAAACTTTCAAGGCGATACTCTGGACTAACCTTGGACTCCAGGTAGGTGTTGGCCAGGGACATCTTAGTGATTTTGCAGAGGCACACGGAGAGAGAGAGTGCGCAGAGCACAAAGAGGGTATCATTAACAGCCACACGCACCAATGCAGTGGTGTTAGGGTCTGTTTCGGTCATCTTCATCAGCAGAGTGCAGGTCAGGTTCACTACCAGGAAGAACAGGTCAGCCAATAGGATGGCCATGTACAGTGGGGGCCTAAAGAGAGAGCCAATCAGTTCTGACAGCCCATCCAATAAAAAAAAGTATTTTTATACTACTTAATGGGTCTAGAAGTGAATGACCATCTCATCAAAGCAGTATCAGTTATTAGACTTGAAAGCACAGTTTTTTTCTATATTTCTGGGGCGCAGACCCTATGTTCATTACGATTTTCCTCATAAAACATGACTGTCTGTCTCAGCAGTAAAAAAAGCCCTTGAGCTTTAAGGAGGTACGTGAGGCGACAGCAGCTATGTCCGTTTACCTGTACTTAAGGAGCTCTGGGACATACTTGGACCTTGCCCTGAAGACCACCTGTTAGAGACAGTGCAGATTTCAAGGGCAATAAGGAACCGCAGATTACAAGGACAGGAAAAGATGCTGTGGCTGTTTTCGGTTGTACGAGCCCCTAACATCCATTCCCATACTCCTTAGCAGAGGAACTGGCTATCTCTGAGTTCAGTCTGTCAGTTTTTTTTTTTTCAACTCTATCTTGATTTTATTGCAGGGCATTCTTAGGATCAGCCTGTCCGATGAATTTTTGAATGGAAGACTATTGGCTTTTCATTGGTCAGTACAGATTCCCAAGGTGAACATCTAAAGTGGTATGTAGATAGAGAGAAGATGTCAGCCTGACCTCAGTGCAGATGAAGATGGCAGAACACTTTACATTACTGGCCACAGCGACGATTCTTTACAAGGCACCTCTTTCAACATTTTCCAGCTGTACTGTCCTCTTAAGATACACATCCAATCAACTCCGGTCTCAGTTCAGTGAACATCTCAGTATTCTGCACATTCTTGGTCTTTAATTAGGCCTTTAAAACATTTTTACAAGCCGATGGCCCCTCAGGTTTGTCAGCAGACGACTCCATGGTTGGAAGTTTTATTTCAGCCTTGGTTGGGCAGGATCTCCCAGTGTCCTTCAGGTCCTCTGACATTCTACACACCATTTAAATGATGATGCTTACTGCCTGTGGTTCAACGGGGAGCTCTATCACTGGGGAGTGTTAATGCTTCAACCACATATGCCTTATATGGACAACAGCATTTAGATCTGTTTTGTAGGGCACAGCAGAGCAGCAGTCTCTTGAACATACCAGTAATAGTTGTCCATACTCTCTTCTCACCCCCCAGATGGACACACGACCAGTCGTGCACTCTGGTGTCCCGGTTTGGTCCTCACAGTGAGACGGTTTTCCAAGACCTCCCTGCCACTTGAAAGAGCTCAGCGCTTTGGCTTCCTGTCTTTATTAGGTTCACGTCTTGTCCTTACGCATGTGAGGAAATAGACATGGCAAGTAGGACAAGTCCCTCATTTTTATGCTGATTTGTTGGCCGGCCTTTCCTCTTTCTGTGAACATTTCCCAGCTAAAAACCAGAATGGCTAGTAAAACAGGAAGTTTGACGTTCAGAATAATAGAAAAATAAGTTGGGGAAAACCATAAAATTCTGTGTTAAGTGAATGACCATCGTACAGAGTTTTGAGGCATGACTTTTAGTAAAAATTTTAACTGAAGGGTCTCGCACACAGATTATTTCAATTGCCTCTGGTGACCCATTGTTAGGCTACTGTTCTGTTCATTAAACACAAAACTGCAGCACCCATTTCAACCCACAAAGTCATTTCGTAGCTGCTCGTATTTTACGGACTTGCACAATGATGACAAACGGGCAGGCGCCTGTTCCCCTCCCCCCCAGCACCCTGTCAGCCCAGAAGCTACAGTGGCCTCATTTCAGCTTCACAAATGGCTTGATTTTGTGGGTCAGGGCACTGAACATCTGACGTGCTTCACAGCTGCTCAGAATGCTCTGGGTGGTTTTTCTGGCCCTCAGTCTGTCAGTAGCAAGGACGGGACGGTCTTGGCTCCGCTTGTGTGGCACTTTGGCTCCTCTGGGACTTCCATCAACGTCTGACCTGGGTCTTTCCAAGCGACACTAAAAATTAAATCTGCCCCATGACTATTCTCACGCTGTCTGCAAGTTTTTCGAGCAATATACCCATTAAATAAACAATGAGGAGAATCCTTATTAATATATATTGCTTGTCTTAATATGTATATACAGTCTAAAAGATTGACATGTTTATTTATCAGACTTCATTTTTTTGTTTTGAGAAAGTAGGTTTAGACAGTCCCTAGAGGGCTAAGGGCTCAATGGTGGCATCACTCTGCCATCTTGGGGATTTGAACCAACAACATTCTGATCACATGCACAGTAGCTTAATTCTGTGAGCCACACACAATCCCCCAAAATGGCTCATTGATTTAAGCTTGAAGTGAACTACAACACAACTTGGCTACAAGCACTCTTCAGATAAAACCAAACAGGAAGTTTAACACACTTGACTGTGCCCAGAAAATGTGCCTCTGATATAACTAGTCCCATATGCTAATGTACGTCTCCCAGGTGACCCAGAGAGACCCTCGTGCCAACCAGCTTACCTGGGTGAGGTAGACGTTCATGAGGCTGAGCGTGAAGAACTGCAGGCATGTGGGGAAGCAGTGCAGGAGCCAAAAGGTGAATGGGTCCAGCGTGGCCGCCGCCCCCGGGCCTCCGAAGGAGAAGGAGAGGAGCACGGCACGCAGGGAGGCCCACAGGAGACTCAGCGACAGGAAGGCGGTCTGGCAGCTGAGCCGCTTCTGCCCGTATCGTAGTACCAGCCACAGCTGGATGTAGACGAAGATGAAGATCGTCGAGTAGAAGGTCATGTAGGCTGCAGTCAGGCCCAGGTTAAAGTAGGATGGACCCTCTGGGTCAAAGTTGGGGGGTGGCTCGAGTCCCAGGCCTATCCCGACCGCCTGCATTATGGGTGGTCTGCAAAGGCAGGGCGTGGCCTCGATATCCCTGAGGAACCGTGGTCGATGGCGGTATGTCCAACACAAGAACGCAGCTTGCTCATCCACTCCAGGAAAGAAATGAGGAGAACTTCAAGAGGAAAGCGAGCGAGAGAGAGAGAGAGAGAGAGAGAGAGAGAAGAAACCAAGCCTCATTTCCTTGCAGTGTTGCGACAGCAGACCATCTCCATCCAGAATAGTTTACTCGTCAGGGCTGTGATGGAAGCTGAGCTGCGATGTATGGGGCTGCCTATCAGGCCTTGACCTCTGACCTTCAACCTGGCAGTGATGTCACCCCAGTGATCCCGCCTCCTTCATTCACCTCTCTGGGACTGGCCCCACAGACCGGCGCAGTGCGACATCTCGCACCCATGAGGAGCGAGCGATAGACTGTACTGCTTGTTACAGACAGCTGTGTGGATCTGTCATCCCACCTTGTGAGGGGACACCGTCACACATGACACATCTCTGTTCCCCCGTCCTTTACTTTCACTTCTGCTTCGTTTCTTCGACAAACACAGGGCCCCTTTCTTACTCTCTTCCTCCAAATTTCTTTCTTTACCATCAATCAAGCGCAAGTGAACACTTCAGTTTTCTCTCAAGTGGTTGAAGCCTCTTCTCAGCTGCTGGCATGATGAATTTGCCAGAATTGCGAGTGAATCACTAACACATGGTACAATGATTGAAGAGTCACAGTAACAGAGAACTCAACTGCTTGGCTGAAACAAAACCTTGGTCTGTATTTGTACTTTTTGGACCCAAACTTTCCTCCTCTATCTGTAAGGGATTACTTTTGTGAGTAACTTCCCTGACATTGGAACTAAATGCCATTTAATCATCGTGCCATGTGTCAGTGATTCACTCGCAATTCTGGCAAAAGATGGTAAAGACAGATATTTGGAGGAAGAGCGTATATTTAGTACTTAAGCGCCATGGCATCATTTAGCAAAATCGTCCCTGATTCTGTAGTTCCCATTGAGGTTATCGTTACATATTTATACCACAGATGCTCATTATTTCCCTCTCCATTATTCAGACATGTTATCGTGATAGATCTCTGCATACCAAATATCAGGGTTTACAACCAGCTCTGTCAGCAAGCATTATGGGTAATGGATCACATTTGAAAAAGTGGGCTGTCATAAAAAAAGGTTTCACTGAGCAGCCAGATTGGACACAATTCCCTGACTGCCTCGTTATCTCTGGCAGGTGGAGTTATTTTCTTGCCTATGCACTGCAGGGCTTAAAACGTTAAGGAATCCCAACCACAGAGGTCACCAGTAATGACATTTTACCCCTTCAGTTTGTTTGTGTGATTTACGTAAACAAAAACCAAGGTGTCTGAATTTTTCTTGCTTTGCATTTGAGAAAATGTAATAATTACCCAGGCAGAACTATTTTCAGGGATTATAATGATAATTAAATTTGCTCTATCAGTATGTTCTCATGTGCACGGCTCAGTGTCCGTCTGTATAAATAATAGAGCTGTAGTGAGAGAGAAGCCCACTGTGCTGTGACGCACACAAACAGGCAATAAACCAAAGCAAATGTAAATAACTATTCTCAAGGGATTCTTCACCTCCGTATTTGGGACCCCAACATCTCATAGGTCCCCACTGATTTTTTTTTCTACGCCTTCTTCCTGGTCTACAAGTAGAATCGATGTAGGGGGTCATCTGACAAAGCGGCGAGAGTCTAAACACCCTCTGTGTCTCCCCTTCGCACACAAACACAGAGCAGAGATGGCCTACTTTTGCAGAACAGAAACTAAATGATTTCACAAACAAATCAACACGAAGATTGCTAAATAAAAAGTACAATATAATGTTTGGCAAACTAAGGCACTGCAGGAACGGAGACAAGGCAATAAACTTTATGTGAAAACATGCTTTTATTGACAGGACCGAACAGACACACATCGCCAGCTAACTCACACCCTGCCCACGGTGCTGGCTGTCCTGACCCCCACCTCCCCCGCAACACACAGTGGTCACATTCAAACACTATATACAACACATAACATTTATCACTACAGCAGGCACAATACATGCTAATTACATACAACTATTTACAATAATATGAAGACGATACTGTTTGCAAGGCTTGCAAGCATGCTGGGAAATGCAAATATTCTACACTCTGCAGAGCTATCTCACTGGTGCTACAATACAGTATGTATTAGCTGTCGTCATAGGAAGGTCTTTCGGGTTATCATCTGAGAGGGTCGTACGGTGCTGCATTGTTGCTTCACACCTTCGGAACCTGCGTTCTAGTCTCCACTGGGGAGGTTGCATGTTCTTCCTGTGTTGTCGTGGGGCTTCCCCCCCGGGTTCTCCGGTTTCCCCCCCTACCATCCGAAAACACGCAGAGGTTAGCGAGAATCACCAAATTGCCCGTAGGTGTGCGAGTGTGCCCGGTGTTGGGCTGGTGCTGCATCCTGCTTCGTGCCTGTAGCTTCCAGGATAGCCCCCAGACCCCTTACAACCCTGAACAGGACAAGCGGTTACAGAAAATGGATGCATGGATAGTATCTGCGGAAAATGGGACGGCCCCATGGCCAGTGGCAGACTTGCCGTCAGCATACTGCGTTTCTATATTTTAAAGGAGGAAGTGAGGAACTTGTTTACAAACTATTTCTATCGCCATCATCCACAGATGCGTCACTGAGGCGTATGATTTAATTCAGGCTGTATTATATGTAAATACTTAGACAACGAGTATTTAGAGATATTGATTTAATCTAAAGGCGCATTTAAATTTAATTACTTGAAGTTTACGAGTCATTGAAATTCACTGATATCTTCCAGTCAAGACAATTTTTCCCATAAGAAATAATGGAAATACCCATAATGCCTTCGGAACCGAGATGGTGGATTTCGGACATTGTGTACATGTTAGCGAGATCGGTCACACGAACATCACTCTCATATTTCTGCACAATTTCCTTCTTCTTTTCGATTGTGATTGCTTTCTTTACCTTCTCTTCTTTCCTTAGCTTCTTTTTGGGGCCATTCGACAGCCATAACCCTAACTCTTACCCTAACCCTAATTCCCTCCAAAAAAACCCTAAAATCTAACCCTAACCCCCAAACGGTGGAACTGCGCGTGCGCAAAAAGGCTCGATAGTACGTCTCTATAGGTAGCTCAACTCGTCAGAACACCGGTCGTAATTCGAGGGTCCACTGTATTTCTAAACATGGTTATTTTAATTTAAATGAATTAAGCATTTTAAAGAGAACATTTGGTAACACTTTTGAAATATATCCTTTTCAAAATCGTCCTCAAGTCAGACAGCATGTGGGTTTGGTTCTCACGCCCAGCTGTGTGTGTGGAGGGTACGGATCCCAGTGTTTTCATAGATTGCCTTCGGGTAGCTTGCCATTGTTTGATTGTGAATATTTACTTTGCAATGGACTGGCATCAGAGCCAAAGCTACCCCCCCCCCCTCCGGAATAGCCTGAAGGGTCACTGCGACACTGTGCTGAATCAGCAGATATGGAAGATGGATGAATGGATTTTAATAGCTCAGATTTTTTATTAATTTCCGTGCCATATACAGGCAACTTTCCAAGAAAAGGCTATTTTTGAAGCAGCATCACATTAAATATTAACACCATTAGATGGCGCTGGTGGACCATTAAATCAATCAACTACATACGACGAAATTAACCGTTTTATTATCATGCAGACCTACTATTAACCTGTCCGTACCCGACAAAGTTTCTTGAAACAACAACACACATTGCAGCAAGTTACTGGGGGCATATATGTGTTCATATTTTACAAATGCCCAATATAACTTACCTTGAATATAGGCATGTATAGAATCAGGGTTATACCCCGACCTTGTGTTATGTGTCGCTTTGGATTGGCCCCAAGTACCTATCCCCCCTACGACGGCGACTAGGATGCGTTTACCAAAAAACTCCTGTTAGCAACTGTGCTTTTAATAAAACTATGCTTTTAATAGATGCGACCCGCAATACGCGGTTAGAAGACTGATGGACGGATTAAACGCTCAGGAGATACCTATGGGCACATGCCAAGGGCACGCACTTTATTAAAATGATTTTTGTAAAACAGCTGCCGTCCATAATTATTAGGCTATCTATATAACAACCGGGATATGATTTACCCGTCGTACCATGGCAAATAGTTTGTTGTTTTATCTTATTTACTCACACGATGATAGTTTGTTCGTTCCCTCACCTAACCCGGTAGTTACTCTTCATTTCCACCAATGTGACATTGCCCATTTCCCGAAGGGCATACGCGCCACTTTTGACGTCCTAGAAACCGCGGCGGTTTAATTTAGTTGCAAATAGTCAAATCGCAGAGTGAAATAACGCACATCGCACCCTTTCCAGCTTTACCAGCAGATGTCACCTTCTAAAATATTCCGGATATTCACACCACTCTCAGATGACACCCATTCCCATTCCAAGGCGAGGTCATTAATGAATTTCATTAATCAATTATAAATTCAAGTCCAAGGAGAACGAGAGGTTATCGGTCCCCCTGAGCAGAGTTCGGTAACTTTATTGAAAACTGTCTAGCATTAGTTTCCCCCTGTTGTCTATGAATTAAGTTTATAATCGGGATGTTCAGTGGGGCATATGGTATATGTGTCGGCCTAATTATGTTGTCTGAGTTGTTAGTATTTTTCCGCTGTAAGAGCCCGACCTATAATCGGTGATTTTCGGCAGCTCCCTAATCGGCTGTCCTGATCAGGGTCTCGGGGTCGTACGCTGCTATTTAAAACATAATTAAAGGGCAGTAACTTTTCTTTGTATAAACATATAAAATACAATGGCTCTGAGGTTGGGGGGTACTGATGAGATTGGTCACCGAAGTAGGCACAATAAATGTAGACAAATATCAGCCTGGAGCGGCTTGCAATCTTCAGGGAATGCGCTGGGCAGACGCCAGGGAAAAGCCTGGCCATCGCATGGCATAACACACAATCATATGGGCAATTTAGAGTTACCACCTGCCTTTGGACTGTGGAAGAAAACTCCTGCGATACAGGAGCCCCCAGCCCCGGAGATGCCATCCCCGACCTCAAATGCACCCTACAAATCCTGGTTATACAACATCGCGCCCCTATGCCATGGAACACTGGAAATGACATTAGGAAACATCCTATTACAAGTCTAAGTATGCAAAAGCTTGGCGTGTATACGCAGAAATCGGTTGATTATCAATAACCCGGGACACATAAAAAGCCCATGCCAACCCCGCCCTCGATTCCGGATTTCTTCTCTGCGGATCTGCCAGTGAGGTTTTATTCCAGTCCGTTGCTAAATATTTCTTGGGCACCTTCACCTGTTTTTTTAGCGCCGAAGTATGGAAATATACCGTGGACGATTGTTGAGCTGGATTGCGTTTTGGGGATCTGCCTGGTTAGTGATCGCTTTGGATCGGGGAGACCTTTTCCAGCACGGGCGGAGAGTCGGGAACAGCTATGACAAAATCCAAGAACTTGCGCCGGGCAAAAATTTCTCTTTTTACGACAAGATAAGTCGCGTAAGTGGTTGGTTTCACTGAGTATAAGAAGCTGTCGGTGCTTGTTTTAAAGCACTGGCCAAATAAACTTATTTACATAGAAAATGTATTTTAACGCAAACGAAAAAAGCGATCTCACAACTATCTAAATTAACATTTCTGTGCAGATTTAGTATGATGGAGATTCTTGTACTTTTACTTTGTTCATTTTCACCAGTCCTACCAGCTACGAATGGCTCATGATAAAATGTGACGTTCAAAAAACTTTTCCAGATCCATTTTCTTAAATTATTCTGGGTAGCGCACATGCGCACTCTGTCACATAATTTTTGACAGTTCATGAGCGCGTATGTAGACTTTTGTGCGCGTACCACATGATAATCGATTTAGGAAGGGTTAGTGCCATAAATATACTTGTTTGACAATTTCAAAGTAAGACCTCTGCTCTGTGTGTCCGGAGATTGCATGCTCTACTTGTGTTATATCATTGGTTTCTACACTTGATCAGAATGACTGGCAACTCAAAATCGCACGTAATGTATGATCTTGTGTACGTACCATTTTGACATTAGCAAAAAGCCGTTTTCCTTTGGTTTTGGAACACATTTTACTGCCGTTACTTACTGCTTAATAATAGAATGTCTAACTGTGACATGTTGCCTAAAGAATTTCTCACCCTTCCAACATTTGGACAATATGTAAATCGTTTTCTCGCAGTTAAACACTGTCTTGATTATGAGTCAGTCAGGTGGGGCTGCGATCACACAACTGAGCAATAATCCTCCACATCCCGGCATTTCATTGGTCTGTTCCTTTTGCTGTGGGCAGCTACTGTATGTTGCATCCTGACTTCTGTACCTCATTAGAAAAAACGGTCTTTCTGATTTAATCCCTTATAGTTTATAGTGGCCAGTTATGAGCACTTTACATATCATGCACGTGGATAATCTTAGACCCCTGTTCAAGGGTGCGTGCGCAATTCAGAAAGGCTCGCGCTAGAGGCTGCCGTTAAAAACCTTTAAAATTATATTTTATTTGATGCCATGAAACTGCTGCATCGGGACACCGTGTGCAGTACATTTATTGGCGCAGCTCCAGGCCATGAACTGATTTACCGCTTCTTGGTTATATTATAATATTGGTTATATTGGTTCTCAGTGACATTTTTGTGAGATATCGTGTTCGCACTATATCTATATATTTTGTCATTGGGATCTTCTCCTTGTGTATGACCTTTACTTTTTCTTTCTTTTCTTTGGGCGGGAATATGGTCTTTTCCCTGTATTGCTGGATCTTCCATTGTGTTACATGCTATTTTTTTAACAAGGTGTCCGCTTATACTATCTATTGAAATGTGACAAGGTTTTCCCCCACTTCTTTAATGATGTTCTCATTCCCAGTCATCTGAAAGTCTGTTTCCCTGCTGATCACCTCGCGGCGTGTTCTGCGGGCTCACCACTGAAATGCAGTGATATAAGTACAGTAAATGATAATCGATTTAGGATTAATGCTCATTTGGCAAATGATGCTCCTATAATGCCGACAGGACAGATAACTCTTTATGTCCACGGGAATGGCACTCGGAGCAGAATCGTTGAGTTCTTAATATGACGACGGTTTGGGTTTCCGGGTCTTAAAGGGTGTCCGACACTTTTCCGGAGCGTGAATCTGACAGTATTAGTGGGTGATAAAGGAGTGTCTCTTTACTGCAGCATCTATAGCCTCATATAACTTCGTATGGCTTCTCCATATCATCTTCTCTTCTCACAGAACGGGATAGGCCTATATTATTTTAACCTCGGTCCCGAGACACGATCTCTACGTATCTTCACTCATTGCTCAGTCAATTTATCTACGTTCTCCTTCCCGGACCGCCCTGTGACGCAGAAAAACTTAAAAACTTTTGATTCCTTGCTCTTCATGGACGTTAGTTGGCTGGAAATAAAGTACCACTACCAGAGGTGGAAAGATTGGGTTCAGAAAGCAAAAATCAAAACCAAGATTTTGTTCCAACCAAGCAGTTCAGTATAAAGAGTCACAGTCACAGAAAACTCAACTGGTTGGTTGGTAAATTTTCATTTACTGCATTTAGCAGATGCCATTAGCCAGAGAGACTTACATAAGTGCTTAGAACTACCTTCCACACAACCATGAAGTACATTTCATTGTTACTTTTTTATTTAGTAGTAAAGAATTATTTATTTTCCACTAGTTATTTCATTTGTAAATACGGATAGATTTTTGGTCAATTTTTTGGGACTCTTCCTTAAGCATTACACAAGTTTTGTATTTAACATTCTGGCACAAAGTTGACCTTTTCTGAGGCACGCTGTGTCTGAACATTGTGCACTTTTTGGACCAGCCAGTGTCCTTCCAGGCACCCACCTACCTTCCCATTCTTCAGATAAGGCCTCAAGGGCTGTTTAATTATTATTTTGTCCTCATGTCGACGGTGATAAATCGCACCAAAACAGCTGCCTAGCCAAACCACTAGCACAGTACTTGTCCATTTCTCAAAGTGCTATAATTTGCGTCCTGCACAGAATTGAACGAGCTGTGAATGCATATTCGCAGGTTAACTGGTTGATAATAGGAGCTGCCTGTTTTGGACCCATTGTGGTACCACGCCCATGGTCGAAACCAGTGATGTGGCACTCCGGATAAGCAGCGTCGGCCTAAATGCCGTCACCTTTCTGTCGCTTTCTTGCTGCTGGTCGCGGAGAGCGTGGGACAGTGTTTGAAGTCCTCTCCTTTTTCTCCTTATTGTCTGTTATTTGCATGAGAAAGACTGCTTCTCTCTAACCATAGTGGCTTTCCTCAGTGGTGATTCATCTCCCATCTGTTTCCATTTATCCGGCAGAGTGGTTTTCACCCAGACCTGTTTAGTGGAAGCGACCGGTTAATTTAGCAGGTTAAGTCGATTCCCTGGAGCGTTCCATCGACCGGCTCTCGTAAGTCCTTCGCAGTAACATGGTAGTTAGGACCCCCCCACCCCCACCCCCACCCCCACCCCGGCCATTGGGCACTCCAGTGTGAAAACACATTTCCCTGAAAGAGCTCCGTTTGCGCTGCTGTGTGACAGGGACTGTGAATCACTTTCCTGGGTGGTGTGCTGCTGATCACACCGTCGGTCATAATGCACCTCGCCTCTTTGCATCTGGCCCCGCTGTTTTCGGTGCCGGTTCAATCATCCCAAACATCTGTTCCTTCTGGGAACAGGCAAATTTGTAAGCGAACAGATATGAGAACATTTGGAAGTGATTTTGTACGAAGCTAGGCGCACCGTGGAAGGTCATTTAAGCACTCAGATTGTTATGATGTAGATCTCCGATTTGATGTTATCCTCTACAAATGTTAACTCATTTAGCAACCACTTTGTTTTGATCTAAGGCTAATGTCTGGGAGACGGGGAAGGACTGGGGGGGATATTGTTTACTACTTGTTCCATATTCCTGGTGTCGTTATATATCACTTTAGTCATCCTCTTGAGCGCTTGTGCATAGTGAAATCCTATATAAATGACCAACCACCTCAACTGGCTCCTTTCGATGGGGAGGGGCAGCGGCTCTACTTTGAGCCCCTCCTAAATGTCGAAG
>JABFEB020000060.1:5306744-5317455 GCA_019775895.2 Stomatorhinus ivindoensis
TTTACTCTTTAATCCCCCCCCCCCCCCCCGCCCCCGCTTTTTCACAAGCAGACATTGACGAGTGCCAGCAAGGAAGATGTCACCAAGATGCTATTTGCTACAACACAGAGGGCTCTTTCACCTGCCAATGCAGGTCTGGTTACCATGGCGATGGCTTCCATTGCTACCCAGGTAAGTCCTGCCCACTGTGTGCGGCCATCCCTTCCTGCGTAGGCCCTCAGTTTGGACAGAGGGACCCGAAGGCGAATCATTACGCATCTCTGCTGACTCCAGGCTCCCCTGGGAATTTGGCTGAGCCAAAAGCGCAGTGTTTGTGTTGCGGCGCTCTTTTTAATCCAGGAATGTGGGATCGTCGGATAGGCGGGGGGCAGTACACGGTCATACGGATTCATAGTGGGTACTGTGAGTTCAGGCGGACCCCCCTGTTTGTATTAATCGGCCACCGGAGCCGTAGGACAGCGGGAGGCCAAAAACAGCACTTTTGAGCCATGAGAACGGGTTTGTTTAGCAAAGGGAACATTTGATAGTGAATGTAACCCCATTCTGCAGCACCCAAGCAGTGGAAAGTTGTCATTCATGATTTTAAGCTGCTATAAATGAACCTCTAAGGCAGGGTGTATATACAGGGGCGGGGCCACCGGGACAGTGGCATTAGCTGAAAACTGATTGGCCCCAGAGTACCCCTCCCCTGTCAGTCACAAATTAAAAAAAAAACATTGGCTAATGATGTTGGCTTTCTCTATATGAATTACAGCCCCACTTATACCCCACATCTTAAAAAAAATCCTAGAATCACCCTGCTCTGAAGTGTCACTCACAAGGTATGACATTTACAATACCAGTTTGTCATATTAGGGGTCTAGTTTCAGTCTAGTTCAGAGCTCCAGCAAGATACTGTCTTATTATCTAAAAGGCCCTGAATCCGTAAGGCTCAGAATCCAGCTGAGAACGTTGTAACGGGTGGGATTCGAGGCGGCAGACCGTCTGCTGCGCCGCGGTCAGCGCGTCTCCCGGATCCCCGCCCACACTGCTGCGTGTTGTAATTGGCCGGTGGACAAACGCAGAGCAAGACGGTCCGGGCCAAACTTAACGGCGTTTGGTTCAGAACATTCCACCCAGCGCTCCCTGGCTGTGTCGAGAACACAGAACCCGCTGGCACGCGGCGCCCCCACAGCTGCAGGGAGCAGATGCACTGCTGGCATCGGTACACGGCACATGACGTGGGAGGCGGTAACCGGGCCCTCGCAGCCCCCTGTTTCATAAACACGCATCGAAGAGGGGGTGCTTTTCAACGGGTTGGGTTGGCGGGGTGGGGGGCTTGTTTTGTCCACAAATGTTTACACCAGCGTCTGTACTGTGCAGACATTCCGCAACTCCTCATTGGAATGGAATGTGCAAGGAATGTGCAGAAAATGGTTTTCGAAATTCTCCTCACTGTTTTTTTCATACTTAAAAAAACAGCTAGTATAACTGACCCACCGCAGAGTTTTGAGAGACTCCTTCAAAGGCAGAACAGAAACCGTGTCTTCACTGTCCGAGACATAGCGAAGATTAATGCATAATACACACGGACACCTTGACACCAACCACAGAACACAGTTTATCCTGTGCAGGTGCAAAATCCCGTAGCATGCCCCACACGATTGCTTTCTAATGCTAATCTCCTCAACTAAGGACCAATTTATACGCGACATGCAACGCATACAATTATGCATGTGGTTGCTCTACAAGCAGTAATGCTGCTCATACTTGCACATGTGGTTTATGTCAATCTGGAGGATTAGAGGTTATGTCCACCAGGGGGCAGTGTCAGAAAACCATATTGGTTGGCTCCTGGATTTTCGGTCTTACTTGTTAGTATGAGGTTGTGGCCTAAAATGTTTTACATTTGAAGGTTCCTAATTTTGTAATACTGTTGCAACATTCTATATTCTAACGACTGCTTCACTTCATACTGGTACTTTGTTCTGCCACATATTTTACTACCTCATGTTGTATGTTGCATTTTATGTGGTAGTAGTTAGTATTTTGTACTTAGTATTATGCTTGCAGTATGTTGGAAAAAAATCTAAATTTTGCAATAAATATTGCAATATTTATAAAACGAAAAGGAGTTCAAAATAAATTTCTCGCGAATGATCTTTAAGAGGAACAATCATTAAAACGTAACGTAAACGTAAACCACCTGCTTTATCACCAAAGTTTCTAAATACCAGGCCTATATTGAAAAATAACCTTATTTATGAAAATACCTTATACCGCAGCACAATGTCCATACAGCACGAAGCAGAAGCCTGATCTAAATTGTTAATTGTCTGCAGTCTGTAGAGAAGGTTTTCAAGTAAGAATTTCATTGTACTTTGTACGTATCACACTGCTTTCTTAGCTCAGATTGAATTCTGGAACAAAAGATTCTTAAACTGGCATTTTATTTTGAAGATCACACAGTACTGTTCAGAATGTTTTTTTCTCTCGCCTCTGAAAATATTCAGTCTTAAATATCTTCTTAAAAATAAATCAGATGCTACTTAAATACTAAAACTGTAAATAAACACATAGTCCCCTGACAAAAGGTGTCCTTCCTGCCCTCGAGATTTCCGGCGGTACTGCATCTTGTGTACACAGCCTTAATTCCATGCCTAGGTGCACAAATGACTCATAGAATGAATGCAGAATAAGCCACGATGCATAAGCGAAATGCATTGCAAGCCCTAACACTGCAATACTCAGTATCTCAGTTTCTGGTGTAGTGTGCATGAGTGACTCCTTGGCACAGAATTTTATCAGAAAATACACCCTCGTATTCATTCATCCGGCATGGAGTTACGACAGGATGATTCCGTTTTCCTATTGAGCCACATTCCATGTCAGTTCCTGTTGCTAGACAGATGTTTACTGTAACCTGTTTGAATCCTCTCGAGTGGTGGCTGGATAGAGTTTGTTGGCTGAGGAAGGGATACTACCCCCAGGAGGGGCATTTATGCAGCCACAAACAACAGATGCAGGATGTCCTCGGCTGGTCCCTGGATATCGGTCAACTTGACGTACCGTGGTGTGGAGGGGCTGATTTTTATGGGCAACATGCCTGAGGGAATGGGAATGTGTGGATTTATTCGGAAGTCTTGAAACCTCATAGATTTCAGCCCCCCTTTTCTGAAAGGACATCATTTTGCATTGAAAATTTACGACTGAATAAAATTTGCAGGATAGATAACATACAAAGAAACACAAGTGCCAAGTAATTGTGCTAAAGTTAAGATGCTAGCTGAAAGAGTTGAGTTCTCTTACCTGACCTATCTGCTTTTCCTGCCACTAGGGCGTGAGAAGACACGGTGCGAGCACCATCGAGACAGCCTCCTGGGCTTGTTGGGGCCCCGGGGCCCACGGCCGACATTTGGCCAATTCGTGCCCGAGTGTGATGATGCAGGCAACTACAGACAGATACAGTGCCATGCTAGCATTGGCCAGTGCTGGTGTGTGAACCGAAACGGCGAGGAGATTCCTGGCACCAGGACCGAGTCTGGGAGCAGGCCCAACTGTAAGTGACTCATTCGCATTGGAGCCCACCTTACTGGCTTTCTTTAACACACTTGGCCTCAGGTGAGAGGTTTACAGTTGGGGTAGAGCTCCCTCTGCAGCACTGAAGAGCTGGTATTACAATCTTATCTTTGTATTTGTGCCAATATTTCATAAGATTATGATCCAATTATTTTGATTGTGCTGCTCTACTATAGGCATCGATTCCGGGGTAGTGCCCACCCCCGTCGGCCCCAGCACCAAGCCAGAAGTGACCCCGCCGCCCCCAGGAACACATCTGCTGTACTCTCAGAGTGGGAAGATCGAGCACATTCCCCTAAAAGGCTATAGAATGATGAAACAGGAGGCTAAAGCCATACTTCACCTACCCGTGAGTGTGCCTGAACGCGACCCAGTGAAATACAGTGCGTTTGGCCATTATTTTGACATGTTTATGATGCGGGTGACTGACTTACACAGGAAGGACATGAGCAATTTGGATTTTTCGGGGTCCGTCTGTGCAATATTAATTGCGAGTTATATATCCAAAGGTCAAGTGCCCTTGTTCTTATTGCCATTGATGCACAGGGGAGACTTTTGAGAGTGTGTCTGTTTATTTAGGCGTCTTGGAACTTCTTAGATAAATGGAGGAATCGCTGTGCTTGCATGCAGTTCGGCGCTTTATTTACTGCGTGCTGCTTACATACTGAAGTTTTGAGTAACAAGAATAAAATGAAATGCTGCCCATGCATCTTGCGGCGTCTTGTTTGACCTGAATTGGCTGTGCTACTGTAGGTAGTAGAAAGGAATGTGCATGGAATGTAGAGGGGACGAAATGTGTAATGGCAGTTTAAGATAAATCTGTCATATTGCACCAGACTCTCCGGTGACACATGCTATGCCAGGGCTGCTAATGAGCAGATGATCTTTTCGAAATGTTTGTAAACGAAGGCTACGCTTGATTCATCTAGCAAGGACGAGCTGCATAAATTGCACCTGTGCATTTCATAAACTGTATATATATGCATGTAAATTGTATATATCTTGCTCCTATTTGATTAAGCGTGCACATCATGCGTGCACATCATGCGTGGTCAGCCAAACGATCAGAGGGAAAGTTCAAAGTCCAAAACTGGTGAAGTGTTTCGTCTAGACAGTGGTATAAACATAAGAGACGGTCTCTCAATCTCACTTTGGACACTCAGTTTGACACTGAAATTACTCCCTGTGACTAATCCACAGGATAAGGTGGTTATTGGTGTGACCTACGACTGTGTGGATAAGATGGTGTACTGGACAGATATTGCCACTCCATCCATCAGCAAGGCTAGTCTGCAAGGGGGCAAGCCCGTCGTGGTAATAAAAGCAGGTAGGTCAAAGGTCAGAGTGCAGAACGAGCCCACCAGCCACCCATGTGCTCATTCTGTTCCTGTGTCCGCTCTCTGCTCTCCCTCAGATCTGGAGAGCCCAGAAGGGATTGCGGTCGACCACCTGGGCCGCACCATATTCTGGACGGACTCTATACAGGACCGGATCGAGGTGGCCTCTCTGGATGGTAGCAAGCGCCGTGTCCTGATCGACACGGGCCTGGTGAACCCACGGGCCATCATTACAGACCCGATCAAAGGGTGTGACACCAATGTGTGTTCATGTATGTGTGTGTGTATGTGTGAGTGAGAGACCAGACGTTCCCACCATGTGATAAAAACCTGTAACTTTCTTGTGTTTTGTTTGGTTACTTGTGGTTAAGATTAGGACTGGGTAGGGGTTAAGGTCGTCATTGTTAGATTAGGGCAGGAGTCTCAATCCTGGGAGGCCGGAGCCCTGGGTAGCTTAGTTCTTTCCTATTCCGTCACAAATGATTCAGCTCAAGAGCTGTGTGGAAATTAGCACAAGGAGTTGAATCAGGTGTGTTAAATGAGGGGAAACCAAAAACCGTACAGGGCTCTGGCCCCCCAGGACTGGAGTTTGACCCCCCTGGATTATGGTTTTCCCCGTAGAAAATTAAGACATGAATACATGGACTGTGTGTGTGTGTGTGTTTAAATAAGGTTTAAAGCAAGGTTTAAACCCTGCTGCTCAGCACATTTTGGCTCATTATAATGCCATCTAAATATACCAAATACAGTGTTTTCCCAGAATAATCGCCTTTATTGTTTACTCAAATGCCGTACGTTATCCTGACCTTAAGATTTAGATCTTAACCCAAAATTTGCACATATTGCCATTTTCCGAGGAAATATTCCCTATTAATAACAGCCCGAAAACAGCAAAAGTGCTTTGTGTGTTTCAGCCATTCACAATACGCCCATGTTCTCATGCCACCAGCCACTTGTACTGGACAGATTGGAACAGAGAAGCTCCTAAAATCGAAACCTCCTACTTGGATGGGACGAATCGGAGGGTGCTGGTGCAGGACGACCTGAAACTGCCGAATGGCTTGACCTATGACCCCCAGGGATCGCTGCTGTGCTGGGCGGACGCTGGTGGGTTCTGTGCCTCGAGGCTTGATGCACTGTACTCTTAATTTGCAGGAGAGTGATTGGGGATGATTTGTGAGACATTTGAGTACCGCTATACAGTCATGCACTGCATAACGACATTTCAGTCAAGGATGGGCCGCATACATGACGGTAGACCCATCCGTAAGATCACGATGGAGCTGAGAAATGCCTAGTGATATCATAGCCATCTTACGTAACATCATAGAGCTTTCCCTCACTCACATGTTTCTGCTGATGTTGGTATAAACAAACCTACTATGCTGCCAGTTGTACTGAGTTATATATAACATATATATGTACATATAGTTGATAATGATATAAACCAGTGACATAGTTGTTTACTGTATGTACTATAATGTTCTTTTTTATAGTTTTTAGAGTGTACCCATTGTACTTATAAAATAACAGCTAGTAACCTAGGTTTGTAGCAGGCTATACTATCTAGGTTTGTGAAAGTAGACTCTATGATGTTTACACAATAACGAAATAACTTAAAGGCACCTTACTCAGAATGCATCCTTCTCCCTAAGCAATGTTGCATTCAGGTAGAGATGTTAGAAGTAAGACTTTGATACTGGTGCGGCAGGATAACCACACAGTCAGTCGCTGCCCGGAATCAGCAAAGTAACCAGTTGCGTAGACGAATGACTGTTAAATTCATTTTAAATTCACTAGTGATGGCCAAATGTAGCTTCATAAACCAATTGCTGTATTTAATGACACCACTAGATGGTGCTCTCTATTCAAAAAAGGGGCTCAATTCATGCCCCAAAACAAACCAAGAGTGCCATCTAGTGGGGTCAAAAAATACAGAAAATGGTTCATGAAGCATTTTTTGGCCATCACTATCTCTCACTGTCTCATTTTTTTCCAGATTCACCCATTCAGACATCTCCTTAACTAACACACACTCCTAAATTCACAGGCACCCACAAGGTAGAATGCATGAACCCCAGTCACGGCAACCGCAGGAAGGTGCTGGAGGGGCTCCAGTACCCCTTCAGCATCACATCCTACGGCAAGAAGCTGTACTACACCGACTGGAAGAGGTAGGAAGGCGTCTGTTATCTTACTAAGATATCTTACATGGCTTATTGCCTTGAAGCCAATGATATAGTTCAGTGGTTTAACAAACGTTTTGTACTGCTGCCTTGTGATTGGGTCAGAGTGTTAGTATGCGAACTGTGTCGGGTGTAAGTTTCAGATGTGTGAGGGACAGCAGTGCACTTCCATGAGGCCCACAAGGGAAAGCCACTGACATCAAGTGTTTTCATGATGAGCATGAAGTCAGGCCTCTTCAGTACTCAGGAAGATGTGTCGACCAATAAGTGGAGTGTCATCAACTTGACTGCGTAGTGCTTTTTGTCTGCTGCAACAGGGACTCTGTGGTGATGGCCGACAGCTCTGAGGGAATGGAGTCAGACGCGTTCCAGCCTCAGAAGCGGTCTCGCCTGTACGGAATCATTATGGTTTATCCCCAGTGTCCAGCAGGTACAACACCATCATAGACTCTGTCACAGAGTTAACGGCCCTTGAAATTGATCTGCTTGCAGAGATTCAGTACAGCATGCTTTAAACTGTATATTATTGTCTGTTGACAAGAGAGGAAGTCACTTTTATAAACTAATGAGTCTTTTTTTTTTGGGTCAAATGGTTGTATGTTACTAGGGTACAGAGAGAGTCCATGCAGGTGTTCTGTATGTGTGTTGATCCCATTGTCAAGCATGAAGGAGACAGTTTCATGAGTTTGAGATTCTTGCTAACTGAGCTAGTGATTTTTACCTAATTTAAAATTTCATCTAGCATGGCTATCATAGCATGCTTCAAAAACATGCCACTCAGTGCCATATCAGGGTTATGACTGAATGGGCGCTGCTAGTGAAGGCCAAATGAAGGTTCATGAACCATTTTCTGACCTCACTAGATGGTACTCTTGGTTTACTTTGGGGCATGCTTTGAGCCCTTTTTTTGAATAGAGAGCACCATCTACTGGTGTCAGAAAATACAGCAAATGGTTCACAAAGCTTCATTTGACCATTACTAGACGGTGCTACATTCTTCAGCAAAATCACTAACCAAAACGGTTCAAGAAATATCTGCCCAAGAAAGAAAGTGCAGGACAACTCAGTCTAATGATTTAGGCTGCCCATTCCCTAGACCTCAATCCCTTAAGAGTCTTATGGGGTGAACTAGACATAAGAGTTAAAGCAAACAACCCACAAGCACTCTGCTTCTCTGTGGAAAGGTCGGGGGGACATTGGGTGATTTCTAGGCATGTAACGATGAATCGTGAATCGGTTAAAAATCGATGTAAATGTATGACGATTTAAACCGACTGATGTAGAAAATGAATCGCTACTTTAGCAGTACTTCACAGTACTTTAACAGAAAATGGGTGTAGTATTACATTTGATTTCACGATGTCAATTCGACGACAGATGTCACTGCCTGTTCACGTTGATGTCGTACGTCAGTTTTTGGTTTTGACCGAATGCAAGGTGGCAAGTGAGATCGAAATTGAGGATGCACCGCTGGGCGGCGCAGTGACGCAGTGGTTAGCGCTGCTACCTCACAGCAAGAAGGTCCTGGCTTTGGTCGCGGGTCCTTTCTGTGTGGAGTTCACACGCTCTCCCCATTTTGGCCGGGGGCTCCGGTTTTCGCCAGGGGCTCCAGTTTCCTCCCACAGTCCAAATGCATGCAGGATAGGTTGATCGGTGAGTTTAAATTGGCCCTGTAGTTGCGTGAGTGTGAGAGTGTGCGCACTGTGGTGTGTTGGCGACTGCCCAGGGTTGGTTCCTGTCCTCGCCCATTGTTCCCGTGATAGGGTCCGGTCCCCCCCCCGCGACCCCAGTTGGTATTAAGCGGTTTGGAAAGACAAGACAAAAACCGCGTGGAAACATTGTACAAGACTGATAACGTACACAAATAGCACAATGAACATCCTTCAGCATGTCCACCGATACCACAGTGATCTGAGCGAAGATTATTAAAAGGGCAAGGCTTTTTTTATTTGCTTATTTTGATTTGGGGTTTTTTTTAAACAGTATTTTATTCAATTTCAGTTGCACTGTTAAGAGGACAAGTTTTGCACAGTTCAGAAAGATAAAGGAATATTTTTGAATAAATTTGTCTGTAGCTCATTCTGCTAAAAAATCATAAGAAAATTGCATCGTGAACTCATCGTATCGTGAGTTCAGTGTATCGTTACATCATAGTGATTTCTGAATCTGGTGAAACTTTGTAACCAGATTCCTCGTGTTTGGCTGTCAACATGGCTATTTGAAGAATCCAAGATGCAGTTTTTACAACCTTGAACACTGCTTGGTTCACCTTAAGTTTCTTGTTTATGCTGTAATGTGTTTTCCTTTTCAAGTATATAGAGAAAGCTTATGTTTCATTGCGTAGGCAGCTGTCGGGCTGTGGCGTGTTGTCACACCTCTGTGGCTGTTGCCACTTGGTTTCTCACAAAACAGGTGTGTCTAATATGCCCTATGCGTGTGTGCCTTGTGTGGACGGGCGTGCTGACATGGGTGCGCTGTGGTCTTCGCATCCTGAGGCAGCCTTCAGGCTTGGTGTTGCCCCACGTTGGTCAAGCAGTAATGGAAAAAAGATCGATGGTGCTGTCAGACGCAGACTAATCTCAACCTCGTGATGGACAGTCTTGACCGGTTTTCACTTCCCAGTTAATCTCTCTCATGCATTAATTCCAGTAAAACTCAGAGAAAAGCACTAACAACTGAGACCACTATAGGCAGGTAAGGAGAAATCAGTCTCACCCTCTTGTGCTGATGCTGGATGAAGATCATTTTGCTGTTCCGTGGGGAGAATGAGGGGCAGGAGCTCAGAAACTTTGTAGGTGTGAAAAGGCAGGAAATGAGAAACTTAGGAGAGACTTCTCAGTTTCTCAGGGGGAAGGTGTTGGCGCAGGAGGTAGCACTATCGTTCGGCAACTGTAGGGTTGCAGGTTCGAGCCCTGGTTTCTCCTGACCCCATCAAAGTGTCCTTGAGCAAGACACTGAACCCCCATTTGCTCCCAGTATGCAGGTTGGCACCTTGCATGGCAGCCTCCGCTACCGGTGTATGAATGGGTGAATGTGAGGCATAATTTAAAGCACTTTGGAATAAAGCGCTATATATATGCAGTCCATTTACCATTTACTTCTCCCTATACCATGACAATTGTCAGTTCTGTATGAATTTCTGGGGGTTCTGGAAGGCGCAGCTTAGGGTAATGAAACTGTGGTTATGAGCAGGTGTTCACCAATACCCCTGGGAACAAACTGCTTAGGGCCTTAAATTAGCAGGTGTGCATGAAGTGTGGTTGGGTGGGGGGTGTTTTATTTCTGTGGAAAACGTAGTGGGAGACAGACATTGTGTCCTTGTTCAGGACAGGACGTCTGCTCATATCTTCAGTCCCTTAGCACATTGTCATGGAAGGGAGGCCTTGCAGTAAAGAGGCAGAACAAGGTGAATCTGCCAGGATGCTCTTATTCTTCATTTTGGGGACCTGAATAGTGGGGGGGTACATTTTCTCCTCTTACATATTTCTGTGCGGCACAAAAGGAAAGTCTGTTTTCTCGTGGCAGGCTGTGTGTTTATGTACTGGGCCTTAACTTTTTTTAACGATAAGCACACAAATAAAAAACAAAGAAGGAGAAAAAACAGCTGCGGTGTGTAATATGACCCACGCC
>JABFEB020000060.1:5317554-5332363 GCA_019775895.2 Stomatorhinus ivindoensis
ACAGGGAGAAACTACTGCTCCATAAACAACGGCGGCTGCACGCATTTGTGCCTAGCGGCCCCGTCCGGTTGGTCTTGCCTATGTCCTGACAGGTCTACGGACACGAGCTGCGTGGAGAGAGAATTCAGGTATTAAAGGCCAGGAGGAGATGCAGGACTAACTTTGCACGTGCTCCTTCCCCATCCCATTGCCAGCACTCAGCTCCAACTCAGTCGATGACACTTACCATCTGTGTCGGGCAGAAGAGCAGGATTGCAGTGACTGTACTTCTTTGTAATCTTACAATTAAAGAAAAAAAAATTGGTATTCTTAAACCCTTTATTAAACCACAGACACATATTGTAAATGAATTCAAATATGACTATTCATTTTGCTGTACTGCACTCGGTTTTTTTTTTTTTTACAACAAATATGGAGACAGAACAGTAACGTTTGAGGAATCTGGTGGATCCACCATGATGATGTCGCCAAAGGCAGCTGGGATACTGCAGCAAGTAATAAGGGCTTGAAGAGGTTTTCATGCAGCTGGTGACAGAGCAGCGTTTGCAATCTGTACAGGTTTTCAATAAAACTGTTTTTTTAAACAGGCTAGGTTTGGTTTATTTGCTTGTTTAAAAAATATGCTTTGATACTTGAGCATATCCAGGAGTTAAGATCAACTTTCAAATTGCACCAGGCAGAACTGAAGAAGTTTGGTGTGTTTATACAGGGTAATGAGAAAAACATTTTACAAGCTGAAGTGTTCGAGCATGACTCTCTGAACACACAATGCATCTGGGGTTATGTTAGGGTTCTGGGTTCTGGTCCTTTAGTAATTGAACAGCAATGTCATTAGTCAATACCATGTAAGTGTTGTGCTGGTCTGTGGCTCAGCTGGCTGGGTCTGTGTATGTGAGGTTGTTGGTTCAGATCCCTGTGTGCAAGGTCCTTAATCTCTAAGCTTACTTAAAAGCCTCTGAAATAAATTAGGTTCATTAATTATGTTTTTGTTTCTTGTGACAAAATCTTTAGAGGGATAATAATACATACATTTGCTATAAACAGAATTCAAATAGAATTTAGAGCGAAAATGATTTAGAACCAACAATTAAGACAGACATGTAATCTGCAGTGTGTGTGTGTGTGTGCCCCTGCCCATCCCATCCATAGTCGTACCCCAGCTTTGTGATTGATGCTGACTGGGATAAGGGCCAGGCCCTACTGTAATACTGACCTGGATAAGTGATTAGGAGATGGATGGATGGATGGATTAAAGATGCTAAATCAATATGAGCTTCTACAATCAAAATGGGGTCACGTTTCTGTAGCAGAATTAAATGAAAGAGCTGTCGATGCCGTCCCATTTGTGAGTTATACACTCTGTGACATTCACAGCCACCCACCTCTGCCAGTCAAATGTTTTATTGCTATTCCTATATGCACTGCTTTTTCTACAAGGTTCTGGTCGTTTTATACAAAAGATAACTTAAATATTTCCAAACAGTAGGCACAGTAATTCATCAATACTTTTGTCAGTTTACACCACGATTATCTGTGCGAATGTTCTACTGAAAGGTGCCTCTTGTTTTCAAACTAACCATACTGGCGTGCGTTTCCCAAAAGCATAGGTAGCGACTTACATAGTTGGGTCGATGCAGCAGAATGGGTCCAATTTTGTATGTTGCTAACGGGTTACTTTGGGAAACGGACCCGGTTGAGATGAACTATATAACCACTAGATGTCACTGTATACAACTACATGCTAAAAAGACGCCCGCAAACAGCTCTGTGTTCGTAACATGTAAACATACGTAGCCAAATAGAATTTGTAACGACTCAGAAAGACCACAGACGATATAAAGGTCAGTGCGGATTTTAAGCATCTCTCGTATCGCAGCGAAATAAAAAAAACAGCCCGGCAATGATTTGGGATATCAAGCTTAAACCAAATTGTAATGATCAACGTAGTTTGATTGGGTATTAAAACCGGAGGACAGGAATGTGGGGGATTGGCCCCTCGTGTGTAATTAATCACCTCCTTGAAAGAAAAGCGCTTTGCAGGGTAACGGCAACTCGGCATTTTCCATGAGTACAGAGATCCCTATGGGATGTCACTCTCCAGAGATGCATTTCCCTCAACCGATTCCAATGGACTGGATTTCACTATCTCAAGAAACCCACACAGGTTCCCTGTAATGGAGCCAAAATTAAAACTTCGAAAAAATGAATCAAATCGAAGTTTCCTCGAATGTTTTCCATTATCGATCTTCGTCTGAACATAGATCTATTAATTGAATGGAAAATGAATCCATTTCACTTTCATTTTCTTAAGGGTATTCAAAAATTAAACAAGATCCTACATAGATTTTCTTTAAAATGATAATAAAAGACACATATTGGTATACTGATATTGCTTGAGATTTTGATCGTTTGTCATCTATGCGCAGTGACAGAGATGCACCCCTAACGTCTTAATTATACTGTATGCATGAGTAAAAAGATGAATACCCCTCTACAGCAAGGGCAATGTGCAATCGCCCAATTTGTCTAACTGTGTAATCAGTCATCTGACTATTGCATTGTGTTCTTATAGAGAAGCGAAAGGAACCTTCGGGACTGCATTGAAATATACGAGAAACAATATGTCATGCATTTTTTATCGTGTATTACACACGTCGCAACTTGTATTAGTCATATACATATAATCATAATGATTTCTAATAACTATACATCGGGTTTCAGAGTCAAGGTCGTTGGTCGTTGTCAGGGTGGGGGTGGGGGGGGGGGCATTCACGGGCCAACCCGACTTTTTTAGTGTTAAAAAAGCCAGGATAGCGTTTTACTTTATCTCTGAATAAACTTATGTCTCGTGCCCCCCCAAGTCAGATTTGTTCTGACGCCGGCAGTGACTGAAATCATGCGGACGTTTAGCACCTGACAGTCACCTGAAATGTCACCACAGGTGAATTCTACCAAATTAGTACTTTCAGAAAGCAATTTGGATCTGGAAATGGGCTCCTCCTAGTCAACTGATCTTCGGGCAAAAGCATCGGTGAAATATAAATGAGGCGAGCGAAAGTGATGTAACTGATTCATCCTCCTACAAGTCGCTATAGTCAGTCAACTGGCTCTAGTCCATCTAAAAGCCTTTCCGCCGTTCTGTCATGAGAGCAGACAGAAAACGGCGAATCACTTTCTGCTACACTGGGTTGTAAAAAAATCTAAACTAATAATTTTTGTTAGCTAATTACGACATTAAAGTACAAAATTTTAATAGAACCAGATGCACAACTGGGCTAAATTCTGTGCTCTGCGAATTTTCCTTTCTCTGCCAAATGATGTCCCATAGAGAAAAATATTAACCCAACATATAGTTCTTTTTCTCTCTTTAATTGCTGAACGGTAATATTATAAAGCGGTAATTATATATATAATTTATAAGTAAGTCTAGTGTCACGCACGTTTGATGCTTGATGCCACTGTATTGCGTGACCCGTTCCGGGAAAATATTTTGCGCCTTCACTCTAAAGGGTCACTGTTGATGCAGCTAGGCTCACAATGCCTCGCGTGCTATATGTAGTTTATATGAGGGCTGTGTTCTCCTAACAATGTAAAAGCGCCTCTATCCGCCTATACCACGCATTTTATGCGGCGAGCTCCTCCCAGAGGACGAGAACCTGTATGACGTCATACTGCTGCCCAGGGAACACGGATCCGTCTTTAGGGTCCATCGTCTTGAGTGATTGGCGCTCGGTTCCATTTCGGCCAATCGATTCCGCTTCTGCAGCCTGTGGGCGTCATTTCCTGTAGTTTCGTGCATTTTCGGTGTTATTCCCTCAAAATCCGGCGGCTCCGCGCTGCCAATGGGACCGCGCTGAGAGCGGGTACGTCTCGGGACGGGCTTCCTCCTGCCGCAAGAGCTCCCGGGCTCGACGCTAATTCAGCAGAACGTGTTGC
This sequence comes from Stomatorhinus ivindoensis, assembly GCA_019775895.2. Lineage (NCBI taxonomy): Eukaryota > Metazoa > Chordata > Actinopteri > Osteoglossiformes > Mormyridae > Stomatorhinus > Stomatorhinus ivindoensis. The sequence continues at coordinate 5,321,491 of JABFEB020000060.1, forward strand.
AGAATAACGGGGTAGCTAGTTTCAGAATTAATGAAAAGGGGCGAATAACTTTGCGGGGGGAGCTCTGCCGTTTGGCTACTGAGGTACTGGTAGTTAGCTAGCCGGTAGGCTAACTGTAATGCAGAGTGCGGCTGCTTCAAAGCTTCAGCTGTCCCGGTGACATGAAATTATCTTATGACAGCGGTGTCGTAAATACGAACCTAGGTCCGCACCTCATTTAAATAATAGCACTAATGCAACATTTTCTCGTTATTAGTGTTACGCCCGGTTGCTAGTCCGTTAGCTCGTTCTGCACTGCCGTTCGGGAAACGGGCTGTCATTAGCGCTGTATTGCTAATTATCACGCAAGTCAAACTGCAACTATTGCTCGTTAGCCGATAGCACACGAGTGATTATATTATATTCCGCTAAACGGACATTCGTGTCAGTGTGTGTGGTTAGTATCCCGTGTTACTGTATGGAAATACTGTGGAAGATGTGGAAGTATTAACCATCTGAGTAACTAATCCGAAATCCTGTGTGATTTCTGTTTTAGGAATACTGCAAGCAAAAGCCGTCCAGTAGTCAGAAGTGGATTTAAAAAAATACATTAAAAAGTTAAAATAAAAATTATGGAGTATTTTGCGTCACAGCCGGGCTCGGCTGTTGGAGCACTTGGGGTGCCTTAACCCGCTTCCGTCGATGAGGGGCGCTTTATCGCGCATCCCTCGGCGGAGCCCGAGCCCTGTAGCACCATGTCTGCCCGGCAGCTCGACGACCTCTCCCGGGCCTGGGAGAGATACGCGGACTGCAGGACGCACGGAGCTGACCTACAGGTAGCTGTTACCCGAGCCGTTCCGAACAGAACCGAACCAGTTCCTATTGACTGATGCTGCGCGAACCAATATCTCTCCCCAAACCTTATCCACCCATCAGCATGCAATCAAACCCCAAATCGTCGTTATTAGTATCATTTTACAATATTTTTCATTTCACTATGAAAGTAGCAATAACAGAAATGCCTGTGTAAATTCAACCTACATGTACAGGGATTCATTTTCGGCAGCTGTTTGCGTGAACCTAACTGTAATGAAATTAATATTCATTGTATTAATATTAATATTCATTTTATGTACCATGCATACCATCCCATGGTCATACTCATATTTTGTGGTCATTTTAATGCACATTACAAGGTTACTGAATGACACCTTGACCGAATCCACCCTTTGTACACATGGCTACATGCCTTCCTCACTCACAAACCGGATTAAGATGATCACATCCTTAATTCTGAGAAAAATGGACTAAATCATGCTGTCTGATTCATTTTTTACTTGTCTAGCTCTGTTAATAGTTTTGATGGACTTTTTGGGTAACCTTTATGTAATAATAGCATATTTTCCTGGCACTGGCAAACTGTGAGCTGTATCCAGATACTGATATTTTGCTGGGGTTGTAGCTTTGCTTGCATCTTTTACCTCATCTTCAGGTGTGAGGGATTTTGGATGCACATTTGTTTTCAGGTCCCCAAGGGTCAAGTGAGGTTCACCCTGCATTCCCATGTCTCCCTGATTGGTTTGCATCTTTCTGTAACATTAATGCTGCATGGCTTGGAAAGATAGAATAACTGATAAATGTTTATTTGCATTTCGCCCTGAAAGGGTGAAAGCCTGACTTTCTTCAGCTACCTTTAGAGAGTAACATCACAAGTGGAATTACTATATGCTATAAAGGATATGTTTTATGCCGAATTGTAATTTGAAATGCAGAGTTTGAGCGGGTCTTAAGAAGCATAGAACACTGTGTGTGGAGAGAGGTATTTCCTGTGTGTCATCTGGGGATAAGCAGTGGGTCACTTTGCTGAATGCAGAAAATGCTTGGCTATAAAACTGGAAACTGTACTCTTTGCAGAGGGTAATCGCAGCATAGCTGTGACCTGTTCTCAGTTGGATAGGCCAACATGCTGTTAATTTATTTTTAAATACGTGTCCCGTTAACTATGGTATATGTTTTCAATATGATAAGTTAAATTTTATGTTTACAGGTGATTTTAACAAGCGTTGCAATGCATGCATGTTTTTTAACCTCTAGTTCGGTGGGATTAAAAGGTATAATACTCTCACTACGCATCCGTACCCACACAGGCCTAGAAAATCATTGCTCAGACCCTCGGTCCTGTATATGATCAGCATGGGTAGTATGAGCAACCTTGCAAGGTTTTTGTGCACGAGCTGGTTTAACAGAACCACCCTCTTCTTGCGCGCCCTCCCCTCTGGTAACCGCAAAGTAAAACTGACTAAGCATAAAGCTTTAGATGGTCACAGAGTGGATCGTTCCGCTCCAGGGGGAACAAACAGTACGCGCGTGCGCCATGTCTTGTGTTTCTGCTGGAAGGATGCATTCCCTCCGATGCTACGAGTCTGCGTGAAAAACCGGCTCGCAGAACAAAAGAACATCTCCACGTGTAAGTCAGATCTGCTCATATGATCTGCTGAGATATGGGAGAAAGGCTCTCCCTTCCTCCCGTAGTCCAAAAATGTACGTAAATGTTCATTCATTTTGGTCTATAAATATATTGCAAGGAGGAGATATGCGCCATTGGGAGACTTCAGAAAACCTCATTATATATATAACTAGGTATATACATAGGCAAAATGCCAAATGTCGGGCCAAAAGGAAATATATGCATTCATCTTGTCTTAAATATATCTATACGTACCATTCACAGTGCACTCTGCCTGCTGAGTTGGCATGACTTGACGCAGTGGCCCATTTCATTGGCTGTGCCGAAGCCAGCATTCCAAAAGGCATAATTTACCCAGAATCCACCAGGAATTTCATTTCATTTTATTTTTTTTTGCCCTCTCAGCCATCTGCTTCTGCTCAGGCCTAATCACACTAATCAAAAGTGTTTGAAGTGGAACTGAGTCATGCTTTATGTTTCTGTTTTTTTAAAAAAGGAGCTAAAATACCGGTTTTAATACATTCCCAGGGGCTATTTGTCTCTTAACATGGGTGACAGACGAAGTAGAACCAGTGCTCTTTAATAAGTATGTTAGTGTAACATAAAAGTGTGTTTCTGGTTTGATCTTGCTGTTCTGGTTGCCTAAAGTCCCATGGAACCGCTAAAATCTTTGGTGCCATTATGTTAAGTAGGAGAAATAACCAGTAGTTTTAAGAATTTGACTCCTGCTTTTGTGATTAAAAAATATGATTGCACAGCTTAGAATGACTTAATCACTTTATTAGGTTTTGTTCTACATAATTTTATGGCATTAGTGGTAGTAGTAGGAGGAGCAGCAATGAGGGATTTAGGCCTGTCAGATCTACTGGGACATGCATGGCTGAGGTTTGTTAGTTGGGCTCAGTAGCTTACAGGATTTGCACCGTCCCTAGAGATGAAGCACTGGAATCAGCTCACTGCTCCCTTCTCCAGAGATACTCTGCAAGTCCTGCTCCAGCTTGGCTCTTCCCCTTGTTCCTCTTGTTGGGAGGAAGCATATGTTCTTGTTAAATGTTGGCACGCATTAAGTGTCGGACCCTGATGTCACCATTTCAGGTCTGAGCATTTTGCCACCTGGTGACTCGACGCTGTACAGGTCAGTGAAATTGAGCTTTGGATAGCTGCCTTCCTCGTCCCTGTCACCATCATTGACTTAAGTGTCCTGTGGCAGCCCCTGTCCTAACAGGGCTTTCAGGAGTAGTGCTGCACGTCCCTGTCACTGCTTGCACCTAGCTTAGCCTAGCGTCTTCCTCCTCCCCAGTGAACAGGGATCCCTAAAAACCGGTTAATGCCGGTCCGTTCGTGCCAAGATACACCGTGCGACGTGCTGGATTTCACATTGCTCTGACTGTGTGATTTGCCGAAGGGGGCATGATGTCTGTCTTCTGTGTGCTGTGCTTTAGTAGAAGCAGGACCGGATTGTGTTTTGTTTGGTGGAGAGGAATTCTGGGTAATATCTTGAGCTAATTTGTTGGTGTTAATTAGGAACCTTTTTCTGGTACTTCAATACAAAAGATACTGGTCATTCTATTATGTTACGATAAAAATGTTGCGTGACCCTTTTAGGTTTGCTGTGCTTGTAAGGTGGTAATTTAACATTATAACCTATTTATACAGCTAATACTGTCACCAGTCCTATGGATATCAACCTGTTATGGAATCTGATATGACCGAAATCTTCCTTTTGCATTTGACCAGAGCATCTATGCCCTTAATGCTAAACCACCAATGGTAGAGGTCTTCATACCCCTCAGTCTCTGTATTTTTGCACCGCGAGGCCAGATTACTATAATACACCATGACCATTCATATATTTCATCCCAGTCTAACGTCGTGATCCCCAGGGGACCCGTTTGTAGGGCATTGGGTAGCATAGTTTGAGCAGTGGCTTCAAGTCAAAGCTTGATTGTGATGTGTGTGTTGTATTGCATCTGCTCCTGTTCGATAGTTTCCAGCTTTTCATATCGAACAATGTTTGCTGTGGATTTAATCACAAGTAATGGCAGTGGATAGATATCTGCACTATGAACTTGTAGAGAGGCATCTGTTGAAGGAGCATCAAAGGTCATGTGGTAACTCAGCTGTGCTGGTGGGAGTGTTATACCAGCAGGCCTAGGACCTTTTTAGCAGAGAATCATGATATTTGTTTAGCTCCTATGGGCCCACTGTTGCCCTTAGCCCTCACCAAGATAGTACTCCTGGTCTGATCTCACGTGGCATGTGTTCCCCTGGTTTATCCGCTGATTCTTTTGTTGTTGACTGCACTGTTCTTGGGTGTCTGGGGAGGCAGTGCTGGAAAATGCTGCCATTGCCCGAGATTACCCTTTATCTGACGTTTCCTGTCACCCTTTCAGCCTGTGCCATAAGCTGTCACTTCTAGCGTGAGTGACACAGTGGCTCTAGGCTAAGTGATAAGTTCTGTCTTCCTCCAGCCTGCAAGTTTTACTCCACAGTGGCGATACGTTTCTGCACTATTGGGTGAGCATTCTTAGGGCGCTTTTCCACTGCACCAGGTACCTTACTTTCAGTACTTTCTCTTTCCATTGATTTCTGGTGGAATACCAGTACCTAATGTCCCGGACCAGCTGGGGTACTTATTTGGTACTTTGGGGTGGGACTTGCAAACGCTTTGTGAGTTTGGTAATTCAAATATCTTGCTTCTGAAGCACAAATGAACTGCAGAAAAATGTTACAAACTCAGAAAACAATGAGTAATGAAGTAAAAAAAAAAAATAGTAATAGTGTATGGACAAATGAAGAGATCCAGGTTTAAATTGCAATCTGGTCAGAAGAACAGATATTACAAGATCAGGAGGGAATACCAAGAAATAATAAGGGTATATTATATAATATATTAGGGCAGCATGGTATTGGAAAAATGTTTAAGTATCACAATGTGACTTTGTTGTAATAAATATTGGGGTATTTATGTGGCATGAAAGGAGTTTAACGTACATTTTTCACAAACCTGTCTAGGCACAGTAAGGATGAAAATGATTACGTTTGTCTCGCATGATTACGTGCAAAGGTAGCAGCAGTAAACTTTAAGCTGATTTTGTAAACATATGCTACATAATCTTGAAGGGGGCAGTCATTAAAATTGCAATGCTTACTAAGTTTTGTTTCCTATGACAAAGTATAAATAATATAATCTGTTTAAAGTGTAAAGGTATGCAAAAGGTTATTCTCAACTCAGCTGACTATTGTGGTCCTTTCAGTGCAAGAATTGCACGTGCATAACATGCAGTGTTGGTATTAATATCGCTCATTGTCAAGCCCTGTAATATACAGCAGCCTACAAAATACCCCAGCTCAAGTTGTCTGTACCAGTTTTTATGTCAGTGGAAAATCAACACAAAAAAGTACTATATTGTTGGTGCTTTTTTAAATAAAAAAGCATGGTAACAGGTGCAGTGGAAACGCACCTTTAGTCTGAAGTATGAAGCAGTTGTGGCCTCTCTGGGTTGGGCATTTAATGCGGCCACTTTGAGTCACATCAATCTACTCACCACCCTCTGGTCTACTGAGCGTTCGTTTCTTGCAACAGGAAAGCAGCTGGACGATATTTTAGTTAAAGAAAACACACTTAGAGCATCCTGTTTGGTTGAACCCACCTCTTTCCTCCTTTGTGGAGCAACTGTTCTAATTTGCTTCCGAAAAGAAACAAGAGCCTTTTAAGATAACAGCTTTATTATTTATTACTGCATTGCTTTTGGTGCGTAATCGCCTGGTCTCAGCACAGAAGATAGGTAAGAGATGTGTGGGGCATCTATTGCAAAAATACATTGCACATTATTTTTTGCAATACAGTATGGCTGCAAGACTAGTGTCTTGTGCAAGCCAGTAGGTCTGAGAATTAAATGGAAAGTTCTTATTTTATTCCCTTGGATAGCTCCAGTAAGAAGGATCCTAATCTGCAGACATTTTTGAGGTAGTGAGGGGTCCTGGGGGGGGGGGGGGTGCAAGTAAAAACCAGAAGCTTGGAATTTTGATGCATTTACAGGGAACGGTCATCACTCCAGCCAACTGGGACTCGGTACCGGACTCTAATGGCCAAATTGATTTGAGTGCCGCATCATCCCATAAGCAGTCACGGATGACATCAGCCTGCTCTTCTAGCCCGGGTAATTGAATTGCACTGCGATCGTTAGGTTTTACCAAAAGTTCATTTAGTGCAAAGCTCTTGGAAGATTCTTGACCTGCTGTGGTGGTACTGTTAAAGTAACGGAGGCATCTTCTGCAGTGTTATGATTCAGCAAAGATATCGCGGCTTTAATATGTAGATCTGATTCATGCACACCTGCTTGTACGTCTAGGAAGCCTGACAAATAGATCTACCACTTCCTGAAGCCTCAGCTGAGGCTTATTTTATCACTGTGCTGAATGCTATTCCGAACTGTCATCCTTGCTCCAGTAGGCTTCAGCTCTTTGAAAAAGATGGCACTTTCATTTGAAGATAGAACTGGAATCTCATTTACTAGAGCAGTAACTAACCAGAGGGATTTATGGTCTGTATAGTCTCATAGGAGATGAAGCAAGACTTAATGCTAAGTTCACTACACAACTTTAGCCCCAATTTTCCACTCGCTGATTGTTTTTGGAGACCAGCGACAAAACCCCCAGATCGGAGGCAAATCGCTGCTTATCCGGTGCTTGCACATTGGTGCTCGATCGCTATTCGTGAATTGTTCGAAGACGTGACCCGACTAGTCGCTAATGCATTGCAGACACCTGCCAGATTTTTAGTATGCTAAATATCTGTGCCTGACAGCAACTGCAATTCAACTGGCAATGAGCTGCAGCCAATAAGAATGCAAGAAATGAGGTGAGTTGAAACCAGAGAGAGGAATTGGAGAAGGTATAAAAAGTTAAGTTTATATAGAAACTGTTCTTAATGTTCAGGGAGATGTATAATATTTATGTGTGTATTTGGGTTACGTTTATATTACATTGTGGGACCAAATGTCCCCCACAGTATGATGAAAACCCGTTGTCTTGATTTTTCAGTTGACTGTCTGTGGTATGAATTGCCTTGGAAGCATAATTGCTGTTGAACCTCTGAGCAAGATCATAAGTAAGACCTACTTCAGATTGATTAATGACATGGTAACTGATTATCTTGAGCTGTTAATGTCACTGTTTGTGACTGAAAGCAATTGTGTTATTAAATGATAAGATGATCGATGTATCAGTCGTCTTCTTCATGTAGTGTATTGTGTCAGTTTCCTAAACCTGGTGCTCGTATGAGTTGTGGTTTTGGTCACCCGGAAGTGGCATGTTCTGAGGCAGACGTGGCAGCTGACTGCCGTGACGGATGTGTGACCTGATCACGCGGAGCTGCACGCAAATAATTGATGCAGCCCGACAGCAGAAAGAGGTGTGAATAATTGAAGAGTGCAGCGGCGACTCAGGTCTGCACTCGCTGTGTCAGCCTGTCCAACGCCTCCGCAGACACATCGCTGATGATCGGTGGGGGCCGGCTGGGCCCGAGCGATGGTGGGTGAGGGTGAGGGTGAGCAGTGTTGCCAATTTTGGTATGCCGCGGTTACCAAAAACCAGCCGACCCACTTTTGTCGATGGAGTCTGACTCTTGCTGCATTGCAGCGTTTGCCACATGAAAAAGGCTGGAGCGTGAGGAAACGCCCACCTGTCAGTCTCTCTGGACTAGTGGGCAGGCTCTCTGTAACACTGCCTGGCCTGGGGGGTTGAGGGGTAGGGGAGGGTCATCCTTTCCAGGAGACTTATGTTCTGAATGTGGCTAAAATAGGAGAGGCTGTGGATGGAGGAGAGGGGTGTGGAGAGGAATAGGAGGATAATGCTACTTTTTTGCGGGTATGGCCACTTTGGGAGATTTGAGATAGTTCTCGGAGGGCAGGACCGGAGTGAGGGAGGGGCTGCATCACATGTTGTGAGGACCTCTGTAGACACAGCTGGTCACATGCTTGCTTTAGAGACCAGCAGACTTTCCAAGTCCTTCACTGAAGAAAAGGAGACGTCTCTAAGATCCACACTTCATGCAGTTGCTGTGCCGATCCGGCACCATCTCCCATCTGATGGCTTCGGCTGCCTAATTAGGTCTGTCTTCATGACCCATTTCTCTCTGCCGGTTCCGGTTCTGATTTTCTTGGTGTCCGGTAACATCAGCCAGGACATTCATGTGCTGTCCTGTGACGATGACCCTAAAGGCCCTCCGATGCCATGACCGTAAGTCAGGGTGTGCATCCTCTCTGTTTACCCGCCAGCAGTATCAAGGTGACGGTGACGCCTCTGTTCTTGTGTTTGCCCTGTGGTGAGCGGTTTCTAAACAAGCCTCGCTCCCTCTACCTGTCCGGTTTTCCATCTTGCTTTGACAGTTGACACGGGAGTAAATAATCCAGCCCGGTGTAGCAGTGCATGACTCACAATGCTGCCCTTGGCTCTTGGAACGTCCTGTCCCTGTGATTCTCAGGTTATGTTATTTCAGCGTAATATTTAGTTGCTTAGCAGGTTCCCTATATTATGCTTGGTGTATAGGGTTACAACTTACCCATTCATACATGTGTTGTACCCAGGAGTTGTTTGGTTTAAGGGTCACGTTGAGAAGTACAGCAGCAGTGTCCCTCAGAAAGATGCTGCTGGATCAATGCTTCTGAACTTGAACTCTATCCACATGTGGACCAGCCAAAGCTGGAGTGTGTAGGCGGGTTGGTGCACATTGTAGTGGAAGCTACTGGATGCCTTGCTGTCATGCCCCCCCCCCCCACCTCATGACGCCCAGAAATCACACCACAGCCTCGTGGCTGGTCATGAGGAGCAGATGACTGGCTCCCCTGCTGCCAGAGACGGGCGGCTCTTTGGCTGAAGAGCAGCAGGCGTTCTTCACCATGAGCTTTCTGCGCGCTGCCTCATTCATATGGCAGCATCCTGGTATTGGAACGAAGATCAAGTGATCTACTGCGCATCCAATAATAACAGCCTAACAGCCTTTTTTTTGTTTTCCTTGCCACGTAATTCCTCTAATCCACCAAACTGTTATGGTTGTGGGTGAGGCTCTTTCTGGAGGATGGCGTCGTGGCACGCGCTTCAGGAAATGGCTGTGCTCAAATCTGTAATCGTGAGGCCATGTCCCTTTGAGAGAGACATTGAACTAACTGCTTCAGTGACGCTCCTACTGTGCCAGAAGAACCTGGTGTGCAAAGCATTCTGGGTCTTGAGTTGGCAAGGAATGGTAGCATTTCTGATTCAGTAGTCATTTTCTTTTTCGATGAGGTTTTTTTTGGGGGGGGCTTCATCCACACAAACACTACTTAAATTTATCATCATCATCGTTGAATATATAGCAGCAAAAATTATTAAAGCACACTTTGGTTTTGCCTGCTTCATTTTCCTGGTGCGAGTCTGAGGAAAGCGAGAGCAGTCCCGAACAACAACCCCCGATTCATTGCAAAATTGTTACCAAATTGCAGCAGGGAGTGCGATGAATGATAAACGATCGCATCCGACTTCAAATGCCAGTGCAGCAGCAAGCCAACGCGCGTGAGCCGTACCGCTGGCAAACTGGGGTGTCCTCAAACGCAGTCCTGAGAATTTATTCACATCACTGTGAGAGTCTCTACTCCAGCAGTTTAAAACCTTGACGGTGGATGAAGGACAGTTAGTTCTCATTCCATTTCCGCGCGTGCTGTGACCGCAAGGTCGAGCTCTCACCCCGAGATGGCAAAGCAGGACAGGAAGACCTTCACAAACGGCACACAAACTTTTTGGAAGGTTTCCTTTGACAAGACCATGTAATGCCTGACAGAGGGGCCAACTGAATAACCCCCCCCCCACCAAACGTCAACACAGCACTCAAGATATTTGCAGACAGTTTTTAATCTAAACTGCTTTCGTTAATAAAAATAAAAGGAAGGGGGAGGTTGGTCCCGCCTCCTCTAATAGCTTGGACCCAATTGGGTATCTTCCTTCTGCCCTACGGACATTTTCATGCAAGTAAAACAACCAGCGTTGAAAACACTACAATCTGTGAGGTATGGCAAATTACATGGTAACATGCTCTTTTTAATGTATGTCCTTTGCCTACCATTTATCCCCACTGCCATTTGGGTTTGACTTGTGTCTCAATCCCAGTAGACACACTTCCCTAAGATCTCCCACTGAACGTTCCCTCCCAGTTTGAGTCCCGCCCACTCCTGTGCCAGAGACTCTTCTGCAGCTCTCACGCATGCAAGTGTGGGTGCTGGCCGTCAAACTCGACCTCGACCGCGTGGAGGGAAATCTGAGCTGAGGATCTCGCCGGTGCCCAAAGCGTACAGTTTGGCCCTCATTCTGCCTGCTAACTGGCTAAAGCTGCTTAGCAAATCGTTGGAATCACCTGACCTGAGGATCTGAGGGGGGGGGGGGGGGGGGACT
>JABFEB020000060.1:5368480-5384973 GCA_019775895.2 Stomatorhinus ivindoensis
TGATATTGCGTGATGCCCCCCCCCCCCCCTAACCTGCCCAGTAAAGTCGTCCATCACTGGTGCCTGATATTACTCCTCACTAATCCCTGGGTGTCGTGTGTGTGTGTGTGCGTGCGTGCGTGTTCGTCCTTGACTGCTGTTCCGGCTCCTCCGACTGGCTGTCGAGTTCTGAGTCTGTGAGGAGACTCTTAAACGACTCCGTCTCACTTTGAAGTGCACTAACAGGCAGCCGCTCTCTGCTCCGCTCCGCTCCGCTCCTCAGGCTGAGCACACGCTAAATCGTGCCTTTCTTTCCTCAGACCCTTAAAACACAGATTCACTCTGATTACGGTATTTATACCACAGTGGTTGAAAGGACCAGAATTAAAAAGCATGTTTGTTTTTTTTCCCCCACTCCGAATCCCCAGGAGGAACCGCACAATGTGGTTTGATATCGGAAATAGTTTTAAATTTAATGCTAATATAGGCAAATGGAGACTGGAATAAAACATGCAGGAACTTGTGTGGTTTTTTTCGGTGGGGACCTTCTTTGCCGTGATTCTGCAGAGTATTTTAAGTTTTATTAAGCCCTTACTTTACCAGACGTGTTGGCTTAATAAACCCTTGGAGGACACTCTGTGGGTAGCAGTTAGAATAAGGTTTTCTCAACCTTGACTTGTGGCAAGGGGGTGAGACTTGTGGATATATCCCACAATCCTCTCCCCAGCCACCGAGTGACGTGATTTGCTGACTCTGCCGTGTCACCACCCCTGTGCCCTCACGTGCGATTGGTCGCCCCGCCGCAGGCCGGCGCCGGTTCTCCCTGGTCCAGTCGGACTCGCTGCTGATGAGGATGCGCTCGGTGGCGAGCGACGAGCTGACCCACATGATGCAGCGGCGCATGAGTCAGGAGAACCCCATCCGAGCCAGCGAGTCCGAGTTCATCCAGAGGCTACAGAGGCTGGTGGTGCTGGCCGTCAACCGGCTCATCTACCAAGGTGCGTTTCCGTGGCGACCGCCTCCTCCGGCGTGCCTGGTACGTGGTGCCCCTGCAGTCTCGATGCCTCATCGCTGTGTATTTCACCTCAGTTCCCCAGCTGATGTACCTGCCCACAGCTCAGATTCCTATTTTAGAGATTTTGCCATTAGCAGGAGCATGAGCACCGAGGTCCGCCCACCCTGAAGCTTACAGCCCATAATATTAATATATAACCGCTCGGCCACCGGTCCTCCGTTAATCGCCGTCGTGTCCATTTCTCGTGGCTGTCAGACGTCACTCAGGATTTCTTCGACCTGTTGAACCCCCCCGAGACCCCCGGCCACCAAGGGGCGCCAGTTGGCCCTGGGGAGACGACTTCGGAGGAGAACGGTGCGGTGACAGCGACGCCTGTCCCCACCAGCAGGAAAAGCTTCCAGAAGGAAATCCTGAAACTCATGATGGAGGGCATAAAGGTTGGCTTGGTGAGAGGCTTGCAGGGGGCAGCCTCGTCGCTGCTGATGAGAGAGGAATAAGGGAATCCCCGTTTGGCACTGCTCTATATTCCCATCGATGTTAGGTGACCAGTGAAGAGGCTTCACTGTATCCGTGGGTCAGAACCACTTCAGTAGTGTGCTAGTTTTAAGGCGCTTTTAGCAGTCATGAAATGTGGCTTTTACCAATGACAAAGCTAATGGAAAGTTCCGGTTAAGATCCTCAACTCTGCTTACCCCCCCTCACCCACCCCCACCCCGCAGGGCAGTTCTGGCCGGAGTGGCGCCCCCCGCGAGCAGTGGCGGCGAATCCTGTGGTCGTGCCGCGACACCTTCCGGGTGCAGATTGGGCGGCTGCTGGTGCACGCGCTGAGCCCCGCGCGGCCCCTGGAGGACAGGAAGGAAGCGCTGGGGTTCGTGCGGGAGCCCAGCCACCCCGACATCCTCCGTGAGAGTCTGAGCCCCGGCCTGGAGGTGCGGCGCCGGAGATGGGATTCCGCTGGCTTACCTGCTGTTCCAGCCGCCCGAAAAGAGCCTTAGATTTCACGTTGTAGATTAGGATGAAGTGAAACGAGGGATGTAAATACTGCTAAAGCAGGTCGCTGTCTGTTAGGAGTGTGGAATTTGCTGAGGTGTTTTTAGTGCCCAGATCAGCACTGGTGGGTTCCTTCACTGCTGTCAGGCGCTGGGGATTTTGGATGTACCCCGTCAGGGGGTATGGGAGACGGCTGTCAGCGGCCCTCCTTTAGATGCCTTCGTCACCCCTGCCACCGTGTTGTTTCTGTGACAGCCTCTGGCTATTCTGGGGACGCCCTGCATAGCCGCTGTTGACAAAATAAATGCGCTTTCCCGCTTGTCCTTCCGTAAGAGTGAGAGTGTGTCTGCCGCCCCCCCCCTCTCTAGCACGGCCCCAAGCTGGCCCTCTACCTCTACGAGATGCTGCACGACCACAAGGACAGCCTGACCAAGGACGAGCAGTCGGCCGTGGGCGTCTTCATGACCACACTGAAGCTCTGCGGCCACCGCTGCATCCCGCCCGGCGCCCCGGCAAAGCCTGACCTCATGAAGGCCATCAAGGAGGTGCGGACAGCCTGAGGTCCATCCGGGGGGGTGGCACTCGTACTCGCTCTGTCACAGCACGGTCAGCGACGGCGCGCCTGAATGCTTTATGCACGTCCTGCAGGAGCAGCTCAAATACGAAGCGGAGGAGAGCATGAGCAGGGCAGCGTGGGAGAAGAAGATGAGCGGCACCCAGAAGAGGTGGCAGATCACGCTTGATGTACCACACGGCTGCCGTTAACATGTTATTAAACCGTATAATCAGATCTTCACTTAAATTTTTAATGATCTTTGATGTTCTCTCCTCCCCGCGACCCATAATCGGCCGTAGTCTGCTGCAGAGGCTGGACGGCAAGCTGAAGGACATCTCGAAGATCGCGGCCGACATCACGCAGAACATCTCGCTGCGGCAGGGCATGGAGCGGAAGAAGGTGATCCAGCACATCCGCGGCCTTTACAAGGTGGACCTCAGCGCCAGCCGCCACTGGCAGGAGCTGGTGCAGCAGTTGACCCACGACCGGTGAGCGCCGTCTGCTGGTGGCCTGGGGCATTACGTGCTTGTAGACGCAGGGCCGCGTCTAAGTGAATGTGCGTGTTGCAGGGCGGTGTGGCACGACCAGGCTTCCTATCCCACCTCGTGGCAGCTGGACCCCACCGAGGGCCCAAACCGTGAGCGCCGACGCGTGCAGCGGTGCTACCTCACCATACCCAACAAGTATCTCCTCAAGGATCGGCAGAAACCGGAAGGTAGGGCCCCCCCTGCCCGTGTGCCGTTTGGGGAGGGGGGGGGAACACAGGCCGGGATCCACCACACCCACCCTCGCCGTGTCTCTACTCAGAACGCACAAAGCCGATCCTGTCGTTCCTCTTCGAGGACAAAACGCACTCCTCTTTCTCCTCAACGGTGAAGGACAAGGCGACGAGCGAGGCTATCAGGTAGGCCTTGCCGTCCGGCTTCATCTGCCCTGCCCCCCGGCGACCCCCTTTCCGGAGCGCGAGAATCAGGCCCTCTCTCTGCCTCCAGGTTCACCAGGAAGTGCATCAGCGTGGCTCCTTCCAGGGAGACAGCAGGAGAGCTGCTCCTGGGTAAAACCTCGGCCACCTCCGTACCCACAGTCCTTCGCTCACATCTCACCAAGTTACGTCTTGAGGTTTTACTAGTAGCAGTTTTAATTGGACTATAGTGACATCATTTTTAGAGACAGATAGACTCGGTTAGCATGCTGTCAGGTCATTTTATATGTGTGCGTCCTGTCGGCTCGCCTGTTCCCTCCCCCTCCCCGGCCGGCCGCCGGTGCCAGTCCAGCCGGGTCGGTACCAGCCCAGCCGTGTCTGTACTCACGGCCCTGTCTCATCCCCAGGGAAGTCTGGCATGTACTTTGTGGAGGATAACGCCGCCGACTCACACGACAGCCAGGTGAGAGTTCGGGGGAGCGGGGGGCAGGTGGGGGGCACCGGGGGCGGGCGAAGCAGCTCGCGGGCATGACACGCGTCTCTGCAGATGCTCCACGGGGAGACGGAGCCGGCCTCCTTCTCCTGGACTTACGAGGAGATTAAGGAGGTTCACAAGCGCTGGTGGCAGCTGCGAGACAATGGCGTGGAGATCTTCCTCACCAACGGGAGGACCCTGCTCCTGGCCTTCGACAGCACTAAGGCAAGACCTGTTCCGGTGGCCCTCGAACCTGAGACGCTGGCACAGACCAGCACAGAGCATCTCTGGACAGTTTAATTCGTAACTGTTTACTAGGGTGGGCCGTAGCAACGAGTCACATTTTAAAATGGCAGTTTTTCCAAGCCTCACTCAAATCTTGTGATGCATTGTGAGAAAATATTCCTGGCAAAATTTTTCATAGTTTCATCTTTAGAGGTCATTCAACAAGATCAAAGTCGGGAGAAATCGAACAAGTACAAAAATCTTACTAGACAGAACCATACAGCCTTCAAATATTGGTCTAGGTGAAGCTTTTGCTAGTCTAGGTTAAAAAAAAAACAGCTCTGAGAAGCAACTTCAATATGTACCTTTAACGTGTTATAGGTGCATCAGGTGTATCAGTATCATGCTAGTAGTTCTCACCCCCTAATTTTGTTACCTTATATAAGGAAACATTTTTGATCATTTTCAACCATGTTCAAAGGTTGCTCAAGCACCTTGAATGGCAGAAGCCTGGTTTAGTCGCCCACCGTCATTAGTACCTGTTAATCTCTCGGGTCGTCCATTTTAACTGTCGGCAAAAATGTGCTAAGCATCTTGTTATTTTTTTTTGCAGTTCCGAGACGACGTCTACCAGAACATCCTGACCTCCAACCTGCCCAATCTGCTGGAGTACGGCAACATCACGGCGCTGACGCACCTGTGGGCCTCGGGCCAGATCACGAACTTCGAGTACCTGACGCACCTGAACAAGCACGCGGGACGCTCCTTCAACGACCTCATGCAGTACCCGGTGTTCCCCTTCATTCTCAGCGACTACACCAACGAGACGCTGGACCTCGCCGACCCCACCATCTACAGGTGCCGCCTCCCTCTGCTGCCGTCGCTCCGTCTCAACGCTGGCTTCTCAAAGAGAAAAGGGAACAATGAGTTACATTTGCATAATTAGGGCCCTGTAGCACATAATTCTTCTGCCAGTCCTTTAGAAACTGATCTAAGAAGACTCTGCATTGTCTAAGCTAAAATGATTGACGTACATCATATGTAATGCATCTCACAACTCCGGATTGCAGCAGTAGAGTCACATAAAATCTGCAAAGATGTCAAACATTGTAAACATTCCATTTCAACCCCCTCAGACTGACGAGAAGATTCAGGACCAGCATCATGAGCTGTAGACTCAAGTTGAGGGACTTTTATGTGATTACAGATGACATCAGATGCCACACATTGACTAATGTATCCAAACAGCAAGTCAGTCCCGATTTGATTGGGCACCGTAAAGAGAATTAATACCAATGCAGTCTGTCTTAGCAGCAGCACTGATGCCCGGACGAGGGCCAGATCTGGAGTTTCACGCCAGTGTTTCTGTTCCCTTGCATCTCTCCCACAGGAGTCTGAGCAAACCCATTGCGGTTCAGTCGAAGGAGAAGGAGGAGCGCTATGTGGATAACTACAAGGTGGGCTTGCAGTCCTGGCAGATGTGGGTGGACTTGTTAGTATGATGGAGTGAGGGGACGCCATTAGCGGGCAGCTGCCTGCTCCCGGCTCTAATGAAGGCCGTCGAAGCGCACTGCCGCATGGCTGTTCGTCATAACCATCCAGCTGGCATCTCCGGGCAGACACGCGTCGACCGTCAAACGGTTTACCTTCACGGTACATTCCAGAAGGTGACGTGACGCGTGTCCCCAAGCAACTCCATAAAGATGCCGTGATTTTGCATCGCTGTGGGTGGATCTGAGTGTGTCCTCCATCTGGGATGTCCGTAACGCATCGGAGGTCATTGCCCCCGCAGTACCTGGAGGAGGAGTTTCGGAAGGGCGCCTGCGAGGACGACCCCATGCCGCCCGTACAGCCCTATCACTACGGCTCACACTACTCCAACAGCGGCACCGTGTTGCACTTCCTGGTTCGCATGCCACCTTTCACCAAGATGTTCCTGGCCTACCAAGGTAAAGAGTCCACCTAAAAGCATGACCTGCATATGCAGACTGCTTGGTGTGCGGAGGTCTGAACCAGTCAATCTCTGATACTTATGGGCGGTGTTGGTGAAGTTACTCAGAGTAATCCATTACTGACAGAGGTGGAAAGGTCAGGTACAGAAAGTACAAATCCAGACCATGGTTTCGTTTCAACCAACCGGTTGAGTTCTCTCTGACTGTCGCTCTTTATACTCAATTGGTTGGTTGAAATGAAACCATGGTCTGGATTTATGCTTTCTGGACCTGACCTTTCCACCTCTGTGTGTATTGGATTACAATATGTGAGTAACTTCCCCGGCACTGCCTATGGGTTACATGCATTTACATGCCATGCTGTATGTGTAGACCATTCCTGCACTGTTTCAGTACCATCAGGAGGGAATCGATCTTAATCAGCTGGGTCATTATGTGATTGTCCTCCTCATTAACGACGAGTTTAAATTTAGCAGCACTTACGGCACATGTTCTCTAATTACCGATAACACCCTGCGGCCTGGCAGACCAGAGCTTCGACATCCCAGACCGGACGTTCCACTCTATGAACACTACATGGCGCCTTTCCTCCTATGAGTCTATGACCGACGTCAAAGAGCTCATTCCCGAGTTCTTCTACTTACCCGAGTTTCTGGTCAACAGGGAAGGTAGGATCTTCTGAAAAAAGTCTTGATTTTCTTGGCTTGTGTTTGTGTTAATGGGTTACGAATGGGAGAGACTTGCCTCGTGTTTGGATGCTACGTTCTATTGAACTTCTGGGCAGCTTGGCGCTTAAGGGTGTGTGATATTGTTTCATCTGCACTGCAGTAGATGCTGACCTATATATTTCAACCAGGAATTATCTGCTGTCATGACAGGGATTCTTCTTTGAGTCTGTGATGGTCTTAATCCCTGCTCCAGGCTTTGACTTTGGAGTGCGTCAGAATGGTGACCGGGTCAACCACGTGAACCTGCCGCCATGGGCCCGCAGCGACCCGCGCCTCTTCATCCTGATCCACCGGCAGGCGCTGGAGTCGGACCAGGTGTCGCAGACGCTGTGCCAGTGGATCGACCTGGTCTTCGGGCTGAAGCAGAAGGGCAAGGCGGCCGTACAGGCCATCAACGTCTTCCACCCCGCGGTGAGCCCGTCGGCCGCCACCCAACCTCGCCGTATGCAGCTGGTCTAAAACTTGACCGACTGGGATCCTTCCATTGGAGCACAGGGCAAGTTAGCAGTAGTTGCAGAGTGTTATGGAGGATCTGGATCTCGTGTGCAGAACAAGAGTCAGTCACACCCTCCAAATATACAGGTAGAAACATTAATATAAGTCAGTGTTTCCCAGCCCAGTGCCCTGGGACCCTCCAGACACTCTACGTTCTTGCTCCTTTCCAGTTCCTAGCACACTTGTGCCAGATATTCTGTTTTCTTGATTGTTTGAGTCAAGTGTGCTGGGAGGGAGCAAAAATGTGGACTGTCTGACAGGGAGCTGGGAGGGAGCAAAAATGTGGACTGTCTTGGACCAGCTGAGGACTGGGTTGTGAATCGCTGATTTAAATAATAAAATATCCCAGGGAGGCTGACGACGACGACGATGAGATTCAGGGTAGTATGTCTCACGCTAATGAACGGCACGCCTGTCTTTCTGCAGACGTATTTCGGCATGGACGTATCCGCCGTCGAGGACCCCGTGCAGCGGCGCGCCCTGGAGACCATGATCAAGACGTACGGCCAGACTCCGCGGCAGCTGTTCAGCAGCACCCACGCGGGCCGAGCGGGACCCCGACTCTCCATGGAGGGCGAGCTGCCGGCCGCCGTAGGGCTCCTGGTGCAGCTGGCCTTCAGGGAAACCCGCGAGCAACCGAAGGAGGTGTCCTGCCCGGTACGTGCCGGCCAGGGGCTGGGCAAGCGCAGGGTGGGGGACGGGCGTGGGATGGGAGGGGGCCGGGTGGGTGTGGCGGTGACCGATGTCCCATTACCTTCTTAGAGCCCCCTGCCTTGGATCAAGGGCCTGAAGTGGGGCGAGTACGTGGGGTCGCCCAGCGCCCCGGACCCCGTGGTGTGCTTCAGCCAGCCGCACGGCGAGCGCTTCGGCTCCCTGCTGGCCCTGCCCACACGCGCCGTCTGCGGCCTGTCCCGCAAGTTCTGCCTCATGATGATCTACAGCAAGGAGCAAGGTAAGCGGCGAGCGGCGCCCTCTGCAGGCTGGGTACTCGCACTGCGGTCTGCCCTAAACACAAGGCCGTCAGTCACCCACTGCGGGAGCTCAGGGCTACACGGAGGCTAAGCCGTCCCTCTGCACCGTCGGGTTACTGTAAGCGTGACCCCCCCGGGCGTTGCCGTGGCAGGGGTGCGGAGCATGCACAGTACAGACATCCAGTGGTCGGCTATCCTGAGCTGGGGCTACGCGGACAACATGCTGCGTCTGAAGAGCAAGCAGAGCGAGCCGCCCGTCAACTTCATCCAGTGCTCCGAGTTGCACCAGGTACCGCCGCCGGGCCGGATGTCCATTTTGAAGTTTTGTCACCGTTTCTGCATGTAGTCCTTCTCAGCTATGGACTGTGCCCCACCCTCCAGGTGACCAGCTGTGCTTGGGTGCCCGACAGCTGCCAGCTGTTCACGGGCAGCAGGTGTGGCGTCATCACGGCCTACAGCAACCGCTTCACCAGCACCACGGTGCGTATCTACGGTGACCATATCAACCACCCCTCCCGGCTTCATTAGTCATTTTACAGTTGCCCTAGAAACACATTTCCAAAAGGCTGCTAGACCTCCCCCCCCCCCCCCGTCGCAGGGTTGCGGGGTTTGGCTGCATATCGGGGGCCCACTGTGTGCATTTCCTTCCTGCCGAGCTCTTAATGAATTTCAGCTTGATTAAGCAGGATATTGAATTATGGCCACGATCTTAACCTACCTGAATAATGTGGTGATTTTTAACATGGGCCTTCTTTGTCTGTTTTGATAATTGCTTCCATTTTTAAATGGATAATAGGGTTTCCCAGGGTACTACCATTAATAGCACTAACAGGGGGTTATACAGTACTAAAATGTTAATTGCCCACATGGGGGCTTTGGTTGGTCTGGGACATTCGTCAGCTACTGGGATTTACCCCGAGTGTCAGTGGGATGGCAGCATGCAGGGCAACACAGAATTGCTAACTAAAATCTGGAAATCCAGTATAGAACATCCGCGCACAGCGTGACTCGGGTGTGATTTGCGTTTCGGGGGTCTGGGTGGTCAATGTCTCTACAGTAGGGTGTGCACCTAAGCCCCGCCCTCTTTCACAGCCCTCGGAGATGGAGGTGGAGTCCCAGATGCATCTGTTTGGCCACACCGGGGAGGTCCTCTGCCTGTTTGTCTGCAAGCCCTACAGCATCCTCATCAGCGCCAGCGAGGACGGCACCTGCATCCTCTGGGACCTCAACAGGTGTGTGGTCCCCCACGCCCGTGCTACGGTACGCGAATGAGAGGCCTTCTGGGTCCACACCGTCACGCTCCCGTCCCCAACCTGCTTGTCATGCCCGCAGGCTGTGCCACGTCCAGAACCTCACGGGTCATAAGAGCCCCATCTCGGCAGTGTCTGCCAGCGAGACCACAGGGGACATCGCTACAGTGTGCGACTCGGGTAAGCGCTAACCTTCAGCAGGAGTACTTACGCACTAATGATACTAAATCAGTTTATTAACAAGGATGTACTAGGCTGTGGTAAACACCTCTGAACAATATTCTTCCCAGAACACTTGCAATATGAAATTTCATTGTAATGCCGTCCCTGAAGTTATGGCATTCGCTTCCATACCGTATGTAAAGTACGGTGAAGGGATGTTGGAGGTGTATGACAGACATACATGCTTATGATAATGTAATGGCTAATTTATTTAATGTGTTTAACTCGTATTGAATTTAATTGTCGCACGATGAATTGATTGTTTGGTCATTTGATTGAAAATTGTACACCCATCACGGGAGTGTCATGTGGGGGATTTGGCGAGAGTATGAACAGATATTTTGTTGAAAATGGCAGTGGAACCCCTCATTGTGTCTGGAGGCTTGGGCTACACCTGCCTGCAGTTAATATAAAGGTTAATTACTTTGTGAAGAGAGAGACTAAAAATAATGGAAGTTTGTTTGCCTGACGTCTCTGGCAAATAGACACTTTATTTGTGTAATATCTGATTATACTGTTGAAGGAAGGTAATGAACAGAGCCGGCTGCCGAATGGGACGTAGGTCTGAGGTTTTATTTTGAAATCATTTATTCATCTCTTGAGTGTGAACATTGATAAAATTATTCTTGTGTTTAAGTTCCGCATCTCTGGACCGCTTTCTGTTTACTTCTTCTATCACGACCCCCCAAGCCTAGTCACCTCTGTAGACAGACCCTCGGCAACATGTTATCTGAAGCGGCTGAGCCACCCTGTGACAGTCACACAAGACTGTCTTCTGCCGTCCTCCCTGCAGGAAACTCTAATCCCGCCTCACTGCTTGGTTCCAGTTGAATCAGGCATCATGTGGGGATCTTTCCTGGGAATGACTTACCATTCCCGTCTGGGGTTTTCCCGATTTTCACCTTGCTTTGTCCCCGGACAGTGGGCGGCGGCAGCGACCTGCGTCTGTGGACGGTGAACGGCGATCTGATTGGCCACGTCCACTGCAGGGAGATCATCTGCTCTGTGGCTTTCTCCAACCAGCCGGAGGGTGTGTCTGTCAATGTCATTGCGGGGGGCCTGGAGAACGGGGTGGTCAGGTAAGGAGCCCCTTTGCTTTCAGTCTGTGTAAGAGTATGAAAAACAAAGACCCCCCCCCACCCTACCCCAACTTTGCAAACTCTAAAGTTAAGCAGTGTGGTGGAGGACCTCGAGAGAGCCTGCAGTGTGAACTGCGCAGACATCCTCAAATCTGTATCACGGTGTACGATAATTAGACTGTCTGAAGACACGGACAATGGGGAAAAATATGGAGGGTGTCTTCTGTTAATATTGTATGATTGAGATGCTGGCAGCTAATCTCAGCCAGGCTCTCTCGAGTCGTGAGAGGGGGGCTGTTTTCTGCCAAGCCCGACGTGATGCCCCCCCCCCTTCCTGCTGCAGGCTGTGGAGCACGTGGGACCTGAAGCCCGTCCGGGAGATCACATTCCCCAAGTCCGGCAGGCCCGTCGTCAGGTAGGCCCGCCCGCTTGCGGCAGATCCTGCCTGATGCGTTTGTCATTCTGAATAATCAATGTCGGTTGTCCGCATGGACCTGGCCGGTGTTACCTGCCCGGCCTCACTCTCTACGCTTCCGTGTCTGATCCGCAGCCTGACGTATTCGTGCGACGGACACCACCTGTACACGGCCAACAGCGAGGGCACGGTGATGGCCTGGTGTCGGCGAGACCAGCAGCGTCTCAAGCTGCCCATGTTCTACTCCTTCCTCAGCAGCTATGCTGCTGGCTGACACCCCCCGCCCCCCCCCACCTGCTCGACGTCGCCCTCTAGGGGCGTTCAGACCTCTGTGACGGGGGGGCGGGTGGCTGGGAGGAGGGTGATGCACCAAATCTAGTCAGTCCTCCCCCCACGCAGACCCCAAGCGGACCAGAACTGTGTGCGTTCAGTGATGACAAGGATGTAGTGATGCTTTAATTTGTTTGTATGTGTATTTATATATGACTGACACTAGGGGGAATGATGGTTAAATGCTTAAACCATGGATGCCTCTTCCATTCTGAGTGTTGTTTTGTTTGTGTTTTTTTCAGTATTGCCTTAAAGATGTACTTTTGTTTGTCTGTTTTTCCCTGAGAAGTCTTAAATCATGGTATACGCACTGTCTGTCCCGCTGGTCTTCTGCTTTCTGGCTGGGCCACTGCGGATCGCTAACAGGCCGACCGCATAGATCCGTCACGCCTCACCGGAACCTCCTCAGCATCGTCGACTTCAGTTCTTCTCAGCGCCCCCTGGAGGCTAGGAGGAGACACCGTCCACAATGGCCGGCACTCCCTTCTCTATTAACTGCTTGGAGGCTGCGGGGAAAATTTCAATTAGTCTTGGACCCGCTCCTCAGTGCTTTGTTGGAAATGGAGGTGAGGAAGACTGTGGCCCAAGCCTTAATTTCTGCACCAGGGTGACATGGGTGGAGACTTCCTGATGGGACAGTGGCCTTGAATTAGCTTTGGTCTACAAAACAACGCAAGGGTTCTGTTGCTGTTACTTCTGACCGGATAACGTGAAGCTTATTACTAAACACTTTTTGTTTTGTTTTGTTTTTTTTTTCTTTTTTTACTTTTCAGGTTTTGTTGTCTGTGCTGTGGGATCCTCAGGTTCTTTGGGAGCTCAGCATGAAAACAGTGGGGGGGGGGGGGGCATGGCACATCCTCAGTGTTTTGGACTCACTACACTATACATTACATGCACCCATAATCAGTGTCCAATAATAAATCGCCTTTGCGTCATGTGGCCACGCCACCTACAGGAGGCGCTGTGGCACTGTCGAACCCATCGCATGAATGGAAGAGCCACGTTGTGCGACCCAATCAAAAGATGAATAATAACTGGCAATGTGTGACTCTATTGGTTGTCAGTGTGGTCAGAAATTTAGGGGGAGGGGGCACTTGTAGAGACTGGTTGATAATATCAGTGCAGTGGGACCTATCTCTGCTAGTCTCGCAGGGTATTTGCGAGACTACTTTCTGCTGTAAGGTCCTTAAATGCACGCAGTGCATGTTTTTATCCAGCAATACGGACTCTGTCTATAGCAGCACTGACTGTTTTGCA
This sequence comes from Stomatorhinus ivindoensis, assembly GCA_019775895.2. NCBI lineage: Eukaryota > Metazoa > Chordata > Actinopteri > Osteoglossiformes > Mormyridae > Stomatorhinus > Stomatorhinus ivindoensis. The sequence continues at coordinate 5,381,342 of JABFEB020000060.1, forward strand.
GGGGATGCTGGCGGACGGCCGGATATGTGCGGTCTCAGGGTCACTGGTGGTTTTCCAGAACCTGGCCCATTTAATCAATTACCAGCGCCTGAGTGCATGTTGCACGGCTGCGTACTAAAAAGCCTTAAAAAAAATAAGACAAAAAAATCCCCAGACACCTGAAAAGTAACTGCGGGGGAGAAGGATTAAAATCATATTGTGTGTGTTTACAGAGCTGGCGGTTGTTCAGAGCTCCCTTTTAAGTTGGTAATAAATACGGTAATTACGAAACTGTGTCTTACACTTCGGCATTTCGCTGAAATAAAGTGTTTACGTGAACGGGAGCTCTGGTTCAGCAACCACCACAATTAGCGCTCTTTCTTCGTCTCCTTTTTACAACTTCTGCGGATGGTCTTAGCTAAAGAAGCCTAAATGGTAAAAAAAATTTAAAATAAATACTCTTTCCTCACCGCCCGGAGAGCCTGACAGCTGCATGGTCAAGAGTGGCAGTGGAAGCCGGCGCGCGACCTGCATGGCAGCATGACCCCACGTGTCCGGTCTGGCAGCACGGGGAGGCAATCTCAGAGAGAATATATAGAGACTTTGCGAAGCCCAGGACTTTGGAAATGGATGTGATTCTCCATCAGTTTCCACCTTTGGTATGAATATGACCTTGGCCGTAACTGAGAAGGTCAAAGGATAAATGGACACGTGTTTCTTAATTTTTTTGTACCCATGTATGTACGAAGTGATGGAAAATTAAAATTATTATATATAAATACAAATATGAATATTTAAGAAATGGAACACTGACTGCTTACTTTGCATGTAAATTATAGATTTGGATACAGCGCTACAAAAATGACTGTTTTTGTGTTGAATTCCCCTGGGGAGGCTTGCTGGTTTCACTTGCTATACAAAGCTGGTCAAAAAAAATTTCCATTTGTCACACTAATTGGGTTATGCTCCACCTTTGTGTGCTTTGTCTGATAGTGTCTCTGTCATCGTGCCTGGCTGCGGGAGTCCCCCCCCCCCACTCTCCGTCCTGCGGGACACGGTGCATGTGGCTCTCTGTACCAACTGTACCCCTTATTAGATGCTAATCGGCAGATCTCGCCACACTCGTCAAGCCGCATTTCCAGAGGCCAGCTGTAGACGTGTGCTGTGAGCTGCATTGTTCTTCGGTCATCTGAAACGGTCCCAAGTTTATTTTCCACATTTTACAGAAAAACTTGCAGTAATATGCATGGTTAGCGAGAGGCGACGCGAGAGCCCGTGTCCCCTGTGGCTACTGAGAACCAGTTTAGTGTCGGCTCCTAATCCAATGATGTTGCACGAAACAGGTCGTCAGAGCCCCTCCTGGGAAGACCGAGGTGAGTTTAATGCTCTGCACGGTCTTTATTGGCGAGTCCATCTTCTGTAGAATGCTACCTACGGTTTCTCGTCAGCGCTGATTGCGCGATGGGGCCATAGCCTTTACGAGTTTAAAGGCTTAATGCAGGCAATTAATTCGTAATGTAGATTAAGTGCTAATTAGTGCAATTGGCATGTGGCTTTACAGAGCGGGTCAGAGAGTTCTGGTTTCTGTTGTACAAACATTGCAGTAACAGGGGATTTACTCAGAACTGCCTGACCAGGGAAATATCTGCTGTGTGACTGGCAATATATTGTAGGTAATGAAGTTTTATTATATTTTATTAAGACATAATGAAGCGTGCTTAATTTCTGCCCTTGACTGAGAATACGGAGTCTATAGCACAGACAGGAAGTCGCGGTTTTCTTTGCCCTGTACTGAAGGTAAGTAAAGATATGATCCTGCCAGAAGTGTGCGGGAGAGGAGGATGCAGGAAAGAAACCCACAGCCGTGTGTTTCCGCAGCGATCTCTGCTCGTTAATCGTGTTAAGCAGTCTGCCGTTAATTGACCTGTGCCGCCTTTGACATCAGGGTTAGAGGCATTTAAACATTTGGATGTTTGCCCGGTTGTCAGGTGATTATGACTGATCTCCTGCCCCAAATCCCTTTATGCATCTTCCTGATTGGTTGATATCGCTCACCGAGGGCTGTGAGGGAACCTGGGGGGAGGGGCTCTGATGTCGAGAGCTTCACAGCCTGCGGTGTTTCACTCAAAATAGAAACTCAGGTTTCACGATGGATCAGCCGGGGAGGCTCTGGTGATGTAAAAACCTGGCAAACTGCAGTTCCCACGGCGATCGAGGGAAATTGTTAGTCAATTAGCGCATGTCGATTTCACATTCATTTACTAAATACGGTGGGGGAGAGAGATTTTATCTTTGGTACTGGGTAATGTAAGCATGATGAAATGGTGAGCATGGCCCAGTTTCAGTTGATAATTAGCTAACGTTATGGTGACTGGGGGAGCCTGTTGTTCGGGGGGGGGGATTAGTGAAGCCTTTGTTCCTTCACAGTATCACCGTTTCTAACCCCCCCCCCCCCCCCAGGGTTTAATTCTCATATTGCAGATGGTTGGAGAACCTGGGATCGGCCTTGCTGTCGGGTCCGTCACCTCCGCACTCGAGGTGGGCTGGGCTGGGCTGGGCGCTCACTAGCTCCCCGCGTCTGTCCCGGCGATTCCGATGCCCATCGCGCCAGAATGAATATGTGTGTAAATGTATCTGATTGGCGGTTCCGGGTAGCCCTATGGAGTACGGTTTGGCTCGCTGCGATGCGGAGGGCTGTAATTATGTCAGGCTGAAGCGGGGGGACACACGGGAAACCGCAGGGGCTGCTGTATGCGATGAATACTCCCTTTCTGCTGGAAATTACTAGCTCCATAACCATTAGCACTCAATTTGACAAACAGTTTAACTGGTATATAATTACAGCTCAGCATCAGCTGTCGGCTACTCCGGCACTCTGCCTGTTGTAAGGATTGATGTTCAGTTAAAAAAAAAAAGAAAGAAGTATATTTACAGAGTGTGGATCACTTCCGCTTTTGGAAAGGTGAACCCTGGGGTCCCCGCTGAGTGACATGGCTCCCCCATGGTCCCCGACCGGGGTAGCGAGCTCTTGGTTTCCGTTGTATTCAGCCCAGGTTTAGCAAGTATAAAATGCGGATGAGCTAATGTAGATGAAAGCCCCTATGCTTACATTTCGGCTGCTGAAGAGATCGGGGTCCTGTTGGTTGCCATGGCGAGGACAGGGCCTCTCGGCTCCTTCATCCTCCCTCTCCTGCAGGGCCCTCCTTGCCCCCGCGGTCTCACTCGCGCCTCCCAGTTGATGCCGGCAGAAGCCGAGGTCACACAACTGAAGCCTGGATACCTAAAGGCACGACAGCGGCGTCCTGATCTTTCCCACTGGAGGTCACCATGACGACAGTATCTCTCAGACGCGGGGGGGCGGCTCTTCCTCTCGTGCCAGTCAGCCGGGAATAATAAGCACAGCGGTCTGAGTGCTTGTGACTGACGCCGCACTTCCTGTAATAAGCTGTCGCCGCTGGCTCCTCCTCTGCGGAGGCCCCGTCAAACTCCCACTCGCCGCAGACGCCCAGTGCCGGTGTCAGGCTCCGCTCCCCGCGCACCCGAGTCGGCTCGGGTTTCCGTCCGCGGCAGGTTCTCCGGCGGAGGCCTGCCAACTTTAGCCTCCGTGACTCATCCTTCGTTCCACGAGCACCGCTGCCCACGGTTCCACAGCC
>JABFEB020000060.1:5385331-5395768 GCA_019775895.2 Stomatorhinus ivindoensis
CTCCAGTGCCGCTGTTTGGCCCGTCAAAGCCCCTCACTCTCGTTTACTTTCACACGAGCTGACAAGTTGGGTGTTTGTGTTCGTGTCACATTTCGGGCTTCTCTCTTATTTCCTCTCCAATTTCTCTGAGAATTTGGGCCGCCTGGGGGGTTTTGACGGAGCCTGTCTCGGGCAAAGCGTATCCACATTGCGCTGTGCTTGGAAATGTCCTCCAGCGTTTCAGAGAAGGTCAGTGGATTCAGGGAGGGCGGGAGTGCAGTCGATGCGGAGTCGAGGAACTCTTGTTAACACCGTAGTTACGTGACTACCTGTCCCACGTGCTAATTAGAGAGTTTCTCACTGAGCTTGGTATTGGTCATTGCTGGTGCTGTGATTCTGTGCCATTGGGCCACGGATTTAGGCTTTCCCGTCAGATGCCTTGCAGTGGGTTATTTTTGCACAGCTTGTGGAATGTTTGCCAGATATAGCCGAGAAGGGCCCCAGCAGTGCTTCCCGGTAATTAGAAGTGACCACGTAACGTGATGGTTGCTGGTTCACGTCCCATGAGTGGTTGAACTGTTATCCTCTTAGCCGGAATGACTCCACAGTGACTATGGCCGTGATCGGAAGGTTGCCAGTTCAAATCCCGGAGTCGGCAAAGTGTTTTCACCGTCGAGCTCCTGAGCAAGGCCTTTAACCCCTGCTTTCACAAAGAATGTTGCTATAGATAAAGTGTCCTGGAATATAGACTTAAAGGGGGGGGGGGCTTTAATGTCCTGCTTTGAGTGGCGTCACCACTTGAAAATACAGTGTAGCTAAACCGGGGGTTCAAGGCTATTGTTCTCCACGCTGAAGGGACCCCCAGAATCTGTGATGGAGGGGTTATGTGGAGGGGCGGTATCTCATGAACAGGAGGAATCGGGGCTGACTTTTTGCGGAAAGAAGCTAATTGAGATTTGCATAAGCCCCTATTGGGAGCCTCCAACAGGCACAATTACTCAGAAGCACTCGAAACCGCGAAAGGAGAATGATTATGTTCGCATCATTCGGGCGCATTTCATAGTGTGCTTAGCCGGTGTGAAGCCCCTGAAAAGGAATGAACGGGAGAGTGTTTTGGCTTCATAAACTAAGCCCTTAAACATTTTCTCATGCATTTTTTAATGCTCTTAAGAGGAACGGAGTTGAGCCAAGCGAACCGGACCTGACTGTCTGCCACGTCGTCTCCCGATCTATCTAAAAATACCACGATAAAGAGGCAGCGAACTGGGTGATACACTGTAGTGGTATAAAAAAAATTAGGAATCAACATGTAGTTTTCGCTGCTGCTTTGTGAATTATATGGATGCCAGAAATAGCTGTGGAGTATAGTTCCACATTCTAGCAGCCAATAATGCCACATGTTTATTTAGCCATTTTCGGATGTGTATCGTCCCCTGATTTTTAGAGCCAGGCTTCCTAGTGAGTTTGCCTCTGTCGTCTCTGTATCGACCGGCCTGACCTGCCCTGACTCGGCCTGCCTGACCTGCCCTGACTCAGCCTGCCTGTGGTGTGGCCCCGCAGCTCTGAGGGTCCTCTGCAGCCCCAGATTATTGGCAGTGCATCACCAGGTCGGCCCGAATCCTCTCGTCGACACACGCTTCACTTGGACACATCCAGGTCTGTCTGTTCTGTGACGCCTGCTGCTGCCGGATGTCTAGGGACAGGAAACTACCTGAAAGCTGCTACATTTCAGCACTAACGCCACCCTCCCTACTCCCAAAAAAAAAGTGAACGCTGGAATCGTAAGACTGTGTTTAGTCCCTATGACACTTTAATGTGATGCAAATGTAACCCGCTCCATAGCTTATTCGGGTGAAGGACAGTTTGAAGTGCGTACAGTAAATTTATTTTTAGCTTGATAAACTTCACAGTCTGCGTTGCAGGGATATTTTGAGTCTGTTACTCTGAACATAATGCTGGGAGTCTGAGAGATGTTCCGTTTATAAACACAATAAGCCGGTAGACTGCTGAGCCAAGGAAAGTATTACACTTTATCCATATCAGCTGGCATCCCTGAGATTTTTATTATTTGCAGTCAATTTATCTAGTTAGAACTTAATTAGTATTTATGTCTGATTTTTACATTAATGTAAGGTCATGAAAAAACTGCACGCCATGATTTTTAATTTCCTGCTAATGTGTTACCATCTGGCTACATATGTGGGGATAGATGGATGGATCGTCAAATGATAGCTGTGTGTGTGTGTGTGTGTGTAATATATACAGATATGTATTACATGATGACGATGCAACTAAAAGATGAATGCAACTTAAATTCTTTCTGGCAATACTGTTTAAAAAAATAGGGTCATTGCGAATTTAACGTTTGTCATGGCCTCTTTTGGTGACATCGGGTGTGTTATATCGCAGAGTTTGAATATTTCAGCGTGGCTGACATTATAACTTTGGCACATAGTGATACCGGACATTTGACCTCGGACCCCTGCAGCTGACCCGGCTCCTCCTAACGGTCCTGTTAGCGGCTGGGCGCGCGCTCCATGCGCGCAGACAGGTGGGTTGACTAGAGCGCGCTGCAGAAAGTAACCCCAGTGCGCCCCGTTCGCCCTGCTGCAATCCAGCATCTGATGAGAAAGAGGGTTTTATTCGCGAGGAGCTCGCAGACCCCGCGCGGTTGTCTTGGAGACCGACTTGTGTCCTTGCACAGCGCCACCGTGCATTGTTCTGCGGGAAGCTTTCATTCGCGTCCCTCGACACAAAGCCGGGGGCCACTGCAGCCGCGCTATGGCATCGTGCGGCTGATGATTACGTCAGCCTGACTAGAGCCGTCGAGGCGTCCCTGGCTTCTCCTCCGCGCTGCCACCGAGCCCCATCCGTACGCTCCGCTCCAGAAAACTGTGGGAGGACCCGACTCCGAACCTCGGGCTCAGGGCCATTTCTAATGCTCATCTGTCAGGACGCTACGCTGGCGTAAGCTCATGTTTAATACTGCAAAACGAGGAATCTAAATGTCTGTTTTCATCATCACACATACATTTTAACTACCAGTAGGTTTTTAAATAAAATATGACTGCATTACTTGATATATTTATATAGCCCATGTTTCAAAATGTGAACTGCACTTTGATTAAGGTGTCTGTTTAGATGGGCTGTGGCTCAAGCAATGACAAATTTAAGTATGAAGCTTTAATTTATAAAATCTTTGAATGTCCCACCACTACCCTGTATTGAAAAATCTGTGTTTGTTTTCCCTGACGTGCAACTTTTCAAATAGGAAAAACACTAACCCTATCTCCTAATCTCATACCTCGTTACTATTTTGATGAATGCAAACAGACACTGAACACAACACAACTCACTGATGTAAAATGCTTTTCTTGTTTTTGAATGTTTCTCTCATTTGTACCCTTTGGAAAGACTAAGAACCATGATGAAAGGTCTGGTGTTGGCTTGGAACCCAATGGGTGTTCATAAGTAAATGAAAATCGAGTAATTTTAATAAAAGACTAACTATCTCCACTCGTCACCGTCATCTCTCAAAATTCTGTAAATCAATATTCACTGCCGATTGCAGAAATCTGTCTGTTTGGGGAAATTCTGACCCCAAGCGGAACTTCTTTAAACGACAAGTCGATTACGGTCAATACAGTTTTTTTTTAGCAAATCTGTATAAAGTGACAGCTCTAGAGTCATCACCGTCGGCTCATTTTTAACATGTTACACTTGTTTAATGTGGGGAAAATCCGTGTGCTATTTTAAATGAATGCTTGTAAATGGGAACTGATTAACAGGGACTAACGGGTTAACTTTTTGTTGCAAAGTACCCGCAAGCCCCCCTAGCAGCCTCTCGATTGACAGGCTCCGAAATACACTTGCGGCTCTAGGTGTCTCCGGTGCCGACTTCAAGCCCCAGGAAGCTTAGCGAAGCCGCCCCGCCGCTTCCAATTGGCTGCGTGGTGGTCGGGAGGCTCGCGTCGCCCGCAGGAGGCGGACACGGGACGGGAGTCGGAGAGCATCGCTTTCGGAAGCGCAGTTATGCTTTTTGGAGGCGCTCCGCCGAGTGCCTCTTTGCAGACGGCCTGTCCAGCGCGGGGGTCCCACCGCCAGGAGCCCGTCCATGCGAAGTCTAGCATTGCTGCTGTGTCCGTGTGCCGTCGCCGTTGTGCTGCATCTCTGGCTGCTGGCGAACAGAGCCGCCTTCTTCTTGGATTTGCAGGATTCAGGTATATGTCTCGTGCAGTTTCCCTAACTTTTCTCTGTTATCGCGAGCGGGGCCCGATTATGCTCCGGTTTCTTGTCCCTTTAAGGTATTTCTGCATCGCTTTGCGATGATATGTATAAGACTTTGCATTTCAAACGAAACAATCCCAAACTGCAGCTTTTCGCAACGGATGTAAAGATACGCGCATCTCTGGTTCGGTGGGGCATTTGTCGGCTGACGGCAAGCTGTGTTTCAGTCCATATTCTTATCAGAGATGACAGCTCTATAATTGAATTTATTTAGCACCGCGCCTTAGTGATACGTGTTGTAATCCTACGATGGATTGTTATACTTGGCAGAACGGGGTAAGTTGGGTTTTAAGCGGCTTTAATTACTCCGCTATACACCAGGTACCGGAGGGATACGTCTCGTTGAGCCGGCGATACGGGTTGCTGTACTGTTATTTCCCCCTTGGAACCGCCTACTTTACATGGATCGTCAGGCATCTGAATTGTGATTTTTTTTCTGTCCCCAGATGCTGTGTAATTAGGGCTCCTTCTGCGATCTTGTAAAACCACGGCGTTTCCCAGTTTGCCACCTGCAACACAGGGCTGTCAGTTCTGTCAGGGAGACGCATGAACCCTCTCTCTCCTTAAATGCTTTCAATCGGACAGATCAGCAGCTGCGGGCCCCTGAAGTTCTGGTCGGAGTTCTGTCGGCGCGTCACCACCATGCGCTAAGAGCCGCGATAAGGGACACCTGGCTGGGGTACCTCAGGGACCATCCCCAGTTCCGACAGCGGTGCGTAATCGACAAGGTTAAAAGTACAATCCAGCATGTTGTTTGTTCTATCGTTATATGAACTGCATCCATTTGCGCGTTTATGGAGCACGTGTCCTTTTCCTGGACTGGACCTGTTACGGCTGTCTGACCATGTCCGGCACCTCCGGACCGTAGGGTGCAGGTGAAATTCATCGTCGGCAGACATGGTTGCGCCATACCCGAGGAGGACCTGGAGGACCCGTACTCGTGCACCCTGCTGAACATCACCGAACCCGGTAAGGTTAACGCCCCCCCCCTTTATAGCAGTCCTTCATTGTTAGGCAGGAAATTACCCTTCACAAGCACCGATCACCGGTGAAATGTCATGTTTACAACGTGTCATTTTGAATGTCTAATACACCTTTTGCATGCCTTTCCTGGGCGGCAGGCAGTGCTGCGCGACTCAGCGCGTTAAAACGCAATTACGCTTTTAGCTCTGAATTCAGGTCAGCGCGCCCGCTAAGTGGACGATTAATTGGCAGCGAGCGCTGCTCCTCTCTGCGGAGGGAAGCGCCGTTTCTTGTTTTTTTTTTTTATTGTGCTGACGAGACTTTACAAACGAGCATTTCAATTAGCCTCCAAGTTCAGAGAACGACTCCCGGCATCGAGGCTTCATTTCTGTCACTCCCTGCAAGTTCAGAACATCTGCTGTGGGGATGCTCACCTAGAGAGCATTACTGCTTAATCGCTTCTTGCCTGCGGAAAAGGGAAGTTTTTATTTTTCCGTAAGCCGTAAAATAGAACGTAGCCTCCCTTTAACGGCCTTGTACTTCCCATTGATCTCCTGGGTAATAAACTGTTCTTTTCCTAATTAAGAAGTCCCCCCCTCCCCTGCTGAGATGAGTCTGCCTTTAGACAGGAAGCTCCCACCCCCAGGATGAGAAGTGCTTTGGAGTGCTGACGCCAGGAATAATGTGGAACGTGCCCATATGCCTGTCTTTTGTAAATGAAGCCCCCCCCCCCCCCCCCTGTGATCTTAGATCAGCAGGGGTGAGGCATTGTCAGCTTGGCAATGAAGGCGTGGCAGTGATGGATCAGGGATTCTGGGAATGGGGTGGGGGTAAGGGGGGGGGCATTGACAGGTGTTGGCTCTGGCTAGCAGCAGATTCGCAGGAGTTGGAGGTCCTCACCGTGCAGCACGGCCGTGCTCTCGGTCCTTCCGACGTCTCCGTGATCAGCTTGGACTTCAAGGTGCTGCACCCCCTGGTGGTCACACGCCTGGGCGTCTTCCCGGACGGCCCCGCCCAGGAGCTCCACGGCAACATCACCGTCAAGCTTTTCCAGGTGGACCAGGAGGTGAGTGGCGCTGCGGTAACGAGGCACATTGCATGACCCTATTCTGACCGGCAGGAGAGAGGACCGCGTCTAGGCCGGCATATCACAGACGGTGCAGGCTCCGCTCAGTTAGCGGCTGTAGAGTAAATTCCCATCTAGCTATCGACTGGTAAAAGAAAGAAAATAACAGCGAAGCAGAAGTCAGCCCATCCTGCAGCCAAGGAGACCTGAGAGGGCCTGTCTTCAGTTTCCGTGCTCTTTGGTGCCCCCTGCAGGAACCTGTGGTGACAGCTCGCTTCAGTGCCATCAGCACAGGCACCAATGTGAACGGATTGTGGTACAAGCCGGTGGAGCAATTCATCCTGCCACGGGTAGGAGGGGGTCAGCAGCCGCGGCACCTCGGAAAGCGGAGTCTAGGCCCGTTGGGTTTAATGAATAGCCTGAGCCGACCAGCTAGAGTCGGAGCAGCCTGTTCCATTTACGCCAGATTGAACTAACGGCATGTTGTTGGATGTCTGTCACAGGGATGGGTCTTTATATTCCTAGATCTCTTGACACCAGTTTAATGTTCTGCAAACACAGCTGCCTGTGGTAATTGGCCGACATGTTGAAGGCTCAGGAAGTGTGGTGGGATGGCGGCATCCCATAAACCGCCACATCTTGCCGCGTTGTTTCTCTAGGGCTTTGAGGGCTCGCTGGTGTGGGAGAGCCTGGACTCCACCAGTCTGACCACGGTGGACATTTCCAGGGTGCGGCTCAACACCGGCGGGGGGGTGCTGAGGTTGTCCGCGGTAAGGGCGGGACGTGCGTGACATGACGGGGGGAGGGTGTGCAGCCCGACGGCAATGGGGAAAGTGAGATTAACAGGTGACTTTAAGGTTGAAGCCGGATGGGGTGGTGCAAATGGAACGGACCATTTTTTTGGCAGGTGGGGGTGGAATGAAAGGAGCAAAAAAAAAGACGACCCAGGAGTTTTTGGTTTAAAATGTAAACAAACCCGAAAACAAGTATTTCAAAATTTTGCAATAGTCAAATCTCTCATATTTCAGTTGGTTTTGTTTTTACTGATGTTTATTTAAATGTGACATAGTGGAATGAGGCGTGTTCAGTTTGTGTCAGATACGCAGCGCGGAGGCTAAGGGGTGCGTGATGCGTGGCAGGTGGAGGAAGGCACGCTGCCTCACAGGAGTGCCCGTGGTCGGCCGGGACTCGCCGGAGGATTCACCTTCACCATATATGGTAATAGTGCGGTGCTGGGACAGAGATGGGGCCAATCGCGAGAACTGGGTGATCCCGGGCCAAACCATGACACTGGCAGATTGGGGTGAGCATTTCATTGGTAGGTGCCGTCTTAACCTCTGAACTCCGCTAGATGTGGAGGCTCTGTCAGAGATGCTGCGGGGCCGCACGGCCCGCCGAGAGCGGCACGCGGCCAGGCTGGAGGAGGACGGCGAGGCGCTGGAACGGGAGAGCCGTCGGCACGGCGACATCGTCTTCGTCGACGTGGTGGACACCTACCGGAACGTTCCGTCTAAGCTGTTGCAGTTTTACAAGTGGTACGCGACCAGTGGAGACTCTCCTTCACGTGACTTGGGCTTTCCGAGTTGATTTCGGTTTTTAATCAAAGTGACCGCTCGCACTCTGATAGGTCAGTGAGAAGGGCTGACTTCAGCCTTTTCCTGAAGACGGATGATGATTGCTATATCGACGTGGACGCCGTCCTAATGAAGATAGACCGAAAGCAACTGAAGCGGAACAATTTCTGGTGGGGAAAGTGAGTATGAGCTTTACTTTTTCTGGAGTGTGTGTGTGTGTGGATTCCCCCATGCCTGTTCGCCCCCCCAATCATGCTCGCCACACAGTTTCAGGCAGAGCTGGGCGGTGGACCGCGTCGGCAAGTGGCAGGAGCTGGAGTATGCCAGCCCCGCCTACCCCGCCTTCGCCTGCGGCTCGGGCTACGTCGTCTCCAGGGACCTCGTTCAGTGGCTGGCCGACAACGGCGATAAACTCAAGGCCTACCAGGTAGCTGCCGCCCTGGCAGAGGGAAACCATTGCAAAACCGGTATTTAGTGGTAGACGCGGGAGTAAATCAACACGGAGTTACGGTCTCCCCCCGCAGGGTGAAGACGTCAGCATGGGGATATGGATGGCTGCTGTGGGACCCCAGAAATACCAGGTAGATTTAACGGCTCCGCACACTTAACGACACGCGCTGGGCCTGAAGTAACCAGTCCCCTTAGATAAAATGTGGCCCTTCGTCTGCGTGCACAAGTGCTGCGACGAGAAGCGGTGAAGACAGCAGCCACTTGTCCTTGTCCTCCACTTTTGGCTGCGGCCATCATTTTTTTTGTGCATTTCATAAAAAAAAAAAAAAATTTTAAATAAATTTTGCTTCTGGTGGCTGCAGCGGCTCAGCGGCTGTGCCGATTGTCTCCACAGGACCCCGGCTGGCTGTGCGAGAAGGACTGCCAGCAGGATATGCTGTCCTCGCCCCAGCACTCTGCCCAGGAGCTGCGATCCATGTGGGCCTGGAGGACGGCGTGTGGCGACGCCTGCGGCTGCCCCGGGGCCCGGCCCTGAGCGGCAGGGACACCGGCGCCGGCTGGGGTCTGTGGAGATCCATTCATCACCCTGATCCAGAGGCTCGTCTGGCGACCGGCCCCGTGACATCAAAACCCAGAATGACTGACTGGCTGGTTCCGTTCTTTATTTCAATTCCTTCCTTACATCTCCTAGATCACAGCCTCTTAAACCGCTCCTACAGGAACCCCAGACACCCCGCACATGGGAGATGTGAGCACCAGCGTGGCTGAGGAAGGAACCAGCAGGATAGCAAAATCAAACGGAATGGCTGGGTGTCCCCTAGGGGAGGTTTAAAAACAACACACCAAGGGGGTGGGGGTGTTTTAAGATGACAAACACTACCCTCCAAGACATGCCAGGAGTGATTTCACACAGACAGCTGCCCCATAGGGACTTTGCAGTACAGAAAGCAAGACGCTGGCGGCTGCTGCAGATGAGATTAGCTCGTCCTTTACGTCAGAATCTGAGGCTGAACCCATGCGAGCTGCAGTGTGAGACTCGTAATCTCGCCGGAACAGACGCAAGTATATATAAAAGTTTAATTTTCAGTACTTCTGTGATGCGCATCCCACAAGTGGCGGCGGCTGCAGCGTCGGACGTCCTCCTGACAGGTGGCTGCCCCGCCCCTTTTCAGCGTCTCTGTTTGCTAGATGCTTTTATACCATCTGTGAATAAGGACGCCGCTGCCTCGTCTGATCCCCTTCCGCCACGAAAAGTAGTCCCGTTTCTTGTAGACTGGTTGTCGTAGACGTTCCTCACAGCAGGCTGCAAGCAATTCAAATGCACAGGTGATTCAGTATTGTATAAATATTCCATTGAAATATTAAGATTATGAAAAACTATTTAATCCTGATATTTAGCATATACATAGCCATGCTACTCTTGACATTAACAATAGTGTTTTTTAATAAAACCGCAGCACCGAGTGAACCAGATTATTCTTTGTTTCAAAACTTGAACAGTAACGTTAATCCATTTTAAAAGGTGTGATGGGAAATCTGGATATTAAAGCTAATAACGTCCGCAGCACTCGTCACCACCTAGTGGTGACATTTCATTGCACAATATCCTTCCCTGGTGCCTGTCAAGCATTTGAATATCTTTCCATACATTAAGAACAGCAGAAACGCTTCCTGTATTCATTTAAAACTTTGGGTGCTGAAAATCTGAAGCAAGTCTCACTAAATTAACATTTTTTTTTGTATAATTGTATATTCTTGGAATCCTTACCCAGTGTCAAGATCAATCAGAAATAGGGGAAAATATTAAAACACTGACTCTCCCTTCCTGAAGTATGAGAGACAATCCATTGAAGTAGTTTAAGCAGTTAAAGCAGCTTAGTTTGAGTGGCTGGCTGGTTGTCACTCCCAGCCACCGAGACAATGCAGTGATCACATTTAACACATGACAAGAAATAGCCGTCGCAGTAAAAACCGAAACGCATGGCCAATTCTCAGGACTCGTAACATCCTGTCACCTTGCTGAAATCCATCCAGCCGCTTCTGTTTGCCTTTGACAAGCACTATAAAAAAAAAAAAAAAAAACTACAAAAATACAAAAAAAAGCACCACACAGGACAG
>JABFEB020000060.1:5438297-5450697 GCA_019775895.2 Stomatorhinus ivindoensis
AAAGCTTACAAAAGCACCCCCCCCCCCCAGTGGCGATAAAAATGGATAGTATATGTTTAGCAGTTTATATGGAAGTATTTAAAAAGCAGTCCATAAACCATGAATTTATGTAGGAAAAGTGTAGTGTTGCGGGAGTGAGAGTCAGCCAATGAGGAGAAGGGGAGGGCGGGACTAGGGTGGAGCTGGAGCAAGGATAGGGTGCAGGCTGATGACCCCATTGTGGCCTTTTAGACAGGGAGCAAGGTTGGGTGCCATGAGGGTGGGTTGGGGGGTGTGGGTGTGCCAGAAGGTGCCCAACTGTCTTTCTTGCAGGGATGACAGCAGTCAGGAGGGGGAAGGGGAGGAGTTTGAGTGTTACCCCCCAGGGATGAAGGTGCAGGTGAGGTATGGGCGAGGCCGCAGTCTGAAGACGTACGAGGCCACTGTGAAAGAGTCAGACCTGGAGGGGGGAGAACTGCTCTACCTGGTGCACTACTGTGGCTGGAACGTCAGGTAAGGCAGCACCTGGGGGTCTCTTTACGCTGCTCGTCTCTGTGCACCCGCAGGGGTTACCTTCAGACAGGACCCCCCCCCCCCCTTAAGCACACCTCCCTTAAGCACTTCCTCGTTTCCTACTGAAAGCAGGCTGAAATTAATCCCTGTTGCCCTCTACTGGTCAAAAAGGAACATTGAAAAATGGCTGACTGTTCATTATTTCTTCTCTTCATCTTCATTAAGAAATCCTGATGCTTTCACTTGACCCCTTCAGTTCTCATTGTATATGGAAAGCTTCACTTCATTTGAGCATTTCTCCGCAGTTCTGCACAGAGAGGCCACCCTTCACGCCGTTCACATAGTTAGAGGCAGTATTTGTGTGCTGGCAGATGATTTGGAGTCGAGGGAGTGCGATGTGCGCTGTCTGTCGGTCAGCTGTCTTCCTCTGATTCGGTTACGCCGCCTGCTTCTGTTCAGAAGTATCGATGGGAATCGGCTTCTCTGCTTTGTTGTCTTTTGTCGTTGTCTCGGTGCCTCTGATCTTAGCGGTTTGACCAAATAAGGTTATAAAATCTGACTTTCCTATACGCGACTCCTGAAAAGATTTAGGGTAAAAGCTTTACTGCGTTTTTTTCCTTTGAGCGGGTACCTTACTGTTTTGCTTGTCTTTCACTTGTCCTAGATTCAGGGTACAAATGAAGGTCCCTTTTAAAGATTGGCAAACTTTCGGTCTCTTATACAGCTCTCTTCCGGCCACGTTTTCATTCTTTTCACAAGTGCTCAGTGGTCTGGACTGGACCATTGAACCACTTGATCGTGTTCCTTGGCGTGTGACAACTTTGATTGCATGTACCTGAGTTTGATGCATGGGTCGATTTCCGCCATGGAGCATGTTCTGTCGTGTTGACTGATCCCATCCTGCGCCTTCTGTCCTCCAATTAGATATGACGAATGGATAAAGGCAGACAAGATCGTGCGGCCAGCCAATAAGAACGTGCCAAAAGTGAAGCACCGGAAAAAAATCAAGGTAGGCCATGTAGAGGTAGACATTTAATGAAAGGGCTTATTTTGCATGTTCAACAAGATATCAGTCAGCCGTTCAGTTGGCCATGGACCTAATGCGTCTGCTCCCTGCATGGGACCCCCCCACAGAACAAAAGTGAAAGAGACAGGCTGGAGAGAATGTCCGACAGGGAGGACTCCGCTCCACCCAAACCCAGTGCCGCTCATGATGGCTTCTCCAAGCCGGAAGCCGACTGTGAGAAAGGGGCGGATTCGTCTCCGGTGAAGGATGGCGACACTTCCTCTGCCGCCAACGGGCTGAACGGTAATCTCCACGGCCGGACGCGGTGCAAATATGTCTGATGAGGCACCGGAAGAGGCCCGGCTTAAGTCGCTGGATGATGGTTTTTAACGCATTTTTTTAAAATGTGCATCTGTTGTAGCCTCTGGAATCTCCACAGATGAGAGCGACCGAGAGGATGAGGAAGACGGGAGGGAGGCCCTGCGCGACTCTGGCCCCCCCCAGGAAGGGTGCAGGCCAGCTGGCTCTCCTGGACCGGAAGCAGAGATCTGCACCCGGAAACGGAAGGCAGAAAGTCCTGGGGAACGTCTACAGCGGAGCCATCCCAAGAGCAGCGCCAGGGGCCGCACTGTGGAGTGGCTGCCCACTGGCTCCCCCAAGAGGCCCGAGGACGGTACTGCAGCTCCCGGAGCAGAGGGCGATGCCACATCCGGCACAAGTAGCAGCTCAGAGGATGAGGGGGGTGCTCCTGGTGAGGCCCAAGATGGGGAACAGGCTCGTCCCAAAGCCAAGGTCTCACCATCCAAGAAATACAACGGGCTAAAAGAGAAGGAGAAAGGCAGCCGTGCCTCTGGGTTCTGGGAGGTTCCGGAGAAGCGGGCCAAGGTGTCACAGGGTGCAGACGAGAGGGTCTCCGCCGGGGGCCGGCCCAAGGGCCAGAAGGACGTCTGGTCCAGCATCCAGGGCCAGTGGCCCAAAAAAAAACTGAAGGAGCTGTTCTCCGACTCGGACACAGAGGTGGCCAACTCGCCCCCACCGGCCCACCCCGCCCCCGAGGAGCCGAAGGCCGAGCGGGGGCACGTGAACATTCCCGCCGGGGAGGAGGAGAGGCAGGAGCCGGAGAGGACCCAGGAGTTTCCCAGCAGCGGCAGCAACTCCGTACTCAACACCCCCCCCACCACCCCCGAGTCCCCTTCCCTGGCAGCCAACGGTGGTAGCGATACCACGGAGGCCCCCAAACGGACCCAGGAGCGCACCCCTCCCCCACCACCGCTGCCCTCACTGGCCGCTGACCCACCCGTCGTCCCGTCTCCGTCGCAGCCCACACAGGAGGAGAGCGTGGGGGGGCGCAGCGAGACGGACAGCACGGTAGAGGTGGAAAGCCTTGGTGGGGAGCTGCAGGAGTTGCCCCGGGAGGAGGCGGCCGGGTCCCCCTGCACAGCCTTCGATGGCAGCCTGTCCTGCAACAGCAGCAGCAGCAGCAGCCAACTGGAAGGAGAGCAAGAGGTCAAAGGTCAGTGTGGAAGCATGCTCTTGGATTTAGCTGACTTTGTCATAATTTGAACATTCGTTAAAAATTTGTTATAATGAATTGAAGCGTCTTAGAATTCGTAATGGTAATTTCATTAAAATAATTGTAAAATGATGCGTTGATTTATAATACTGATGTTGACACATTTTCAGCATCGACGTCGTCGACTACGTCGACTAACCGCGGCAGCCCTAAACGCGACACTCCGCTGGTGGCGGGGGACGCAGTCTCACCTTTGGATTATCTTCGTCGGTGTCCAGTGGTGTCGGGGGGGCAGAAACGCCAGAAGAACCCAGAAGAGGGCGACCCGGTGAAGAGACACAAACGCAGCCACAAGGGCACCAACGTGCATCCGAAGAAGGGCCGGAAAACGGGTGAGAGGAAAGGATGCAGGCTGCAAGGCCCAAGCGCGTTCTCTCGTGCGTCATGGCCGCCGCGTGTCATTTGTGTACCTGCGCGAGGAAGCGCCGGTTCGCCTTGGGGGCAGTATGGTCAACCTCTGTCATTGGGATTTGTGATTATATACGGGACAGTTTAATATTAAAGTAGCATCTGATTGATTTTTCAGGACGAGTGACCAGCGGCGAAGTAGCAGTATTAAGTGGAGCGATTGATGGAATATAGAAAAATGCAAAATTAACAAAAATAGCAATATGCTGTGGAGGCAGCAAGTGTTCAGAATTTTATTCCACGACTTCATACTAACAAACGCGACTGGATATGAAGGAGCTGACCAAGATGGTTTTCAGTTACTCTCCCCTGGTGGACATAACTTTTAATTCTCCAGATTGATGTAAACTACACGTACAAGTATGAGTAGCGACACTGTGTGTATTGCAACTGTCGAGTATAAATTGGCTCTAAGGAGTTGGCGGCACTTTGTAGCAGTCAAGCTGATAGGCTGGAGACCAGTGTCAATCATGCTTATTCCCTTCTCATTGGCCCACAGCACCCAGCAGTGACAGTGAGGACCAGTCCACCAATGAAAACGGCGCCAAATCTCCTGCCTCAAAGGCTCCCGGAAGGACGCCCCCTTCTGGCCACAAATACCACAAACATGGGGATCCGGATCACCAACATCAGCATCGGGAACAGCAGAGTCGCTCACCACGTGTGTACAAATGGAGCTTTCAGATGTGTGAGTGTCACTGACCCCCTACAGTACCCAGCTAGTCAAGCAGAACAAAACTTAATGCATTTTAGAGCTTCAGGATCTGCTAGGTTTAATGTGTAGCTTTTTTCCCTTTTAACAGTTCTTGATGGAAATGTAGTACTTGATCATAATCATAATGTAGGTTGTAGGTTCACTGCTATACACCGGTAGAGGCAGGGCAGTCGTGTGACTTGTGTCTTTGCCATGTCCTCCGCCCCAGCCGACCTGGAGAAAATGAGCAGCTTGGAGAGGATCTCCTTCCTGCAGGAGAAGCTGCAGGACATTCGCAACCACTACCTCTCGCTCAAGTCGGAGGTGGCGTCCATAGACCGGCGACGAAAGCGTTTAAAGAAGAAAGACCGAGAAAGTGAGTCATCCGCCCTTCCTCTGTCCTGATTGGCTCTTTGCATATCGCTTTTATTTGTTTTTCCTCTGTCTAACCTATTCTTTCAGGATCTTTCCCTGACTGTTTAGGTTTTAAGGGAAAGGGCGATATTGTGGAAAAGCTTCGCGTTATACCCAGTTCATCCCTATATACTTAAAAATTAGCTAAACCAGGTTTGACACTGGATCCCCACATAGAAATATGCTACCATCAGAACTTACATCCAGGTTTTACTGCCATCCTGCATGCCAACACTCATATATCAGTGTTTCCGTCACTTCAGCTATCTTTTATTTCTGAATTTTTTGGCCTAATTACAAATTTATAAGGTGACAGAGGTGATAAGTGGCTTCCTGCCGATGTCTCTGCGTCCTCCAGGTGCCGTAGCCGCCTCCTCGTCCTCGTCGCCTTCCTCTAGCTCGCTGACTGCGGCTGTCATGCTGACTCTGGCTGACCCACCCGTGGCCAGACCCGCACAGAACTCTGGGATGTCGGTGGAGTGTAGGTGACACAACATCCGGTGACCCAGAAAACTCAGCAAATGAACGACAGGCACTATATATATATATATATATATATATTTTTTTTTTGTATTGACAACTGTTTTTCTTTTTGGCAAGCTAACTGCACTTAAGTGCACTTTCATGAAGGGAGCTGGGAAAACGCAACAATGGACTTGCCGTGTCTTGGTGAAAAAGACATTTAAGTTGTTTTCTCAGAGCAATAATTGTTTTCACCTTGGTTGTGTTTTGAGGTCGGGGGGAGGGGTCCTTCCTGTAGTGTGTCCATCAACTGTAATATTTTGCGTTTACATGTGACGCGTTAAATGTGACCGCTGAAAAGTATCCACCCCTTACCCTGTTCAGTAGCTTATCTTCTGAACATCCTCGTGTCCTGTGAGTGAAAGGTACACGCTATGTCCATCAAGCAAAGCTGAGCTGAAAAAAAAACAGAAATACCCCCAGAACATTACGGGTGGGGTTCCCCCACCCTGCCATAGAGGTTTTTGTTATTATTATTATTATTATTAAAATAATAAAGCTGTAAGACCTTGAGCTACAGAGGTACCCTGTAACCTCATTGTCAGATGAACGTCAGAGTGATACTCCTGTGCCTTGTTGCTCTTCTCGGGCACTTTGATAGACGACACAGTGGCGCCCACCTGGCCCCGTTGTGAGCATGTTGGGTCCAGCACTGGCGGAAGACTCCCAGGAAATTAACTTCCTGTTTACAGATGACAGAAGATCCTCCCGTCAGCAGCTGAGAGATGTGAAAAGGGCTCTTTAAAGTATTCGGTGATGACCTGTATCTCTCGGAACATCCCTCAAAGGTTCATTGGTGATGAAGCTCACCTTCAAAATAGAAATGGAAAGAAATTGCACTTTAAGAAATGAGAGTAAATGTATTTTGCTACTGAATATGAATATACCAGTAAGAGGGATTTTCAAAGAGAAGTCTCACTTAACAGTGACTGTAAATGCACTACAGTGGAAAATAAACTTAATCACGGTTCGGTATAAACCCTAAAATGAAGGCCCCAGTTTTGTAGTTTCATTGTCTTCCCAATGATATTTTCACCCCATGTTTTGCTTATTGGCCTACTTTCGTGCAGCCTAACAAATGTGTATTATTACACTCGCACTGGCCAGGCCGATATCTGTCACAGCAGGCAGGAGTTGTGGGTAAACAGCTGTGTAGTCACTCTTATCAGTATCATGCAGAAGCTGATGTTTACTGCAGCTGGTGGCACGAATGAATTGTGGGAATTATCTTGGCAAGGGTACAGATTTAAAAAATAAATGATTATTTAAGGGAGGAACACAAAGACCGGCATGTTGTTAAACCTAGGAAACCTAAGTTCATCTGTACACTTGGTACTGATACGTCTCCCTGGGAACATTGGCTGTTGCTTTGCTGCATCTTGTCGGAGTGTGTGTGTGTGTGTGTTGGGGGTTCCATCAACCAATGAGCTTGTTCACAGGTGTGATCGGGGTGTGCCCTCTTAAGTGTGTGTGTATGTGTGTCTGTGTTTCTTTGAGTTTCTCCAATCAGGTAAAAAGTTACAGTTTTGCAGACATGCATTTATAACAGAGATGGATGACATTGGTGCATTCAGTTCTTTAGAGAACTCAAGTCTGTACAGACTCCCTGTTGTATGATAAACCGAAGCCCTTTTTGGTTTTGGCACTATATAATTGTATGCCTTTGTAATACATTTGTATATCAAAATGTGTTTGGAGTCAAGCTATTTAATATGTTGCACTGTTAATACTGTGTATTTTTCTGTACAGACTTTTACTGTTTTAACTGTAGTTTCTCTGTACATCTTTAGAGAGTTAAAGCATGTCTCCTTTGTTTTGTCTTTGCCTTCCCCGTGGGACAGTTTTATCCAGTTATTTTTCATACTTTTTCTAGAAAAGTCAGCATTTTTTTTAGTTTTCTGTCATATATGAAGCATTGTGTTTTTGAAGGTGAGTTCAGAAGTATTTTCCAACCTGTACATGGGCTTGTAAAGTTTTATCTTTACAAATAAGTTCAGAGAGAAGGGGTGCAGTGAAAGCTCTAAAGTATTTATTAGATTCCTCGAAGGATGGACATTGTGTAATTTATTGTACAAATGTAAGCTAAAAGAAGCCTCTGTTTGAAATAAATACCATAGTTTGTGAAGTTCTTTGTCTGCCGCTGGTTGTTTTTGTTAGTGTTGGTCAGCGTGTCACACCGGCCCTTAGTCATCCACAGGTGCTAGAACACAGCATTACATTTAGGTAACTTCAAATGTTGAAAGCCAGGGTGATAACATGATAATGTGGCTTATTTTATATCTATATGTGCTGTGTATCATAAAGCAGAAAAGAGGTTGGGAAAACGCTGTCCTAAGGGGAGCTTCCATCCATTCATTTTTGCACCCACTTGTCTTATTCAGGGTTGTGGAGTCTATCCCAGAAGATATGGGCACAAGGCAGGGAAGACCCCAGGATGGGGCATCAGCCCGTCGCAGGGCAACACTCCCACACCATTCAGTCACACACGCACACCTACGGGCAACTTGGAAATTAACCTCAACATGTTTTCGGCCTGTAGTGGGGAAACTGGAGTTCCTGGAGGAGACCCCACAATGACACGGAGCCATGGTGGAGATGCAAACCCTGGTCCCAGAGGTGTACGGCGACAGTGCTAACTGCTGTACCGTCACCCTAAAGGAAACGTCATTTCTAAAAATAAAGGAGCAATATTCATATTTTTCATAGCTAAAATTTAAAGGCAAAAACTGGTTGCAACAGCAGTCAACTTGTTTTTTTGTCTACAGGGCAGGCCACCTCTGGTTTTGGCATGTAAAATGGTTTCTGAGAAAAGCCAATTGCAAAAACATGATCCCAACAACCGCTTCCACGTGAAACCAAACAAGGTAGGTCAAAAATAGTCTGACAAAGTATTATGCAAAACAGCACCACCCTTAGCTTGATAAAAGGAACTTGGGTAAAGCAAAACATTTAGGGCCGGTTTCCCGAACAAAGGATTAAGACTAGTCTTGGACTAAATTGCCGTTTCAATGGAGATGCACCATTGTAACTCAAAGCTAGTTTAGGCTTAGGCTTAATCCTTGACTGGGAAACTGGCCACTTATGCCTAACTAAACTAATAGACTTCAATGTATTTTTCATTGCCTTTTATTTAGTGGATGATTGGAACATTATAAAATATGATGCCATTTTAAACCCACCCAATGAAGCTCCTGGTCGTTTTTATTACACCTGTTCTTGTGCTTTCTTGATCTGCCAATGACTGACGCGTGTACCATTCAGAATATGAGTCCAGTCGACAGGCAAAAATGAGCCCATTTCTTGAGCAGTTTTCCTTTTTGGTTTATGAACAAGGCATTGATGTACTCTAATTGAGAGTCATGCATTTCCCCCCTTATTTCTTCAATTTGAAAATGGTGACCTTAGTAAGGACCGATTGACTGACGAAGGATACAGAACTACACTGAGGAAAATTGGTAAGATCTCGAAAAAACTGATTGATGCAATTTCAGTTTTAGGCCGACAGGGTTTGGCATTTAGGGGACCTGATGAGAGTGATAATATAGGGAGGTGAGAGATGTGTTTTGCTTCTATAAAGAAATTCTGAAGCTGTTACTGCATTTCTGTCATTTACTCATACTTTAATCAAATCACTCCATTAATTTTACTTGTAGGGTATTTCTATGATGGCTGCATTTCAGAAAAGTGTGCACCTGTTGAATGTTGTTACAAACAATTTGTAGTGTGAGCTCATCCGTGCTTGTGACTACAAGGCTGTATTTTTAGGACACAGTAAAAGAGCTCAATTTGCTGCCAGCGCATTGTCTCTTCCTACACGTCTGGCTGAAGTAGACGCCAGCATTTTCTCCCGCTGCTGCGAGGTCGGCTTTAACGTGCTGCCTGCGGCGCGCTACTTTTCCCTCCTTGTTAAAGGCATCTAGGCAGGGGTGCCTCTAGTGATTTTTAGTCTTTTAGCTGTTAAAAACAGACTGCTCCAGTCACGTGATCGTGGATCCTGTTAAGGATAACCCTAGCAAGGACCTTAACCTGCACTGTGTCATCCTCCTGTAGTTGCCACAGTCCAGCTTGGAGAAATTCACCCAGGATACCACAGATCCATGCAGCCTTCCCTACCTCTAGCTGGTTCGTCACCCGATCATTCACAGTGAGACTGGGTGGTTCACAGCTAATCGCAGGATCAGACCAAAAAACTGTAGCCCCAGATATGTCCAACTTCCTAGCTGGAAGGCCAGCCTTACACATCTGTTGTAAGGAGCCAGCCCAGTGAGTAATAACTGCGCCATCCAGACTGTGACCATTATGCAACCACTTATTGAAAGCGTGCGAGTTACAATTTCACGTGGCTACATCTGTGTGAGTGTATGATCATCATTAGGATGATTTTCTCTGGTTTGGGTACTGTGTTGAGATGTGAATGCCCATAAGCCTTTCCACTGCCTTGGAGCTGTGCGAGAAGTTTTTGTCATGGCTGGACTGCCAATCTCGCCACACTTAATGCACGTGAAAGACTTGGTGTCGGAGATGCCAACCTTGGTATGGGAGGAGAAATTAGCGGCATCGCCCATCCTACTGTAAGGCCGGTAAACGGGGCAAAAGGCTACGGCTACACAAGGTTTACATGTTTATGTGAGGCAGGTTAACAGCCCGCTGTATCCGTATGATTTTTTGGAAACAATGTGTTCCACATATGTCAAAAAATAAGGACAAATACTTATATATAACGTATTTAAATTTACAAGCATTCGTAAATTTGAAAGTGAATGCGACAAAACCATTTCTGGTTATTTTCATCGTTTTCCGTCAGGCGATCAGCAAGGGCAGCACAGCTGTCATGTTCTCGGGTCCTTTTAAAACCACGGAAGGAATTCGGTCGGCCGATGTGCTTCCAATAAGCGTTTGGAGCGGCTTGATGCATAATCTCTGCATGTAGCGACGGTGCTTCGCTGTTAGGAGGCGATGATGGGCAGCAGAACGAGCACCCTCGCCGCCGGGGTATGCGCTGCTTTGTTCATTGGCTACTGCGTCTACTTCGACAGGAAGCGACGGAGCGACCCTAACTTTAGGAGGAAGCTGCGGGAGCGTAAGTAGGCGTGCCGGGGGGGGGAGGTTGGGTCGCATGTCTGTGTTCAAAATAAAGATGTGGAATGTCTGGCACCTCGCTGTATGGTTTGGCTTATGCATGATGGTGGACTCTGGAGATTTTCCTAATCTAAATTCTTGATAGAGGGTCGCTTATGTCATTACAACCTGTAACGTGGGCAAAAGTCAGGATTCGGCTATCGTGAATCAATTCCTTGATTTCAGGCAAGCAGTTACCAAGATACCCAACAGCCTGTTCTGTTGCATGCAACTCCAATTATGAATTATTGCATTAAAACAACAAAGGATCGTTAACATTGAAAAGTTAAAGTAGGCCGGTGTGGTTAATATACATGACAGTTTTATAATACGGATCTGATTGTAAGGATTTTCATTTTTACTAGTTGTATTAGTTGTCAAACATTAGACGACAGGCCAACGTTGAGGGTACGTGGACGCACCAGCTTAGTCCAAAAATGTAACGTACCTGAACTTGTACCTGGTACATCTTTTATAACGAACGTATATTACAGAAAACCTGCTCCGTAATTTGCTGCATATTTGACTTGCGCCATCGTTTAGGGCAGGGGTATCAAAATCAGGCCTGCACATTTTTAGATTCCCCCTCATTTAACACACCAGATTCAAGTCCTTGTGTTAATTACCACACAGCTCTTGAGCAGAATCATTTTGGTGGAACAGGGAAAGAACTAAGCTACACAGGGCTCCGGCCCCCCAGGACTGACCCCCTGCTTAAGGGGGTCTGATAAATCTGGACTTAATCTCTATGAATCTTTTTAGAACTGTTAGAATGGATTTAAATTTTTTTTATTTTCATTTCTTAGGACGGCGAAAGCAGAAGACCACAAAGGAAAAATCAGATGTGTCAAAGGTACGTTTTTTTTTTTTTTAAACTTTATTGTAAATTTGAAGTGCTTCTATCCAAACCAGTACAGAGGCAGTGGCTTTTGTCTGTGAAGTTAAATCTGCCTTATATGTTCAAAATATAGAATCATTAATATGCAAATGTGTGTACTTTATTGATGACTGAAAATAACTGTTTGTGTTGTGTCTATTGGAGATATTGTGTATGGCTAATCCAATGTGCCATTGTGGGGATCCTCAGGTGCTGGACCTGAAGGACCCTGAGAAGATCCAGAAGTTCTTCTTGGATGAAATCCAGCTAGGAGAGGAATGCTTGGCTCATGGTATGGCTTCTGCTGCAGCGAAAACGTATCATCTGCACTGTGAACTGTGGATCACGGAATAATGTGTCATTGTATCCAGACCTCAAATTAAAAGTAATTGTTTCTTAGGAAAAGTACCTGGCTACTATTTTTTTCTTTTCAAACAAGGATGCAAGAATGATAGTTAGAATTATATCCTGTCGGGTTTTTGCCTCATCGCTAGTCTAGAACATTCTCCAGTTAAGGTCTTGGATGTGGGTTCCTTCTTCCTAAATATCATAAATTGTCTGAAATCAGTTTTTTTTGCATGTACACATAGGTAAGGGTGGTCATTACATTATCTGTAAATATTAATTAGAAAGGTGTGGGTTGCAGTCTGGGAGCATATATTCCTCTTGCGGTGTCCGTCCTGTTTATTCCTGAGCCACATGCTGTGCTTAGTCTCTCCTGTCCACCCGCCACAGGGGACTATGACACTGGTGTGGAGCACCTAACCAACGCCATCGCCGTGTGCGGTCAGCCCCAACAGCTCCTTCAGGTCCTGCAGCAGACCCTGCCCCCACCTGTGTTTCAGATGCTCCTCACAAAGTTGCCCACCATAAGTCAGGTAAGGTCACAGTTAGGGTTGAGTGAAGGACTTCAGGAACCTCTTGTAGCAAAGTCGCTACCATTGAACCTTCCACAATCCCAGTTGTTCATACTTCCAGGGCAATGTACAAGAAAAAATGATACCTACTGTTTTGTTGTGGCATGTTATCATATAATTTACATATTCCAAAATGATATATTTTAAATTTCAAATGTAATTTTAATAAATGGTTCTTGACTTTTTGACAAATTTTCCTGCCATTGGTTAGGCTCAGGTGTTCCCTCTACTGGGCTGGTGGTCTTACTGCACCTTAGTCACTTTGATTGGCGGCAGTTCTCATTTGCCATCGTTCTGTGTTCTCCTCCTCCAGAAGATCATCAATCTGCAGAGCCTGGCTGAGGATGATGTCGAGTACGCCCGGGGGGGGGGGGGGGGG
>JABFEB020000060.1:5474813-5493839 GCA_019775895.2 Stomatorhinus ivindoensis
CTTCGGGACACCCAGGTTTACCACAAAGTTGGTGGCCAGCCCCCCTGTGTACCCCCCCCCCCCCCGCCCCCACCTTTCCAGGAATCATTAGCCGCCAATCCGGGCCCTTTTGGTTCAGCAGAAAGTTGCTGACGAGACGAGACGTGGCCCATTAGTCGGTCGGATGGGAGCGGCTAGGCCCCATTATACCACGTAGCACGAGCCAACATGACAGATATTGTGCCTTCCCCAACCCTGCGTCCACGGGCGGCAAGGCCGTGCCGAAGATGATGACGGTGCCCCGGACGCCGACGTGAGAGCATGCTTGTTGTTTTTCCTGCTGGTCCCAGTCGCGGATGTGAGTTCCGTGTTCAGGGGCCCGGAGTGGATTCATAAACCGTTTTCTTTTTTTTTTCAAAGCAGTTTGTGCAGAACAAGGTTCGTCTGTTTTCAAAACCAGGTGGAAGCCGTTGGCTAGGACGTGTTTCCCGCTCTCTCTGTGCCAATAACATCTACCTGGATGCAGAACTCCCTTACTACCTTCACACACCTTCACGCCGGAGAGCAGGTTAGCCACTGCATATTTTTTGTCCTAGGAGAACAGACGTTGTAGGAGCATGCAGAGACCACATGCTCAGGCGTCACGCATTGCTGCAATGGGCCCTGATTACAAAAACCAAGTCACTCATGCAAAACACGCTTGGCTTGTAGTTTGGCTCCAGAGCATGACACTCACACGGAACATGACAGAGCCAGCTCATAGGCACTGTCATTCCTGTATGCCATGCTGAGTCACGGCTCAACCCCGCCTGGACACACATCGCTGCGAATTAACTGTCTGCCACGTACTTTGACGCTTGAGCGATATGACAGGACCTATATGAAGGGTGCGCAAAAGAAAACAGAAGCGGCACAAGAAAAGCACCAACCGCAACAGGAACAGTGCTAACTGCAAGTGCTACTGACGAAATATGGTCTATGTCAAGATTACCATGACCAGGCAAAAAGGAACACGTGAAAATGCTGCATATTTCGGACGGATGTTTTCACATAGCCGTGTGCGCGCTCCGCCTGATTAGACAGGCACGGAGGAATCTGGAGCTTGGGAGTTAGGTGGAGCGGCCGGCGTGGGGGGGGGGGTTGGGTGTCAACCTTCGGTCAACCTTCATAAGCCCCATGCAGAAACCCAGAATAATTTAAACAACCCTTTGACTGACTTTTAAGATGCAAGGGGTTTAAAATGTGTAAACAGGATTTGAGTGATTGAACGGCAAAGTCAAATCTAGCTCCTTGACAGCCAATTTGTGATGAAGCGTGTCTGCTTGGCATCGAGAGCTGAGCAAGGTCCACCCACCTGGGACATTAAATGACCCTTAATTCTAGCCAGGGTACAAAATATGAGGGGTGATTCCATCTAAGGTCTGCTTGGCTTGATCTCCTATCGTTGATTCCATTGAATACAGACTAGGTATTTAAGCTGGGGTCCTACTCTTTTTTTGGGTGACTGGCACAGCGCCTGACGCAAAATAAAGTCCATCGTGTATCAGGACTGGATGGCTTCTGAGCCCGATCCCTCTGTACAGAAGCAGTGAAATACACGGTCGGCTTTTTCCTGGGCACACACAGGCTGGAATGCCATGCAGGTGAAACAGGTTTTGCACCTAATAGGGTGTGACCATGGGATCTCAAGCGATAAGAGAATACAGCACACAGCAGGCCTGTGCAGGAACCCTGCTCCAGTGTTGACACTGCGGCACACAAGTTTGTTAAAGCTGACGAAGGGACCAATGAAGTGCCAGACGTGAGAGCGTGAGCGTCACTGGGCCTGACTTCCAGTTTGCGCGACTCTAAGAAATGTGAGAGGATTCCGGCACGAGAATGCAGGCCCAAGGAAAGAACAATTCTGCTGAAGAAGTTGTTTCATTCATTCTTTTCAGTTCTGTAAGGTCCTTATTTCACATCTGGTCGCAATTATAATTCAAACGAATAGTTTCATCGTGACGGCGGCGCTATGAGGTTATCGTAGTGAGAGGCCTGCTGAAATGGGGGTGGGGCCATTAACAGATGCTCAGATGGGCTTTGGGAATTTGTCCAAAATATGTAGCATTGTTGCTAGGGGGTCAGTGGGTTTGTCTCTAATACAAGAGCGTGAGACTTGTCTTAGACACCCCCACAAGAGGGGTGACGAGTTGCAGCGGTGACAGATACTGCCCGGCCGCTCTGCGCACCTGTCACTCATGCTCGAGCAGCAGGGCTGCACCCCCCTGTATTCAGGCCCATGTTGAAATGCATTGGAAGTCTGAGCAGAGGGTGTGTGGAGCTGAATCCATTGATGCTCTCTCTCTCTCTCTCGTGATCCATTCTGTGTGATATCGCATAAAAAAATATCACCGAGATGTGTGAAGTTTTATCATACTTTATGCAAATG
This sequence comes from Stomatorhinus ivindoensis, assembly GCA_019775895.2. Classification (NCBI taxonomy): domain Eukaryota; kingdom Metazoa; phylum Chordata; class Actinopteri; order Osteoglossiformes; family Mormyridae; genus Stomatorhinus; species Stomatorhinus ivindoensis. The sequence goes on from JABFEB020000060.1 coordinate 5,477,221, forward strand.
AGCTTACATCATCAGAAACCTTCTGGCACGTAAACACTGCAATCTGCATTTGATGGGGGGGGGGGTGAATCAGTAAAGGAGGTATCGGGATACGGAAGAAACCCACAGGAGATGCCACGGCAGCATGGATTGTGCGAGGAGTGCTTTTCCATATGCTGTCATGTGCGGAAGCTGCCGGCATCTGGGAAAAAAACTCAGTTGCTGGCCGGAGCTGGGAAAGAAACGGAAAATCCCAGGATGGTTAAGAATTGCCGAGTAGAAGATGGATGTGCAGTGCAACTGGATGATGAACCACAGACACTTATCGCAGTGATTCCCCCCCCCCCCCCCCATTTCGGAACAGCTGCTTCCTCTGCCCACCCAGCCAGCTCCGCTCACAGACACGGGAGCAGAAAGGCAATAGCCGGCTGTTGATTAATCCGTCGGCGTGGTGACAGAAGCAACGGTTGTTAGCAGTAAGTGCAGCGGAAACTGCAGTGGGGGGGCGGGGGGGGGGGGTTTCTGAAGGACGAAGGACCAAGTCTCAAAAGTCACTTTCAGGGTGATAATTAACAGTGCTGCTGTGTCACCACATCCGGTGCTGTTTTTCTCACCCGAGCGTGACATCGACTTGGGAACACGGTGTCCGGTGACAGCTGCATGACAGCAGGCGGGGCCCACGTCCCCCTCCTAACGTGGCCACCAGCATCAGCACACACGAAGGTGACACGTCGGCTCCCCCATCTCAGAGCGAAGGCCCACCCGGGGGGACTATATGAACGGCACGCGGTGACGTCCCCTCTGTCCCCACCCCTGACCTGGTCCCACTTCTGAGCAGAAGACGTCACCACTAGGTAACTGGCAGCTTAGGGGAAGTAAGCAGTGACCTGGCATTAAGAAAGACAGAACATTAACCCAGCCCTCGCATAGCGACAAAGCTTAAGCTGGTTACATAAAGTATATATCATCAAACACATGTCCTCTTCTCTGCGTTTTTTAAGACTGCAAACACTCCGGGCGAAGCTATTTTTAATTTTTTTCCCAATAGTGCTGTAAACATCAGGGTTTCTGCGCCTGATTTATCCCATTTTGCAGTGGCCTTTTGTACGCGAATGTGGCTTCAGATATAATTTGTGACGTGAAGCGCCGCTTTCTGGACGTCATGCCCTCGGTTCTGCTGTTCCAGCTCCTGAAGTGTCCGGCCGTGCCGTCATTCGCCTTGGCAACAAAGGCCTCAGATGGTCTGGGTTTGCTGCGCCTTCAGACTGTCGAGACGTGTGCTGAGAAGACAAACCCAGCACAACAAAGCACTAAAATCCATGTCCCCATTTTGCCTTTATTAAAGGGGTGTGCTTTGTGTGGGGGAAGGTCTCTGCTGCCTGATCAATATTAAAACTGTCCCAGCAGCTTTGGCTAAACCACATAATTTGCCTTATTTGACAATGTCACAGAAGGGATATTCTGGGTATGTTTTTTCTTCATAATCTGTGCAAAACTGATTTTTTTTTCCAGTTCGGTGCTGATTGTCTCCCTTGATGGGCAGCTGTGTGCGAAGTGGATCGTTAATACTCACACATGTGGCACATCTGGACCCAAGCCTAACTCGTTACTGTTTCTTTTTTTTTCCTGTTCCAGTTTCTGCTGCCATGGCAACCACTGCATGTTTGGCAGAGGGCCTTTGAAGGCTGGGAGACAGAAAGGGGTGGGGGAGCTCAGGGAGGGAGGGGGGAGGGTGTGCGTGTGAGAGAGAGAGACAGAGGGAGCGGGCTCTTTGGAGCTGGCCTCCATCCAGAGTAATCATACTGCAGGTTTGAAATGCGGCCCTTGGCTGCACACCAGCTTTCAGAGAACAAAGATGTGAGCGTCTAATGTTGGCGGCGAGGCTCAGTTGGCACTCTCTGCCGTTTCCCATCAGCCCCTGTGCCTTGGCTGCCTGCCACCTCCCTCATTTCTCCACCCCCTCACTCCAACACCCTAGGGCTGCAAAGAGGATTAGGGAAGAAAAAAAAAACGGGGAGGGGGGGGGGGGACGGGACTTGTTTTTCTCTAGCCTCCTAACCCTGCCCCAATGACATCACCTCTCCTGCCTCCAGATGCTGGCCGGCCAGTCGCGACCTCCCCCCCCCACCCCAAGATTCTTCCCTTTTTTTTTTTTTTTCAAATCTGTCTTCCATTTAATAATTGCTGTCAGGGGCTGCGTTTTTCCGTGAAGCCCGTGGCCGTGCTCGGCCCCCGCGGAATGCCGAAAACGGAATTTAGGGTGTCCCGCACATTCTAGTATACTAATCCTCTGCGCCAATTTGCCGACCCAGAATTTTTCACGCTGCTATTTCGCTTTCTTTTTTTTCTTCCTTCTTAATCTCCGTGGTGGTTGCAGTCTGAGCCAGAGAGCTGTCAGTGCAGCATGAGCCATTTAGGGACACAGTTATTTTCAGGGAAGGGCTGTCTGAATTTTTTCCAGCTAACAAAATAAGGCTGCCTTTCAGAGCATAAGCTGTGGAGCTCGCATGGTTGGAGATCTTGCTTTTGAAACATGTGCCGCCCTTTCGTGGCGTATCAATGTGACCCTCTGAAATCTGCCTGTTCTTCTTGCTCTCCCGTTTCCTTTTAAAGGACTATGAGCGATGACAACGTAAACTGCAAGGAAAAAAGAGAAACTAACTACCCAGTGTTGGCTCACGTGGAGGTCTTATGAAATATTGAGAGCCAGAAAAACAGGCAGTGCGGTCTAGTTTACATGCCACTCAGAAGTCTGGTGCATTGTACTTACAATAATATTAGTAAGCATGCACTATGTGTTACTTAACAAAAACTGTATCATACGTGCATCATTTTACTGTTTTTCCTGAATGGCAGTGGTCTGAGAAATCGAAATTCCTTATTTGTGTGTAGGTCTCAGAGTTGTAAAATAACGCCGGGGGGGGGGGATGTCTACAAAATCGCATCAACACCATAAACAGGATGTGGTTTGTCACTTGGGGTATCCTGGCGAGAATGAGATCTCCATGGTAACGCCTTCCTGTGGCAGATACTGGCGATGATGGGGAATCACAGACCAGCATCTCTCATGACATCGAAAGGGGAAGCGTCCGTCGACAGCCCGCTTGCGACATCGCTTGAGGAATGGCCATTTTCCTTTCAGACCCAGCAGGGCCGCCTTCTGATACCTGCAGCTTTCATCATTAGGCACGTCGTCCAAAATTCGATATCCTTCAGCCGTATAAATACCTGATGCTTCTTCCTGTCCATGCAGAAATGTATATCGGACTCGGACGTGCACAGGGGGGTTCAGAGACGATGGCCGGCACAGATGCGATTTATCTTCGAATGTGCGGCTAAAGCGAGCGCGCATTTCTCAGGCGGGGTCTGAGGGCTGCGGCGCTGGAGGAGATGTAGAGGCAGCAGCGAACTGAGGAAGAGACAGAGGTTTGGGATGCACAATGACCCACCTGGACCGCTAGGGCACCTGTGTAAATGTATTTAAAAAAATAATTAATAATAAAATAATAAATAAAAAACATTAATAAAATCATAAAACTTGACATTGCAACGATGACATTAATTTGTTATTATCATTAAGTTTTATTCAACAGGGATTGAATAGCAAGAACTCACATGGTCCTCCATCCAGAAATATACGTCTCTCAAAATTAGGGTACGGCTTGCAATCCCTATGTTACACTAATTATACAGGCCTCTGGACCACCAGCAAAAAAATACAAAATAAAATAAAACATTAGAAAAAAAAATTCTTTCAGTTGCTTGGTGGCACAAAAAAATGTATCCCCACATAATCACGTTTGCATAGAGGAGTATGTCTGTGGGGAAAAAAGAAGAAAAATCAAATTATATCCGGTGTTGTTTATTAACATTTTGCTAGCTAAATTTGGCTTCATCGAAGAAGCGCTACAGCAGTGACAGACAGGAGTATTAATCATAGAGACAGGGTCGTTAATTATAGTATTAATTCTAAAAATTATATACCTATGTACATGTGAAAATTGCATCCTGCGGTACTTTGCTGAGATTTAATTTCTGTCGAAATAGTTAAACGACTGTATTGAACTGGATGGAATTTGAATTACCAGTATTACAAGGCCTGACTGTTTTTTTTAAAATCCAAAATCGATTCTCGAAGGTGCAATAGTAAGCGGTACACGAACTTCTGCTTTCCCTGGCGCCAAAGTCACTTCCAAAAGTGCCTCCCTGTCCCCACCCACGGTACCCAGGGGCTGGTCTAAGGGAACCCTGCCGCCACAGAGGGCTGAGCTGTGGAACACGTGTGAACGCATGTGGTAGCATAATGCTAGAGGTGAAGGAACTGCACAGCTAGTCTTTCATTTGCCCGTTTAAAACAAGGGTTTCTCTTTCACTTATTAACTATTCAAAAGTCTTACAGACAAATGATTCAGTCATTTCAAACCGAGGAAGGCCATTTCACTGTTTATCGTTGTATCGGCACAGCGTACAACACAGGAATCACGCAATACCATTCTGATACCGTTTAACTCATGATTAACAACATGCACGCGATAAACATGTTTTCTTTAAAAAATAATCACATTGAAGTGATTTTTAAAAAGCAAATACTGTAACAAAAAATAAATTCACATTCTGAGTACCACCGGTGAAGATGATCATTTAAAAACAATTATTTCAACACTGATCTTCCAAATTAAGAATTTCTTTCCTGTGTCCGTTAATAAACTTGTAAACGAGCAGCCCTGCAGACAACGCTGCACAAAATGTACCCATACTCGTATACTTTCATTAACCACTGCATTTATGCACTTGTAAAAAGAGCTTTAAGTTAGCAGAGAAAAACACAAAAGTATCAGAGAAAGTGACACCGAGAGGTGGGAGGCGGAGCATGAGGTTTTCAAATATCTATTTATGAAATTCGGGTTCTGGATCTGCACATGCCCTTGAATAGATGGCCGCCAGCCAAGAGCTTTAGTTTGTTGTTCTAGGGATGGGCGAGGTAAGAAATGGGTACGTGACTAAACATCTAACTTCCTCTTTCAAACGTCGTCACGAGGGCTTGCAAAAACAAATCCCGCTTTGTGTCTGCAGATTTCAGACGCATTGCCTCACCCGAGGAACTGTACGTTAAGCTGCAACCGCTTGGACCGAGTCCAACGCAAACAAATTATGGATTGTTTTTTTTCCTGCCCCAATTAAGGTTAACGTACAAAGTATCCAAACGACTACTACCGAAATGTGCTGAGCTCAAACAGTAACCATGCGATCAGACTTCCCTCTCTGTTGGGAAGAGAAAGGAAGGGTGTTTGCTCTCTCTGTACACTGGCTGCACATTTCCCGTGTCGGGCTGACAGGCTCCTTCTGTCTGTGCGCCATTTGTAATCACACACGTGTAAACATCCCAAAAGTGCGCTTTGAACTCCGCAGCAGCTCGAATAGAGGCGATATGTCGGATGCCGGCTGTGAAATGTGACCACGCTCGGCTCTGCTGCGCTCTTACACATGCGGACATGCAGTGCGCATTTATACCGTTTCTTCACGTCTATCCCAAATCAAAGGGAAATAATGCGTGGAAGTCCACAATTCGCATAGATTAATGGTTAGTTGGCTGTCAACTAACATAGCTATTTCTTAGACTATTTTCTACTTTACTTTCACAATCATTCAATTCTGCGTTATTTTGCATTCTGTCGCATGGTGACACGGTTTCGGCGGTGACAGCCGTTAAGTGAATTTGCGGTAATCTGGGGGACGCATGTGGCGTTTTAAAAAAAGACCATCTGGAAATCCCCACCTACTTCGGCTGGCCGAAACCATAGCTCTAAATATTTGGCTTTTCTGTATAATAAATGCGGAAAACATTTTCGGTATATGGAGGAAAACCACCCACTTGCTTTTTAACGTAACCAGGGGTGGGGTTTTACCGAAAATGTCTGAAACATACCTAGCCAGCGACTTAGACTAACTATTCAAACTGCCAAATGACAAACTACATTATTTGCTGCCACTATACTTTATCGAAGAGCGTAGTTTTGTTTATAAAATAAACTCTAACTTACAAATAATATAATGCATCCTAAAACGTATACTTGGGAATAAACGCAAAGCAAAAATTTCTACCTTAGCAGAATGGATTCGGTTTAAGTGTCAACTGATTAAAAAACGTGCTGAAACACAACAAGATACTTCTCCTTTAAATATCCCGAAACGGTTGAAAGGACTGAATCTGCCTTGGTAACATGAGCTGTTTAATGCACGGTTGGCTGGGGGGCAAGTATAAGGTGTGACGCAGCGCTGGCATTCTGACTGGAATGTGGATTTGCTAAATGGGGTTCGGAGTGCCAATTACTTACAGTCACGTATTTTGTGAGCATGCGTGTTGCAGCAGGGAGCTGGAGCAGGTTGGTGACGCCACCAGCAGGCTGAGACTAGCCGATTAAAGGGTATTAACACCTTGAGACCAGGAACAAATCGAATCGGCAGAAGTTTTCATTTTTGCTTATTTTAAAATGATTTTCTACTTAAATTCATATACACAGTGTGACGCAAAAATGAGCCATTTCCCGGCTACATTCAGAAATAACAAGCCGAATGTAATTCCACATAAGACGTAAGATTTCCGCTTACACGCAAAAAAATCAACTGAAATAACATTCATGCAGTCCGAAGGTAGCTGCATATGCCATTTGCGATCTTCCCTATGCATAAACCTCCACTGTCATCCCTGTGAGAACGACAGGAAGAAAACATTTTCCGTCCCGATTGCCAGTAGTTAGCAAGTAAATAAGCACATATTCAGATGAACATCCAAGATTTTACTAAATCTTCTCCATCGTGTCTTCCATTAAAGGGTGGAATATAAATAGAATGTTCATTAAACGTCAACATAAAAAGACGATAAAACAATAAACGCATCCGGACGTTCCCAAACCGTTAAACGAGTATTTTTTAAATCTTGGTCTGAGCTTGTATTCCTGGCACAAGTTCAATTGATTTAATAAAAAAGGGGGCAGAGTCTGTGTGAGTGAGCATGCGCTGGAGGGGGGCCGTCGAAGAATCAAGTAAATAGAACCGGAGCTGGAACCGCAAGTTTAGTGTGCGGCGATGACGTCACTGCTCCACATTGAGCTCGCCGAGTAGTAGTGAGAGAGATAGATAGAGGCGCGCCGTAGTAAAGTACACACTGCCATGAAGTTCTGTTTGTTAACTACTTAATTGTTGTTGCTAGCATTCAGGAGAGGAAGGTTGAAATATCTGAACTTGTTACATTGGTTTTTTGCTTGTGTAAGAGTATCAGAGAATCAGTGGGCATTTGGGGGAAGGTTTTTAAATATTTTTTGGAGAAGCGATGTCGTCCGCGGCGGTTGCTGCTTCAAGAAGGCAGTCATGTTATTTATGTGACTTGCCCCGCATGCCGTGGGCTATGATCTGGGATTTTACCGAGCCCGTCTGCAGGGGATGTGTCAACTACGAAGGAGCAGACCGAATTGAGTTTGTGATTGAGACTACGCGGCAGCTAAAAAGGGCACATGGCTTCCAAGAAGGTAGATCTCCGGGACCGGGTAAACCTCAGCTCTCGGGGAAAGAGATTCAGTCCATCAACCATAGCACGGGAGATCCCGGATCGCGACCACCACAGCCCCTGGACCGCTATCCCCTAACTTCTGATCGGCCGCCAAGACTTGGTCCAGAATATCCGTCTGGGAGGCAAGCTAATGGAATTCCTATTCCAAACGGATTCCCCAAACCTGACGATCCCCCGGAGCTGAACCGGCAGAGCCCTAACCCTCGCAGGACAAGCACGGTGCCCCCAAATTTAGTGCCTTTGGTTAATGGGAACATGCAATCTGTACACGCTGTCAACGGCAGACCCGGACAAATGGGACTCCCTTCTGCGTTATCGGCTCCGAATCCTAACGAACTGGGCAGCAAGAGACCGGCCTCTGTCTCCAGCACGGAGCATGAGAGGGAGGTGAAGGACAAGCACAGACCAGACAGCCTGACACCGGAGATCGAGGGCCACAAGAGTAGACCGGACGATTGGATGAATAAGGGCAAAACCGTAAGGGACTTATTACCGCTCCACCCTTTCGACAACAGGTTCAAAAAGGACCAACAGAGAGCAATGGGCTACGACACGGGCGCCGTTGCCTCAAAACCAGGTAAATATTTCAGTGATAGACTCTCAGAAGTGACAGCATGGTTTTCGTTTCTAACAAAACCCTTCTGAATGAGACAGACGCACTATGAGTCACTCCCCTCCTTTTCAGACGTGCTAACGGCTATTTCCGCATATAATAGCGATCCAGCTCATGGTGTATTGCATTGTTTCACACATATTTTAGTTTCGATTCTTGTTTCCTGTCTATTATGTGGTATTCTATAAGTCTTGCGTATGCATCATAAACGTTACCTTTAAGTGGTCCTTCGTCTTTTATTAATAAGTTGTTTTGCTTCTTGTATAAACCAGACCGAGGAAAGCATCCCCGGAATATGAAGAGAAAGGCCTCTCCGGAGCCCGAAGTGGAAGGCACGGCTGTGAAGCACAACGGAGAGGGACAGTGGGCACCACCGCCTGCCGAGGTCCTGAAGATGCCCCCGGTACCCCCGCCGAACTTCGCTTCACAGCCCTCCACCATATCGCCTCATTCCCGCACCACCCCGCCGGAGGCTGCGCAGAACGGACAGTCTCCTATGGCGGCGCTTATTTTAGCCGCTGACAACGCTGGTGGAAACAGCTCACCCAAGGACGCAAACCAGGTGCACTCCACCACCCGCAGGAACAGCAGCAGCCCCCTTTCGCCGTCCTCCATGAGCCAAAGGAGACTGGCCCAGAGGGACGTGTCCAGTGCAGGGACGCCGCACGTGCCCGGCATAGACCAAGTGCACCCCCAAAGCATTCCAGACTCGTCGGTGCCCAACAGCATACCCCTCTGCTGCACCCTGTGTCACGAGCGCCTAGAAGACACGCATTTCGTCCAGTGCCCGTCTGTGCCCTCGCACAAGTTCTGCTTCCCGTGCTCCAGGGAGAGCATCAAACAGCAAGGCGCTACCGGCGAAGTGTATTGTCCGAGCGGAGAGAAGTGTCCATTAGTGGGCTCGAATGTTCCATGGGCTTTCATGCAAGGTGAAATAACAACCATCCTTGCAGGAGATGTTAAAGTAAAAAAGGAGAGGGACCCCTGATTTTATTTTAATGATTTTTTTTTTGAAAAAAGAAAAAACTAAAAATATAAATATATATAAATATGTCACTTGCATACCGTCAAAACAAAACTAACGGACTTGTACATAGCCTATTGGACACAAGGGAAGTGTATACTTCGTAAACATGGCTGTATAATTTTTGATTTTTGAATACATTGTGTTTCTATATTTTCGAAGATAAAGGTATGTACTCATTATAATGGACTACTTCCTTTTGTTGATGTTTTAGCAGTTTCTGATGTATTTTTAGGTTTGGTGGCAGTTCCTGTTAAACGTAGGTGTGACTAATGCTACTCATCGAGCACTTGGCAAAACTGAACTGCTTCTAGCTGTACTTGTAATGCACTTGTTAAAAATTGCCAAATACAGTTTCTGACCTTGTAATAATAACTTAGTGTCTGTGATTGCTTATTTTTGTTGTCAGGTGCGTGGAAGCAAGGTTTCCCAAGTATTTCTACATGTTCTCAATGCCCCGATGCAATACGCTCGGGGTAGCGTGCCTATTGCGTTCGTGGCTGCAGTTACTTCAAAGTTACGCAACTTAACATGTTATCGACGTAACTGCAACGATGATTAAATCACTTAAGTTGCTCTCAAAAATGACTTGCGAAATTTGCTTTTAATTTCTGCAGCAATAGGGCGTTAATGGTTCAGTTCAATGAATGAGTTAATCTACAAATTTGTTGTCTAGGTCAATTTGATCGTGTCTTGATTTAGGGCGTTAGGAACACTGCACTTATCCGAGACCCAGTTTCTCTTATCGGCTCAATGATTAATCATCTTGAAGTTTATCTACACACGTCTGTTGCCAATGTAGAGTAAGATAATACATGTACAGGGTAAGGTGAAAGACCGCGTACAACTTTGTAGGGATCCTGTTAAAACCGCAGAGTCAGGTATAATCGAGAACACCAGTCACAGGGTGTCAGTTTAACTTATACACAGTGACCTACGTAGCTTGCAATACCGTTCTGTGAATATTATGCGTCACGTGGTGTAACTTACTGAATCAGTGCGTACCGCCTGCAGCCGGTTGGACACTACGGCAACCAGACAAATGGTGCATATTTTTGTCTGGACAGAGACAACTATGCAGTTTATATGCGATTGTCTTGCCTGTCAGGTTTGTTGAGAATGGGAATAGTTTATTATATAAACAGAAGAACATGACGGTTTCCATCGAACATCTAGGCTACAATGTAATCATAACAAATGCAACGGTAACAACATAATGTACCACAGGGAGTCTATCACGTAATATGCACCACGTGTCTGTGGTTAAAATAGCTAACATATAACCTTCTGTATCTTTGATCTGAAGATAACAGGCTTAACTTTTGAAGTATATGAATAAGTTATATGTAACATTACATCTTTGAACAGGCGTTTTAAAATTTAACTGATATTTTGCTTATTCATATAGTAGCTTTCGATGTAAAAAAAAATGAAAACATGCCAAAACCAATGTAATCAAATTAAAGATGTAAACGATATATTTATATAACACGTTGGGGTATTCAGATGAAATCGTCGTACGCACAATGCGTTTTTACCTTTTATGATTTGAAACGGCAATTGGTATTTTAACAGAAGCGTATGTTTATTTGCCCGATTATTCTCTGATCGAGCTGAAACTGGAAGGGGGATGAAGGGGCTGAAACGTGGGAATGATAAGCACCGAGGGGCGATACGACGCACACGCCTCCGTTCACAATGTTTACCTTGGGGGGTTGCAAAACCTGATATGCAAGAAACAATTTCCGCGGCCTTACGAAACAGCAGGATCACCGGGAAGGCGAGGCGGTCACGTGAGCCGCGGCGGAATTCCTGAGTCACCGTCCGCTGTCTGCCCTTGTGCAGGAGCCGCGCAGGATGGATCTACAGGCGAATCGAGCCACTACGCACCAGGCTATAGCTTTGGGCACGGTTATGACCACCAGTTAACTCATCAGTAACCAGTCAAGAGATTGGAATGAGGTCTAAGGAAGAAAACATCGCATTAAACTTACATCACTGACAGTTTTTTTTAACTGTTCGACCTACATTTGGAAATCTGTTTTTGAAACGTTATGTTTTCACTGATTCTGGGGGATTCTTTCTTCATGCAACGTGATTTAAAACATAAATAAAATTAATATTTAAATAAAGGAATTTGTATGTATATATAAGTTGTATTTTTTATTCTGAACGAGATCCACATGTTTTACATAATGTATCACACTTGTCGCAAAGAGGAAACACCGTGGTTCCGTTTAATGTAGGATAAATGTCTGTAAATGGCTCTTGATTATCAGTCGCGTAAATTCTCGCTAATAGCAATGCATCATATACACCACGTGGTACATAAAAACAGTTTGTGGCTTAGAGACGACTTGGGGGGGCTTTTTCTGTTACAAGAACAGGTCAGCGGCATTGCCTGCGAGGCAGATGTTTGAAATTCCAGTCCAGAAAGATAATTTCTTTTCCGAAACACCTCTGCAAGAAAAAAAAACAGCAGCCACCAGAAGATTACTAGGTTAACACACATTATTTGGAAAAGTCAAAAACGATTAGAAATCATTTTCACCCGGCATTGTTTTGCGTTCTGTGGTTTTTACAAAGCATTTTGTGGGTTTGACGTTCCATTTTACTTTTGCATGTATGATGCTTTGTGAGCAAAGGATCACCGTCCTGTATTAAGCTAACATGTTATGTATACAAACACAAGAAGTGCACATGCATTGCCTTGAGGGGTACTGCGGAAAGCAATTTCCGGACGAGAGGGGGTGACGCACCAGAATCGCTCAGCGTTATCGTACGAACCCCCTTAAAGTCTTGTGCAAGCAGATTGTATTTAACTCTGTCTCTGCTGTGCTTCACCCGATTATAGTTTACACCATAATGTTAGTGTTTCAGTTATCAGCAGAAGGTTCCCGTCGCCCCATATAGCCTACTTAATATGTAATTTGCTCTGTAAAATCGGCCATGAGTCGTTTCTCAAAACCATGACCGTCCCATAAATAATTTCTCACCGACGTGTTGACCTAAACATTTTGTTCTCATGCTCACGGTAAGCAATGCATAAAGGAGACCAGTCCTCCGTTTGACTCCCGCCCAGTTTGCGCACACTCTTTTCCAGAATGTCGGCCTTTGTACTCTCAGCCCAGCGTCCCCCTCCTTGCCAGACATTAAGCCATTTGCACGCCCTCAATTTCCAAACCACCCGAGAGCCTTGCATAACCATAACAAACGTATGTAAATATGGAACTATCAAAGGGTTTTGTCGTATCAGATCAGCTGTATCGTTTGGCAAATATAAACTATTACGGGCCTACAATTGCCCGGAGATTTAATAGGAAATGTTCTAAGTGCTTATGGATGGATGGATATTTTATTGTGACGTTTAAGGACCAAAACTACAACCCATACTGAACAAAATCCTAATACGGTTTAATCAAAATCGGGTGCAGGATAATGATTTGGGAGATTTTAAGTTCAAAACTCATTGGAGATCTGGTAGGTCTGTGTAGGAGGGCATTTCGATAAGGAAACGGTCATGTCAATTATCTGCCTTACGCATGTTTTGACTATGGGGTGGGGAGTAAGTGTGGGGTTTTCATGGTGAAAAGGGGCTGTCACACTGGTGAACCCGAAACAGTCCATTTCATTAGTCTGTGGTTCTGCGAAACGCGTCGTAACAACCTGAAGGAGTGAAATAGTTCCTTCCTGCATTCCAGATCTTTGCAGCACCGTCAAAGGAAATCACCAAGAAGGACGAGGGGAGGGGCGAGATATTCTTCAGCCTCACTCCCTATAATTAGACAGTAAGCAGGCGAGCCCCTGCCGCCATTAATCACTGTAGCCAAGTCCAAGAAAGGAATTTGTGTTCTGTTAACAATAGGTCTTTATCTGGGTAGGTTTATGCTAATCCAAATATAGTGATCGGACATCTTTGGAACCCGGATATGTCATAACAAATTCTGGTTGCCGGGTAACTTTCAGAACAGTGTACTGAAGGCGTCTGGATGTACCATGTCAGTACAAAGACGGGGGACGCCAGCATAGCCTGTTTGGTCTGTCCTTTTGGGGCATAGAAAGGGCAGAAATGTATACAGAATTTTTATTCTTATTTTTACCTTGGTTTGGAGAAATTATAGTCCTGAAACTATATCAGTATATCAACTATAACTGAAACAGCTATATCAGCACCAGCCTACTGAATTATTACGAAGATTTCATAACAGTGTACGGCGACAATTATTAATGAGGTTCCTGCGCATAATCAAAGATTAATCGTGCGATTTAAATTAAAAACAAGTTTTTTCCCCAGATTTCGACAGTGATTGAACAACATGCAAGCGTGGTCACTGTAGCGTGGCTAATTATTTAACCAGTTGCCCAATATGAGTACATGGACAATAAATTGCATCATGATTTTTCTCATTACTTCGAATACCGATGTAGTCGTCCGTGGAATGAGATAACCTATCAAAATACAGATTATGTAATACTATCTGATGCACGTGTTGTTGTTTTTTGCAAAACGTCAAAGATTCGTCAGTCTTATTTGAATAAAATATATCACAATTAATCAAGTTACAGTTACAACATTTCAAATGCTAATAATTACGAAACTGTTAATCAAAAGTACATGCAGCTAATTGTCTTAAAGGACCGAGCAACGGTAACTTCACTTGTTAAAGTGCAACTGGCCTTCCTTGACAGAGTGAATGTTTGATTACCAAAGCATGATCCCGAGTTATTCCTGGGAGAGCCTTTGGACCCTGGCGGTCTTCTGATTGGAAATGACGGCTGATTGTGAAACTGGGGCTGGGGTAATATTCCTCCCGGCTACCTGAATAGTTTCAGTAAGGTGCTGGAGAGATCCCGCGCACCGTATGAGCCGTGGGCATGATTTGTATAACCAGCCATTATATGAACTGCGTTAAGGTACTTCAGGGTACACGATGAGAAATATTTCCCTCATAAAGTCTGCGGTCAGCAGCAGAATAAATAATTACGTCCTGCTGAAACAATAAATGGCATCCAGACGCAATGGGGCATTTGTCAGTAAAGCATTTTGTGGCGAATGAGATCATCATCAGCTGATCAGGGACGTTTGTAATCACATGCTCCACACCTGCTTAAGTATTTTCTGTGACTGCTGTTTAATTCACCTTACACATCAAACAGCTATGCTAGTTTTCCCCATTAGTGTGATAAAAGGGAATCCCTCACTGGGGCAAATTGTAGTTTACATTATTATGATTTTTTCCTTTCTGGGTAAATGGTTTTGTTTAAAGTACTTAAAATATCCCAGGGATCCACACTGCTTTGGCAAAGGTGAAGAAAGCGGCCCTCTGATTGAGACCGATGTTGGCAAACCTTTAACTAGAGTTCATCTACCATTTAAAATAAACAGGGGCCCAGTCTACGGTTCAGCTTGGTGATTCTCAAGTTCGCCGTATTTCAAGCTGAGATGCTTTCTGCTGATGGCTGATTTGTTTATTAATGTTTCTGCTCTCGCTGCGGGTAGTTGGGTTGGATCAAAATGTACGCCCACTCCGAGCATCTGATCGGGACCCTGGGACTACGACATGCAGTGACGGTGAGTGAACTTATCGTCAGATATTGTGCTGCCAAACTCTGTTGAAATGCACGTTTCAGTTCCACTTTGTCAACGGCTCCTGATGTGCTGATAAATCAAATCCTTAACGAATCTTTGTCTAACTGGTGTTTCTTCCTGGAGTGCAGACATTCACGCCTTCCGTACATTCATGGTACAGCATGGTTCTTCAATTAATGTGTTGGTATAATGTAAGTATTGACGCGTTTCCAGCTGAGGTCATAATGAAACGTGATCTGTCCTCCGGAGCTTGTCTGTATATTTAAATTTTTTTTTGCACATTGCTGGCATGCCAATGAAGCTCACGCATTAAACAGCAATGCCAGATGTTAAACATCCCCAGACGCTTTTGGAAGGGTGCGGGGCGCTAGGCTAACTAGCCTATAAGCGGGTTTTTACGTGCGCATGCTCTTTGGCTTATGGAGCAGAATGTTCACTTTCTCCAACATCCTTCCTACGAATTTTTACATTTTTTAAAGCATTGGTGCTCCACTATTGGTACCTTGTCCTGTGTGTGCGGGAGGACATTTTCTTTTTAAATTTATAAATCCACAGATGAAAAGTGCGGACTGGGTCGGCGGTGTCACGTGGACACAAACACTCGGGCCTCACTGCGATGCGAGTGACGGTCTGGAAGCTTTTAACCCAGGGGGGCAAGGTTGGCTTATGCTGTCGGATCTTCCCTTCCTTCGCTTGCGGACCAGCTGTGGGAAAGCAGGCCTGCTCTTAAAGGGCAGACCACGTGATGTGCAGAATTTTGGAAAGCGGAACCGGGACTTTATTAATGATATCTCTCCTTTCCGGGGGGGGGGGGACTAGGAGGAGGGCGACAACAAAAAAAAAACGGGCAGACAAAAGGTGCCATTTTGCCAGAGAATGGAAAACTGAGCAAAAATGGCTTACAGCAGGTTGGGGAAAATTAACCTCAGCTTGGGTCTGGACTTAGTGGCTGCTGAAAACACAGACAAGCACACGAACACACACACACACAGACACACAGACACACACACACACACATACGTTTGAATTAAAATCCTAATTGTATCAGTGACACCTTAACCCCTATCCAGCCCTAACCTTAACCATTAGTAACAAACAAAAGATTTTTGGCATTTTTATTTTTTGACTGCAGTCACAGATTATTATTATTTTTTTAAATAAATAAATATGGGGGACCATTTTTTCATTTCCCACAAGGGGAAACTCAGTTTTATCCCCTTGTGGGGAATGAAAATATGGTCCTCATAATGTCAAAATAACCGTTTTTTAATCACATTGTAGGACCATTTGATCCACACAATTTAATATATACATGAGCCGCACACCCATGCCCTCATGTATAACCTAGACAAAATATGTTCAGGTGGCAATGAATTGATGCAAAGCGTTGCGATCACATGACTCACTCCAACCCCCCCCAAGCCCAGATAGTGTCCTCCCAACTTTTCACTAGTCTACTATTCATCATCTGCCGGTGATTGTCATTGGGCCGCAGTCTGGCTCTTGTTGTAGTATTTATGCGTAGGGATTTGCAGCATTAATGGACGAAAGAGCATCTGGCAGAAGACATGCCTTTCAATGGTCTAGCCCCATTAACTGGGACTGACAGAATGCACACTTGTGTAATGAACCAGATAAGTAAGCAAGCTGCCCCCACCCCCCCACAACCGCTGTCCCTCCACCCATGTTGATGTGAGGTGACTAGTGGGGCTCATGTCATGGGGGGGCATGCTAGCTGTAACCGCTGCTTCTCGAAAGAATCGAGCCTCTGGTGTCTGTCGCCCATCCAGCGCGCAACGTGTTTGGGGTATCTGCCCCCGTGATCCCCCCCCCCCCCCCCCCCCCC
>JABFEB020000060.1:5531806-5545829 GCA_019775895.2 Stomatorhinus ivindoensis
ACACACACACACACACACACACACACTCCTACTATTGTCAGGTCATCCGCTTGCTTGTTCAGATGGTGCAGCGCAGGATATGAGGGACCTGAGCTTTAACCCTTAGCTGACACCTACCACCACAACACAGAAACACTTTTTAGCATTTCGGGCCATAAGTACAGATTATGCCTAATTACTTTACTCGAATGTCGAGTAAAGTACTTCAGGCTAAAATCCCCACACTGATGGCTGCATCCTAAACTCCCACGAGTTCACTGTTGCAGTTCGAATAGAGCTGCCCCTTAATGATCTGAAAAACTTTAACGATCGGGGTGGACCGGAAATGCATCCCAGGATGCGACACGCAGTGTGCATTCCATTAGTGTGTGACAGGCTGGCTTCCACATAGCCATTAACAGGACAGGGTGGTTGAAGAGGGATTTCTAAGCAGCTGGAAAAGGCTCAGTTGAATCCATATTAGCAAGGGCATGCTAACGGCTACGTCCACTGGTGCTTCCTTTGAGGCTGATGCCCAGGGTTTCCGGGGCTGAGGCGTAGTGGGATAACGCTCGGGACACACACATATGGCCCTGTGACGTTTGCTGAATGTCAAGGCTTTGGGGTTTATTTTAGGACTTTAAATGCCCCGAATTGCTCCTAGGATCATCCTCTATATGTGTGAGAGCTACACAGATCCCCTTAAAGCCATTGCAGTCCACTGCGACACTGGTCCTGAAGCCCTCCAGCGGGTTGCTAAGCGCCCAAGCTCCTGTTAAAGACAGCTGGCGGGGGGGGGGAGTTATGGTCCTTTTTATTTTAACCTCGCTGCTGCTGCCTTCCAGCCTAATCCTGGAATCTAAGCCTGGAACCTCACCGGCGTCCTTCTATCTCCCACGCATGCATACCTTCCTGTGAGTCACATACTGTGGACAAAGCATGACCTCCCACTGCTATGTGATGCTGACCGGGGGCCTGCAATGCCGCTAGAGAGCCTCCAATCCAGGGGAAGCCAATCCTGATCCTGGAGCAGCGGTAGCCAGCAGGTTTTCCATCCTACATGGTCTCTGATGAATCACACCTGATCTCAGGCAGATAGTAACTCATCAGGTAGGACTGAAAAGCTGCAGGATTCCATCACTCTAGGATCAGGGTTGCCTGCCTGCTCTAGTCACTCCAGCTGTCTTTGCAGGCCCCCAATTGTAAGACCGACGTCTATAATACTGTTCAAAAGTCTTAGGCAGTCGAAGGAAATGATTAAGGCTCTTCATCTGGGCAGTAAGTGTCAATATCAGTATCAGATTGGGTGGAGTGGTGGCTCTGGGGTCCGGGATCTGTGCCAGCGGCTGGAAGGTTGCTGGTTCAAATCCTGTGAAGCCCTGGTGTGATTCTACTCCGTCAGGCCCTTGAGCGAAGCCTTTATCCTGCAATTGCTTCTTCCTGGATGTGACTTAAATCTACATCCAGCCCTATAAGCAGGTCCTCCAACTTCCAGGGACAAACTTTGGGGTTGGTGGCAGGATTGGCACTTCAGCCACCAGAGAAAAACCCCACATGACTGCAGTCCGGCTCCCGTCCCTGTGGTGGCTACGGCTCCTTACCTACGTCCATCTGGGATGAATGGAAATATCGTGACGCTTCCTCTCGGCGGAGACCTTTGTAAGTACTTTCTGTCCATGAGAAGGCTTTGTGTACATCAGCCCCAACACTACTGACAACATGACGCTGGAATCGAGGAAGCCGCGGACCTTAAGCGGACTCACTTCAGGGTTGCCAAACAGCATGGATGTTATAGTCACTGACTGAGGTTCACATCCCTGCACCACCAGGGAAGCCAAAAAAATGGAGACTCGGGGGGAAGTTGGGAAAGATTACATGTGTTTACAGAGATCTGTTTTTCCAGATTAGGTTCCAAACAGTGGTCACCAATTTAACAACCTTCCTTGGAGCCAGGATTGACACAAAATGGCTGTCTGAAAATGAAGAATTTTCAGTTTATACATGCAGGAATTTCTCTAAATCCGAAGGTGCTTTAAATATTTGATTGGTCACGGTGCCAGAATGTACTGGGATGAAGCACAGACCCCGGTTGCAGTTATTTTCCAAAGTGATTAAATCTGGAAATGCTTTATTTCCCAGCTACAGTAAAATCATCTGACTTGATGAAATGGGCCCATTGTCCCCAAGGCTGTTGTCCTGACTTTAATAACTCTGTGTGACCTCAAGAGTCAGCTGGAATCTCTGGACTTTGTTCGCAGGATGTGACGTACGGATCGGACCCCGAGCAGCTGGACCCAAAGTACTTTCTCGAGATAACCGGGTCAGCGGCTGGCTGCCTGACAGAAGAACATCCCGTTTTGAGGCAGAACTAGGAATAGCACTTAATTAATTTATTTTCTTACCAGGTGCTTTGATCTGAAGAAACTTGCATAGTATGCAGTGTTATACTTAAAAGATCCATTTATACAGCAGGTTATTTACCAGTGGAATGTTCTAGAAAGTCTCAACTGAAAGTTCACAGGCCCAGTTCCGAAATCTGTGGCATGAGCTTTGAGTCAGCCAGCTCAGCTTCACTGCTGGACACATGATAGCTGTGATCTCTCTGGGCAGAACTGTCCCAGCTCATGAATTTTCTTTGTTCTGCCATATTCCAAGAGGAACATGGATGTTAAATCATTTGTCTGAATAAAATGAGATAATACTGGATACTGGGCACTTGTACTTTTGAATCCCTGATCTTTAAATACCATTAGCATGCAGACTTTCTGACCGCCACACAACTGTTAAGACTATATTAGTTAAAGAGGGATTTCTATGCAAAACTCAAAATCTCAAAACTGGATAAAATCGGATAGTGGTCAGTTGTCCTTCTGATACATGCAGTTTGACTGCGCGTCTTATTTCCATGAAGCTGCTCTTTCCCCGACATCCTGCGAGTTCTTCAGCACCGTGTTACACCAAAAAAACCCCTCCCCTAACCCAATGCTTGGGAAACATATAATTTCCCCTTGGCTCGTAAATCACACTCGGTAGATAAGTCATTAAGGATGTTTTATAACCAAATTAAATAAACAGGATGACCTCGGGGAGTAAACAGGACTGGACTGGACCAATCCCAAGGCAAGACCACAGGGCCTGTACGGTCTCAGCATGTAAACAGCCCCTCCCTCCTACACGTCCTAGTGGGGCTAGCTGAGGATAAGCAGTGTATCGCATTTTGGACAGCTCCTGGCCTCATCCTAGCCCCCAGTGGGCCTGTTTGTTTTGGGACATCGTCCACACCCTGTAGATGTATTTACCTGTATCTTTCCTGGAAAGGGACAGCCCTGTAGACGTATTTACCTGTACCTTTCCTGGAAAAGTGTCTGCTGACCCTACTTTCATGGAATTGCTCACATTTATAAATGTGTTGCAGTCCAATTGGAATCTCAGTACTAAGATTGTACAGAGAGGCTCCGAGGCTGATGCCACGGCCCGAACCAGGCATTCTGGGGTTTGTGAGGGTTTACTGACACTGGAGTCCTGTCTCTGTTGCCTTGCCAAAATACACCCCCCCCCCCCATTCCCATCCACAAAAGGAGCAGCCAGCAGGATAGAGGGGGAGACACCAATGGCGGACGGGGTGAAAGAGGACAGCGGCAATGACAGCAGAAGCCGCAGTGTCTCAAGCCTGGCGCCCCACGTTGCTCGCCCGGCCTGGTGAGGGAGGGTTGCCATGGCAACATCCAGGCCGGAGCCAAGGAGTGGGAAAACAATCATTAGGTGAGCTGGCCTGTGAGGAGCCTCAGGGTAGAGACTTTGCCAGAACACTATGTTCCTTCTTCTAATGACACAGGGTGAGCTTGAGGTCGGCCGTGCCGCACGAGGCTGCCGCCGGCACGTGTGCCAATCCCGGCGTCAGACAAAAGGGGCCTTTAATTCTGTGTGGAGCTGTCGAGCGATTGAAGGGGCGGGGGGGGGGAAACGAAATGGGACGCATGATTGACAACATCAATACTGCCGTCCAACTCCCTCTTAAACTGTGCTCATGTTCCTGTCGATCAAAGAGGTCTACCTTATGGGAATATACTGAGATATACTATATATATATATATATATATATATATGTATATATATATATACATACACACACACTAATGTTGCGTCATTCTTACACATCGAAAATCAACCTTATTACCAGGAGACTACAGAGTACAGAGTAGTGCAGTTAAGTAGACCATGGCTGACGGCTAACAGTGAGCTCTTGGTTGACCCCTGTGCGTCCCGTGAAGAGCAGTGGTGTCGTGGTGTCCTCAAGCTAGCTAGATGCATTGAGTTGTTTACTCACACAGTAATACGTTGCATGTGGGCTCCTTCAGCCTTTTTAAATTGTGTCGAATAGCCCACCCTTCCATTCATCCATCCATCCACCCATCCATCCGTCTATCCATCCATTTTCTGTACCCACGTGTCCTATGCAGGGTCATGGGGGTCCGGAGTCTTTCCCAGAAGCTACGAGTGCAAGGTGGGGAACATCCCAGGAAGGGGCTCGCCAACCCTTTGTAGGGCATAGACTAGTACATTCTTAAAATTAAATTTTCAGTGTGCATGATACCTCTTTTCCACTAGGTCTAACTCAACCGCGCCCCTCGTTGCCATCCAACCTCCGCTGGAGGCAGGAGGTCCCAGTGGGACCCATGTACGCAGACGGGGGCGGGTGGGGGCGATGCGCTTTGTAGGGCGGATCGCTTTACCCGACATGTGATCTTTCTGTGGCGCTGAGAGAGCCGCTGGTAGTGAATGAAAGGCACTGGCTGATGGCTCTCTCAGGGCCGGGGTGTTGGATGTCCTCCCCTGGCCGGCCTGCCTCCCCCCTCACCGTCTCCGAGCACCGCCTCTGCCTCCCGGCCCGCTGCAGCCGTATCACCTGATTACAGAGGCTCAGTGTCCTATGTCTTTGTTCTGGGACATCTGAAGAGCGTATCGGTGCTTGATTACACAGCGTAAATTCTTCTTTTTTTGCCTAGTTGCCCCTTTTTCACCGGCGGGCCCTTCTGTGCATTTTATACTTTCCCAGCTGACTGCGGCCGACGTCTTGTGACCTTTCGTGTTGTGTTCGCTATGTCATGGGCTGCTTTCCTTACCTTCTCACCCCTGAAATATACAAACTCGAACCTGATCGGCATGTGGCTAATGCAGGGCCATAGAGACCATGGAGGCCCAGGATGGGGGGGGCTGGGGGGGGCTGAGAGAACATAGACCTGTGTATTTAAATAATTTTATGTCTTCCCCAATATCACACCCTTTACGACATGGGAAGTTTAAACCTGTAGTCAGCTCCAATCAGTGTGGGATCACTAATTAGCCAGTTTATAGAGATGCCCGGAGATTAGGGTGGGTTACTGACACTGATGCTCACATACAGTTTAGGGGTCTTTGCAACGGCAAGAGGTTCTGCCTGCATTCAAGTAAAATATTAATGGTAAAATGTACATTTAGATCACATGATGTTGAGCTATTTGCTTGAGGTTCATTTGATTGGTCCTTATATGACAAGTCCCGTCCATTACTGTACGTGTGCATTTATGTGTATGTGTGTGCATGTGGTCATATATATGTTACATTTTGGGATCCAAATGACCCCACAATGTGATGAAACGTATTTTGGTCCCCACAAGGGGAAACTCAACTTTGTAAACATCTGTGAATGCCATAAAAATAAAAATAAATAAAATGCCACATTTAGTTTGGTTACTTATGCTTGAGCTTAAGGGTGGGTAGGGGTTAGGGTTGCCATTGTTGGAATTAGGGTTATGCTCATACAAATGAGTGGAGAGTCCCCACAAAGATATAGATACATGATTTGTGTGTGTGAGTGTGTGTTAGTGGTGAAAGGATACCTAGCATTTCAGTCCATGTTTATCATCATCTTCAAAGATTCACATGTATATCATGGCAACCACAAAGACTCGTACAGGATACTTCTTTTTAAGCAGACATAAGATATGTAACAAGATAATTATTTACAGTGGTGGACAAACCAAGAGGCCCAGTCACTGCCAAGTAATAACTAACACTGGCAGCAGTTGCCCACTGGAAGCAGTTGTCAAAGAAAACCCAAACACCCCCTCTACCGGTTGACTTAAGCTACACTCCCCTACCATTCATGGTGGTATCATGGGTTAAATGATGTTAACTCACGATTTCGCTGAGTCATGGTCATTGGGCGACTGCTGGCATGAGGGCAGGAGCAGCTTTAATCCAGCTAGGCCAATTTCCCGTATTAATCACTTCCTCGACTGTACATTGTTGAGAGAGTTTATTCTGGGCCGCCCCTTTCGTGTTCCATTCCCCGAGGAAGCCTCCGTTGCCCCGGCGATCTCCATTGTCCGCTCAGAACGTGTTATGTGGTATTGAAACATAATTCCATTTAAAGGTCCTGGCAGCTCTGTTATTGCCAAGGGAACCACAGGATATCGACTCAACTGAAATTCTTTCTGTTCCCCTTGGTGACGTAAGTCTACTGTAACCTTTCCGTTCCCCGCAAGGCTTTGAGTCACGACAAGCCTTAACTCTTGGTGGAGTCTTGTATGCAATCAGAAAACATGGGGGAGTTGTACTTTCCAAATTTAGATTTGAACATTCTTTGAAATGTTCTGCCGTGAATCGGGCAGTATTCTTTGTCACTGTAATTTAAAATAGCATTTTTTTTTCAAAAAGGCATTTTATTTAATGAGTGCATATCTGCATAAATTCCCTCCTTTCAAGCTACAAATATGAAAGGTGCCCCTTTCAGCTCGGAACTTTCTGACTGACCACAGACCCTGGCCATTGAATTCTCGAGCCGTCAGCACACTTCATGCTGGGAACCGACAGATGGGGTCACCGCAGGTCAGATCGTGTCAGGAGGCTTGTCGCATGGGCACAGCTTCTCCTGACCACCGTGGGTAAATACTAATGGAGATGTTTCATGAACATGCAGATATGCAATCTTAAGGATTACATTTGGCGGCTGGTTCAAATACAAAACACGTATTTAAAAAATAATCCAACTGTATATCCCAGTCGTCCTAAAATTATTATGTAATATGCACAATCAGAATTCTCTTGTGCTGTATTTTATATATATTATTTACATTGCATATATATGTTGGAAAAATTCAAGCATTATTAATATATGTTTTCTTCTCTGTTTTATGTGGTATGTAACCTCCAGAGACCCCACCCATTCATTTATGTCCATTGTAGTGGACATTTTGTTTTTGTATCTTTTTGTACCTTACATCTTTTCACTGATGTAAGGAAACATATTTTTTCCTGTTGTACACTAAAGTGGACATGCTGTTAAATTAAAGATAAAAATAAATTTGAAAAAAATCTAAATTGTAAGATGTCTTATTTCCTCCAAAGACAAATAACCTAAAATTGAAGGACACTTTTTTCCTTGGGTCTCGGGAGGTTAATGTGGTCGAAGCACACAGGGACAGGGCTTTTCGAAAGCAGGTAACCCAGAACACTAACGAATGCCTTCAAATGTCTGCAGAAGCTTCGGAAGAGCTGCAACCATAATGCCGGCGAAATCAAGCATCCGCACTGTATCGTCGTGCCGTTTGCGGAATCGCCACAATTAATTCAGAACGTCGCCCCAGCTAGAACATCAAGTACAAACATACATGGGATGAGTCACCGATTCCATGTTGTTCTGTTGGCCACCTATTAGTTGATCGCTACCAAGAACAGGGACACTTGCGTGTACATATAGCATTCCTGATCAACGAGTGCGTCAGACCATCCAGAAACCTTATATTGGAGTGTCGCCATGGCAACCACATTGATCCTCCAAGCGGGGATAAAACAGCAGCTCTTTTGGATGACAGACCCTCTATACGCTGTTCAAGCGAGCGTGGCTTCCCCACCGTCGCCCCAGTGAAGAACCACAACGTGGTATTGCTGAGTGGCGCCCAGGGGTCAAAGGTCACATTTTCATGCTGTGAATCCATCAGACTTGCTGGAGTGCGGCTCAGCTGACAGAGAAGGCTTTACTACAGGAACTGACAGAGAGCTCTAAGCAAGAGGGAAGAAAGGAAGATATAATTGGCGCCATTAAATCTCTCATTAGCAGTGATACTGCAGGGTACAGACATAAAGAGATAAAATCCCACCTTATCTTGATTGTTAAATGGCTCACTGTTTCATCAGCAGTGCACTGCTGATGAGTTACCCCCAGATGGAAATGTAGATATTTATTCTGTTAATAATGGCGTTGCCTACTTTTTTTTAGCACTTGACTTTTTACTTGGGACTGTACATCTGGGACACCTCTGCTGTTTAACTCCAGTTTGGGGAAAACCGGCGTGATACGTATCCGGCAGGGGGGCTGGCTAATTTGGGATGGCATGAGACGGACGAGAGGCTGAGGTAAAGGGCCTCACTGGATGCATCCTCTTTAATTAGCAGTGTGGACTTGTGAAAAATGGCAGCCGACCTTAAAATCAGCCGTGGAGTTACGTGTGTAAGTCATTCCTGTGTGTTATCTGAGAACCGCCCCTCTTTCATTGGGTCTCCATTTAATCTGCCCTGTCAGGACAGCCGGCCGTTTCTGGCCTTTGTGCTCCTGTGATTGATACCCGTGGGACATGCCCCCCCCTCCATTTTGGCTGGGCGTAACTCAATTCGTCTGAGGACAACAAAGGAGGAGCAGGAATGAGAGTACAATGGAGGACATCCCCACTACGGGGAGGAGGGCAGTGTGCGCTGCTCCGTTTTTGGACTTCAAAGCGGAAGGAGGTCAATCGCATCCCGCACCTGATGACTTTTAAAGAAGTGCGGACAAAACAAATGGCTGAAAAAGAACTTTGTAGATCATATTGGATTGTAATCAGATTCACCTGACGTCTTTCTAGAATGTTTTTGTACGAGCTATTATGGGATAGACAGTCTCGGTTCATAACCACGTGTCTCAGTCGGGTTGTAAACACAGAATGGTGTCAAGTGCACACTCACATTCCTGTGTCTTAATCACCACGGAAACCGACCCGTCAGAGTGTCATGCAATGGATGAGAAATGACTGGAGCCCCCCTGGCCATCTTGCATCATCTGCTGCTTCCGTGCCTGAGCTAATTCGACGTGACATTACCGTGCACCAGTATTAAGGTTACATCCAGCGCCTCTTGCAGGATGATGCTCTGCTTGTTGTGTCTTCCCTGACACGCATGACTGGGCGTGGAAACCAGACAAAGCCAGTGGCTACACACACACACAGACACACACAGCGGTGTAGTTCAGCAACTACAGAGGGCCAGCATCAATTTTACATGCTTAGCCTGGTTTTTATGTTCAGTTTTACATTCTCGGCCTTTTTGACAGTGGTCGGAATATAAGCATGGTTTTGTGTCATTGGCTTAATTGGTTGAGCAGTGACACAGAACTGTTTATAAGCAATTGGCTTTTCTGGAAATTTCCTGTGACTACGTACACTGCATGGTTACACACTGCAAAGTATAAGACCCTCATTCAATGTAAGTATCTGCCATGCCATTTGAAAAAAGCTTTCTTCATCATATAGGACTGATCGTAAGCCAATGCTTCTGATTTTCCATACTGTCTTACGTATGAAGGTCACATTTCAGCATCTATTCTGAACCTCTCTCTGCTTTTTTGCTGTTTTCCTGTGCCGTCCTACTGATCCAGAATCGGAAGGTGGTGCTGGTTACGCTTCTGTTTTTAATAACACGGGTAAGGTCCCCATGCGCTTGAAGGCTGGCATCCTAAATAGCCTTGAACACGTGTTATACAGTACGCGTTCTGTGTTGTCTTCTGGTTCATTCTCACATCAATATTGTTAACGCGGTCATGCTTGTCTGATACGGTGCTGGGGCATGCTTGCAAAGGGCCCTGCCTAAAAATATTAAAACTTCGCTGAATTGAATTGACTACTGTATAGTACTGTGTGATGCATTGTGGGAAATGGTCTCCTGGGGACTTTGTGTTAGGTGGACTGGGCCGTCAAGGGAGACATCGTAGATGGAGAAGACACTGGCTCTTATATCTCTTCTCTAGATATGGTCAATATTCGGGCCCTAAGAGCTGGGCAACGATCTGTCAAGTCAACTGCAAAGGAGGGGGCTTGCAAACACTGCCGAAATAAATCCGCACCAGCCCCCACTCTCATAATATGCTTTTTAGTTGCGTTGGATAGTGTAGGACAGAATTCATACCCCAAAAATTCGAAGTCTTGAAATCATCAGCTATTTATTACCATTCACTAAATTGAAAGGCTGCGGCAGAAATATTTCTGATGCAAGCGCTGTTTTGAATGCATTGAGTCATTTTGCCGTGTCTTCATTGTCTTATACACACAAGATAAAACTTCCCTCTTTATTTTCCATTTCAAAGGGAATATATCACACTTGAGCAGAGTCGGTACAGACATCATGTAAATGTAAATTGACTCACAGCTTTAGAAGTCCTTTTGCTAATCCATTAATGAATATTAAAGCAGGACTATTTTTGCTTCCCTTAGTTAAACACCTGAATTTTTAATTTGTATCATCAGCATTTAAGCTGATTTGCGTGCCGCCCCCGACGTTGCTGTGCTATGCCTTTGTCTCATACAGATCGGTAAAATCGAAGCACTTAGCAATCTATCACTTTTTTTTTTTTTGGTTTTAAATCCCTGAAGGTGCATGTCCCAAACAGAGACGGGGTGCGTCTTTCCTATTTATGCCACCTTGACTTGTTGTAAAATACTTCCATCATTTTTGCTCTTTTTTGTTTCCTGCAGCCTTTGTACACATCGGGAGATTTTAGGTGTGGGATCTCACCTTGCTAGAGAGGTGGTTCAAAGGCAGGTGGAGCTGCAGTTTATAAACAGATAGGAGGCACAAGGCAGGGGGCGCATTAAGAGGCAAATCACTCCCCATCCGTGGGGCGAGGCATGATATTACTGTTAAAAACGACGCAATGTCGTCTTAGGATTTTGCCGGCAAAATCTCGCGCTTTGCCAGCGAGTTCCCCAGAGCTGTGGTGCCAGACAGCGAGTGCCCTTACCCGTCTGACGTGCACACCTGTCCCCACGCATCTCCCCTCCGCAAGGGGCATCAGATGCGCTCGGTCTACTTCCTCCCGTCGCCATGACGACAGTCAAGTTGAATCAGAGAGATGGTAAAAAACCTTGAGAAACAGGATGGAACGTGGGTGAACGTGAATGGTGGGGAAAGTGAAAATCTGGTTTTTTTTTTTTGTTTCATTTATTGTTTTGTTCAATGAGGTTTTTCGCTGGAGTTGTTTTGTCTGAAAGTATAGCTGAGTCATCTCGTGTTTATCGACGATGGGGTCGGCGGTGCCAAGGAGCGCCGTTGTTGTCTCGGTAACCTGACAGGCTCTGGAGTCCATCTGAGTGTCTGAGGAGCGAGACCAGCCTCAGCTTTGAAGTGCTGTGTGGGCCATATGACTATTTAAGGCGCCTGGGGGGGTAGCTGGACACACAGGTCGCTGTTGATCCAATGTGGCATAGAAATCTGCTTTTACTAGAGATTATGATAGCGACTCAAGTTCAGGATGATAACTTTGAGTCCAAACAGCTCAGTCGCCCGGCTCTTTCTTAAAGATAATCTCCAATCAGGTCTTAAAACTCGCTAAATGCCAATTTGCTGCAACCTGGAGAGTCATGCAGTGAGAGGATGCTCCACGCCGTGAAGGATATCTTGATGCAAATTCCACAAGAGCCTGTTCTTTAATGACATTTCCTCAGAAATGCCCCCCCCCCCAACCGAGGTGGATGTCTTTGTGCCCGGCATTCCCGGAGCAGGTCTTGTGATTGGGCGCGATGCCTGCTGGCTCCTCACTGACTGATGCCGGAGCAACTGGGGATGCTGGGTGGGAGAGAGACCCTGGTCTTTTAACTCCTGAAGAATGGGGATACTGGGAATCGGGGGGCTGGGAGAATGTTAATGACACGGCCACAGGAAAGCGGGGATCGTGCGAGATTCGGCGTGGAGAGAAGTGAAAATGCCCCTGTGTCTGTTTTTTGTACGCCTCTCTGGACCGAGGCTCAGAGAAATTCGAATCACCTGACCTGCTGGCAGTGACAGGCAAGCTGGATGAATGATCACAGCATTGGGTCGCTAGAAATATAATGAAAGTGAGGGGCGGGGGAACATTTCGGTTCCAGACTGATTCCAGAGCCACTGAATTCATATAAAATTAGTAAAAAAGTCCTTCATATTATGGATGTTCTTCCCAAACAATGAATAATCACACCAGAAGCAAAGACATTCACTCAAACACTTGGAATTGTTGTTATACACATCATTATTTTTATATATTTTATATATATTTGCTTTCTGAAGAACATCCGATTAATTGGCTGTCCATTACTGGTATGTTGCAATCAGGCAATAATATCTGCAGATTGTCTCCATGACAATTTGTTCAACATAATTCGAGTCGATGGGATGTTAAAATTTTAATTCTTTGACCCAGTTATTTCTGAATCACAATCTGAATTGAAAAAGAGCTTTTTTGGTGTCCTTGAGTTACAACAGAAGGAAAGGTACTATTTTTGTCTTCCTGTCTGCAGGAATTAAGACAGCTGGAACATTATTTGAAAAAAAAAAAACGCTTTATAAAAAAATAAGCGTGTGAAATTGTCACAAATAATGTGTGTCACTTTAGCTTTAGAAGTGCTGTTTTTTAGGCTCCTGATGTTGAATGTCGCCCAAGAAATAAGCTGTTTAGTGTGATAAGAAAGATCAGGCTGGGCTGGAACGGTCATCACCAATTTCATGTCATGCCATTCGGACTGACGCCGGCTGCCGCAATGGTGTCCCACGTCTAAGAGGATGCGGCAGTGTGTGTCCCACACCATGTGGGCTCTGCTTTGATGTCCGCCGGCTTATGTCACACCTAGCTGTGTACCAGATGCATAACAGCACCCCGGCTGTCCATTCGTTGACACATTGCCCCACTGGTTTGCCGGGGACTTCCACACATGACCCTCACTCCCTTGCGGGGCATCAAAAAGTCCCCAAATGCCATGCTACGAAAGAGCCCTGAAATGAATAGAGTTTTGTGTGTGTGTGTGTGTGTGTGTGTGTGTCTGCCATGGAGCTTTGAGGCTGGTGACTGCCGTCACCATGGAAACACCATCCTATGGGGCAAAAGCAGCTGCAGACAGACAGCTGACTCTGGCTGGGCACCACCTCTGAAAAAGGACGTTGTCATTTTCCTTGCAGGGAGGGCCAGCGAGTGGGGTGAGGCAGTGACTCACTTTGCCGCCATCTTGTCTGCAGCTCTGGTTCGTGGAGTTTCCCATCTGGAAGTCAAATGCTTCAGTTTAGCTGACAGAAGTGCATTCCAAGGTAACTATTGCGTACTCAAACCAACTGAAGATAAGCACATGAAATTCACAAATTCAGCGCCCGAGCTCATTGCTCAATGAAGCCGTTAAAGGCAGCTCCTCTTCATTCCCAGCCCGACTCTAACATCATCCTTGACTCCTGATTTGGTTAATATTCTCGACACTTTCTTGCTGCTAATATTGTTCTCCAGTTTTCTTGCTGATGTGAAGTAACTGTGAGGTCTTTGCCAGCCATGAATAGTGAACTGAATATTGGTTCCTCCACCCCTCAGTACCCGTGTCACATTGTTCAATTTGCCACGCCGACAGATGTGAGTCACACATCCTCTGCAAAGCTGCCAAACAACTACCGTACAGAAGAGACACGCAGAATATGTTGAATGTTTTTTCTCCGCTGTCAGAGGTTGTATTGTGTTTTTTTTTGGTTTCACAGTCTTGCAGCATAAACACGTCACTGCATTCTATGTGTGTCCTGCTTGGCCTGTCACGGTAACCTGCACCATCCTGAAATGAAATGTAGTCAGTCCTGTCCGTTGCCTTCTCAGGCCTCGTTAAGCAACCAACGCCTGGCGCGCCGAAAGCAAAGCCTTTGATTTCAGGCCAGGAAGAGACTCTTTCCTGCCGTGTGGCTCAGCAGCGGTGAGTCTCCGCTGTGCCAGTTGCATTCTGGGAAAAAACAGGGGGGGGGGGGGGACCGTTGGGAT
>JABFEB020000060.1:5605173-5623901 GCA_019775895.2 Stomatorhinus ivindoensis
TACTACTGTATATTTAAAAACCCGCGAAGTCGTGAATCCGCGATAAGTGAACCGCGAAGTAGCGAGGGATCACTGTAGCGCCAAACTGGTTCCCTGGGACGCACTGATGGTTTAAATACAGCTAGTAGTGTTAGTTTGAAGAAAACTTGATGTCATTACTTTGATGTGCTCTCCGAAGATTCACATTGGTACCTGGTGTCCTCTTCCCAAGACACGTAGTACTGAACTATGTTAGAATGATGCAATCTTGTCAAATAGTAAACTTCAGTGTGAGATTTTCTAAGAATTCAAAAACCAGAAGAGAACACAAAAATAAATTAATACACACGTAACCTTATAACCACGAAGAGATTAATTATTATTTTTGTCAAACTGAAATTGATGACTAGACCCTTAAATGTTCTTATTAAAATTAATCTATTATAATTGTCTGTTCTTTGCAGATGAGGGCATGCATAAAGAAAAGCTTTCTTACTTCCCGCTCTCAACTATCTTCACAGCAAAAAAACGGTCTTCAATTTTCCGCCTGGCCTTGAAAACACGACCAAAGCCACCTTTTCCAATACGTGAGATCGTATCAAAATCTTGCAAAAACCTTAAGCAAAAAAAAAACAGAGGATTAAAAGGAAATCGTATACAGAAGCTTTACAGCAACAGTTTTATTTTAATTATATGAACATAGTGCTGTCTTTTGTATAGAACTCCTCATTTGGGAATTTGCCTTCAGATTGGACACTAAATGTTCCAGACCCCACAGACCTGGATGGCTGGATGGGGGGCTTCTGAACTGGTACTCCCAAACTGGTTTCCTTTAAGGATTAGGATATATACATAATGTATAATTAAAACACAATCTACATAAGATAACATTCCAAAGTCACTGGCTTCACAGGTGAGACGTTATTTAAGAAATTGCCTTTACGTTCTAAATGAGGGGCAGTCTTGTTGTTCTAGCCCCTGATAGGATGATTCTGTCCTCATGATTTTGTCATTAACGATTATCATTATATTAAGCAAGCAATTCTCCTCAATTGTGTGGAAGTCTCCAAAATAAATGTAAAAAAGGCACTGTATTGTAAATGAGGAATACCTGCTTATTGTCAGATGGTACTTGGGAAAAATTTGCAGCCAATCTAAAAAAAAAAGTGAAAATGTATCTATTAGCTCTTTGACTTTAATTTACATTCAGTAAAGGACAGAACCGTTTTATATGATTTTTTTCTGGAACACCAAATCTTTTAGAAGTGTACATTCATTGGAAATGAAGGGATGAAGAAAAAGTATTTACCTTCTTTTAGGCTTGTTAGATACAGGGGTTGTTTCCTGCATGTGAAAAAGGGGAAAATGGTTTAACACACACACCCATCTCTGTTACTTCTGAATTTTGTCACATTTACTTAAATAAAGCTTCACAAATGCATATACAAATTCATAACAATCTCAATATTAGTCCAAAAATGTATACACACACCAAGTTTTCTTTTTTGTTACTAACGCCAATTATTTTAAGCAGTGGCCTCAGTTTTGACTCCCTTAACTCACCACTTTTGGGCTTTGGACAGCAGGGGAACCCTCAAAGACTATGCCACCAGAGCTTTCCCCCCTGCTCTGCAAATTCATGGAATCTTGCGGAACACTGCAGGGAAATTTATAGTTAATAAACTGCTGTCACTTGAAATCCTTGAAGCAACATTCAGAAACACAGAATTCTGTGAATAGAAGTACTTTTTAAAAGCATTTCTCTTAGCAAGAACTTAAAGTACTATGCATGGAAATTTTAACCTCATTTGTTTCTGTCGCAGAACTCCATTTTCTTAGACAGAGAAATCAACAGTAGAATCAGAATCTGCTTCAGATCACTCATCTCCAAAAGTCGGGCACCAGTAACAGGTCGGATCATCGACATCCTCACCGTAATGCAGGGGAACCAAAGATCCTGGATTCTGAGCCTTCGCATTTGAACAGGTTTCTCGGTAACTGTGCCAGAGTGCAGTTCTGTTTGAAACCATAGCTACATGTTAAAAATGAGTATAGTATATACAATTATACACTTCTCAGTTTGAAGCATGTGTGCCTGAACATAATCAAAATGTAACGGAGATCCGCATCAACGCCACTGACCTCTTGGCCACCTGCTGACTTACGACTCCAGTGAGCCCTACTCTGAGGTGTGGTCACCACCAGATTGCTGTGGTGGTAGCTGGCATGGTAGATGGAAGTGAAGAAAGCGTCCTTTCTTTCTTTCTTTCTTTCAATAAGGGCTGCCTTCCACACTTCTTAAGCACCTTGAGGCAACTAAAATTTCTATATTATACTGTATTTTGTATTGCATTGTCTCTTCTTTTATTACACTATTGTTTTCCCTTATTTACACTGTTCTTACTTGTATTGTTCTTCCAAGCATCCGTGCCCTACACTGCAACTGTAGCAGCATTATAACTGTGGGCTGTTTGCCTGGCACATCGGCTCTGAATCGCTGTGTGAATTGTTCCAAGACATGACCTGACACAGGCGCTTATGCATCGCAGACACCCGCCAGATATCTGACATGCTAGACGTCTAGACTTTGTCAGTGACTCTAGTCAATGAGAGCGCAAGACTTGAGTTGTGGTGCATCCCGAGGCAGGAGTTTAAAAAGGTGTTAAGAAGGTGTAAAGGTTCAGTTTGTTTAGAAACTGTTCTTAGTGTATGTGTGCTTATGCATGTATATACAGTATGTATACACACACACACACACACATATATATATATATAGTTATGCAGTGTGGAGGTGGCTTTACCTGAAGCGAATCCCAAGCCTGCTTTGCTGCGTTCCACTTCGCCTTCTTTATGCTGTTCCCCTTCCTTTCAGGGTACTCTATATTGTCGATGACAGTCTTATAAACAAATCTGTAATATAAACAGTGTTATTTTCTTCAATAATATTGGACAGTCTCATAAATACAGTGTGAACTGCTCAGCCATTTCACTGCACTTTATTTTCCCGCTACTGTACTCTTCACCTCTTGATACCCACTGAGGATTGTGTGGTGGTCCTGTCTTGGCCACTTGTATGTAATTGGGGACGTTCTTTTTGTTTTTTTGGCAGAATTCGTTTAATAATCCGATGTAGTTTGCCTCCCTGGTCGGCTTGGTGGTGCTCAAACTCAACTCGTCCATTTCGTTGCAGATTCGTCTCACGCTAGGCTCATCTCCTTCCTTTAAATGAGAAGAACATGAGGAGGATTGTCACTGACAGCCCGCAATCCGCTACAGTTTTTCACCAAGCCCACACTCACAGTACTACTGAAAAAAGGAGGAAAAAAATATCACATATGTCCAAATGACTGCATGATGTTGTATTTTACACCAGAAGCTGGAACAGAGCAACGTGAAACCTATGGCATCAATGTGGATTTTGGCCACGTTCTACCTGATCTGTGGTCGTTTCTCGGTTCAACGTTTCATATACCACCCTGGCCGCCTCCTCTTTGGCTTCCTTCCGAGTCTTTCCGTAGGCTTCGGGGAACTCTCGGCTATCAACGACAAACTTGCAGCACCTACAGAGGGAGTTGAGAAGTGAGCAGATGTGAAAGACACATGGCGTTCCACGGCAGCAGATGACAATGATTATCTGGAGAAAAAAATGGATGATGACTGAATAGTTACTGTGTGGCGTTGACCGGAGCAATTCTAGTGGATTCTATAGGGACTACTTCAACCTTTTGCTTCTGACCATATTCATTCAGCCAACATGTGTAGTTTGCCCACTTGAAGGATCCATTGCTGACAGGTGGGGGATTCTCAGTTTGGCCGCTGTCCTGCACAGTACACTGTCAGCAGACACATTACCCATATACCCAGTCACTGCACTGCAATGTTGGTTTCCTGAAGCAGAATGGAACCGCAACAGTATCCTGCCCAATATGACTTGCGTCTAAATCATGCTAAGTACAACAGAAGCACAGTATCGAATGATTATGCTTACAGAATCACTGGGCTGGATGCTTTCCCCAGATAGTTTCTCTAATGCATTTTTTGCAGCATTCTGCTTTGCCTCCTTCTCAGTGTGACCCAGTCCCTCAGGATACCTTTCATTGTTCACCACAGCTGTTATAGCTAACCTGCATAATAATAATAATAATAATAATTATTATTATAATAATAAAAACAACAACAACAGGAACACCGCTAACAAAACTCACCGCTATTTACACTGACATCTTGGTATTCAACATTCTGAAAAGTATATGCTTATACTAATAATGTTTCGACTTACATTCCACTGGTTTGTGGCGCAATGCTGTCCACGTAGGACACCTCGAAATTATTTTGCTGAGCTAATAGGTTAAGTTGCCCAACGTATCCATCCATATTATAAGCAACCTGTTAAAAAGGTATTTTTGTAAACGTCATAATTCAAATATATAGTTCAAAAAACAGCAAAACCAAAATGCTACATGATGGAAAACACGGTGAAAACATACGTTTTGTTGCTCTCTTTATTACAAAGAGCATCGAAAACGATGTAATGCGTTCATTTGGAAGTTGAACTACTTAAGCTGTTAAGAGTAATTTAAGACTTTATGTAAGGAGTATTCCTGTTAGAAAATCGCGACTTCAAGCTTAAGTTAACCCAGCTAAGAAATTCTGCTTCGTGGAACACCTCCCAGTGGAAGTGCAGTGCTCCGATTTCTGAATGTTCACCGATATGACATTTTATGCTTTTCATGCGGTTAAGCAACAACTTTATCAAGCATGTAAACCACGCGCACCAGAAGAATTATAAGTGCATATGATCACACATTTTTACGTACCAAGATACAGCCGCTGCGTTTCGTGCTCGGTAAGTTTCGGTTTCGTTATCTAGGAAAGTACTTTTTTACCGTGGCAAACGTCACACCCCCGCTGACGTGCACAAGGAAGTATATCGGAGAGAAATTGAAATAGTGTATACTGAACAATTCAGCTGTTCGTTTTTGAATCTTTGAAAGGAGTAGGATAACTATTATGTTATTTAAAAATGAAGAGGCATAATGTTCCATGGGTTGGCACAGGCTGGGTATATGCAGTACTGCTGACTTGCTTGTAGTGTGCAAATATGTAGCCTTTCTGAACGTGACATCGGATGCGCTGACATATATTGTCCACCTGTCTGTCTGCTTTTGAAAAACTCCAATATAACCTTTGTTATAAGCCGGCTGACACCAAGATACACTTTTTGTCTCCTGATACATGCTGATATTTGCTAGATGATCGTATCACTGCGTGGAAGATTCTAGCACGAGCCACCGACGTCCTGACGAGTTGAGCTACCTATCGAAACGAGCTACCTATCGAGACGTGCTATCGAGCCTTTTTGCGCATGTGCAGTTCCACCGTTTGGGGGATAGGATTAGGTTTC
The DNA here is from genome assembly GCA_019775895.2 of Stomatorhinus ivindoensis. Taxonomy (NCBI): domain Eukaryota; kingdom Metazoa; phylum Chordata; class Actinopteri; order Osteoglossiformes; family Mormyridae; genus Stomatorhinus; species Stomatorhinus ivindoensis. The sequence goes on from JABFEB020000060.1 coordinate 5,610,557, forward strand.
AGGGGTTAGGACAAGGGGTTTTCGGGTTTTTGTGGGGTTAAGGTTAGGGCTATCGATTAGCACTACGGTAGCCTAACTCGACAAAGTAGCTCAACTCGACAGAACACCGGCAGCATCTTCCGCGCAGTGATACTAGAGGTATGCGACGTTTGGTAGAAAAATAATAGTTCGTATATCAAACTGCTCGCTCCACAGTATTTGGATTGTCTCCAAAAAACGGGTCATAATTTCGGGTAAGAGACACTGCTGTTGAATTTTTTCAAATGTATGGTTTTTGGCTCTTTAATCACCACAGAAAGAATGCCATTCACTTCCATCATATTCTAGAGAAGCCCGACATTTCTACGGGCGGTCTCTCCAAAACTAGGCAACTCAGAACAACCTAGATGGATAAATAGCACAAGTCCCCTCTAAAACGTTTTTTTTCAGTTTAGGGGTGTTCTCCCCGCTTAGGCTGTTTTTATCCATTGACCGTTATGCAACTTGTGCTGTCTACTCACCAATCTGTGTTTATTGTACTGTATTTATTGGTATGTCATTAGGTGTTAATATTACATGTTCTATGTGTATGTTGTTTGTATATGTTGGAACTTTTATAAACTTATTGCTGCCACCTTGGCCAGGACTCTCTGGAAGAAGAGATAATGTATCTCAAAGGGACATTCCTGGTAAAATAAAGGATAAATAAAATGAGGAGGGGTCCCTCGAAAAAAAAATGTTTCACTGGGACCCATTATAAGAAGCATATGCAACTTACATTGTCATACTCCTTAATCTCAATTAATTGTCGGTCGTGTCAATCGCAGACGGACTGGTGGTCAAAATGACAGGATGTCAATAAGGCTAAAGGAGAATGTGACAAACACCAGCGAATTCTGGGGGACACGGTGAGTGGCGTCATTACTTTTGCTCGTAGGTTCCTAGTATAGTCCTAAATTTTCCTTTCTGAATCTCCGGGGTAAAATTATATTATTATATTATTTTAATATCACCAAAAGGACAGCATTCACAAGGCATGTCCTTTCATCTAGAAAATACAAAAATAAAAAGTAAATGCATATTTCTAAACCACACATGATTCATTACAACAGTTTCCATAAGCACACTCGTTATATTTAACAGCAAAAAATAATAATAATGAAATTAGAAATTTGCTTTCATGGTTGCTTGGTACAGCAAACAATTCCAAGCGTCATGTTAAACATGACAAATATTTTTCCTCGTTTGAAATTGTTAAAGTGTCCACGATCTTCACAAAGACGATTGCATTTTGTAAGATGAATGAAATCTGTTCTCTCCTCTTTGCTCAGTCGTGGTCGGCAGCTGTGTCACCGGGACAGTTTGCGTTCAAATCATCTTCATCTGCAGGTTTAAAAGGAAAGTTTACCTGCACATCAGGTTTCAAGGCATGCAGCAAGCTGATGACCGGGACCATTTGGCTTTAAGTGACTTACCGCTGTATGCAGTGCCGCACCATATGCAATACAAGTGCACACCCCTCAAATACGAGGTGAGGATCTGCAGCTTGTCCAGCGACTAAACAGAGAATGGTGATATGTTACCATCATAGGTGGCTCCGGGCTTTTCTCCCAGGGGGTGGAAGGTGAGACAGGCCAACCAGTTATTCATTACAGGCTATGCCAAACTGAGCTACACATGTACATTTGTTTTTTTTTTGTTGTAAAAATCATTTACAACAAATAATTACACAATGATATTGAACTGTTCAAATAACCTTTCCATCTGATCACTAGGGGGTCAGATCGATTGCACCCGTCGTTAAATCACCTATGGTTACCATTTAACGAGGAATTCAAATGTGTAATCCATCATACATTTTTTGATGCCATAAAGATTGTTCGGTATTAATATAGCTTCACAAAAACATTAACAGGGAGTGATCCATCATGAAAAGGTGTACTGCAGAACAGTTCTGAGGGAGGGCTGGTCCACCCTATAGCTGGGCAAATGTAAACCAATCAGAGATTATTATTATTATTAAGATTATTATGAAGGATCAATGGGGAAAAGTAAATGGAGCTTTTTAACTTTTACACCCAAGGCCCCAAGCCCCCTTGGAGAATCCTGTGGTCCATCCTACATGCCTTCAGCATCTGCAGAGATGTGTGAAAATCCCCAGTTCACTGAAACCCATACGGTGCCCTTTCAACAAATACTGGCAAAGAGGATTATGAACTAACAGTTAGTTGCTGGCCTTCATCTTCATCTTCCTCTTCCTGTTCCTCTTCATCTTCTTCTTCCTCGTTTGTAGTGTCAGGCCAGTACCAACTCTCCCGGGGAACCCTAACGTCCTGTCACACAAAAACAAAGTCACATAGCAGTCATAGATGCTCAATTGTATTAGCATATTGAAGCATGATAATTATATATACCGGCATGTGCTACTAAGTAAGTGGACTGAGATTTGACAATGGACCCGTGGTTTGTGGGACATCTGTGCTGACCTTCTGGTTGTCCAACTGCTCACAGACACGCTGGCTCTTCCGCAGGTCCCCCTCTGTCTGCCGCTGCTCCCTCTCTGACCTCATCCTGTATCTGAGGTGCATAGAGGGCACACAAACAGAGGTAGTCCCCGACATCTAAGCAGGAATGTTCTCAGTGCCACAACAAGTGGGAACTGACCCGACAAACTGATGGGTGAGACCAAGGATTGCCCTGGCTGTGTTGAGACCATGTGGCCACTCACCTGAAGTCTTCCAGGGACTGTTTCTCTACCTGTTGCTTAATTCGCACTTTCTGCCGGTGGTGCTCCAGCTTCTCTTCTGCCTTCCTCTTCTGGACAGCCTCCATTCCAATCCCCCCCCTATCTGATACATTTATAGTGATGCGTCACCTCAAGTACCTGCATTGCATTTGGACGTCCAAGCTTAGCAGCTAGCCATTCGTAGTACAAATTTACAGCTTTAACAATATAAACTCTAAATGTGACACTGGCTGCAAACATTAAAATCATGTGCTAATGAGGAGGTAGAAAGCACACCTGTTTTGATGTTCAGTGGAATAGGCTCAACTCTTCCAGCCCCTGTAAAAAAAAAATATTTAAAAAAAAGTTTAATCACACTGATGCCCATGTACATGTAATTATGTAACCACGTGCTTTTCTATTTACTACTGAGTCCCACAATCCTGACCAAAATAAGAGGCTAAAAGAGGCATCAATTTTGCTTGAGAACAGGCTAGTAGTGTCCCTGGTCTGGCTAACATGGCTAGTTTCCTTGAATACACTTAAAGAGATGGTGACTAACCTTCCTTCCCCAAACCTTGCCCTGTTTTGTATCCCATTTTTTGTAGAAGCGCAAAGCCTTTGTTCTCATTGCTAATGGAGCTCTGCAGCTTAGCTTCCCGGCTCTCTTGCTCCTGCTCCTTGTACGTCTTCTGGCGGTTCTTCAGATTCTTCTCCTTGTGTAGCTCTTCTTTTTTCATAGCTTCTTTTACACGTTTCAATATGGGCATGCCCGGCCTCACGTCTTGACTAAAGGAAGGGATGAAGGAAATGGACGAACACAGTTATCTGTCAAAAACAGCAAGTACAGCCTAACCGAAAGAAGAAAATTCGGTCTTTTCATTAATTATATCACCCACTGTCCTTAAAACTCTAAGTAATTTTTCAGAAACTCTCACCAAAACATAGCAACTGCGACCATCCGAATTCCAATGCTATAACAAATGTTTATTTATTTAAGATGTCACTTATAATCAACGTCATCTACACAAAATTCCGAATCCTTACATCGTATTAAGAAATGCATCCGACATGTAATCATCATCGTCTGCCATATTTTGTGAGGAGTCAAATACTATAAAATGCGTAACAGTAATAACCCCGCTCCTTTGCGCGACTGCACAGTCAACTTGCCGTGTTCCGTACGCCTTTTAATTCCGGGTTACAAATTGATCAACGAACAATACGTTCCGGAGACATAAAACATTTTGAATATTACGTGCAGGAAGACAATGTATTATTTTACTTACACTAAACATAAATTAGTATTTTTGTTACATGTGACATTATTAATATTACGACCTCTTTTAAAAATACTCTAAAGCTACATTTTGTAGTATCACAGTCGATGTTTCCAGTCGGAATAATTTTCTTGTCCCGAGCTAGCTACCGTGAACGTATCATTATTATTGGCGAAAAACAGGTAGGGGAAATGAACTGCCGATATTTTATTAATACGATTCTTATTGAACTGTCACGGAATGCTGTCATGGAGATGAAATGATTTTTTAAAATCCCTAAAGAATCCTAACGTCATTTAAATAGAAGCAACGACATAGAAACATGTTAGACCGATTCGTGTCCTCTAGCTACAATGAATCATAGCATTTTGCCTAGAAGCTTAACATTCACTTGTATGTATGGAAGTTGGATTGTCTCGTTTCGGCTGGGTTATTTTGGGGCTGTTCCTATTATTCGGGTTTGGTTCCAGGAGCTGGGGTGGCTGTCTGGTCGTGACTAGCTTAGCCGGCCGGTCAGATCGGGCTGCCCGTATTTCATCTAAGTCTTTTCCGGCTGGTGTTACGATTTTATGCCACACTGAGGTGATTCAGACAATTTATTAGACACGTAAAATTAGCTTACTGGGACGTGTTTCTGTCTGACATCCCGGCATTACTACTGCTTTTGTGTGAAATCCGGCCGAGACTCACATAGTGCACTGCCTGGGTGAAATAAAAAAATAGAGAATTGGCCGAGAATGATGGCAACATTGTGTCATTTTACAGTAAATTATTTTAATAACTTAGCGATAATATATCGTTTCAAATGTAATAAACTTTTAAGGCGCCCGCTTCTCACTTCGACGTGTCTGTTAATGATTACAGCCTGCCTGCGGTAATATGTATTTTTGAGTATGAACAATTTCCGAATTAGTCTTGAATTTAAGTCTGATTTTATGATGCTGGTATTGAATTTCTTACATTTATTCTGATTTCACCCATGACCATAACTGTTGGTTTTTGTGTTCTTATTTATTGATTAGGATTTTCATATGTTATTCGGGGTAATTTATAGGTTTCTATTAAAAGCTGCTGTGAAATTGTATTTCGATTTAAAAACCATTTAGTTCTATTCAGACTATTCCTACAATGTAATGATTAATGCATTTCATTTGTAAAATAAGCATAATTTTTTATCATGAAATCTAGGTATTTGATTTTACAGTTTTTACAGTAATTTGAAGTATTACAGTAGCCAGTGGGACAAGAAGCACTATTGAAATTTGAGGAGAGGCCCTGGCATGGGTTAATTTGGTGCTGTTTGTGTTTAGGAAGGAACTTTCATGATAGTGCCCAAAGTAGCTTCTGTTTGTACATTATAGCCCGAAGTTTTCTTATTGGGGGTTGTTTTTTGTCCTTGACATCTCATTGGGTGTCCTGTCTGCTTGTTACAGTTGTGGCCATCTCATTGGGTGTCCTGTCTGCTTGTTACAGTTGTGGCCATCTCATTGGGTTTCTAAGCAAGAAAGCCCATAATGGAGCTGGCTCACAGTCTGCTGCTCAATGAAGATGCCTTAGCACAGATCACCGAGGCCAAGAAGCCTGTGTTCATCTTCGAATGGCTCCGTTTCCTGGACAAAGTACTTGTGGCCGCAAACAAGGTGGGTGACCTCTGCGTTGCACGCTTGCCGTACACTCAGAGACCCGGAGAGGTGATTTTCTGCAGCCCCGGGTTCCTGTCCCCCAGGGCTGTGCATGCACGTAACCTCTGTTTGTATGTGTGTGTGTGTGTGTGCTTACTTGTGTTGGGGTGTGCACACACATGCAGGTGGATGTGAAGGAGAAGCAGAAGAAGCTCGTGGAGCAGCTGACGGGTCTAATCAGTAGCGCTCCTGGTCCCCCGACCCGCAAACTGCTGGCCAAGAATCTGGCCACGCTATATAGCATCGGCGATACTTTCACCGTCTTTCAGACCCTCGACAAGTGCAATGACATCATCAAGAGCAAGGATGACACGCCCGCCTACCTTCCCACCAAACTGTGAGTAGGCCGGTTCACCCGTGGGGGGGGGGGGGGGTTATGGTGGTAGGCGGCCTGGTGCAGTGTTGCTTGGTTATAGTAACAACCATATTCAGCCTAATCATTACGTCTGGGTTTAAAAGAATCATTTTTCTCGAAATCCGTCTTCATTTCACCATGTAGATTCATAAAATCCCAAGATCGATTTTTAATATATGCCTTGCACAGTCTATGGCCTTTTCCCGTGGATGGGTTCAGCTTTAATTTCATTATTGTTGCATGACCAGCCTTGTGCCATGAGATCTGGTGGACAAAAACGGTGGAATCTTCTGCTCCACAGAATGTACCATCAGGCCTGAAGGCAGATGTCTGGATGTATTTAAGATTTCAGAAGCGTGATGACAGTGACAAACTGGGCAAATGCAAAGTTGTACATAAGATACGTAAAATGGAGGTGAAATACTACGGAAATACTACAAATATTTGGAACCGTTTAACGAGACATCATCTATAGGAGCAAACGTCCAATCTGAAACTTATTAGTCATGTCCTATAAAAAGTTAATCAATGCAGCTCCTTTGGGGTCAATTCTTAAAGCAGAGAGTAATATTTTTAAATAATGCACTAGGCTAGAAGCTTCCTTGTACAATTTACAGCATTAGTACTCTGAGAATCTCTTAGCTGTATGACCATGGTATTGTAACTGAAGTATCCCTAATAGAATCAATATTGTATCAAATCTAATTGGAAATCAGATCGATTCTGGACTTTGTGAATCATAGTTGAATCGAATTGGGAAATTGGTGGTGATACCCAGCACTACTAGTGATAGCCTGGATGCACTAATATATATCAGTTCAAGGATTTTGCTAGCATGGCCTTGGATGCAGCTCTGTGGTTAGCCATACAAACCACACTGCTCATAATGGGCTGACAGGATCTTACAGGTTACTGTTTACCTGTCATCCTCATGGCAGTGAGTCCGCATTGTTTCTAGGCACCGTTAGCTAGCAGCAATTGGCCCTCACCTGTGTCTTCATCTCCGCAGTGCCGCCGTGGCTTGCGTGGGTGCCTTCTATGAGAAGATGGGCCGGATACTGGGCAGCTCCTTCCCCGACACCATCAACAACCTCCTTAAGGCTCTGAAGAGTGCTGAGGTATGAGCGTGGTTTGTGTTGCGCTTGAGACCGTCATACGTGACCAGAGGAGGCGGCGGCCCCCGTCATGGATTGCTGATTGACGGCTCTTTGCACCTCCCCCCTTTTCCTTTCGACTTTGCGGTGTCAGTCACAGGGGCGTGGGGAGATTCTACTCAGCCTGCAGAAGGTGCTGAGTGGATTGGGTGGGGCCGCTGCGTCTTGCCACCGGGACATTTACAAGAACGGCCGCTCCTTGCTGACTGACAGGTCCATGGCTGTCCGCTGTGCGGCCGCCAAGGTGAGTCTGTTAAAATCCATGCCTCTTTTTAGGTGCCGCAAACATTCAAGTTCTCCTACTTCTAGTTCTAGTTCTTCTGTAACCCTGGCCTAACTGGCTGATTAAGTCTTTCTCCTCCGCCATGTCAGTGCCTGCTGGAGCTGCAGAATGAGGCCGTGTTCATGTGGACCACAGAGCTGGAGAACGTGGCCACGCTGTGCTTCAAGGCCCTGGAGGGCTCCAACTATGGGGTTAGAGTGGCTGTGTCGAAGTTGCTCGGCACCGTGATGGCTACCGCCCTGATGCCCAAGCAGGCCGCAAGTGAGTCGGAGCCCTCTCCTCTGCCAATCATTCGCTCTTCAGAGTCGAGGTAGTCTGCCATTGGTCGGTTGTAGTGAGTGACCGGTTGCCGCTCCAGTAGTATTAGTGTATGGTGTGACTTCCTGAGGCGGGGCACAAGCTCGAGCCATTCAGAAACCAAGGCATGGCTGATATTTGTTTGCCTCCGATGCAGTCATGCGGCAGAACGTGAAGAGGGCCACCCTGGAGGAGGTGCTGGAGCTCATGAGTACCGGCTTTCTCCGGGGAGGCTCCAGCTTCCTGAAGAGTGGCGGGGAGATGCTGAAGGGCGGTGGCTCTGTCAGCAGGGAGGTGCGGGTGGGCGTCACGCAGGTCCGTGGAGCCGCCGACGATCCTAATGACGTAGCAGTATATAAATATTGTTTCAGTTTGTGGAATTTACCATAGAAACTGGGTTACTTCGCTTACAAGGTTATAATTAATCTTAAACCAAGACTTGAACCTGTGGCTTCTGTATATGCCAAGGAGGTTTGCTGTTAGCTTAATGCTAGATTTAAGTCTTTTTTTTCTTTCTTGTGCCTTATTGTCAGCTGTATTTCATGTGTTTTGCCTCAGACAAAGTTATTGAATTCAGAGGATGCCATTGCAATGAAATGACCATCGATTCGTTTGTAATGTGTGAGACCGAGAGGCATTGTAGACGGCAGATGCTGCTGTGGTGAGGATTTGCGATCAGAAGTGTTGACTTTGAGGAAGGGGACAGAAGTCTGTTAGATATTTGCCATGTTTCCTTTTATGAACTTAATAAATACACAGTATGCTGGACCAATTCTTTTTCGTGTACGAAAATCTTTTGTTTTACCTGCTTATCCTTGACCCCCCCCCAGGCCTACGTTGTGTTTGTCACCACGCTGGGTGGCCAGTGGCTGGAGCGTAACTTCGCAGTCTTCCTGTCGCACGTCTTGGAGCTGGCATCGCACCCGCGCGCCACGCAGACGCACGTGGAGGCAGTGTACTCGCGCCGCTGCGTTTCCTTCGTGCTGCGCGCCTCGCTGGGCGGCCTGCTGGGCGAAAAGGCACAGATTGCTGCGGGCCGTGAGATCTGCCAGGCCATCGCCAAGCAGACGAGGGCAGTGGGTAAGGAGGTGCTCGATGGGGGGGAGCTGTCCGTGTTCCGAGTGTTGCAGAGTAAGTACTAGCTTTTGCCATCGTTGTTTTGTTGTTTTGTTTGCTCTGTTTTGTTTGATTTGTTTCGTTTGCGTACTTTTGTTTGCTTTCTTCTACTTTGTTTGATCACAAGTCTGTCTTGCTTACTTAAATGTTTTAATTTTTTTTCCACGTTGCCGTGCTACTAGCTGATTTTGGATTGTTCATCTTCAGTGGTGCTGATGGACTGGTTCATGTGGCTGGTGATTCAGTCACATCTAAGGAAATTTAATTCAAAGTACATGGACAAGGCACCTATTTTGTGGTAGTGAATCCAGACTGGTACCACTGAATAAGGGTGTGTGTGTGTGTGTGTGTGTGTGTGTGTGTTTGTATGTTCTCATCAATTTCTCAAAATGAGCCTCATGATGGATGATGATCATGATGAAAAGGCAGCAGAACTTTGGCCAACATTCTGCTGCTGTTTTTGTACTGCAGACAAATGCTTTTGCCATGTTTATTACCCACAGATCTGATATGAAGTATTATAAAGTTTTTTCATTTAAGGTTAATGCTACTGAGTAGTAAAAATTAATACTAAATATACTAACCTTAACATCAACATTAGGTCTAGTAAAGCAAGTATTCATTATTTTTCTATTCATTAACAGTTTAGCACCAAATAAATTTATTTATCATTTTTGACTAAGGCATGTCCCTGTAGTTTTTTTTATAATCAAGCATGCCTTATTAGTTTTTTTTCCAAATCTGACTTTTTAAAAATTATTTCCACATCCAGTTATCAGGCAAACCTTTTGTTCATCTTCAATGCTGTTACCCTGTGATTTGCTTTGAACTGCAGTGCAGTGAATTCTGGCAACTCATCGGGCTTCTGGGGGAGGGGGGGCGGAAGAGCACAGTCACTTCCTGTTAGCTGCTCATTTATGCACATGGGCCTCGCTGGTCACCCATGTGTGGAACGAGGTGTCACTGGCAACTGCCGTATCTTAATCCGGTCATAGTGAGCGTAGACGGGGGTACGTCTCCCTCATCGTGATATGGTCGTCATGCCGACAGGAACTCGCCGCGTCCTCCTCCCCCTACGCCGCTGAGATAGTTTGAGAACCGTTTTCCAAGCCCTCTGCACAAGCCAGTGTGCAGATTCAGCCACCTGGAATGTGTGTTGGGCCACTGCCTGCGCCGTATCAGTATCGTGGGGATTTTTTATGCCGGTTTAACTGCATGTGAAAAACGATGTTTAAAAACTCTTGCAGTGATAATTGGGATTATAGAGTAGAGAAATGTGACGCTGTGTTGAAAGGCTCCAGAAAATCTGCTGCCTGCGATGGTCTCCTGTATCCAGGGTTGTATCTAGGGGTGGAGCCACAGGGGCACTGGCCCCAGCTGAAAGCTGATTGGGCCCCGGAGTGTCCCTTCCCCTCTCAGTCACAGTTTGGCTCCTCTAATGTGCCTCACCTTAAAAACAAATCCTATACTTGCCCCTATTTTTATATAGTGCCTTTCACAACACAGCTGCCCCAGGGCACTTGAGGAGAGTGTGCGGCAATCCATTGTTAGTTCATCTGTTGCTGAATGGTTCATGATACAGGGAGAAAGGGAAGAGGGAAAGAATCCCAGAAGACAACGGAGGAGAAGAACCAAAAGCTCTCTAGTAAGGAAAAAAAAACCCTCTGGCTCTCCGAGGTGGGCTGGTTGCTCCCTGGCCCTGGAAATGCTAGCAGTATAGAAAACTAAGAGGATGATCATGCTTCAGTAGAAGCGCGGTGCAAACTGTGGTCAGGATCAAAGTCCATCAGTGAGCCTCTTCTCCATTGAGTTTTAAGGTGTGGGTGAGCAAGACTGAAGTAATAGATCTTCGGCTGAGATATAAAACCTGAGATTCAGTGTACTGTACATGATCTGGCAAGCTTTCTCATAATCTACCTAAGGGCTTTAGCACCAAAGGTTATTTTTTCCATTTGTGAGACAACAGAGACCTTTTCTGTGATTTGAGTGTAAAATGCAGCTTTCAACATCAGTCAGTGCTGCTAGACTGGCAGGTGCTTTATCTTTGAGTGCCTTGTATGTAAATAAAAGAACTTAATCCAGTACCTTATATGAAGGCAGTGATATCAGTGTATGTATCTGAAGTGTGTGGTGGGTGCTGCTCGACTGGACATAGACCAGTATAAATCTGGTGTAAAATAATCACTGTCAGCTCAGGTGTCAGGTGGAAGTCTGACATAGCTGAACCTAGACTGGTTAGTGACAGCAGGCTGGGTTAATGGATCACGGTTACTCAAGGCTGCCTTGTTCCTTCTCTCCCATGTCGCCCCCTGCAGAGGCTGTAGTGAACGACAGCAGCGGGGAGAGCCGGACGGGCTCTGCAGATGTGTCGGCTAGCCAGCACGTGATGGTGTGCGCCCTGAAGGAGCTGGGCAGTCTGGTGCAGAGTCTGAGCGCCACTGCCTCCCCACTCATCCAGGAGCCGTCCATTGGTAGGCTCACGGACCCGCCCATCTGGGGGGCGTGGCCAGTTTTAACCACGCCCACTCTGAAAACGAAGGGGAGTGTATTCATTCTTTTGTTGTACTTATAGGTGAATCTATGCTTAAGATCCAACCATTTTTTTATTGTTGGCCAAAGACCCTTGTTAACCTTTGACCTTCTGGAGAGGATGCATCTGTGATGGGCTGATATTCAGGGGGCAATTAGCTATTATTGAGGCACCCAGTGAGATTTTGCAGTTGTTCCCTCCTGTGACGTTGTCCCCTCGGGTCATTCCACTCGGCAAGGCCTCCTGGAGACAGTGACGTCAGTGCTGCTCCACCCCAGCATGGCGGCCCGGCTGGCCGCGGCCTGGTGCCTGCGCTGCGTCGCCGTGGCGCTGCCGTACCAGCTGACGCCGCTGCTGGAGCGCTGTGCCGAGCGCATCAACAGCCTGAAGACGTCGCCGGAGGCCGTGAGCGGTTACAGCTTCGCCATGGCTGCCCTCCTGGGGGGCGTGCACCAGTGTCCCCTGGGCATCCCCCATGCCAAGGGCAAGGTGGGCAGCGGGGGGGCTGCAGGGCTCTGACAGCATTGCTGATAACAATCATTGCTGACCATCAGCATCACTGGCACCTGACCAATGACCATTACTTAACCCTGTCTCTGACTCAGCCAGGACTAATTACCAACTCAGCCAGGACTAATTGCCAACTCAGCCAGTACTAATTACTAATTTCCTCTTAAAAGTCTCTTCTTCCTTGAGCCGAACTGTTGGCTGATTCAGATTCCCGCCCCCCCAGATGGTGGTGAGCATCGCGGAGGACCTGCTGCGCACAGCGGCCCAGAACAGCCGACTCTCGCTGCAGCGCACACAAGCCGGCTGGCTGCTCCTGGGGGCCCTCATGACGCTCGGTGAGCCTCCTGTTCAAGGGTGCAACAGCTGTTCCCTTCCTGGGATTTGCAGCCCCTGTACCTTCTTCTTCTTCTACTTCCTGAAGTTACATGTAGTCCTACCCATTTAGATAGCTGGATATTCTGGATGCTTCAGCATAATAGGTGATGAGTCCCCCTCCATTCCTGTCTCCCTGCTTGTGCCTCAGGTCCCTCCGTAGTCCGGTACCACCTCCCCAAGATGCTGCTCCTCTGGAGGAACGTCTTCCCACGCTCGCAGAAGGAGCTGGAGGCGGAGAAGGCCCGGGGCGACCCCTTCACTTGGCAGGTGACCCTGGAGGGTCGTGCGGGGGCACTATGCGGTGAGCTGTCGGTCCGACTCCTGATCAGTCTGCAGTACAGTCTTCAGGTCCGATTTCAGTCCCGTAGAGCTGCAGGGAATCTGTACTTTGGCTCTGAATTGGCAATTGATCTTTAAATTGGACATGAAATCAACTGGTAATTTTCTGAAATATGAAACGCCGTGGGCAGCTACAATTAATTTCTGATGCTGTCACAAAGACCCTGATCTGAATTGGCTGGGAGCACAACGATGACCTTTGACCTCTCCCTCCTTAACCAACCAGCTATGCGCAGTTTTGTGGCTCACTGCCCCGAGCTCCTGACGGAGGATGTGATTCGCAGGCTGATGATGCCCATCGAGTGTGCTATGACCATGATGTCACAGTGAGTATGTGCGCTCTGCGGGTGGGGGGGGGTCATGTGACTTGATGGAGCCAGTAGGAAAGGTCCATGAAGCGGTTCTGTAATCACCTTCCTGGTGGGGTGTCCTTACCCCTGGCTCTCTTCTGGTTTCCAGTGTCCCGTCGGTGATCAAGGTGCATGGAGCTCATTTGAAGGCCAGTGCTGCCATGGTGAGACTCAGGCTGTATGACATCTTGGCTCTTCTTCCCCCCAAGACTTATGAAGGTAGGAGACGTTTTACACCCGGGGCATGCTGGGAAGGCCTCTTCCTGCACCGGAAGCCTTGTCACCTGCTAGTGGAGGTGTGTGGGGGGGGGGGGGGGGGGGGGGGGGGGGGGGGGGGGGGGGGGGGGGGGGGGGGGGGGGGGGGGGGGGG
>JABFEB020000060.1:5719017-5734707 GCA_019775895.2 Stomatorhinus ivindoensis
GGGGGGAGGAATCAAACTCACAGGAGTATATGAGGGCAGGGAAGATGGGCTCATTGCGTTCCTGGGCCGTCTCCACCAGCATCCTGAGAGGTCCTTTGGGACTCAGTACTGCGATCAGATCTGTCAAAAACAAGAATCTTTGCATCACCTCCTGTTTCATCTCCTAGCCCTCATACAGAGCATTCGGGTTAAGCTATAACAGGAGGCAAATGCAATTAGGGGATCTGTAGTACAAAAATGTCTCAGCCAGAGTGTAGCCCTTATGTTTTCTGGGGATTGACAAGCTCACTATATTCCAGGCTAGACAAGCAGGTGCTGATTGTGTACGAATGATGGGATGGATAAACTACCTTGGTTATCCCAACTGCAAAAAATAAATATATTTTTTCCTATTTCTGGCAGTAGTGCCTTAAGGCAGTGTTTCCCAGTCCAGTCCTCGGGGATCCACAGACAGTATACATTTTTCCTCCCTCTCAGCTCCTTGCCAGAGAGTTCACACAGTCCAGAGAGTCTTCGCTGAAATCATTTGTTAAATCACTCCTGCAGCTTTTCAATAAATTAAATCAGTTTATTCATTCTCTGCCACTACAATACAAATTCTTTTCAGTTAACTACATGTTTGTTTGGCTTTTAGTTTTTTTTTTTTTTTTTTTAGTATTTTATCATTATTACTCCTATTATTTGTTATTAAACGTATCCTTCTGCCTTTGTAAATCACATTGAATTTCCTTGTGTTTAAATCATGTCATATTAATAATCTTGCCCATCCATGTGCACCCTACTTGGAGCTGGGAGGGAGCAAAAACACGGACTGTCCGTGGGTCCCGGGGACCGGATCGGGAAACACGGCACTGAGGAATTTCAAACGATGCGAGGACGGCCTTTTTTTACCATAGATGGAGATGGCCCCCAAAATGACCCAGGCTGACCACTCGGGCAGGTACTTGATGAAGACAAGGGCCATGAGGGCGCTGATGACAATGAGGTAGGCCTGCTGAAGCTGCAGCGGACCCTTCCAGTGGATGCAGATCATCCCCACCGCTCCGAAGTTCCAAATGATCATGACCAATGTGGGATAATCCATCGCCACGTTGTAGGTCTTAAACACCTCCCTGCATAGTGCGGAGATCGGGGAAGGGCACATTTACGTCGGCGGTTTAGAATTATTTATTTAGAATAAACAGAAAAGTTTGCAACTCCAACCAAGGTTTGCACAGACAAAAAAAATGGCCAATGACATATTTTCCTCCATAATTGCAATTCTGTATTATCAGGATCAGAATAAAAGGCTCACCCCAGGTACATGAAGCTAAACCAGAACAGTAACATCAGGGATGAAAGAATCAGCCACCCATGAATGAACTATAGCAAAAATAAAAAGACTCTAGTGAGTATATACATGTATATATAAATGTCATCCTAAATTTAATGTCAGTTAGCAATATCTATACTATTGAGCCAGCAATGGAGCATGAAGTGCCAGAAAGCGTCGACTATGATTAGCAAGAACTCTGCTGTAAAGTTAACTGTTTGCTTCATGTTAAACATGGCAGCCACGTAAAATGACTTGTCGAGGTCTGACCTTGTAACAGCGGTACTTATAAAGCACGACGAGGAAGATGGTCATCACCACGATGACACTGATCATGATGATGGTGTTTAAGACGGAGTTGAGGAGTCGTTGGCCTACTGACTGTGTATCTTCAGTGAAAGGGGTGTAAATCCTGCCAACATAGACCACAAACAAATCATTCTTCCTATTCAAAATGTTTTCAGGCATATTCATTTTATGGATTAAAAAACAAAAAAACAAAAGTTACATACAATTGCTGGCCATTCTTCTCGGTGTAGAAGCTGACTGACTTTATTGTTGCCACGACGACCACCATGCATAGTGTCACAGGCACAAAGAGCATGATTACATGCTTGGCTCCATATTTGAGGGTCAGTTCCTCATCCTCACTGTCTGCTGCAGATTCCCCTTCCCTCGCTCCTCGAGCAAGTCTTGCTGAGGCACCCTGGCAGACAGTGAAACAGAGTACCAGGCAGTTACAACAAGAACAACCCAATCCTTCCTCAAATAAAATATCACATTGAGCCATGCACAGGGGAAACACATACTGTTTTGTTTTCTGTGACCACTGGTCCTGGAAGTTCAGAGTCTTGAGTGTATGTTGCCATGGTAGGACTGTCAGTAGTGACCAAGGCTGTTCTCTCATTATAAAACTCCTCTTCGCTATCCGAGGTATTCATGAATAGATGGTTCACGAAAACCACAACTTATATCTTAAAGGAAAGAACGGAGACCAGGCAAGAAATGATTTCATTACACACCTAAATACGTTCACGTAATGGAGCAGTTTCAATAATTTCATACTAAACAAATGATATATCTATGCCTTATATGTAGTCATAAATAGTGGGAAATAATTAAGATCTACAAAAAATATATCCACGCCTAACGACATACAAATGATCCATGCTATGTACAAAATATCATGTTTTAGATCGTTTTGTTTTTACTACAATACAATTTCCAGTAAAGTACATTACAAACTGACAAGATAAACATGGGTACATTAGCTACCAGGACCGAAATATTATCTACATTTGCACATGTGACGTACACCAACATTTTAGCTAACTACTTCATTATTCGGGCTAAGTGAAAGCTGATTTCTAGGTTTAAATTGTGGCAATAAAGCGTATTTAAAAATGTGCCAACCTGCCACTGCGGTCTGCAGCTTGACATCGATAAGAAAAGAGCAGGAAATGTACCGTCCAGCTGGATACTGGCGAGCAGCGCTTCACTTCGTTTAAAGAAAAAGCAGGAAGTCGCGCATCAGCTGATCGGGATGGCCGTCACGTGACAGCGGAAAACCCCTTTTATATAAGAGAGATTGGAAACTTCTATAAAATGAGTTGGGTTACGAGAAGTTGACATTTACCGAGAAAGGTTTCATTCTTGCCATAGTAACATGGCGATAGCCATGTTCTCAGGCTTATTTGAATATTTCTAATGTCTGTTTCATTGCATAAATATATTACAGTGTCGCAAAATCTTATTGAATTTTAGATTGTCTAAATACCCACTGTACATAATTCCCATACAAGCACTCGGTGAAGCCAAAAGTTTTGCATTCATTATAACGGTATTTAACTCACATGTACCTCTCAAGGTCTATTAATATATAGGCGTTAAATATAGCGTGGGAACTGAAATGAATCCAACAGAGCGATGGCTTTAAATCAGTGACACGTTTTCACAAAATTGCAATTTAAAAATGATTCGGTAAAGAAAAGTGTTATATTCCAAACTAATATCAATACCTGCTATATTTGTTGACCAGGAATAAATATTAACACTTTATCATTGTTTTTTTTTTCTTTCATTAACCTGACGTCACCACGGTAACCTTTCTCCTTGATTTTCCCTGTGACCATGGTGACAAAATCAGCCAATAGGATTTATTTCTGTGTTCCCGTAGCCACTCCATGTAAACCTCGTTACCTGCCTTCGTCGTACGACGAATAGGAAGAGTCTTACACATTTTCAGCCAATGAAAACTATTTGTCACTGCACAGGCACGGTAGCCGACTTATGCCAAACCAGTTACCGGCGAACAGTACTCTTGTATCATTAAATTCATGCTGTCTTGGGCTTTTGTTCTTGTCTAGCTGAGCTCCAGACAATCTTTTGTTTTGACTAAGGATATTTCCGTTTTCTTTGTGCAGCCCACGAAAACCTGCAAACACTGTATTTTGAATTAATCCTTCACTTTCTTCTTTGCCCCCCCCATCTGATAACCCCTAAATTTGTCCGTTGCTGGTTGGCTGCCTTTATATTTTTGTGCTTCTCTCCGTGCTGTTAACTGACCAAGATAGGCGGCTCGGGCACTAAGATGTCGAACCGGGTGGTGTACAGAGAAGCAAGTCACGCCGGCAGCTGGTACACCGCCTCAGGTAGACCCGGGGACAACGGGCACAGATTTTGTTTGTGTTCTTTTCGGGCCACGGTCTGGAGAAGTAGACTTGACATCTCCTGGGTGGCGATCAGCAAAGGACGGGAAGGGGGAACAAGATGGGCTGCAGACGTGTATGATTTCTCTCCCTGATGCTAAGTTTCTTAAACGTCTCGCACGTGTAGATGGTATCTAATAAACCTGGGAAAACTTCATGTACTGTTTTGGCAGTTAAAGATTTTGGATTTATCTTCTAATCGTGACTGTTTATCCTCTCTTGCGTCCTAGCTGAAAACGCCGGAGATCCTGTCTGGCTGCTGTCGTTTGCTAATGCTCAACTGTGCAACTTCACCCCGGGGAGGAGACACTTGTGTCGGGTTGCTTAGTTTCCCTAGGTGGTCATCCGTACG
The DNA here is from genome assembly GCA_019775895.2 of Stomatorhinus ivindoensis. Lineage (NCBI taxonomy): Eukaryota > Metazoa > Chordata > Actinopteri > Osteoglossiformes > Mormyridae > Stomatorhinus > Stomatorhinus ivindoensis. The sequence continues at coordinate 5,723,390 of JABFEB020000060.1, forward strand.
TTAAGCGATCCCTCCCGTTAGCTGTTAGTATATAACCAAAGCGTGCATTAAATAAACTCTGTTCAAACTTCCAGCAGTCAGCATGACACGCTTCGCCGGGTGTTTTCTTAGAATTTGTTCAATTAGCTGGAAGTCGATCGACCTAAGAATCAGCTAGATGCATGAATGAAGGTGTTTTGCGCTTCTAAGCCGCTATTTTTGGGCTTAACCGGTACTTTAATCCACCGTCGGGTCCATAGAAATCGCCCATCTGGAATAGAAGAGATGTGGCTGCCCGGTTCTCCGCTAATGCTGGGGGCTGGGTCGCCCGCAGTAATGTCGCCGGCTTTCGCTCCCCACAACCGAACCACCTTCCGTATCCTGGAGAAGAACTAACTAGGTAACTAGTCGAACTTTCTCAACTCGGCCGATGCGCTGTCACTCGGTCGGTAACAGGGAACACGGCTGCTTTGTTGCCGCCCGGCCGGCGTGCGGAAATGGCCGTACAAGCTTACTCCATCTGCAGCTTGCCTGCTCTTTTGTCCCCTTCGGAGACAAAAAAAAAAAAAAGCTTTAGCAATGCATCTGAGGGGTTTCGGGTTGTGAACTCGGGTTGGGAGTGCAACTGCGACGCATGATGTGCTTAAGGTTCCTACCCAGATCAAGAAGGAAACTAATATGTAATTAAAAGGACAGCGGCGGAAATGCGTGCGTGTCTACGCGTGGTTTGTAATGCAGGACCATCCTTCTGTGCTCTTATATTTGACACTGATTTTTGGGTCCACTGATTATTCTTTTTCCGTGAAAGATACTTCAAATAGTCAGCCTCATACTTTTGAGCCCATGCTCCAGTTTCTGCGGTTTCAATTTAATTTTTCAAGATGGACTTTCCGAGATATAAATGTACTGATGGGTATTGGATATAGGAGTAGTTCAGCTGGTAGCAGAATGTAATTAAGACACTAACGTCCGTCAGGCCAAAAAAAAAAGAGACCCGATCTGTATGCATGTGAATGTAGGCGTTTGATGTGTGGCTTCAAAGTACTTCACTTATTCCGGGCATCTTTTGAATATGCTCCCTGCTTCCATGACTCTTCATGACAGTTAAGTGATTAGCCAAGTGGGGGTATGTGTGGGGTGGGGGCAGCGTTGTGGAAGGGCGAGTTGAGCTTCCTGCCTTTTTCTGGGTGCCAGCCTTTCAGGGGGATTGATGGGTCTTTGGCCTGGCTCTTGGAGTGTTTTTTTTTTTTTTTTTTTTTACAGCTTCCCCGCTGTCCTCCTGGCCTGTGTTGGCCGTGGGAGCCATGTGGGCCCTTGGGCTTTGCTGGATTAGGGTTTGCTCCGCCTCCTTCCCAAAGGCACCTTCCTGCTGCAGTCAAGCGCTTAAAATGGGTCCCAAGCAGTCATCAGTACAGTGCTGAGCTGCAGTTTTGTACCTCAAGACTCTCAAAGCCAAAGAATTAAATAAGGTGACTGAGGCAGGTAATGGGACCCCCCCTGACCCCCGCCAGCCCTGAGTGATTATTAGTAAGCTCGATGTGAGATTACTGAATGTACCACTGTATTTTTGCAAGCTCCTTCTGGTTGGAATTGATGGATTTTGGGTCGTGTGTTGCAGCAGAGGTGATGTTTAGTGTGGTTCTGTTGACATCTTAGATGACTTAAGGGTTCTTAAGGATTCTTTGTGTGGCACAGCAATGTGGACGGTGCTTTTTTCACTTCGCACCAGTGGTCTTTTTTTTGTTCTTGTGACATGGGAAATCTGGTTATTGGCCACGCCTCTCAAGATGCGGCCCAGCATCATCGCGGATGACTGGTCAAAAGAATTGCATTGGAGACTTCTCTGCCAATGGTGGAAACCAATATCTCACCCTCCCCCTTCTTTGGGTGGGATTCTCTTAAGTCTCCATTCACCATCTTGTCCAGCACTTTGTGATTTGGGCTAAACTCGGCAGTGATTGATGGCTTGTGATGATTCCCACCCTCACTGGCTTCCGGAAGCATTAATTTTAGCCATTTGTAAATTGCACCTCTTCAGAAGCCCTGACGTGTGGATTTCTCTGTGCGTGGGGGGGGGGAGGGGGAGAGGGCAAATATTAAGTGTTGCAACACATGCTTTGCTGAAAGGTGCGAGAGACATCTCCCCCACAGACTTAGTCATGTGGTTTCCACTGATGCATGGCTGTTTGTTTGTTTATGCGTTTGGCAGCTACATCATCTCTGTTGCTCGAGTTGGATCTACGCTTTAGTTGCTAATGAAATTCTTCTGCGTGCTATTTTAAGAAATTCACACGCACAGTATCTCCCCTCCCAGAGCAAATAAATGCCAACTGCTTAATTCATATTTCCTTGCTAGTAGGGAGGAGGGAGGGACTGTTTTGGAGGACCGGGATGTGAAAATGAGTTAACAGCACGATGGCAGCTTTCTGTTGGGGGTGGGGGGAGGGGGTTAGTGCCTCCCAGTGGCAAATTCACAAATTACGCTTAATATACTTTGTATGCTGTTCTCATTTCTATTACCTATTTATACCTGTATATTCACATTACATTTTATATTCGATTAGCTGTTGTTACTGCTGTTTGTTCTTGTGTACGTGTTGCATTTTTTTCTACGCCAGTTTGCATTCTGTTTAGATGCTGACTCCGTTTTATTGTCATGTTTTTGTACTTCACAATGACAATAAAGTTGGACCTACATCTGCATATCAGCTTTGGTTTCTGTAGCGGATCAGCCTTATAAATTTCCCTGCCCTTTCCCTTATTCCCCACCGTGATTTGTCCAGTGACGGGATGTAAATGCTCGTAGATGTAGATAGTCGGGATCTTGGTTTTCCCTGGCTTCTGAAAAGGCCAGCAAGATAATATCTATCTGTCTGTCTTTTTTTTTCCTCCTCCTCTCTGCAGGAGCCCAGCTGAATGCACAGTTGGAGGGTTGGCTGTTGCAGGCGCAGTCCAGTCTGCGGCCAGCTCGGGCCGTCATAGCGCCGTAAGTCATGTGGACGGTCTTCCTGTAAAAGGCACTTACCTGAATGCAACTGGATCATCCGCTGTCGTCTTTGCTAACATTTTAATGGTCATTGGTACCCAATATGGTACACATGGCTAATGCTATGATAGGGATGATTCCGGGGCCATAATTCATACAGAGGGGCCGACCTCGTCGATAGCCGACGATGTATTTCGAAATGGTGAGTGATTGGATTGTGCCCTGTGAGGGCGAATTAGCTTTCAGCTCGAGCCAGTTCCCCTGCAACCGCCGTCCCCACCATGCTATGGGAGGCAGCGTGGGGCAGGTACAGTCTCTCAGGCCATGTCCTCCGTGTTCACAGGCATGCTGGGTACACCTACTGCGGAGCGTGTGCTGCACATGCCTACAAGCAGGTGGATCCCACGGTCACGTGAGTGCCACGTTTCATGTCTGTTAGCTCTGAGCTTTGCTGCTTTATCATATTGTTGGGTGGATGAGTGCATTTTGGGTAAAAAAAAAAAAAACAAAGTGCAAGATCAAATGTTTGGCTGAAGGTAATGAATAGTGCTGCATTCTTTATTTTCACCTTCGGCTTAGTTCATGGGTGCCGTGTTATCTGTCCTGTGGGAGACGAGGTCTAAAGTTGGTGATTCAGGGAAAGTTTTATTTACCCATGTCGACTGAGACAAAGAGCAGACAAAGCAAAACCACTGATGTCAGCATCTTTGGGCGTGGCTTATGACTCAGGCAGCCACATGATATCATGGCATCTGCGGTTTTGGATTATTCTGGAAGCGTGTATGTGTGCCTGGGCGCTCCTGCTTCTGTGCCTATGAGCTGAGCCTCTGGTTGCCCCGCAGCCGGAGGGTTTTCATCCTGGGTCCCTCCCACCATGTGCCCCTCTCCCGCTGCGCCCTCTCGCCCGCTGAGGTCTACAGAACGCCGCTGTACGACCTGAGAATTGACCAGAAGAGTAAGAGCCCCACGCCTCACTTCACAGTCCTACCTAAACCTGTCAGTCTGCAGTACCAGTTAAAAGTTTGTACCCACCTACAGATAGAAAGGTGTAGAATAAAGACATCAAAACTATAAAATAACATGTATGCATTATGCACTGACCAAGTATTATACAAAAAAAATGTTTTGGGGGGCAGCTCTGTGGGTTGAGACTCAGAAGGTTGTTGGTTCAAATCCCATATAGAACAGCAAGATCCCCCCCATTGTAACCTTGAGCAAGGCCCTTAACCCTAATTGTTCCAGGGACTGGCTGACCCTACTTTCACCTTTTCATGAGGTGACCTCCTGGGATTCTTTTCCACCTATCCAGAAGGCGGTCCCACATATGCTGAGCAGTCATTGGTTGCTTCTCCTTCTCTCTCTCTCTGGTGAGACTCCTCCAAAACTCAATTAACTATCCCTCCACTTGTAGTTTATGCTGACCTCTGGAAAACGGGCATGTTCGAGAGGATGACTCTGCCGACAGATGAGGAAGAGCACAGCATTGAGATGCAGCTCCCATTCACTGCCAAAGCCATGGAGAGGTACCATCTCGCGGGGGGTGGCGGTGTTGGGGTGCCGGGGTGGGGGGGCAGCTCATGCATTTCAGAACGCAACACTACTTCCTAACAACCATTTTCACCGCTCCGTCTCGCTGAAAGGATTATAATTGCTTATTAACACGCTGACATGTGATGAGTCCTTTTTCTTCTTCTTTGGTTTTATTTCAAGATTATTTCCTGACTTTTTGTCCAAAGTGACAGTAATTTTACTTTTTACAGCTTGTTTTTTGTCTCTGGCATTTGAGGAAGACGACCAAACAGCCAGGGCTTAGAAGCAGCTACCCACTGATCCTGGTCCTTAGTGCCTTTGTCTATCATCCTGTCACTAAGTGCACACTGCACCCTGACAAGTCTCGTATTTTGAGATGTGTACATGTGAGAGTTGCCACAACCAAGCAGCTGCAGGCCGTGTGTGTTGGCCGGTCATGTGGTCTTGGTACAGATGCTATGAGGTCATCGGATATGACGGGTGCCAGGTAGCGTGATTGCGTGTTTCAGCCGACCAGCCTCTGTATTGGTGATCCTGTTTTGGATGCTTCACATGAGGGAGGGGAGGCTGGAATCTATCCCACAGGCTACAGGGCATAAGGCAGGGGTCCACTCTGTATAGGATGTAAGCCCACTGCACACCAGTCATGCCAGAAAGTCACTGAAATAATTGAATGCACTGCGGGTTCCTTTGCCAGATTGTCAGTACAGAAGTACAGGGGGTGCCTGAGCTCTGCAGTTTCTGTGCTTATTCTCTCTGGTTGGTATTATGTGCTAACAGACTGTGCATTGTTTCCTTAATCTTAGTACCGGAATATCTGCAAACAGCATCTTAATGTTGATGTGGAACTGGGCTTTTTTAGTTGCAAGTCTCTCTGGCCTGTTGTATTCTGTTGTTACCTTTTTCCATGTTAGTAATATTTAAGCTCCTCCCCTCCATCTTATGCAGAATTTGAACTGCACATGTCCAAGTCAAAAAGCGTTGCTCAGTCTCTCTGTGCCTTGCAGCTGATTGGTGCTGATGGGTGACCATCATTTATAAAAATCGTGCATTTATGCTCTTATATTTCTCGAAACAGTTTAAATTATTTTAAGTTGTGATGAATTCCAAGGTCCTTAACTACTGCGCCCTCTGTTGGCGTGTTGGCATTCTAGTGTGCCAAGGGCAGGCTCATGTGGCATAACTGCCATGAACAGGGGTGGGGCTATGAGGCCACCTCATTAGCGAGTTGCCCGAGAGCCTGTCCCTGATTGGCTGCTTCAGCCTCAGTGCTGTGAGCCACTCAGGGTTGAGTAACATGCACTGCTGATTGATGTTTTCTTTATTTTTATTCAGAACAGATTCAGGTCAGATTCCCTGCTGCGTGGGTGACTACTTGGTTATATATTCCCCCCTCCCCCCTATTTTTGTTCTCAGCCATAAAGACGAGTTTTCCATTGTCCCAGTGTTGGTCGGCGCCCTGAGTGAGTCCAAAGAACAGGAATATGGCAAGCTTCTCAGTAAATACCTGGTGGACCCAGCAAACCTGTTTGTGATTTCGTCTGACTTCTGCCACTGGGGTGAGTTGGTCCGGGCGTCCGGTGCTGCTGGTCGGTATGATTCTGTCGGATGATTAAATGCATGTTATCACACACGTCGCCATCTGCTGTCTGTAGTGACGTGATGGCACAGTGGAAATGATGATAACCGACGCTTAGATAAAGGATGTCACTGGAGATTTATGAAAGGGGGAGGGCTTGACGGAAAAGACCAAAATGAAAGAGAAAATAACAGCCTAAAAACAGCCCTAGGGACCCCCTCTGCAATTTGTTTATTTATTTTAAGAAATAATTTCAAGATGAGTGGAAGTATTACCATGTAAAAATAACAAAATTCATTACTTCCAGCAGGAGAGTGTGGCTTATTAGCGCTCTCTAATCTAATTCTGTGTTCAGTATAGCATCAGTGAAACAAGCTCTGCTTCATGTTTACCCTGTTATGTGAGATAGTATCATTTCCATGTTCAGTTGACCCATACAGTTTACTGTGAATGGCTCGCTGGGGCACATGATCACCGCGATGCATTTCAGGAGCAATCGGATTTAAACGCATCTCTCTTCCTAAAGGGCAGCGATTCCGTTACACATATTATGAAGAAACTCAGGGAGAGATATACAGGTCCATCGAGCATCTTGATAAAATGGTAAGACTGTTGACATATAGCTGCTGTGCTTCAAGTGTGACTGAATACATTTTTCTCTAGTGATCCATTTGAGTAAATTTCGCAAATGCAGATCATTTTTGTTAAGGCACTCTGCAGGGGTATTGGGAATTTCTCAGATGAGATCTCTGCCAACCCTTGTTTTCGTTAGATAGCTTAGATAGTCTTTGGGGAGGTTGGACTTTAAGGATACACTCCGCTTACTCCAGGAATCTTAAACATTCAGTCATTGTGCATGTGATCCACCTGGATGCTGGTAGTGGTGGATGGGAGATGCTTTTTTTGGGGAATGTTTTTGTTGCTAAAAACCTTGAGACAGGGATGTGTATCACTAAATGAAATTTGTTGATAACTTGTCTGGAGTAAATGTCAGAGTTAACCGGGGTGCCTTAAATTCGACAAGTTTTCTTGCTAACTGAAACACCCAGCTTCGCGATACAGCCCCCAATACTAGCTATCCCAGTCCTCTATCATGGGGGGAGCAACGATCCGGATTAACAGTTTTGTTTACATACTGATTTTTCATCAGTTAATATCACTTCTTGTTCAACACCCCTCCCCCCAATTTAAAGAGTTATTTCCTGTATAAACAATGACTTCTAGTTTTTGATTATTTAAATACAGTGATACCTCAGAACTTGAATTTAATCTCTGGATCAAATCTTAAAAAGTTCAAGTTGTGATTGAATTTTCCCCATAAGAAATAATGGAAAACCAATTAATTGGTTCCCAGCCCCAAAAAATTACACCTAAATATGTTTTTTTATCATTTAAACATAAAACAGGAAGAGCATATATTGTACTAAACACATCGAGGCACATGTATGAAAACAGTAATTTTTAAAGTAAGAAAATAAATGTATCCAAACAATGTGTCCTGCCCCAATCGTCTACTCCTTCTGTGTGCCACACCCCCTCATTAACACTGTGGAATTCCCATGTGATCAGCCGTTTCTGGTTGTTTTCATTAGTTCTCTGTATTTCGTCCGCGTTTCAGTTTGTTTCGCCAGTCCGGTCATTGTTTTGTCTGTCTGCGTTTTGCCTGCCTTACCTGTAATTAAACCCCATACTCCTCGTACTGCCACGTGACTCATTTCCTTGCGTGTACAAGTTATCTTAGGTCGGCGTTCACAGTTTGACTTCTGAGATTCAGATCGAGCTCTAGGTAATTATTATTTTTTTTTTTTCAAACTGGTTGGTTCGACTTTTAAGAAATTCGAGTTCTAATGAGTTTAAGAACTGAAATACCACTAATAAAAAAAAAAGGTTATATTGGTTTCCCACATCCAATAAGAATAGCGCAAAGGAGGACTTGTATTGGAACATCTTGACAGTCTTTTTTTAAAGGTGTGTCTTCCTCCTCTTTCCAAGGGTATGGGCATCATAGAGCAACTGGACCCCATATCTTTTAGTAACTATTTAAAGAAGTACCACAACACCATCTGTGGCCGTCACCCCATCGGAGTGCTGCTAAATGTGAGTGTAGCTCTGGCACTGTGTGTGTCAGCATTCGGGCCCCTGCCTCAAGGGCCTCACTCTTTGGCTATCAAGTAAGAAGGGTTTGGGAGGGGGGGGGGGGCTCACGTGGTGTTGATCTTCCTCTCTGGTGCAGTGGGTAAGGTACTGGCTCCTACATCTGGGCTTCTGGTTTCAGATCTGCTGAAGGCCTTATGGGGGATGGTTTGTCTGTCGTAGGGAGGTTGTTGGTTCAAATCCCAGGGTCAGCATAGTGCTGCCATCCTGAGCAAAGTACTTCACAAAGTACTTAACTCCCAGGGACTGTCTGAGCTGGCTTTTAGAAATGTATAAAAGCATGTATCAAATAAAATGTAAATGCATGATTACAGTTCACCAGCACCTATGTCTATGACTGTAGGCCAATAAGTATTTTGTAGACATGACAAAGTCTATCAGGCAGCTTTTGATTTTGATTCGATCTCTAATATTTACAGCTCCCACGTAGAACTGTGTTTGAAGGGGCACATGAGTAAATGAGATGGAGTAAATGCTGGAAACCTCATTACCTCTGGTATAATCCAGTGCCTGAATGATGTTCCTCCCGCCCTCATTTATGTAATCCAGGATTTCCTGTCATAATGGAAATTTCCAGGCTGGGGGTTCCAGTCCAGGGTAGCTGTGGCCCAGCAGCTGGATGCACCGACCCACCCTTTTGCTTCCTGTGCTCCCCCATGGGTTTAATGCTGGCGTGTGTTTTGCGCTGCAGGCTGTGACTGAGCTGCGGAAGAACGGCACAGATATGAGCTTCTCCTTCCTGAACTACGCACAATCCAGCCAGTGCAAGAGCTGGCAGGACAGCTCTGTCAGTTACGCAGCGGGGGCCTTGATCGTCCACTGAGGGGGGGGGCCTGTCTCTTCACTCCATGTTGCCCTGTTACCCAACCTCATCCCCTCCTTCAAAAAAAATTTTTTAATGACTCCCCACTTTTCCAGGGAGCACTTGTCCAGCGTGGGAATTTCTAACCATCTGAGGCGTGTCAGGAATTTGGCCCCCCCTTGGAATGAGCCTTCATCCTGTTGGTTAAATCTGCCATTATGATGCTGTAAATTGTGTGTGTGTGTGTGTTTCTCTCTTTATGGTGGAGCTGGAGTAGAGTGGAACATGGGGGAGCCTTGTAGGAACATGCCAGACCAATTCAAAAGGGGAGGGGGGGGGCGAGTCATCTTGTACACGTTTGCACTCTGCAGAACTGTGCTTTACAAATAGGCGGAAGATCATTTGTGGTGATGGTGTAGAACGTTCTTCAAATGGATCGGATCTGGAAAGAAGGAAACATTTACTACCATTATATCCTTTTATAAGCCAAGAAGAGCAGTGTAGGTAGCCAAAATCATATCATATAGACTTATTATGGCTGTTACAGGCTGTTCAGGAATAAGCCTATAGTGCTGCGCTGTATATTCCATATACCAAAAAAAGAACATTTTTTGACTTGTCTTTTTAACCCATTTTTATTTTCAATTCCTCACCGTTTTTCTTGTTTACAATAATTTTCTTAGACATCTAACTATTATTAGAAATGGTATCAATCTTAGCCTCTTTAGTCATCTCCCTTTTTCATTTATTTCTAGTGCCTGTCATTAGTCCTCCAGACCTGTAGAGTGTGCTGGTGTTTGCTGGGCAGGCACTTTATTGTCATACCAAGGTCTTCATTGCAGGCTCATGGGGGCTTTACTTGTACTTGTACTTCTGAGGGCAGAACAAAAAAATGATTGTTCAAAAAGATAACCAATCAGATTGTAGAGGATGTAGGTCCAAGCCACTAGAAGAGGATGGCCAACCAATCAGCCATGTCTTGGGTCCTGTCTCTACTAGTTGCTTGGACCCAACAAAAGTGGTTGTCTCTCTGAAGCAATCATTTTTCGTTCTGCCCTCAGAACATTAAGTAAAGCTCCCACAAGATCATTTTATGTTAGAAAAGTGGTTCTTTTGGACTAGAGCAGGCACCACAATTTTACTTTTGTGTTATGTAATTGTGTGAATTTAACCAAGAAAATGCAGAGCGTTGTTGGTTCCAAGCACTGAGATGGGGCTGTGACTGCAAGGTTCACTGCATGCCGGGTTTCCTCTAACCAAGTTCAACCTCTGGATCGATCCCATTGGATGCCAGTGTTTGTTGACGCTGTCGGTTCAGCTTTGTTGATGGGCAGTCAGCATCAATCAGAATGAAGAAAATCAATTGTGAAATTTAAGAAAGGATAGTGCATTCGTGCCTTCAATCACCGTTTTATGTTCCACTGGTTTCCTCGTTGGTGGTGAACCGGTAACTGTACCACCACCAATCATCTCACTCCTCTGTAACATCTTTTTTTTTTTTTTTAAATCCAGCATGCTCTCTTGTCCAGTGTTTTGAAGACGCATCTGACCGGAGAGGGACTGCATCAGCGACCTTGATATGGTGCAGACTGCGATTTTACATCACTCATCCTGCAGGGGGACCCCTTGTGCTTCTTAGCATTTTTTATTTAGCATTTTTTTTCGCTAGTTAAACAAAGTAGCCTGTGTTTGTCAAGAACCTCCAGTTTGTTACTGTCGACGACAAACGTTTCTGAAGTGCTCCAAGGTGGAGTCTTATTAACTCAGGTTCAGCTGATTCAGCCTTTTTGTTTATCCTGCTGATGTTCTATACAGCTCACTACAATAAGAAAAATGGGGGAAAAAACAGTAAAACTCTGAAAATACTTATTTGGTCTTGTGTCTCTTTGTTCTGTCTTCTGTTGACAAACTGGAAAGCTGAAATTCCTGCATGCCAGCTAAATTGTTACATGCTTGTTCTTGAAGTCAGTCTGTCTGTGTTTGGTCCTTATAACTTCAGTTGTAAATGTATGAAACAACTTTAGCATGTGGAAACAATCTTTCTTTAATGCTTGTATACAGTCCTACAAAAGTGGTTAATTTTCTCCATGTTGCCGTTTGATATATTACCTGCAGTTTGGCTTAAAGAGCTTGCCCTATCTTGATGCTTAAACCAAGTATCATGTTCTAGCACATAACTGCCATGGGGTCATGCTGATATTTACATCTACATTTTTTTTTTGGAAGAGAGCTCAGAGAATAATACCAGAAGTGCTAGTTGAGGTATATCCGGAAAAGGTGTGTTTTAA
>JABFEB020000060.1:5741629-5753186 GCA_019775895.2 Stomatorhinus ivindoensis
ATTAAGTTCTCCCCAAACGAGCTTGATGGGCCGAATGGCCTCCTCTCGTTTGTAAATTTCTTATGTTCTTATGTTCTCACAGAACGCCCCAAGGAACAGGCCAGCGGGTGACACAGGGACCGATTTTGAAGCTCGACTACACAAGGCATGTTGCCAAGTCTGAGGAATCTACAAGCAGCAGTGAAGCTTTGCTCTCCGAGTCCAGGGCAAAATGTTCGTCTTCGGTGTTCATAGTTATCAGGGCCGGGCTTCCTGTAAATGTTACAGGTTTAAACATCAGCGTCCTGCTCTATTGGCTCAGTTCACATTTCAGCATGTGCTCCATCAGCACCGCCTGCATAATGACAACGTGACGACCTTTCTTTTACCTTTATTGTTCATATCTCCTTCATGTATTCAAAAGTTAAAGAACAAAATGATTGAAAACTAAATAAAATGCATGCGTCATTAGAACGCATTTATTTAGACGCCATCAAGAGGCGGAGCACGAACACTGGTGGAGCACATCCACTACAGCGGGGTTATTCAAATCGTGGTCCTCGAGGGCTGAGCACTGCTGGTTTTCCAGCCTTCCTTTACCTGTCAGTCACGTGTGAAGCCTCTGACCAATCAGAATCAATAACCGTTAAACTAACCACTTGGGAGAACTGAAAACAAGGCCTGGATTTGGAATCGAGGTCCAGATTTGAAGAACCCTGCACTACAATAAGTCTGCTGGCGCTGCTGATACAAACACGAGTTTACCCAAGAAGATCAAGATGTGAAGGTTAAGGCTAAAGATCTGCAAGGACGGTTCAAACTCTAAACAGCATCAGCCACGTTTATGTAATTAAAGCAAGAATATGTATGTAGCCTTGGTATTTTCCCATTTCACTGAACATATTTTACGTGGTTTTGTACATTTTACAGTTGGTGATATAAATACTCATGAATACAATAGAAAAAATGCTTTCAGCACAAACAGAGTTCCAGCTCCCTCAGGTTTTCCCCAAGGCCGTCACCCCGTGCTCAACGGCATCTTACCGCCCTGCGACTTTGCCAGACTGGGATGAGAGACGTGAGGCCGCACAGCTGGGCACTGACCCGCAGCTCCACCACGAAGCACTTAATGTCCGCATGGACGTCACCCTATTAATAAGCCCTGGGGCTTATTAATAAACTTAACACCCTAATCAAGTATTGACTTTACGTACAATTAACTAAATAAAGTAAATTAACACTTCATATGTGGGAAACAAAATTAATCATTATTCATCAGTTATTAATAATTGACATTAGCTTGTCCCAAACAATACATCGTTCCCTGGGGATTAGGAAATAATCCCCATTAATCCATCACAATATCTTCACCAGTGATTTCATAAACGGTGTATAAGAAGTGGCAAACTGCACTGACTACTTCTACTGCAGTTTTCAAAAGCCCAAATCCAGTTGATTAAATCAAACAAAATTAGGACACTTAAGCCAGCACTGCTCATTTTAAAAAGCAGCATTATCACTTCTCTGTGTTTCTCATAGGCCTGCAGAAACTGTTGGGTTTCATCTTCCAGCTGCTAGGATAGGCAGTCAACATTCAGGCAGATGCGACGCTGCCACCTTATGGTCATTTAAAACAATTTACCGGGGATTACAGCAACAGCCAAAACTTAATTTGCTTCATATTTATTGAGGATCAGGTTATAATCACGGCGCTCAGACCAGTGAATTGTACAGAGATCGACAACCCTGCTAATTTCTGTCTTGAATGACATACTTCAGATCCAGGATAAGATTTGCACTCTCCACAGCAACATGCAGGGCATTGACCTTGGCAAAGAATGAGTCCAGTACACATGGCAGAGACTCCGTTCCCGAACTGAGTGCTGGAGAAAACGAAGGGTATTCTGTGCCAATGAGGTTCCAGTCCAGGCCTGAGTGGGCACTCATTAAACCACACCCACAAGAGCGCACCAGCTCCACCCACGGGACATCAGCGGGCAGAGCAGCAGGTATGCCCCAGCAGTGGGCATGGCATAGATCAGTCAGGGTCACTCCATGATCCTGCCCAAGTGCCCGGGCCACACTCTCCAGAGAGTGGCAAAACGCATCTACCACCCGCATGTAGTCGTGGCGAGAGCAGCCCAGTTCACGCACGGCATCTGTGACATCGCTGCCGCTCTGCGAGGCAAGGAGGTCAAAGGTCAGCGTATTCCACCGGCTAATGACTTGCAGTCATTTTGACTTGCTCCTTACAGAAATACTACAGCGATTAGCTTAATCTCCCACATCATCTCACTCATCCGCCATTCGAGCCAAACTGGGTACACGCTAAACAGGACGGGCTGCGCACCTCGTGCCTGACGAACGCCGCCAGGTGCGTCTCAGTGCAGCCCCCTCCCAGCAGTGCGAATGGCTCCTTCAGCAGCAGCCTCAGCACCTGCCCCGCCCTCTCACACGACACCTGGAGGACGACAGTGACATCATAATCATGTGATATGGGGCAGCGAAACATCAATATTATACAGAGAAGCTAGAAAAGAGGTGGAAATTGGGTCACTAAAGGGCATTAAAATATAACTCAAAAGATTATGGTATGTTATCCTTACTATAAATTCAGTCCCAAGACAAAAACTGAACCTGGGGCTTTCATGCAGTGTCACTGTGCTACTAAGCCCAACCTCTTCAAATATGGCAACATTCCACCGTGGCGCCGGCAACCCACCTTGAGTTCAGCAAGTGCTGTCTCGTTCCTGTGGCAGAGCACCAGGGTGCATGTCGCCGGCTCTCCGGCCGGAAGCAGGTGGAGCATCTCTCTGGAGCCGCACTGGTGCACGCGAAGGCCCCCCAGCCACCCGTAGGAGACGCCGGGGACAGGGATCTGGAAGTTGGCCAGCGGCTGTGCATCTAGAGCAGCAACACGTGACCAACACGCAAACCAGAACGAGAAGCTCAACGAGTGGATTTCCAGCGCAGATGTTTTATTGAACATTACAACTAACAAATTAGCAAATCCTTCATTAGTTCCCAAAAATAATCTAGCAATCCCATACATCAGCTCTATTACTCATTCTGGTTACATTAATCCAATGTTTCTCAACCCAGTCCTCATGGACCCACCGACCGTCCACATCTTCGCTCCCTCCCGGCTTCCAACAATGTACTAGGTATTTGGTATTCTTGATTGGCTAGTAGCTCGGAAGAAGCAAAAATGAGGACTGGCAGGAGATCTGGGTTAAACTCCAGTGTGGCACAGAGGAATTATATGCATGGATTGGCTGCAGGTTCTTAAAGTGATTACTTTAAGTGATTACTTTAAGAACAGGTGGATCACATCTCTATTAGCTCAACAACAATGATTAGTGGAATTAAGCATGCATGGTTTGAGCGCACACCTGTCATCTGGGCGAGAGGCTCCATGGCGGCGAGCCCCAGCCTCTCCACTACGATGACCCCACGCACCCTCATGTAGTGCTGCAGCACAGGGTGCACTACCTTCTGGCAGGCCAAGAGCTGCACCCCGTCGGAGACCAGCTGGTTGGCCAGCCTCAGGAGCTGCTCCAGCACTGCCTCCTCCAGGCACGTCTCTCCGTGCAGCTCCAGAGGCCCGTCTCCTGCCTCTGGAAGGTCTCCCGCCAGCGACACGCTAAACAGGGACAGCCGGATCAGCGTACCGCCCCGACACTCCAAATCGGCAGCGTGCAGAGACTCCGGCATGTCCACGAGCAGCCCCTCCAGGGCAGCTGAGGCCCAGGGGGGCTGTCCCTCCACAGGTACCACCACGGCAGCTCCCAGACGGTCCCGTCCCCGGGTGCCACACGGGACAGTCAGCAGGAATGCCCGCGTGACCTGCAGGGCCACATGCTTGACCTCGACAGGGTTCAGGGCGCAGGCCGGCTTACTTGCCAGCAGCCCGTGTGCCAAAGTCAGCAGGGCCTGGGTGCTGCTGAAGTCCACCTTGATCTTGCAGCCACAGTTGTCCCGGAGCAGGTAGGAATCACAGAGGCCCAGCAGCCTGCTGTACACGCCCACTGCCACAGCCTGGTCCACGCCCAACCGCAGGGCGTTTTCCAGGAGACACAAGCTCAGGATCCCAGCAAATAAGCCACCGTCGCTGAAGCGGGAGGTGTGGTTGAGGATGCTCGCAACCAGAAGCTTCAGCACGGGATGGGAAACCTGGATGGCCTTTAGCAGCACAGACGAAGTGGAGGTGGTCATCACAGCCCCCCCCACGTTGTTGTGGACCTGCTTCAGTCTTCCCCATGGGCCGAAGCAGGACGTGAGGACCTGCCGCAGCAGGGCAAGCTTCTGGGAGACGTCGGGGTCCGTCAGAGGAACAGCTGTGCAGATGGAGGGCTGCTTCTTAGACATGCGCGACATTGTTCTCTAGATGCAAAGCAAGACCGAAGCAAGATATCACTGAAGCCACAATGTCATTAAAAATGCAGGGATAATGTCCATCAGGATCGTAGAGAATACACAATCTAATAAAAGTCCGTGTTTAAAATAGAACGCTCCCAAGGGACAAAGAAAAGACGGTTCATTTGCAGTCCATGGAATCACTCATCCAAGCTCCTCTTTTTTGTCACTTTGTCCGAACGAGCTGAGCTTTTGATTGCTTGCTGCATGAGCCACGTGCCAAAGTGGATGCCGACGAAGGCCGCGCCCGCAACCCAGAGCCAGTTCTTCCGCAGCCAGCTTGGCTTCTTCATGACTGCGCCGTTACCACGAGTGGTCAGTCAGACAGGTGTCAGTGCTGAGATAACATGAAAAGTATTAAAGCAATTGTCCAAAGTTCTATTTCATTCAACTGCATAGGTGTGATACAGAAGATCATCTCAAACATTACATGGAGGGGGGTGCTGAATTCAGATACCCTTTCAAGGTCACGTCCTTGTGCAAAATTATTTGAAGAACGGAAACCGAACGCCCTAAATTTAAGAAATGACCTTAACATGAAATAATATGGATAAACACGACTGACTACTACTACTAAGATACTACATAAGTATGCAAATAAAGGAAACAGGACATATACCTCAATACCGCATACGAACTAATTTCTCTTGGAGGGCACGTCGGGGGCCACGTAGGACACTATTCCGGGTGCTGGGACGTACTCTTCTTCTTTCCTCCGTAGTAGTGGGTGAGACTTCAAAGTGTACCAGCCCCAGTGGATGAGTCCAAGGCTCGTACCCATTACAATGAGAACTTTGTACTGTTTCCAAATACTTGTTAGACCCATATCAGCAGGAGAACCAAAACCACCTATACCTGAACGTATGAGTACAATTACTAACCGAGCACATATGCTCCGTCTATGTACTGCAAATGTTCCAAATTAAATAACGGAACCGAATGTCTGTTAACAAAAAAGTGTTTTTTTTTTTTTTAATTAAGACTCACTGAAGATGTGGCAACATCATCGTGCCATTTAAGTTGATTTGTACGCAAACCTCTTAATGTTCCTAAATTAAACACAAGATAAGTCTGCAAACTATGACAATTACATAAAAAACTGTAAATAAGTCTTGCAACAGTCATAAAACACACGCATCTCCTTCAAGAGGCAGCCATCATGGGTCCTTTTTTTAGTACAACCAACCTTTCCTTTTAAAGCGCCTTCCTAATCGGGCTAAATATAAAACTATTTACTATGAACAAAACATATATTATTATTTTTACTATATTCCATTCCATTCAATCATTATTTATTCTTACTGGAAATTATAGAGATCTTTATTTTTTATGTGTACGATACTAAAAAAAATTGCCAATTTTGTCCGGCTTCCACCAGGGCAGCTATTAAGTTGGGGTCCTTCAAACACGTAATAAACATTCAAATCATACGGCGGGTGAACCTGGGTATGTTGAAAATAATGGAATAATTTTCATTTTATTTGTTTATTTGAAGCTTTATTATAGTCGACATTATTTGTCGGCTTGAGATGCGATCTACTTAAATATGTTATAATCATCTTTTGGTGTCACCGATATATGTGTTTATCTACATGTGTATATAGTGGTAACTTTGTCGTAACAAGATGGCTTGTTGGTTTAATCTGTTTTATTCCTGTACTGTCGTTCAGGCGAATTACAATCCGGGTTGAGGTACAATGCTCATATAAAGACCCAGGTAGCTGAGTACTTATGAAGGTTTTTTTTCCCTGTCGTCTTCATATTACACTCTGGCACCGCTGCGAGGACTGTCTTTTTTCCTCCCAAAGTGTTTCTAGCCTGTAGGATACCAAATGATCATATGAAAACAAATCCTGGTCTCAATAAATCTTAATATTGTACTAAATTTCCCCGATTTGCCTTCTCCTCTGCTCCTGTACGTTCACTCCTCCAGTCGCACATGGTTTTCTTGCCATTATGTCGTGATGCCTTATGTACGTTTATGTGACCGCACTTGCAGAGCTCAGCAACATACCGCTTATTTGTTTAATCCAGGGTCTCTCGCCGCATGCTTAGGTTTCACTGGTGTAGGCGCATACTGCGCACTTTATGATGATCAGCAATAGATATTTTATAAGGTTAGCGTTTAAGTTACTATAAAAGGCCATGGGTATATAAGGTTATCGTGCTTTAGTTTAACAGCGCTGAAATTAACATTATTGCGATTAAACCACTTTATTTGGAAAAACAAAAACCAAGAATAGAAGTATGGTAGAATGGAAAAGTGTTTTGGCAGAGAAGCCTAATATACTGATTTTTTTCTCTGCTCATTTCAATTGATTTATTTTGATAAGTCTAGTCACCTTTCTTGTCATGTAGATCGTTAACCACTAGCTAAGATGCATGTAGTAAAAGTTTTCTTTATTTTTTTTTATATAAATAATTTGCCTCATTTCTTTTTTGAAGGTCATACCTCCGTGTCACCCCCAGAATGTCAGTCAGCAAGTTTGTAGTCAAGGTATGTTGCGAGAAAGCAGAAGTTTGTTTTTGCGCTGATGAATGCGTGTATTTTTCTTGTACCTTCTTGCTCCAGTTAATCGTGTTTTCAAATGGTCTTGAATGGCTGTAACATCACATATGTCCAGTAGGTGTCATTGTTGGCGCAATGTTATTTTTGGCCCTTTCAGGAAGTTTACCAGTGCACCCACAAAGTTAATGAAATCAAGTCAGCTTGTGTGACTTGCAGAAACTATTTGTGTAATTCAGAAAACCTCGTCGGAGTTTGTTGTGCCAGTGTGGGTGAATATTTGTTGATAACCCCCGCTCCTTTTTTTCAGTTTAAAATTTTGCTTTCTATAAAGCTCTACCTAAGATTCTCAACCGTAAAATACAATCAAACATCAAATCCAGGGCTGTTATTTTTACTCATTGGCACCTCTGCGAGTAAATAAATGAGTCTGGTGGCAAATCTCCCTGAGGTGGGGTGTGGTTAACCTTGCCAAGGAAGCCAGTGCTATGCCTTTTTTGCCGAAAATCAGGAAATCTTGCAGAGGGATGCGTGGGGGCCAACAGCTAATGGTGTGCTTTAGCTAATATGATTTGCAAGGCATCCTTGCGCCCGTACGGCTGAATCACCGGAGTGCATTTTCGTTATAACCCAATTAACATTTTTATCTCAGAGGTCATATTGCATTGGATGTGAACTCGGGGCCACTTACTGTATATTGAGAGCTAGGCTGCCAATCCACCCCCGCCCCCCAGCCTGAGACAGGCGCTGTCTGGCCGTTGAGCCCCATTCCATGGACGCCCTTCGCTCTGGTAGAATGCCAAGTGTAATGCACATCAGATGTGCAGAATGAAGCAGAAAGCTGAGACTCTCTCCATTGCTGTTATGGGGGGAGGGGGGGGGGTGTCTCGCCTGCACTTTACACTCGTACATCTCCTGCACTGAAGACATTGGGGTAGGGAAGAAAGGCCTGTGTTAATTCTTCATACTGCTAGAGGGTATTGGCGAGGAGTCATTGTGTGGGTACATTTATGACCAGAAGGTCACTGGTTCTAATCCCGGAACGAGGTGCCGCTTTGGCTGGGCGCCGATCGAAGGCCATCACCTGCGGCTGTTCCTGTCCGCTCTTCCAGTGGGAATTTCACTCCGGGGCCGTTTACCGTCTGACAAACAGCACCCAGGCATGCCAGCAGCTCGGGAACTCCCTCTGTGCATTGAAGCAGGTGCGTGTGCATTTGCGTTTGCGTGTCCGTGTTTGTGTCTGTGTGTGTGTGTGTGTGTGTGTGTGTGTATGCCAGAGCGCCACAAACAGCGTCACCCACTCGCCTGAGCTAAGGCCATATTTGTTGGGAAAAGGCAACTGGACCTTCAGTCCAAGGCTCTGCCCAGTACTGGCACCACTACCGCAACGTGCTGGGAGCCAGGGGAGCTTTTATGGGCCGGGGTGGGGTGGTGTCTTCCTCCCAGTATCAACAGCAGCTGGATAATGACAGCAGCAGCTGGATAATGACATTCTTGGAGCTGGAGTTTAGGACTCTGAGCACCCCACCCCCACGCCCCCAAACCCCCACATTGTAGATAGTGATGGAAAAGGCAGGCTGGGAGGTGGTTGCTTAGCGACCATCATGGCAGCCTGCACGGGCTTGTGGGCCAGTCCAGAGAGGGTTTGTGGGTTCTCACTCGGGAACTGGCCATGATATAGACCAGACCTGTACCCCCTGGCAGGAGCTACGGAGTAAGATGAGCCCCCCCTCCACACTTACGTCACCGTTCAAGCGTGGGGTAGTGATGGACACCGCCCCGCCCCTTTGGCGTGACCCTGCTCACCATTCCATTTTCTGTTTTCGTTTTTACATGTAAGACTTCCACCCTTTTGCATGGTGGCGTCGATTGGTTACGTGCAAGAGCTAAGTGTCAGGTGGTACGGGGAGAGGGTGGGTGATGTTGGAAAGCGGGCTGATCCCCTTACGTGGAATTGGCACTGAGAGGAAGATGCGTGTCTCTGGGGGGAGTGTAACCTGGCAAAGGGTCGTGTTCCCGTCTGGCAGGAGGTGACCTTGGGCCTGGGGTAGCGCCCTTCATTCACATCCGGTGTGCTATAACAGAATTGAAATACATATGCTGTTTGTGAGATGTGGCCAGCTAATTTCTGAGAGCGGGTGGGAATGGAGTGAACTTCACCTGCACTGCAAAAAATTGTGTAGGTGGGGGTTTGCGAGGAAGAGGCCTTCTTGGAATTTCAGATGTGGGTCACCGCCTTCCCTCAAGCTGACGCCTTTGTTAAAGTGTTCTTGAGGTCATTTAGGATTTTGTGGAAGTGTGCAGACTCTGACTCAGTTACGGTTCGCTCTTATGTAAGGCTGTGTTGTTTTTTGAGAAGATGCCCTCTTGCGACACACATGGAGTCTTTGTGTACAATTTCAATGCAGATTGGGGTGGCAAGGACTATGGCGTTCCTCCCAAAAAGGGGCAATTTCCCACAATCCCCTTCCAATGTTATACCGCACACCTTTGGCTGTTCATCTGTTCTGTCCAGCGAGATCAGCAGGTGGGGCTGTGAGGTCTGGTGCCGTCTGGCCACTGGCAGTGGAGGAACCTTAGTTTCAGTCTAAACATCCCACGTTGATAACATACATTCTTTTTTACGCAATTTCACAAGCAGCCCCCCCCCCTTGTTCAAATCTTAAATGTGGGACTTTCAAGCCTGACTCAACGAGTGAGAACATTCCCGTCTTCAGCTGTAATGAAATATTCCAGATATCCAAAACGGGACGCCGAGATTTTTGTAGAAGCTCAGGGCATGGCCGTCTCACTGGGGCCATGTTTCCTCCTCACCCGGTGATCGATGGGAGCGGAACAGGCCTCCGCTTCTAAAGGCTCCATGATCGCCAGAAGCACTGGTCTAAGACCCCCACGCAGGGCTGGACCACCAGTGGACAAAGGCGTGAGGAGAGAGGATTCCGCCGGAAAAAAAGCATAGCAGTTATAGGAATGTTTTATATCCAAGTCACAGTTTCCTTTCATGTTATTGGGCTGAAACGTGTGATGTTTGTGGAGGATGAAGCGGCATTAAGCAGAACAACATTCTCTGTGCCTGTTCTCTTAAGGTATCCAAATTCAAGGTCCATTTAGAACACAAAAGGATCTAAGACATTACCCACAGGCCCAAAGTGATAAAATTACATCAGAAAGTTCATGTTTGCCACAAGGGGGGGCCCTTCGCATTATTTCCCCTTGAAGGAATCTGTCTAGGCCGAGTTCCACCCCCACCAGAGTTCAGCTTGCATTTTTTGTTTACAGAATAGTCTATTAACAAAGATAAGCGATAATACATGGCGACGTTAAGAAAGTGCTGAGATTGTTAAGGTTTCCATAGTAACATTTTGGCTTTCTCTCTCCGTTATTAAAGTGATTTTTTTGGCATCAGCGTGACATGTTCCACTTGGGAAGGGGAGAAAATGACTGTTTTGGAGAAGTTTACTTCGTAAGGGAAATCCCAGCATCCGCCTACAATAGATTACGGTGTTGTTTTTGGTTTAGTCATCCTTAACTCGGCACCCCAGGCTGATGGTTGACGAAAGGAAGGAGAGGTCATTTCGGACAGGAGTGGTCTTCTGAGTGGTGTTACCTTCAGAGGGTAGAGAAGGGGCCGTTAATACTGTGTGGGGGGGCGGGGGGCATGCAGGAGACGGCCCCAGTTGGGTATTGCCAAATCATAGTGTTGAACTGTGGACACTCCTCGGAGTGCGCTTGTATAATGAATCTTCTCGTGTCAGCGGTGTCCGCCGCTCAT
Source organism: Stomatorhinus ivindoensis (assembly GCA_019775895.2). Classification (NCBI taxonomy): domain Eukaryota; kingdom Metazoa; phylum Chordata; class Actinopteri; order Osteoglossiformes; family Mormyridae; genus Stomatorhinus; species Stomatorhinus ivindoensis. The sequence continues at coordinate 5,752,303 of JABFEB020000060.1, forward strand.
ACCTGCTGGGAAATGGGCCTGTTGCTTGCCTGGTGCTCTTTCCTGCCTGCATGTGTGACTGGAGAGAGACCCATGTTCCGGCCATTGTAGTTCTTTTGTAGGCCTGTAGAGGGCACCTTTAAAACTTTATATAAGCATCGCCTGCTTAGCCGGTGGTCTTTGCACAGCCTTGCCCATGAGGGAAGGTTTACACGAGAGGAGTGTACTCCCTTTCTACGGTGAGCTGATTTATTCCAGCGTGCGTTACACAATCGAGGCGGTTGCAGAGACTTGACGGTAACCTAAGTAACTGTGGCGTTCTTGGCCCCCCCAGCCTCTACTGAATGATTGGAAGTGATGCCGTATCATGGCAGGCTGCGGGGGGGGGGGGGGGAGAGGCCAGGGGCGCGCGCTCAAATGTCTCCCAGCGTGCAGTCCGCACTCCTCTGGCTGCTGTCTGCCCCAGTTAGAGTCAGGCACACGGTCGGGAGCAAAATGACACAAAGGATAAGGCGGCCATTTTTATTCCCAATTAAATTTTAGGATGTTTTTTTTTTTTTTGGAGGGGGGGGGGGGGTTAGGGAGTGTTTGGATTGCAGGGTGATGTCTTGCTTTGACTCACTGCTTCCCTGTCATTTTCTTTTTACCGGCCAGTAACCTGCCCCCCCCCACCCGTCCCTTTGTCTTGCAGTGTGGGAACTATGCCGTGCTAGTGGATGTTCAGCTCCTGCCCCCAGGAGCAGTGCGTGACCCCAGCTGGTGGGCTGACAGGCACAAGGAGGTACAGTAATTCGGGGTGGGGGTGAGGGGGGGGGGGGTTGGACTTCAAACGGCGGGACTCCAGGTCTGGTGATGCTTCCACATCCGCTCATCCATTGTGGCAGAGAAACAAAGCGCTGCCCCCC
>JABFEB020000060.1:5918741-5928744 GCA_019775895.2 Stomatorhinus ivindoensis
CACGGGGGGGGGGGGTTTCCCTGCTGCGTTGAGTGCGACTTAGCTGTGTTTTCTCTTCACCGCCTCTTCAGCAGAACCTGTAATGAAATTCCGAAGCCAGGACTCTGCGATGAATAAATAGTGTAAATAAATCAATGAATGTAAATATTGGATTTGTAGCCGTGAACCTCACAGTGACTAATCCACCCCAAATGGAAAGTTCTGGTCAAGTCAGGCATAGTGGACAACATGGTTCCACTCGTGGCATGTTTGTGGGTGTTGGTGCCACAGTCAGTGCCCCCCCCCCCCCCATAGAACGTCTCATTCCTCATAACTAATTAATCCTTTTGCTTCAAGAAATGCTGGTGTTGCATCACCGATATGGCGGATGTCTGGCAAGCACCTCGATGGGCACGGCATCAATCGCGGCTCGGGGTCACCAAGAGTGGAACTGCTGCACACCCAACAATAACAACCCTCCCCCCCAAAACGGCCTGACATTGGCCCCCCCTCATTAATGTAATTAATGGCACCCCTGGGACACAAGGATGTGGGCGTCCAAAGCCACCTGTTCTCGCGGTGATGCCACGCTGAGTGTAATAGCACAAACGTCCTCATGGCGGAGCAGGGGGTGGCAGTGAGAGATGGATCACGTGGTTCTGCACGCCAGGGCGGGGGTTGGCCAAAGTTCCCTGCGATACCCAAGTGGACCCCTTGTGGTCTGGGACAGTGGTTGAGATCCTGACTAATATCTGCTAGAGTAGCTTCTCTAAAGGTCTGATGCATGTGTTTCCATTTTCCAGATTCTGACGATGGAGTCACAGCCGTCCCTGAAGGTGTCAGCTCTTTCCACCATCTCCCCGAAACCAGTGTCGCACGGCAGACTTGAGCTCCCTAGATATTATGCGATTCCCCACATCTGTCAGGTGGTCCACTCTATGATAGGAGCAAAAAGAGCAGGGGAGATTGGATACAGTCTGCTAGGCATAATCAGAGCCTGAGAGTCAAGTCTTTACCACGGTAGATTCTGCTCTGCCAGTGCCGGCCGTCGCAGTGTGCATTTCCCAGCGGGGTGGAGATGCCACTGTGGGTTGGCCGAGAGAGAGAGAGAGACAGGGGGAGACTGCATGCCACGCCAGTACCAGGCCAATTGGTACAGCTGTGGTATCTTCAAGATCCAATAGTCTGCTTTACCAATCAAATGTATGTTACTGAGATTCACTGGCGTCTTCTTATCCGGCTACACTAACAACACGTGAGATCATTAAATATGCTTTGGGTGGGGGGGGTACTCTGCTACCATCAAGTGCCTCTGAGAGACCACACAGCAGAACACTGATGCGCTAATCACGTGTTAACTCCTGTTACTCAGAATCAGAATTCACTTTATTGACCAGGATCACCTGCATGTACTGGGAGTTTCTCTTGACTGTAATAGTGCATACATTCATTAAAAAAAAACATAGAATGTAAATTAAGGAAAACAATTGTAAAATACAACAGATTTAAATATGAGCAACAGTGCAAAACAGTACAAGTTACATCCAGTAAAATATGAGAGGTACCAATGTTTAAAATACTACACAATAATAGCGTGTATTCTGAACATTTCACAGATGTTTATATGTTAAACCCTGTTTTCAAGAAGAAACATACACTATACATTTTGAAATTTTAATGGCTGTTATTTATCATTCTCAATTGAAGTTTCTCAAAAATCCACATTGTTTTGCCATGACAATTGAAAATTTAAAATCATTAGAAAGAGGACTGATATTTCAGAAGTATGCAAAATAACTTGACATACATTATTATTATAGTCTATGAAATATTAAAGTGGACATTAATTAGTAAAAATGTCCCGTGGGCTTCCTGTTTTATTAAAGGTCAAATATGTCAATAAATGCACAAAATCTACCAAAACAGGTGTCCCTCTGCAAACATTAAAATATATGGAAATAAAAATGAGATCGTTTTTGGACATATAAATATTTCACTCTTCTCCATGACCTCTTTCCCGTGACTCTTTTCCTCTGTCTTGTTAGACAGGCCTCATTCACGAATTGTCATCTTCTAAACTTACACGGGGAAAAGAGAGATTTTCAGCGATCTAAATATTTCAGCTTTTGTGAGAATCCCTTCCATATTGTCGAAAAGGATAGTACTAATAATGGATGAGTTTACCAAGAATAATTTAACAAACAATGAGAGCAAAAAAGGGTGCTAGCCTGGAGAGTGGTAGTGTATCGGTGATACTAGTTAAGATTGCCAGGCAATGGTGAAAGAGGCTAATCTTCAGAGATGGTTGCTAGCAAACTGTCCACTAATGGAAAATTGGCATGCCCCCGCCCCCAGAGAAAAAAAAAACCTCATGGGTCTTCTATGAAGCTCTTAATACCTTTTGAAAAGAGAATCAGCACTGATTTTTAACAGACTGGTATGTAACTTATCAGTGCTAGTTAGTCCTTTAAAACCAGGATTCATGGGTATCCTGTGCCCTTTGTGAAGGTCTACATTATGCACAACATATATATTTTAAGACATTATAGCAAATATATACAGCATCGCTCTCATACATGCATAACTCAGGGTTCCTTCTCTTATCCCCTCACTCTGCAAAATCCCAGGCTTGACCTACAGAGTGTTTTGACTCCTAACCCAGTGCAGGGAAAGAGCACAGGGACACAGGGAGAGCTGAAATGTGAAGTGAGCCGGAATCTGCAGGGTAGGGTCGTTCCATTGTCGAGGAAACTCAGGACAGCTGAAGGTACAACAGAAAGACTCAGAAACAGCCCAATGAGGACAAGTTGACAGCTTTTCTACCACTGTGGACACTATGGCCTTATGCATAAACCCAGAACACACCAAGTCGATTTTCGGCCAATCGGAAGCTGTCAGGCTTTCCATGAGGGTCAGAAATTGCCCGTCACGCCGGTGTGTATGAGACAGTCTGACAGTTGGTCCTCGTTGGCAACATTTTGGCCAACTGAGCTTGCTGGATCAACGTCGAAGCTAATCGGTGAAACGGCGCTCTCTAATCGGGCTGTACGACAACCGTCACCTCTAAGCATTGGTTGGCGCTCATTTTTCCGCCGTCGGCTTAACGCGTAAACAGCTTTACCAGCCCATGAATGGTGACAGCACCTTTCGGTTTCCTGTACGCCAGTCCTCGCGTGACTCCTCTCTGCCAAAGCACTGTCAAAAACGCAGCACTGATCTTATCTCGCGGGGCACGGCTGGGGCAAACCCATCTGCTGACACGCTTGTCGCTCAGTGGACCAAGTAGACTTATCACCTGCCTGTCATCTCTCTTTCTCTGGCCCCGACAGGCACTTGTTTTTGACATTTCACAGGTCTTGTGTGGGTCTACCCCTCTAATGGATTCATGCTAAAATAAGAAGTAAACATACTCATCATTACTATTAGAGTGTGGAAAAACCAGGAGTGCTAAAGACCTACGTGGAGCTGTCATAATCCACAAAGACTCGTGGAACGGCAGTGATGCCCTGTGAGGCAGGGCTGATTATCGAATCTGAAGAACAGATCTTCAACCTCAAAGCGACGCAACATCCAGCTCCAAAAAAATCACAGTGAGCGAAAAGGAGCCAATGTCATTGCCGGAGTTTGGCTCGCTCGTCTTTGCGGCAATAAATCACAAACGTGCGGCGCCGTGTCCTTGGTCCATACTGTTTGGAAGCAGAGGCTGATCCTTCGCCATCTGTTTCGTGGAAACGAATGCCCAACAGATATTTCCTGTAAGCTATTGCTGACAGCTTACATTGGTTGGGGAGCTGAGTTTTCTTTATGGCTAAGACCAAGTTAATAACAGTTTACAGTATAATAAAACCAAAAGTGGACACTTGTTTGTGTTTGGGTCTATATATTTATGTATTTTGGCTTTTAGATACTGTCTCATACTGCTGCTTCCTGTTAGTTTCTAATGGAATGGTAGGGAACAGCAGCGGCAAAAATGCAATTTGAGCATGTAACAAAAAGGTATAGAGAGAGAAAAAACGAGTTTTTAGCAGTTGCTGGCATTACGGCGCATATGATTTATTGTCTTTAATAAATTGAAATGCCTTATTAAACGGTTTCAGTGGATGGCGCGTTCGGTATAGTCATGGACTGACAATAGTCAAAGTCACAACAGAATACAGGGTAATTATCGCGGCTATGAACGTCCAGATCCTGAAAGTCCCACGTGGCGCCATTAATTGCAGTAATGGATGTCGCGAGGTCCCTGCAAAAACTCGGGGACATACACGTAATATTCAAATACACTGGATTAAATTTCGCGGTTCGGTGGATAACAGTAATGCTTCTGTTTGTGAACTTTTGCTTCAGGTGTCAATTTACAAAGTACTACATATTTAACTAGTCTAAATTGAAACGCCGTTATTTAAATTAAACGGTATTAAACACGTCAGCCCCAATGTAAAACATGCGGCTACATGCAGGGTTTATATAATCCTGCTGTTTCATTATTCGTATAATATGATTTTCTAATTTTCAATAAGGTTTCAAATTTAATCCGTCTTGTACAGGAGACAGAAGCCCATTGAATCGCGTTATAACGCGCATTTCCAAGCCTTAAATGAGCTTTTCGCGCTCCTGCTTTTTAATAAACTTAACCACCAACTTTGCTCGTTGCTCCTGGAAACATATTTGGGTTAAGTCGTCCCATTTACTATTTGCCGTGAAGAAATACAAAACCAAAATCTCTTTTCGTTATTATTGGCTTGATTTTGGACTCATTTGCATTATCTTAAACAAGACTGTCTTTTGATACTATACTTGCCATTTAAATTACATGCTGCCGGTACGTCCGTCCTTAAGAAAACGCTTAGACCCTGTAATACATATCGGATGGGCGTTTGAAGGCTTATACCCTATTTGCTGTGTTTAAGGTGCATGTGTTGCTCTTCTGCATTTAGATTAAAATTTAAGGTTAGAGAATCCCTACTCCATAGCCTACCTGTAATTTTCAACGCGGTGTTTACCATTCAGATTTTGTTTGGGGGAAAAAATCCTCACACATGGAATAAGCACAGTCCATATTATTTTTTAACGGAATAACACAGACTAAACGTTTCAGTGGGTATTTGTAAATGTAGACAAACGTTATACTGTGGACTTCTCTCCTGTAGTCGCTGGGTTCTCACCTGTATGTATTCTCCGTTTTCCTAAGAATTGAAATTGATCGGCGAATAACTAGGTCCTTATTAGATGCATCATTTCGTATGTATGCGCAACTACATGTAAACGTTTATCGTGTAATCCCTTTTCTTTCCCCAGCAGTACCTGCTATTGAGCGCTGTTACTCGTTTCCCTTGTATATTCATCATCCTCGTTAACTCTTTTTGCAGAATATATATACCGATCGTTTTGTAAACCTACGCAGCTGTGTGTTATGTAAATAATAGCAGGCAACTTGCTCGGCTTTAACCCAGCCAAGGCTGCGATCCTATTTTAACTGCTGGGATGGATTAAATATAAAATACTAAGCGCAGAAAGGGCCATTTCAGTATATACCGGTGTTCTGTCGCGATCGTTTTCTCCAATACACGACCACTTATGTCTTTAACTGCGAGAATGACGAATATGCCTAAAGCAATGCTTACTCAACCTTTAACAGCGACGATGTACGGTATATAAGCAATTTGGAGAAAGACAAATGTAGAAAAAGAAAAGCAGTTAAGAGAAAGAAAAGATAAAGACTCCCCTTTTCAAAATTGAATGTATGTAATTGATCTCTCAGCTCATCCGGTGAAAAAAATATGCTTTCTGTATACATGACTTAATAATCAAAGCAGCATCGAACCTTAATGAAGTGTTCCTTTAGCGAAGTTATATGTAGTTCATTTAAATAGGCTACTTTTAAAAGCAGATATCGATTTTCAAGTCAGAAGTAATGTGGCATGTTTGTATTCATAAGATTTTCATCTTAATATTCGGAAGTTGGTCTTATATGGTGGAAGATAAATGTCGTTCTGGATAACGATGTATATGTATGGATTATTTTGCATACATAATCCCTGCGTGGTTTTAATTCTCGTTTGGCGAGTGGGCCGTCGTCATTGCTCTCCCACGCTGCGAATACATTTTCTTGGGGAGAATTTTGTGGGGCTGTTGAGCTGAGTGGAGGCTGTATGAACTGCTGTCTTCCGTCCACATGGCCTGTGTGCTTTTCATTAGCCTCACCAAGTACTCCGGCAACCTGTAAACAGCATTTTAATTAATTAAAAATCAGATTACATTCAAACAGTAGGTGATGACAAGAGGCATGTCTGTGAGCAAGCGAGGGATCAGTAATACTCTGTGGAAATAAAACGCATAAAGCAGCGTTAACGCATAAAGGCGAATCGTTGTTTATGATTGCCGTTAAATAATATGATAAAGGGGACGTTTTCGCACTGTAATGAGAGCCATATATAGAGCAGATGCGTGGTAAACTGTAATATTAACGTCATCTTATGAGGATGTAATAATTGTAGAGTATATTTTCTGACACTTTAATTTGCCGGTAAAAAAAAGCTTCACGTGAGCATTGATTTGTGGGTGTCTGTGTGTGTTTGTGTTAATAAATGTAGATTAGTCTGTGCTATACTGGAAAAGGGGTTCTAGTCAATAACAGTTAAAAGTAAGGTGTTGATGCTGTTACTTTAATTGACTGGGTTTGCATATTCTAGTAGGTGTTGCGCAGCAGCGCTGCAGCCAATCAGAGGCCCCGCACACTCTGATTGGCTCTGCATGGGAGGCTGCCTGACTCCGTCTGCAGGGGGAGGTTACAATTTGTACTCCGCTCATCCATTCAACTCCTGTAGTCAGCAAAACAGCCTGAGTGCAGACTGGCGTGGCAGGCGTCTCCGGCAGGGAGCCCAGGGAGCCGTGAGCTTGCACTGAAGTGCAAGGCGAGCCAGCCCCACTGCAGCAGCACTAAATCTCCAGTCTGTCAGCGAGTGGGGGAGAGGACAGGCAGCCCGGACAGGCGGAGGGGAGGGGGAAGCTGAAGACGGAGCGAGCCATCGATTCATTTCTACAACTGATGATAATGGGGAGTTGGTGGGACTCTGCTGCTCCGGATAAAACTTAAATAAGAGTAAAGGGCTTTTTTTTTGCCGGACGCCAGGCATTCCACTGGCGGGAGGAGGGAAAGGTGAAGGCAGAGAAGCTGATTTGCATTGGAAGAGGTGACACCAAAGAGGATTCGATCCCCACGCTCGGCTCTGCTCTCTGCTGCTGCCGTCAGCCCTTCCGAGAGTTCTTCATCCCTCTGCGCCCCCCCACCCCCTTCTCCCTTGCCTTTTTTAAATGCCCTCTCTGCGCGTGCCCCCACTGCTCGGCAGGTAAACAAGACTCATGGTCGATGCCAAGGGGAGGAACATGAAATGTCTGACTTTTTTCTTGATGCTTCCAGAGTCGGTGAAGAGTAGGTCGAGCAAAGGGGCCAAAAAGGGGAGCCCCACGAACTCCAAGTTGCCCCCAGTCTGTTATGAGATCATCACCCTAAAAACCAAAAAGAAGAAGAAGATGGCGGCGGAGATCTTCCCCGCCAAAAAGGCGACCTCGAGCACAACTGTCCAGCAGTATCAGCAGCAGAATCTGAACAACAACAACACGATTCAGAGCTGCAACTGGCAGGGACTCTACCCAACCATAAGGGAGAGGTAGGTCAAGGCGAGGACGGGGCTCAAACCTGTGCAGGTCCGGGGACTTGCGGGGGGGGGGGGGGTGGTGGTAGAGGATCACCCAGAACCCCCCGCAAAGTTCGAGAGCGACTAAAGTGCACGCGGTGCCGGAGCAGATGGCCACGTTTTGCCGCGGTGGCGTCGTTTCGGGGGAACATGCGGATCTTCCTGCTGTTGACCTTCAGAAGGATGATGCGCCAGGCTCTGGGCTCGGAAACGCTCACGTGCGCTTGTCTTGGCTTGACAGCACAGGATGCTGCAGCTTTGAAGGATGCCGCTCTGCTTTTAGGTGGGGTGGGAGGACGGACACGCACCTCAGCGGGTGTCCGGCAGACGGGACATTTCTGCGCCGGGGACGCTCCTGCATATGCTGCCCCAGTGCTGTGGGGGCAGGGAGAGCAGACACCCGATGACACGTTGCAGCGTCGCAGGGGATGCGGAAGGGGGCTCCACGGTGCGGGAGATACAAGTCGAGGGGAAAGCCCTTTCCTGTCACGCCGGGTGTGTTTACTGAGAGGGCCCCCACCCTGGGGCCACTTGTTTACGATCCTCAAGACTGTCCCGCAGTCTAACAGTAGTTACATTTCAGATGCAACATTTCCTTCTACTATTAAGACCCGGGGTTTTAGCTTGCAGTGTGTCGCATTTTGTGTATGCACGTTTGCTTTGATATATGGTGCTTGCTGTTTTAAACCTCAGCAAGGCCAGGATGATAACTGGGGGGGGGGGGGATAGACAGTGAAGCAGGGAAGGAAAGTTGAAAGTTAATCAAGGATCCACTCAAGGGCTACTACTGTTTGTCTGATGGGCTGATTTCATGTTTGGCAAACAGGCCAAAAGTGCGCTAGTTTTAAACCCTGATTGTGCAGTGCTTTGGTCGAGCTTGGGGGGCTGCATCTGCTGTTTTATGTCCTTGATTTTGTTCTGTATTTTAAACCTGTATTTGAAATTTGAGTGGGAGAGAAACTTAAACTACAGTTTGTAGAAGAGGGGGGAAATTCCAGATATTTTAATGTCTGCTTAGAAGTTGGGCCCCGCACAGATTTGCAGGCTTCCTGGGCAATGTGAACAAACACCCCCCAGCACATTCAGAAGGGGCCGTAATGCGATGCCCCCCCCCCCGGCCACCTGGCCTGACTCGTGCCTTTGCTCTTGGTTTGCAGGAACGCCGTGATGTTCAACAACGAGCTGATGGCAGACGTGTACTTCGTGGTGGGTCCCACCGGGGGGACGGAGAAACTGCCTGGGCACAGGGTGAGTGGAGACGGCTGAGGATGGATCACGTTTATAGGCGGGGGGGGGGGGGCAGAATAAATATCTCATTGCTGGGTGCCCTGTGCATGGCTGTATAAATTATCTGCCTCATTACAGCACGTAATGCTAATCAAATCCTGCACGTTTCCATCTTGTGGTAGTTTTTCTCAGTTATCCGATGAAACGGAGCTTGGGGATGAATGGGGGGGGGGGGTCGAAGCGAATGCTGACAGCACGGGCTGTGCCATGTCCCCCATGGGACCCCCAACTTCCCCGCTGCGATCTCAGCATTGGGGTCTTTGTGACTTTGGTGCACTGCTCAATCTCGCCTGTTTCCGGCATGGGTTACGTTGCCGTGGCGATCAGGACAACGAGAGTGGCTCTACTCACCTGTTGAGTCTTGCGCTGATCACAGGACGCTTAAAGATCAGAGCCCTTGAAGGTGTGTTTTATACGGTTATATATTTACTGACAAAATTCAGTTTCAGTACCTCGTCCAGAAACAGTTTCCCTGTTTGGGTGTTTATTTTACCTTTAACTACTTTGCCATCTACTGGTCTGCAGCGGTACAGAATCCCCTTATATTTGTCATAACTATGCTTTGGTATGAACTCATGAAGGGAGTGCATGGATCCCTGTGAGCATGACAAGTGATTGATAAGCTTTGCTCTGAAAAGCATAATGTCAAATTTAAGGCTGAACCCATTAACAGCAGGGGTGTTCAGTTCTTATCCAATCGTCCAAAACCCGCTCACCACCAGGACTGCAGACTGAAACCTGTCACCCGGTAACTGATATCCCCTGATGCTCATCCCTGGTTCGGAATGCTGCGCCATGGATGGAATCCCGATTTTTCTATTTTCTACCATCCCACTCAGTGCATTTCCGGAACACATTAGTTTCCTATTTAAATTGTAAAGCATGGAAGTGGTGCGGTTGGGACATCCACGGTGTTTTCTTAGCTGGCATTCAGACGCATGTTTATATTTGCAGCTTATTTCCTGTTGCAGTTTTGTGATATGGAGCACTTATCGTGCGTGCAATGCAGAGAAAGAAAAAAAACATACTTGCGGGGGGGGGGG
>JABFEB020000060.1:5930046-5943447 GCA_019775895.2 Stomatorhinus ivindoensis
CCCCCCCCCCCCCCCCCCCCCCCCCCCCCCCCCCGTTCATTGTAATTGTTCGACCGGCAACGTGTTCCATGCAAGTGACTGTGTGACTGCTGCATGGACTAAAACAACAGGGCTTAAAAAAATTGCCCTCCCTTGTCGTGTGACCCACTCATTAGCGGTTTCCCTCTCTCTTCCTCCCTCTTTCCCACGCAGTACGTTCTGGCCGTGGGCAGCTCCGTGTTCCATGCCATGTTTTACGGGGAGCTGGCCGAGGGCGACGATGAGATCCGGATCCCCGACGTGGAGCCGGCTGCCTTTCTCGCCTTGCTGAAGTAAAGCTCTCTTTTAACTGATGACTCTTTCAGGCGCGCCCCCTCCCCCCCCACACAGTATCTGCTTGTATTTCATTGTTGTGTAAATGCAACATGAACTGAGGTGGATCCACTGTACTCTTCGGCTGAGTAATACCTTTTCTGGAAAGTACAGCTCAATTAATTTCCACCCTGTAGTTAATGTTTTTCCATCAAAATGCCACATCAGTTCATTCTGAAAATGTACTGCATGACACGTCAGAATTCAGGCCTTTCGAGAATTTATGCATCTCCATTATGTGAGCAAATAAAACATGACACTTTTCTGATGCGTGTGGGGAAAATTATTCATTTGTTATTATTATTATTATTATTGAGAGTCTTCTTTGTTGTGAGAGCTCGGGAGCCTTTCTAAGAGCCCCATGCCCTTTAGTGGTGATGGGCGGGGGCAGCTTTGAAGCTCTTCTCATTTCCCATGGTCTTTGTGGAAACAAGGGCCAGTGAGTGGGAAGAACATGTGAGCACACTCCGAGTTAGCAAACAGAGGGCTTTCTGTTCCGCTGTGAAAACCACTTTGGGATTTTCTTCCCCCGTTTTTGTCCGGGATCCGGGATGTCGGACACACCGTGCATGATGACGCGGAGACAAAGACGGAAAGGGGGTAACGGTGGCGGTTGAAGAGGTCCCAGTCCCGTGTGCTTGTGGGTGGAAGCCCTCTATGCTAAATAATGTCCCCAGGGAGGGTTGAACTTGTGCTTACACTGAGTATTTCATCCCTAAATGGCATCTCGTGATCCTGTTTCAGAGGTTGCCAAAGAGGTTTGCATGTCGTAACCTTTCAGAAGATTAGCATATTCATATGCTAATTGAAAAAATATTTATTTACATAAAATAATTTGAATATCGGTAATTTTTAATCTTTTACAGCCAGTTTAATGCTCCGCTTTGATATATTTTTTTTCCTCAGTTTCAACTTATTTTTTTACATTTCTTTATATTGTTGGTTGTACTGGTGTTACATCTGTGCACACGCTGCTGGTCTTCAAATAGCATGAGAAGAGCTGTTTAGTATGTTTTTATTTTCCTGACCTGGTGTCTCATAACTCCCAGGGATGAAATTAAGGCAATCCTACGAGGTCTAAAATATGTATTGACATTTAGGTAGATAAGAAAGTCATTGGTACCGGAGACGTTAGATGACTGAGATCTGTTTGTGGTCTGTGTTCCTCTTCCGTAGGTACATCTACTGCGATGAGATCGACCTGAGTGCCGACACAGTCCTGGCCACCCTATATGCGGCCAAGAAATACATCGTGCCCCACTTGGCGCGAGCTTGCGTCAACTTCCTGGAGACTAGCCTGAGCGCCAAGAATGCATGTGTGCTGCTGTCGCAGAGCTGCCTGTTTGAAGAGCCTGACCTGACACAGCGCTGTTGGGAAGTCATCGATGCACAAGCCGAGCTGGCACTCAAGTCTGAGGGCTTCTGCGACATCGACTGCAAGACACTGGAGAGCATCCTCAAGCGGGAGACCCTCAACGCCAAGGAGATGGTGGTATTTGAGGCAGCAATGAATTGGGCTGAGGCTGAATGCCAACGGCAGGAGTTGGCACTCTCCATCGACAACAAACGCAAGGTCCTGGGCATGGCCGTCTACCTGATTCGCATTCCCACTATGGCCCTGGACGACTTTGCCAATGGTGCCGCCCAGTCTGGCGTGCTCACCCTCACTGAGACCAATGACATTTTCCTCTGGTACACGGCAGCCAAGAAGCCAGACCTGCAGTTTGTCAGCCAGCCCAGGACAGGTCTGGTGCCTCAACGCTGCCACCGCTTCCAGTCCTGTGCCTACCGGAGCAACCAATGGCGTTACCGCGGACGCTGTGACAGCATCCAGTTCGCAGTCGACAAGCGCATCTTCATTGCTGGCTTCGGTCTCTACGGCTCCAGCTGCGGGTCAGCGGAGTACAGTGCCAAGATCGAACTCAAGCGCCAGGGAGTCGTACTGGGTCAGAACCTGAGCAAGTATTTCTCGGACGGCTCCAGCAACACCTTCCCTGTCTGGTTTGAGTATCCGGTGCAGATTGAGCCGGACACATTCTACACGGCCAGTGTCATCCTGGACGGCAATGAGCTTAGCTATTTTGGCCAGGAGGGTATGACGGAAGTCCAGTGTGGGAAGGTGACCTTCCAGTTCCAGTGTTCCTCGGAGAGCACCAATGGAACGGGCGTGCAAGGTGGACAGATCCCAGAACTCATCTTTTATGCCTGAGTCTCTGCTGTCCTCCATTCAGTTTCGATGCCACTCCAGAGCTGTGTTCCTGCTCACCTGATCCTGTTTAGCGCACAACCGCCGTCACACTTGCGTTTTACCGTGTCTTTCAAACTGAGCATGGAGAAACGATCCTAATTACCACGCTGTGCGTTGCTCAGTTTTCCGTGCACCTGTGACACATGTGGGCCTTGGTCGGCATAAGTCTGGGGTAGCGATATATACAGGTTCTCCTAACATTTAACACTAAACGCAAGGTTACACCACAGCCCTGGGAGTCTTTATTTGTAAGTGTGTGAGTCCTAAGTATGAGTGTTGGCCTTGGAGTGGATGAAAAGTCACTGGTGAGTTCATAAGTCTGATGGCAATCAAACAGTACAGTTATATCAGACAAAAACACTGAAACACATTAAAAATAAATATCTTACAACTTGACTTCTATATAAACTATGAAACTCCATTCCATTCAATTTTCCATCTTCTCAGTTCAGTCTCTACCTTTGACACCTGAGATGTTTAAATGAAAATGCCTTTTAGCAATATCACACAGAACTGGGCTAGTGAAAAGGTGAGAGTGCCCCCTGTTGTACTGGAGGTCAAAATACACCAGTGGCCTCCAGGGCTTCCTTTGGTTGTGCTAGATGTTTCAGGCTCAACATGTGTCATATTACACACTAATTAGATGCTTCTCTACCAAATCAACTTCTGTCGTATATTTATAATGACACTGTTAAGAGGCACTAACATTTAGGGGGTGATGAAGGCCATTCTCACCCCAGAACAACTTTAAGTGGCGACACAATTAGCTCAGGTCCATCGAGACCTATTTGTAGGTGTGTATATTTAATGTTAATCTGAGAGTGCCCCTCTGTGTTTCATTTAACTAATGATCTGACATATTTATGGCATATTTATGAGCATACATAGTCTTTAAGAATTACATGTGTTTTAGTAAAAAAAATATAAATAAATCACAAAGCATGGCTTGAAACATCTGCCCGTTTATAAATGGGATACTAAAAGCATTAAAACTATTGCTATTTATAATAAAATTACTGTCTTTTAAATGAAAGATATAGGGCATTTTTGTCCCAAAGTTGTTCAACATCCATTTTTGGGGCGTAATGGGGAAAACTAGGAAGGATAAAAATGGGACATGGGTTGACTCAGTTCTTATGAACTGAAGAGCAGGTTTCTGGAACATTCCTTGTTGTAGATCCTTAAATAGAGCCAGGAGTAGGGCACCTATAAATTCACAAAGCTTCCATGGGCTCGAAAATTGCACTGTAACGGTGAAAGCCTGCTTGAACCAGGCATGTTAAGTGTTATTTTGAAGCCATCGTGGCCACAGTGAAGGCTGATCTTCAGCTCCACGGCCATCCTTGACCTATGAGCCTGTGGGCCCATTTCTCCTTGCTGAAGTGTGGACTAAGGTGACCTTTCTTAGACCGAATACGCTGCTTGTTTTGGCTGTTGTCCTGTGTCCTTGAAGCTTCCGCCAGCTTTTTCCACACCTATTGCCTGTGAAATGCACTAAAAAAGGCTGTAGTGAATCTTTAGACCTAACTGTGGATATTATATATGTACGTGAGATTTTCTTTTTCCTTTTGGGGTGGGGGAAAAAAAAAAAAGTGTCAAACGCTGTAGGTCGGCGAGGAACAGTCCAATTAGCTGCTGCTCTGAGAATATGAGACTGTGGATGAACACATAACTGCAGTTTGTTAATTACTTATTTAACGTGCAGTATTTCACCAGCTGCAGAGTGAATATGTTGCACACTACTGTACCGTGCTAATTCCGTTAGTTCTAAAGTCCCGCTGAAGCAATCATATCAATGTATGCTGAGGTTAAAAAAAAAATTACATGGACTGTAAGTTTACACCTATTATTTCTCGTCGTTTCCTGTGGACCTCCGGTGGACTGCTTCGCGTCTTTATTCAGAGGTGAGATGGAGCAGTGTTTCCTACAGGGGGCGCTGTGTGGAAATGCTCCACGGCCATTCTATAGGAGACTTGTGAACGTGTGTGCCTGTCTGAGAAGCAAAATAAAAGCAGGTCCTATAATTGCCTTTGTAATGGTGTTCATTTGGGGGGGGGGGGGTGGATCGTGACTCAATATTCTTGCAACCCGGATATCCGATAATTAATCCGCTTGTTCTGTCTTATTTGCTCCCTCTGCCGTCCGACCCACTGTTTATACCCCGGTACGACTCTGCTGATGAATCGTCCCTCCCTCCTGCTGTTTGCGGCCCAGACGCTTCGCTGATAGTGCTGTGCTGGAGGGAGACGGCGTGCATCCCCATGGGCCGACCCCTGGATTCATTGCGACCTGTCAGCGCTGCTCCCCCGGGACGAGGAGCCTCCACTGCTCTTGCTTTTGTGCGAGGAGCCGGTTTCTCGTTAAACGGGAGCCGGGGGTGGATGCAAGTGGTAGGGAAGTAATTTGCAGTTTTCCAGGGACAATGTATGAGGTCTGGAGTGCAGCGATGTCAAGCCTGCAAAACTGGCTTCTATTCACAGGCAAAACTAGGCTTTAAGCACTATTTAGTCTTTTTTATGTTTGGATTTTATGTATGTATAATATGCTGGGGTAACGATTTGAGTGGAAGGGGCTGTACTTTCTATTCCAGCTCAGCTAAGCTCATTGTCTTGCCTATTTAGTCGAATCAGCCAAACAAAATGTTATGTTAACCACTTCAGTGGAAATCATTGCAGCCTCAAATATAGTCATAAAAATGTGAACAAAATGAAAGCTGAAAAATACAAACAGCAGACACACCGGTTATTTTTCAGAGGTCATTTCATTCTTTCGCTTTAATAGTGGAAATTGATCCAAAAGAGGAGGAATGCATGTAAATTTACGGCTGTAGAGTTTAAGCGGTGACGTGCTGATTCCTCAGTCAGAGCACTATCCTTATCCTTAAGCAGAAATCAGGTCCAGGATCTGCTGAGAGCGATCATCTGAAAGTTTTAGACGGTACAGCCGGTTCCATCAAATGGCCTCATTAATCGCATGCCATTCAAGCGGAGACGTGACTTTGGCAAGAGTCGGCAGCCTAGCCGTCCGCGGTACCCTTTCTCCTGCATGTCATGTGATGCCAGAGTGTTAGTGATTATAATGGTTCAAATAGGGAAAAACAAAAAAAGTCTTTTTTTTTTGTCTCAGCAGTGCAAAATAGTCCTCGATGTACCCATGCACCTACACGTACACGCGTGTTCTCTGCCCTTACGATTTCCAGGACTACAAGACATCTAGAGGTCTGGTTACAAATTGACTCATGTTTTGTTTGGCTGTTCAGCTTCTCATACACTGTTTAACAAAGGAGTGCCCCCCCCCCCCTTAAGATGGGGGAAGCTTGCAGTCCTCTGGATGATAGTCTGTTTACTTATTTGTCTCTCACTTGATAGCAGGGGTGTTAATTTTTAAGAGATGATCCTAAGCCAGCAGCCAAATACTCCTTATGGGGAAAAAAAGAATCTGCGCTATTTTTATTGAGTTAATTTTACAAGCATCTCGGAGCATGGACTGATGTTTACGTTAAATCACAGATCTGTGGTAAGTCAATATCTGGTACTGGGTCAGCAGGGCTGTAATGTAAATTAAGCAGCAAGAAAGGAGGAACAGAAGTTTTTCAGCATCACTTGTGATTTTGTGATAACACGATTACTTTATCTAAACTGTGGTCCGATGAGAATAGCTTAGCGGCAGCCTGTAGTTTGGACCTAAGTACAGGTATGTAACAAAACTGTCAGTCTGAGTGACTCATTATTAAGAAGGTGGCTGTTAAATTTGAAATATCTTGCCTCAGATGAGCAATTGAATAGCCATTAGCCATTTGTAGGAGCTCGCTGGGTCCTGAAGTTCTCATTTTGTAGACCTCCCCACCCATCTCTTTAATGCCTACCACCCCGTCAGCTGGAATGTTCTGCAATGTCAGGGCCGCTACTTGTAACCGTCAGTCAAGCCATGACAGAAAACGTGGAGCTTAATGTGATGTCAAGTGTGAACGTCCAAACCTCGGCTCTACAGACGTGAGGTAAGTCTCTCGGTTCTTCGCCCTAGCGCTCATTTAGCGCCGGGCTAACAAAGAGCAAGAGCAGCCTATCAGCAGCTGACAGTAAATGTGGAAGGTATAAAGTGCAGCACCATTTTAATCCTCAGCCGTCACCTTGGGTTAATGAGTTACAACCCATCACCATTGGCATGCTGCACTTTCTTAATTTCAGGCAAACCGGTTGACATTTTCAGAATTACGGTTTAGAGAACAATCAAAACACTCTGGAAAGCTATATGACAGCTTGAATCAAAATTCACTATAGAACAGCAATAAAACTATGAAAACATGCAATGAATCCTTTTGCTGTTTGCACCCAGTGACTCTCTTCACCTGATTATTATAGTTACTGAAGGCTACATTTTTAACCAGTTGACCAACTTTAAATTTTGTTTGGAGTACAAAATTTTTGATCTGCTGGAGAATTAAATAAAAAGCATGAAAATACAGTTTCGTGTCTTATTTCCATTCCGTATCGATTGATAAAATTCCTGCAGAAAGGTACGGACAAGCACAGCGCCCGTCATGCACACTATAACAAGGTGGCTTGGGACAGGCAGGATAATAATGTGCAAACATTATTTACTGAATCCGTAGCATTCCTTTAATTACCGTGCAGGCATAACACAAGCCCGCAGAACGACTTGCCCCAAAGCACAGGACAACCTGCGTAATCTTTACGACTTAGTTTTACACGCTTTTGCACGGTTGTTTCGGGGTTACGGTACTTTCTGTTCCGCTCTCGATCAATGGCAGCGTGCAAAACACAGGGCCGGGATGCCATCGCCGACACAGAAGAGCGCCACTTTCATTCACCGCCACGCTGCCTCCATCTGAATTAGAACCTAATGGGCAGTATATCGGATCTGAAAAGTTACTTATTCAAAATTAATTCGTCCTGACATCGCAGAGCGGGCGAAGACCACTAAAACAGAAAATCTAAACAAAATTAATCTTCACGATCAGCCGAGCGTGGCATAACATCAATTCCACGTTGGAAAAAAAAAGAGATGTCTGGCCCCAACCCGGCCAACCGTGTGCTTTTCATGCAACAACACTGCTCTGAACCATTCTATTAGACTGGCGGAACCCCTGGAGATTTAAACACATTGACAAGCGCACCTTCTGCACTTCCAGCGTCCTCGGCTGCACGTCCGCGTGAAGCGCACGAGTTTTTGATATCGCGAGGGAAATTCTGCACCCCGCCCCTCGGTGCAAGGTACCGAGTGGAAGCAGAAAATAGATAGTGACATCCTGACAATACCAGGCCAGATAACTGTGTCTTCAGCAGATTTCCTGAAATCTCTTTTTATTAGCGCTCTTGAAGGCAGACCTGGGACTGCTCCACCGAAAACCTATTCGCTTAGCTCAGAGCTTCCGAAACCCAGCCCTGGGGCTTAATTAATTACGGTTCCTGACTATGATTCATCCTGACATTTCTCTTTTTTGGGGGGGGGTGCATCTGTCTTGTATAGAAAAAACCTTTTTACAAAAGTTTTTTTTAGACCTTTAATTATACAGTGCAAATTACGATCATTAATTATTTTAAGTAGATTACTTGATGATTCAATGCCCTTGAATAATTAAATAACCAAATTGCTGATTTTATCCTAATTAAATTGAATGACTATTTTGAAATGTATTTTGAGGTCCTTAAGTGAACCAAATCAATGAAAGATATCAAAAATATTTTTTTATTCAAAAACTGTATGTATAATGAGCTGCCTACAAAATCCATAGCTTGTAACTTGCCAGTTGCAGCATCTAGATCATAATTTTATAGCAGTGCCAGTGGGGGCCATGATTCACTGACCCTTGAGTAAGGCGCAGAATATGAATTGCTCCAATAAAATACCCAGCTGTATAAATTGATAGAACTGTAATGATGTGAATAAAAAAAAAGTCCTATTTCCTGCAGTTCTGAAGCAGGTCCCAGCTTTTGTTACACCTTTTCAATAACGTTTGACCAGCTTGTTAGGAGAAATGACACCTTCGGGACAAGAGTCCAAAACACTGCGCCACCTGCTGGTCACCTTTACCATGACCTTTCTTCACATAACGACGAGGCAGGATGATAATCATGTATTTAAGTTTCACTGGCATATCTCTCCATTAATCCAGGACACCCAGAGTGGGACTGAGTTTCTGTGGCGGGTGCGAGGTGGGTTTGCTAGCAGTAAATGTTGTCGGGGGGGGGGAGTCCTGTTGTCCTGTTACTGTTGTAGGGCACAAAGTGGTGATGTCAGGATGCCAGTCCATCGCTCACACGCCACAGGCAGACTAGGGAGCCCTCTCTGCATATCACGTCTTTGAGGTTTGGGAGGAGAATTGTCCAGCACTTCTTTGACGTTGGTACCCCCACATAACCATAGTGTCGCCCCTTCAGGGCAAACGTTTTTGCAAAATTTTGTTTAGTGTCGACTGGATGCTAAGTAAACCATGACTTTAGTACGAGTGTCAACTACACTGCAGAATTGAGATGACGTATTGGTGAAATCCCAAATTAACAAATCCGCAACAGCAATGCAAATCATTTTTGAGCTCTCAGCCACAAAAAATACCTCACTGCAAGAAACCTGCACTGAGATATGAGACAGGTATCGCCTTCAGGCACAGAAATCTGCTCGTTGGCAAAGAACAACTGCAAAGTTTCATTAAAGCCCTAATGATTGAAAACATCATCCCTCCTTTCCTCACCTACCTCACGACTTTTGCTTCCAGCTGCCAGCATCCAATTCAAGATAATCAATTACTCCTCCCCATTATATCTCTGTGACTCCTGATCTTCTGATTAAATGTACTATTCACACCATCGATCACCAGCCACACTGTGTTTCTAAGGCTTTCTGTGCTGTCCGCTTTTCCGGGAAACCCAGGTGACAGTGAAACAGGATAATGGCCTGCGTGTCTGCCACCTTACCTTCGACTGGAACAAGGTCACATGTGTGTATGTGAGCAGGATCCATGCCATTCGGAATCTGTATTACAACCATTATAAAAAAAGTCTTCGTAAGCAGGCAGAATTGTCCATAAAGTCAGACCTGTCCACGCTGTGGGGAGGAGATAACGCGCAGAACAACAGAAAAACACAGACGACCACAAAATTCTTATTATTAACGATATAGTAATTATGACCTATTTCTCATTATCTACCTGTTAAGGTATTCCCATGTTGAAGTATTTTGATATTGAGATACACAATTGTGATTCATCATAGCTATGAAACTATGATTGTTCTCCTTTTCTCCTGCCATTTAAGTGTTCCGTATTTTTTTAAATGTCTGTTCCATATGCCTGTTCTGTAGTTATTTGATGAGACATGAGGATCTCTAGGGAAAGTTATTCTGTGATGATTGGCAGTAAATTCAACTTATTAAACCATGTTATTAGAGTTTTGAGGACCAGCACAATTGCCTGATGTTCAGCGAAAGGCATTTGTACAAGTTCATTAGAATGCAGTTTGTCATGTGCACAATATATAGAGATGAGAGGGGTCTGAGCACAGGGTTAGTGGTCCATCCAGCCTTGCTCAAGGGGCCAGCAGAATCTGGCAATTTTGGCTGGGATGGGATTCGAGCTGGTGACTTACCCAGTAGAGACTCCATGGCCTAACTTGCTGAGCCAAACACTGTCCGCTACTATGTGTGTTTCTTGCGAGACACAGCAAGACCCCAGGATCATAATTAATCGAATGTGAATACGACAACAGGTTGTGCATTAGGACAGGGAGCAGGAAGGACAGAAAGCTCTGTGCGACCCCACAAAACCCTACTGCCTACACAGATCTAGGCCCCGGTAAAATGAGATCCAGACTCGCGGTGTGTGGGGGTTGTTCCAGAGGTGAGAGACGGGGGTGCGATTGAATCGAGACAGACGGTTTCTCTATTCTCCTCTTCACAGCAGGCGGGCAGAGCTGGACCACCATATAAGCCTGGAGTAACATGGGTCAGGTCATGCCTGGCACAGCTGAGCAATCCGGCCTGGGGTAAGGTGTAAATCGTGTCTCTAAGCATTCATCCACCGGCGCAATATCCTAGGCATTGCATGGTCCAGAATCCAGCGACTGGTGTCCTTCAGGAACTGAATTAAGCCTCGATTCTATCAAATAAACCCAGTTATTGTATTTTTTTCAGCAGTCAGATGAGATTCTAAGCTCCTTTTTTTGAGGGAGTGGGATGGGTGTAACGTCAGCATATTTTACCCTAAGCTTACGGTAGCATTCGCACTTCCCCGTGTCGGACCTGAGGGGATTCTTTTGCGCGTAACGCATTATGGAAATTCAACTGATTTTTTCCCTCCAGTGTGCTTTCATACTCCTGTCAAACCGTGCCCTCACGACACCCTTGATCAAAACCGTAGTTGTTCGCAAATATAGGAGAGAAAGGGGGAAGTCTGAGCAAAGCACTTTCTTTTTGTGAAGGGCAAAGCCCTTCGCCAGGCAGGTTTCTCCAGAAAGTTCTTTTTGAGCAGAACTTCATCACGTTCGATGAGGGTCTGCTCACCCTGGATCTGGGCAGATGGGCGAGATCAGCCTGCAAACACAGATCGGACTAAGTGGGATGCAGACCACAGAAGGTCATCAGATGTTCTGATGTTATGAAGTGTGTGTGTACTCAGTTATCCAGTCATTTGTTGGTGGTCATGTTTACCCTCATCAGTCAATACTGTAGCACTAGGCACCCTGCAATGGTCAGGAATCCTTTCAAAGATATTCTCATTACCTTCGGACAGGTGCCAGGCTCTGTAATCCCATATAAGATAAACGGTTATGGATGGATGGATGGATGGATGTGTGGTCTTTCCATTCTACCAGCTGAAACAGTTCTGTAGCAATGCCAAGTTTGTACCTAGTACAGTTGGCACAGATGCCAACTTCCGTACTAAAATGTGGAATGAGACACAATGACAGCTTCATTGTGGTGGTGGATTCACTATGAAATACTGCTATTAACCTATAAAACACGGAATGGTCTTGCACCAGAATACCTTAGTGATCTGCTGACCTCATACAACCCCCTGCGCCTGCTTTGTCCTCAAGGCGAGGGGTATCTGTTAGTACCCAGTGTAAAAAGAGCTACGGCAGGCTGCAGAGCTTTCTCCTATAGAGCTCCTCAGCTGTGGAATGGTCTTCCATCTGATGTGCGGGTTTCAGGCTCACTCTTAATATTCAAGTCTAGACTAAAAACACACCTGTTTAGTTTAGCTTATAGGGACTTTAGTTCTAGCTCTGGCTAACTGCTTACTCCCAGTTAGACCTATAGTGTGTAGAGCTGGGTGGGGATCAGTGCCACTGGCTTTGGATAAACTGAATTGACGGTGCTGTCACTCTAGCTTCACAATCGCTTGTGGGATTGGAGTGCTGACATTTCGGGGACTCCCCAGGCCTGCATTCCCACTTGCCTCTCCGTCCTACTTATGCCTCCATAACCATATCTGCCGGAGCTTGCGCATTGCACTTCATATTGTACTCACCTAGCTGCTAGCACTGTCTATAGTCTCCCCTACTTTGACTAATGGAACATTTTATTTCCCCTACTGCTCCTGGGGGGTGCTGCCTGGAGACCTCAATCTATCAAGATATCCTGCACACCCTGCTCCATGTGATGTCGCCACTACCAATGACGTCTCTGCATCCAGCTCGCCGTTCTGCCCGCGTCATCTTCTGCGTGTGACCGGCTGCCTGCCTTCTGGTTGCCTGGCGATTGGAGGGAGTGTCGGCACTCGCCTCTCATCTCCCTCCGGCTCCCTGGTTGCGTCTCAAATTTTATGATTGTGACAGTATGACTCGGCACTTAGCCATCTCTCCTATTCGACTCTCGCTGCTGCCCCCTGGAGGATGGGCTCCCCCTGTGAGTCTGGTCCTTCTCAAGGTTACTTACTTCTAGGGAGCTTTTCCTTGCCACTGTCGCACATGGCTGACTCACTGGGGGCTTTGGGTCGGGATGTTGTAAAGCGCTTTGAGACGATGTAATGTTGTGATAACTTGCTGTACAAAAATAAATTAATAAATTTACTTGTTAGTTTATCTTTGAGATAATGGTGGATGAATGGATTGATTTTGGTTGTGGGCACCCACTTTTAGCAAAAACAATCAGACCCCCCCCCCCTCTCTCTCTCTCTCTCTTTGGTCTCACACACCAAAGCATTACAGCACTTTGTGTCTGGCTTTTGTGGTCTTGCTAGCATTGTGCAGACTACCATGAATTGACTGACCGGTGAAACAGGTGCTGGAGGTATTAATGGACTCAGCCATTTGCCGCGTGCCTGCGAGTTAATGGGCAGGGGAGGTCGAGGCTGAGGTGACGGCCTGAATTATGTACCATTTTTAATTCATCACTTCTGCATATCTGTTTAAACTGCCTCATTGTCCCGGCACTGCAGCAATCAGCTCTGCTAAAAGGTAGGTGTTATACAAGCCATTGATGTTTTTCTCAGAGATGTGAAAAATATAAATCACCCGCAATTGGCATTATCTCACACAATTTAGCACAATTTTGCTCAATTTTAGCTTAAATGCTGTTTTTTTGGTCCACAGATGTAGCTCACAGCATGTGAAATGCAGTGACTTATACAACAATCGAAAATTTTAAATGCCAAATACAACCGAGGGTACAAAATGTCACTGAAACAGTCTTCTATTAAAGAAGTACTTTTTAAACTGAGTTTAAACAGTCCTGGAACTACATAATATCCGTGTGATTTAAAAAAATCCTTTTAAAACAGTGTGAACTCAAACAACGACGACGCTGGAACAAGATCCTAGTGCTTCATACTTTTGGGGGGGCGG
>JABFEB020000060.1:5990059-6003761 GCA_019775895.2 Stomatorhinus ivindoensis
GGGAAAGCTGTGATTTGTCGTCTCCCCCCCATGTGACAATCACAGCCCGTGCTATAACGCACGTAGTCACTAAACTTTCCTACACTTTTTCAGCTTACAGAGGTAGCTAAGAAAATTAGGTCAGTCGTTACTGATGAACAAATGATGTGACTTAATGCCCCCAAAGGCAAAGTTAAATATAGCAGAATGCTGGTGCTGTCCCTTCATGTGCCAAATGACAGAGTCTCACCCATGAGTACCAGGCGTGGGGGCTAAAAGCCCCCCCCCTCCCCCCGAAATATATTTGACACTCCCAATCCTCATCCTCCGTAGCCTGACGATAATAACGGTACCTTTACGCGTTTCCGGTCCATTGTTAGAACAATTAATGTATTAAATGGGATTAACTAGGCACTTGACTGGCTGGCTATAGGATTGGTAACACAGTACACAAACCAGCACATACTCCACCAAAGTGAAAGACACTCCTTTTATCATAGTCGACTGATAAAGTAATACTGAACCACTGCATACTCCAGAAGCAGTCTCAATCACTGCATACTCCAGAAGCAGTCTCAATCACTGCCACTAGGTGGAGGGGCAATTCTTTCTCTTTATTAGAATATGTGCTGCTTTGTGTAATGTGTGTGCCCAAGACTAAACTGCCTACATGAATAATCGATTGCTTGTTAATCTAGTATTTTTACTAGAATTTTAGTAATTTCAGAATTATTATTACCAAACACTGCACGCTACAGAGGCAACAAATGTTTAAAAACTAATAATTATAAACCATAATCAAAATATTTATTCATTCATCAAGTGTATAGGAGTGTACAGGCCAAACGTGTGCCAATGTTTTATAGTTAACTGAACAGTGTAAAGGGCATATTTAAAAAGTGCATCCATAAATACCAACTGCACACAAAAAAAACAAAAGGACATGACATTCATAATAGCAAGGGCGTTTTAAAGCTTCAAGACAAGCCACGCACATGACATGCAGATGAAGGCACAAAGGCGCTAAATAAACACCCCCCCCCCCCCACTGTGCCCAACCACATGTCAATTTCCCTGCAGATTGTTCCAAACGCAGCCTTTCATCTTGCTTATTGATCTCTCAGTTAATTGAAACACGAATCATTGAATCTAATTAGTTCGAAAGATAGACTGTATCCAGGATACACTGAAACCACCTCGAAACACTCAAAGAAAAATGGTTTGGAATGAAAGGTCAGACACGAAAAGTAATTATTTTCCATTTATTAAAGTTATGTAAGTGTCGCCAAGTGAATCTGTAGAACATGGCTGTGGAATGAGGTTTAAATCATTCGCAAAAAATGTGCGATGCTTATAAAGACTTCTAAAGATCTATTATATTTTAACAGAACTTAAATTAAAGGCGATTGGGTCTGTGTATATGTTGGTTCTCTGTAAGTAGCAATACGCACATTTAACTCTTCAACAGCATTCCAGTGTCCTGGAGAATGAGCACTTTAGTTCCATATCAGATACTATCACTCAGTTTCCTTTCTTTTTTAAGGTCTACAAGCTTCTCCCAACACTTCCTCAACAATGCAGGCCGAGAGCCGGTTGAACGAATCGAGTCAATAATGACTGTCATCTTGTTAAGAACACAACACAGAACACCTAAGAGGCCATTTGGGGAAGATTAACTCATCAATTTTGGTTTTTATGCAACAAAATCATAGAAAATTAATTGGAAAAAGTAATTTAATAAAAACAATCTCAAAATAAAAAACTGGCACAGCAGGATGACTTGTGCACCATGAAGCATTAACATTTTTCATTAATTCTGACACACGCTGCAGTGACTGTCTCTTCTCAACAAAATAGATGGGAAGACGAGCGAGGGAATGAAAGCGGTAATGCTAATGTTCTCAGCTAATGTGGCTAATAAAGGGTGACAGATCTGGGCTAGGGCTACACTCCACAGCTGTCCCCAGATCAGTCCATGGTGCCCCCTGGTGTACCCAGCAACCACCCCCTCTTGATACAGGAGGGTGAGGGCCCGGTTTCTGGAGACGCGAACAAGGGCTGCCTCTAATTAACAAAGACAGCTGTGCTTGGCACTGCTAGCATTGCGTGGCAACGCAGAAAGCTGGACACTGTCCAATGGGGGGTTTCGCTTAATTAAAGATCACAAACCTTCCTGGTAAGGCAGCTCCAAAGTGATTGGTGATGACATCAACTGTCCTGCGGGGGCAGTGTTCTTCCACACCGAACCAATCAAGAACAGTCATGCAAGGGTCATTTGAGTCCTGAACTTGCAGTAAATAATAAGGGCAAAAACACATGGGACACATGCCAGCATGCTGCTGTGATCTGCCCAATTTATTTCATTACGGCGTTCGATGAGGGCAAAGCAGAATCATGTTCAAACCAAATAGTTGTATTATGCGGCCAAAGTGTTTGGATCATTGCGGAATGTTCTGTATGCGAGTCATTTTTACGACGTGAGAATCACCCTTCAATTCCCAGAAGAAACTTTGCAACAATATGCATAACTCTATAAACCAGTTAGCATCAACTAGCTATTGTCTTGAATAAAATGGCCAAAACAGTTAGGATAATATTAAGGTCTTTCTTCAGCAAATGACTTTACCTGCCTCCAACTCGACACAATGCAATCTCTGCTGGTCCACCTTAAGCCGGCATACACCAACTACTTAACACTACGTCATTCCTGTTTGTCTCCACCAAATCCTACACATGCAAAGCCTTCTACATTGTTATTTTCCAGTAGGCACTCCAACCAGTGTTGGAAAGCAAAAAAAAAACTGTGGTTTCTAACAGGTCTGCACTGGCAGAGTTGCCACATATTTAATTGGGCAATCCCGATTCAAATCACAGCAGTAACGTCACTACCGCTGATACTGAGGACACCTGGCTACAAGGTGCCACTTTACCCTCTGTCGGCAAGTCAGACGACAAGCTGGGAAACAAGGAGCTGTTGACTCTCCATCAAAAACATGACAGCTACAAGCGAATCCCTGAATATATTTAAGCAGCTCATTTCCAATACTCGAACAACAAGCAGGAACAGTACTGAACCAAACAAGGGGGCAGCGTGTGACTCAGGGCAACGTGCCTGTGATCAGAATGTTGCAGGTTTGAGTCCCTGGGTGAGCATAGTGATTTCACCCTTGGGTCCCTAAGCAACGCCCTTAGCCAGAGATTTCTCCAGGGACTGTCTGACAATAGCTTCTCAAAATAAAGAAGTACACCTCTCTCACAAGAAGGATGAACCAAGAACCATTCCCAAAGTGGCATCCATCCGTCCATCACAGCTGTGACATTGTGCAAGAGTTGCCACACAGCTTGCTGGAAGGGAGGGGGGACACTGAATGCTAGGACAGCACTTTAAAGTGAGACTTTATCACCAGTCTTTATTACTTTATTGTTGTTTTGCTACAAAGTGGTATAAAAATATAACTCCTAGAGACTCCGCTTTCACGCTGGAATCTGAGATTCACTTAAAATATTTGTAACTACTGGCTTTCATATTGCTCAGTATGGAAAATAAGATAAGACTGTAATGCCCGTTTTCCCAGTGGGGATCCTCAGTATTGCCTTGCTTTTCACCTCTAAAAGTAAATCCACTTATGGTAACGCTGTTTACTTCAGCACGAACAGCCCTGCATCCAGTCTTCTAAAAATCCTTTTAAATGGAGATCTCCAGCAGTTGGGTTTTGGCTCAGAGGTGTTGCAGTGAGGAAACAACACGGCGTTTTTTTAAATGACTGCTTCCTCCACAATAATGCCAGAGAAACTCACTCCTGCTAAACCTATCAATAATCAACATGAACTGCTTCTTGAGCAATCTTGCCTAGGAAACACACTTTTTTCATTCCACACATTCAGGCACTTAACTTATGTAGTATTTCTCTTCATATGAAGCATGGGCTGTCAAATCCAGTAAAGTCACACAAAAAATGATGATTTTGATTTCAGTACTGAATATACTGGCATAGACAAAATTTCAACTGGATCTATCAAGTGGTTTCAGAAATAAGCATTTTTACATGCTGTTCCGCCCCCTATAAATAAAACGCTACCAGTTTTAAGTTTCCATCCCTTAAGGCCCTGCTACACTTGCACACATTCTCAAATTAAAGCTGTTCATGTAAAACAAAGTACAGTGAGGGAACGATTTGGGCATGGTTAGCAGCCATTTTGTTTGCAAAGTTAAGAATTTAAAAATAATTATCAATCATGTCAAAGATCAGTTTAATAATGTAACAGCTTAGCTGCCAAAATTACATTTATCTAGACTGGACAATAAAAACCCGGACAAGTTAACAAAAACAGGCTATGCTAATTATTTAAAATAGCTAAAGCCGGTAGTAGCAGGTGTGACGGCTGGCAGGCCCTGAGGAGGGGGGACGGCTGCACCGTCGTGGGGGGGACACGGTGGCGTCATCTTAGTATTCATCTTGCCCAGTAAGACACAGATCTAAATATATATGTGCTTGCCCGTGATACTGTTTCTGAATCAGTGGAGGCTGGTTTAACCTCGCTTGTGCACAGAAGTGAGACTTCCTGCAGATGCAGGTGCACGTGGACGGATCACACTTGCATTCTTAGGCGCGCACTCCTGCTCCCACGCGATCAAATCACCAAAGGTACCCGAATTAAATCGTTAACTGTTAAGCAGCACAAGCCGCACTTCTTAAAGAGTTAATAATTAATGGAAATAACATCTTACTTAAATGGGATAGGCAGATTGTTGTGGACTTCGCCAAAAGTGCACGGAGCAAAGGTTATGCTTTTGGAGATCGACAAATAAGCCACTATAAATAAACGCAACAGGCGGACCGATTCGCATCGATCGAAGTCGGTTTCCTATAAAATTAATAAACCGATCGCCGGCTCTGTCCGACTTCCTGGCACAATGGGAAACTTCAGATAAAGTTGCCTCCACCATTATTACCCTAACCAACCGGTTTCACACACAGGGTACAGCGTGGAGAACAAAAACTTCCTGTATTTAGCTCAGTACACACCTTGAAGAAGCATGGCAAGAATGGCTGATCGTCCTCGTAACGGGAGCCTAACATTTCGAGCAAGCCAGGACCACTCAAAAAGTACCACTTCGAAAAATGGATTCCACAGGAGCTGTCAGGTAACCTCATTTCATATATTTCGGAAAAAAACAAGTCTGTTAGGAAGATCCAGCGATAGGGAACTAATTGCCTATCATTTTACATGCACGGGGATGTTACGTTTGTGCAATTACACGACAGTGCGACTTATCACGGAGTTAAGCGTGCGATTAAAATGTAAAGACGCGAGCTGGAGACACATTTATCCGCAGCGAAAATAATTTAATGCGCTGTATAATTAACTTAGTGCGCGCGATGATTTAGTCGGAAGGGTTGGTCCGCAACCGGCTCCGCGATGGGAGTTACACCTCCCTCTATTCCGGCATCCTGCGGAGCCGAAAGTAACCCAGCGCGCCGGCGACCTCGGCGGCAACACGCTGCAAGCCGCCGCGCCTCCGCCGCGGATCTCATCGTCGA
Source organism: Stomatorhinus ivindoensis (assembly GCA_019775895.2). Taxonomy (NCBI): domain Eukaryota; kingdom Metazoa; phylum Chordata; class Actinopteri; order Osteoglossiformes; family Mormyridae; genus Stomatorhinus; species Stomatorhinus ivindoensis. The sequence goes on from JABFEB020000060.1 coordinate 5,995,582, forward strand.
AGTGCGAGCGCAGTGTCCAGATTGCATTGCAGCTATGAGGAAAATGCAAAAAAAAAAAACACACACGTCCTTGATCTCGTTTATCAATGTTACTGCCAGTCCGATAGCGAAATTATCAGTTTCGTTTAACCATGTCTATGTACTAAACTATGCAGTTTTACTCCACGTATATAAAGAGTTACAGGTGTGAAGTGTGACGTAAAGGGGCCAAATGAGTTACTTATCTTCTGCCTTTCAAACCGGGAAGAGGACATTTGTTTTTGGTGTGTCACACGTGAGCAGAAAATGTCATGTTAGCGGGGAGTTTTTAATAGTGTAAATGATAATATTTGTAGTAAATCTGAGTAATGACTCTGGATAGTAGGGTTGTGTGGCGGCACAAACATCATATTAAATTCTCGATGAACATTTAAACTGTGCGAGGAAATTGGTCCGAAGTTTTATTTTTTATTTTATTTTTCGAGCAAACTGTATATCAGCACTTGCTATTTTAGTCACAAAAAGAATTTTGCACATTTAGTAGGCATAAAGAGCCAAATAGATGTGTTAGGTTGTTCTGACAGCGGCAATGGATAGATAGAAGTCAAAGACCGATAAAAACAAACAGATTTGTAGCATCATGCGTATGAATATGGTATGACATGTTCTGCCAGTCTATACCTGTTCTACAGGAATTTGAGTTTCATTTTTGCACTTAGGATTCCACCCCATTATTACTTGGAAACAGCTGTACCGTGGCTTGATAGCGATGTAAGGATAAACATCCCGAGCTGCTGAAATCACCTGTTAACTGTCACCTATCAGTTCCACGGGAAGCGGAGCCTCATCATTCAAGAATGAACCCTTCAGATCATGGAGAAGATATTTCAACAATGGGTGCTGTTTAAGTGAAACTTAGCCAGCTGTGAGCTGAAACAACATGCCAGTTGACTATCCTTTAATGTCATATTTGAACCCCTTTGCACATGAATCTAGAAGCCTACTGATTCCACTTCCTGCTACCTGACTGTGTGTGGGTTAGGGTTCTGTTCTCTGATTACAAGGTCCCCAGTTCATTGACAGGCATTGACGTCACCCTTGCACCCTAAAGCACAGGAGACGATAACTTTACTAATTAATTCACAGATCTTCACCTGTACATCGATTCGGATAAAAGTTTTTGATAAACAAATGTGAACTGCAGGGGATTTGGCAAGGATGAATCTACGTGTGATGATTAGTGGTCATGGTTAAATGAAATAGTAGTTTACTTATTAATGTGTTTATATATTTACTTTAGGAAAATGGAATATCAAATGGAGTCCATCACAGATCGAGGGTCACGGAGGGCTTTGAGCAGCCCCCGATGTACGTCGCTGTCTTCACGTACCTGGGATTTGGAATCGTGACCCTCTTCGGCTATCTGCGGGATTTCATGAGAGCAGTCGGCCTCGAGAAGTGTCACCTTGCCCAGGAAAGGGACGAGCAGAAGGTCAGCCGGATAAGTCGGCCCACCGGGTAGCCCATCTCCCTGGCGGATTTCGCGAAGTAAAACCACCTTTGTCAATTACGTTTTGGGGGGGGGGGCAAGATCACTTCAGGTATTCAAATGGTTGTTTCTCGGAGGCACTGGTTCGATCTGCCTTAGTGCTTGAGATGAAAGCCGTTTCAGGGAGAAAAAAAAAAAACGGAAAAGCCAGGGTAAACAGGGTGCAGACGTAATTAATACCCAGTGGATTTCAGATTGTTGTGTTGGGCTGACTGACTCGCTTCTCCTGATCCTGCAAACACTTTTTTTAGACTGTCTCTTCGGGTTGCATTCAAGGTGGGAGGCTTATGTTGAAAACAGAATAGACTTGCAACTAATTATAATGCAAAAAAGATACAGATTAAAGGGATATTAGATCTACTTTAAATAGAATTGGGGGGGAAAAAAATCTGCTTTGAAACTTGCCCTTGTGGGACAATGCAATACACAGTAACCCTTTCGTTATACTTCATTACCCAGGCTCTGAAACTGTTTAGGTTGTTATTTTTTCTTCGATATCTTGTATCTGAGGTCAGACTGGCGCATTTATCAGAGTGCAATCGTCCTGCAAACAATCCAGAAGTAGACCCATAAAATGGTTACAAAATTGGCTTAATGTGAACTGGGAGCGATGGTGCCTTTTTGAAACCAAGTATCTGTGGAGAGAGCACAAAAATGTTTTTGGCAAATTCACTCTCTGATTTGTGTCTACACGGTTCAGCTTACCATGCATTATTGGGCCTGTTAAGTAGTATAATAACAGATTTTTATGATAATTAAAAGGCATTTATTATTGATCTGTGTACAGGACTTTGTTCCTCTTTATCAAGACTTTGAAAATTTCTACACACGGAACCTGTACATGAGGGTTCGGGACAACTGGAACCGTCCCATATGCAGCCTGCCAGGCCCAGAATTCGATCTGATGGAGAGGGTCTCAGATGACTATAACTGGACTTTCAGGTACCACTTTAGGACCAAGTCTACACATGTCTTATAGAACAGACGGCATTTCCCTGTGGGGCGTTCGGTGAATGTAATTTGGAAATGCTGCGATGTGGTGCCCGACTCACTACATTTGCGTACTTTGCAGGCTTACCGGAAAAACAATACATGGTGTCATCAACATGGGTTCCTACAACTATTTGGGCTTTGCAGAGAACAACGCCGAATTCCTGAAAACAGTGGCAGAGACCACTATGGATTATGGGCTTGGAGTCTGCAGCACCCGCCAGGAAATGGGTGAGCTGTCCTGATCAGTGTATCTTTTTCCCACCCAAAGTACTTTAGAAGTATTTGCAAGCTCAAATTAGCATGTCAAGTTAGCAGAGTTTCATAAGCGCTGCCAGCCCAGGCCTTCGCAGCTAGCTGAATCTGACCCTTTTGATCTAACATGCTTGTTCCAGAAATCGTACCACGCAAATGCATTATAATATCTGGATTTTTTTCAGAATGGAATAGTACATCTTACCTTTTTTCAATTTCCCACCATTTGTAATAAGATAGGAAAACATGGTCAGTAATGTCTTTGCGCACTGCAAACACCTTACATTATGTAGCTTAAATTCTCAGCTAGATTCCCTAAGAGTCAGCTGCACAGGTATCGAGTAAAGAGCAGTCTGACGATGAGAGATTGCAAAAAGAAAATGCAGAACAATGAGAGAATATGCTGTTCTGGTAAGAAGAACATAAGTCTGATGCCTTTCACACTCCGGTCGCCTCAATAATCACCCCGGAGTATCCAGTAGCATCCTAGCCAGTACTCCCTTGCAGGCACCATCACAAGATGACCTTACAGATGGTTTGCATCGAACCAGTGTTGAGTACAGACTGTCAGCTATTAATGGCTCACAGCCTTTTGATACAAGACTCTATCTCTGCCTGCTTAAAAACATACATCAGAATTTCATGCCTACAAATCAGAGAATTGTGTAGGGGGAGGGTTTCTGGAACCCACTTGGGTCCAAGAAAGTTCGGTCGGAGGCTGAATGGCGCTTATTTTCCTCCCAGAAGATGCCATATTAATTCAGACCAGCTAGGATTTGTGTCGCTCGCAGAAGCAGGCAGGCCTCGACTCTTCATTTGTTCCAGAGTCTTTGTGGTAGTTGCACCCAGCGCCGTTCTAACAGACGCTCCGGAACATCGTGACGACAGACAGCCCGTTCGGGAATTAGGAACGTGTGACAAAACGAGGGCTTCCCCATCAGGCAGTGCTCAAAGCGTGCTCATCCCGAACTCAAACGGAATTCGTTAATGCGAAATAATGTTTCTGACGGTCATGCTCAGCTCGTTAGAACGTTCAGAGTTGGGGGGCGAGCCCCGGGGGTGAGGTTCCTCTTTAGCCTCGAGCTGATATCAAGTGCGCAAACCAGATTTCTTGCCTTGCGGTAGGCACAGAACATGCATAAAATTGCTTCAGAGGCGCAGGTGAAGTTCCGGACAGATCGAGAAGCGGACACGATTGCACTGTCATTAGTAACACACGTATGAAAGGACAGATCTGCCTGTTTCATTTATTTGTCTCACTGTTTTTCTATTAATTTATTCCAGACAGCTTTACTTCCCATTTGCCATGTAGCGTTTTTCCTGCGGTTCAGCAGGAAAAGAGGAATGACACGCCACGGATCCACCTCTCCTGGGACCTTATTAAGCCACAATTATTTATGGAGCCGGAGCAGGAATTTAAAGGGTGAATTCAGAAACTCCCCGCGGCTCGACATGTGCCGCGCCTTGCACGTTATCGCGTGTGCTTTCACCACATCGTTATTGTAGTCCGCCTCTGAGAGCTCAGTCAGGCAAGGCCGGAATAAGGGTAGTGACCTTTAACAGAATTGGCTCAGCTTGTCCTGGGTGTGTCTCTGTGTGGCGATCCCGTTGTGTCAGTCATTCACAGAGATGAAGTCATTATGTAGCAATATCCCCCCTCCCCCCCCACTCGCCAAGTAATGATTACCCAACTGAACAAGATAAAGAAGAACAGTAATGTTTAACTGACCAGTAAATATAGAATCGTGTACTCTTTAATGTCAAACCACAATGGTCGTTTTGGCACCGAAAGCTTCACTCTATTACACCTAAATAATCACCTTGACTGAGAATAGGCCAGCGTACTGTCCATCGGATTTGATTTGCCTTTTGTGACTGAGTGTGGACCGATCGTTCCTCATGAGTTTTTAATTATAGGGAGTTATTTAGCAAACTAAAATGGCAAGAAAAGTCCATCTTTAGTTGGCGTTTGGGGCCGTTTTAAGCTCCTAGCTGGCAGTAAGAGACACGCGTTTTGTTGACACTGTGATGGCTTACCTGGTGCCGTCCCAGTCCCGCGTACAGCCGTTCAACTTCCTTATAGCCACCTTGAGCTTCCATTTTTACTTTGACATGTGTTTGACACGTGTTCCTTTAAGGAAGTGAATAGCAGGGACCGTTCTCACATTTAGCTGTCGCTGGGTTTGTTTCCATCTTTAACACTGTGATACACTTGCTTCCAGTTTTCAGTTATAGCGGTTAAAGGATGTTTTCTCTTCTTCCTCTAATTTTATGAGTTTCTCCTTTTTATCCGTTTCTGCAAACTCGTGATGCCCTATCATCTGGAAATCTGGGGTCACCGGCAGTAGTTTTGTTTTGCTGTTTGTGGATTGACTGATTTCGACCGAGCACATGAGTAAAATAGTGTCCTTATTCTGTGCTGAAAATTTCAGTTAATTCATACCAAGGTTACCCCAAACGAATATTATGTCTTTTCATTTGGTTTCTTATTAGTTTGAGCAAGCAGACCTGCACTGATCTGTATATTTACTTGCTATCATTGCTTTTGGTTTTAGACAGAAAGTTAGAAAAGCAAAAAAAAAAAAAACAAAAACGGATCAGATTAAACTGTCTCTTGGCTCAGGAAATAACGAAATGCTGATTCACTCCGGTCAATTAACCACGTCTTCCCCGGGGGGTTCTAGGGGTGGTGCCACCTGTCAAAAGCCGTGAAGATGAAAATGTTGCTCATTGACGTGAATCAAGCCGTGCTTAGTGCAGTAATGCAGGGGATTCCTGTCTGTATGCTGACGCAGGACTTTTTTTTTTTTTTTTTAATTGCCAACAACCACAGCAGTGGGAGAGTGAGAGAAAGAAAGATTCCCAGACGACTTCAATTAGGGAAATGGATAATTCAGTGCAGCATTTTAGTAAAATGAAGCTGTGCTGACCGCAGTGATACTCACTGCTGCCGATGTCATGGCGACGGTATGTAATCGCAGTGTCCCATTATCGTCTGGGGCATGTGCAGATCATATTGGTGCACTGGCTGGAAAGTAGTAATCAGTACTGGGGAATGCTTAACTTTAACTGGGAGGTGGAACATCGCGTGCCGTGTTTGTAAACACCATAGAATGCAACCAAAAGTGCAGTTGGAGTGTGAAGCTTTGGAACGCGTGTGAGAATGTCATGAAGCTCCATTATATTTTTTATTTGTTTAGGGGGCATTCCTACCCCCCCTCCCCAAAACAAAACTACTCAACTTTCAGCTTTAAAGCCAATATCCAGTACTGGTTATCCCTTAACATGGAAGCCCCCCCCCCCCCAAGGGTTCTACCTTCGAAGGGGGTGCTGACTCAGCAAGCCAGTTTATCTCTGATGATTTGCACTGCATTGGGGGGGGGACCACTACATCGGGTTTAACTGGCACTGCTCATAACCCATCTGCACTCATGCTCATAACCCTGTGCTTCCGTGTGGTGCCAGATAGTGCCCCCTTTGGTCCGCGGAACCACCCTAAAGATTCCCGAGTCGTGCATTCCGCCTTTCTGCCAACCTTAGTGAGTCTGGCCGTTCTCCCCTGACCTGTTTCATCGACGACATGTTTTTGGCCACAGAAGTGCCATTGACTGGGTCTCTTTCACTAATTACACGCTGTCAGTAAACTGTAGACACTGTAGCGCGTGAAAATCCTACAAGGGCGGCTGTTTCTGAGGAAGCTGTAACCACCGAGTCTGGTGCCAGCATTTGAAGTCACGTTCAGTGCTTAGCTGTAAAGTAAGTGAACCGCTTGACCTGTCAATGCAGTGTTTAAACTGAGGCACAGTAGCTGTTTGTAGGCGCTGCCTGTTTGCACTAACAAACGGGTGTCTTTAAAAAGTGCCAACTGAGTATATTGTCATTATGCAATGAAAACCACATATGTACACTTTTTGGGATTGTACTGTACAAGGAATCTGTTCATTCTCTTCTGTCTACTGATAGCAGTTGACATGTAATTGACCAACGAAATGATGTTTTATGAAGTTATCTATTTAACTAGTATTTATGTTGGTACTAATTAAAGTATGTTGGTTGTTTGTGGGGATTATTTCCCCAACTTAATGTTGATAGCTTAACAACTAGCTAACTATCATGGTTAAGTGTGAATATACAGCCAGATTACTCTGTATCACATTTGCCTTGCTGACAACAATCCACATAAGTTCATTTGAAACAATACACCGTTCATTGGAGACTGTGTAAAGGTTTCTGTATGTGGTACTAAGGATGTCTTATGTTGTTCTAGGTTAAGTAATTTTTGAAGAAGAAATGGATTTTTGAAGATGTGTGGTTTTCATTGAACAGTGACACTACATCAGCTCCTTTGGGTAGTAATTCAGACACGGCAGGACCAGGCCCTGGATTCATCACACAGGGATTTCCACTCTGAACTAACCCTGTGGTTTTTTAGCTGCTACATGTGATCTGTTCTGCCTCCCACCACCGCAGGTAACCTGGACATCCACCAGGAACTAGAGGAGCTGGTGGCCAGGTTCCTTGGGACCGAGTCCGCAGTGATCTTCGGAATGGGTTTTGCCACCAACTCCATGAACATCCCAGCATTAGTGAGCAAGGTGAGATTTTATTAAAGTCATTTCAAGGTTTTTCCTCCTTACACCTGTGCTTTGATACGTACAGCTGTGGGGAAAAAATTGAGTCCACAGCAAATTTTTCGATTCCACTCATCTCTTAATTTATGGGTATGTGTCTGTGTAAAATATACATTTTTTTTTTGCAAACTCCAGCCTTGGTCTTCCTTGCTTCTCATTGAGGAAGGGCTTCTTCCTTGCTTTACGGGTCTTCAGTCCTGCTTCTAGGTGCCTGTTATGAATTATCCTAGCAGTGCACTTCACACCAATTAATGTTTGGCCTTCGTTTTGAAGGTCACTTCAGGTCATCCTCTAATTTATGAGGCGCTGCCAGATAAGTTGATGGTCTCGTGTCCTGTTTTTTTTTTTTTCTGACATTGATCGCTGAAGGTAGATCATGCAGGTTTGGCTCTTTTTTTTGCCCAAAACGTAGAATCCCATAGAATTTTGACAGGTCATGGCATCAGTGGTAATGAAGTGTATGTACCTTACATTAAAATATTCATTTTTTGTTCGGAGAGTGGGGAGCAGGACTGCAGATGACCAATGTTTACCCTTCTGCTCTCTTCCTGAACTGTGCACTGTTGACTTTACCTATCACACTTACAGCATCTGTTATGGGATGTAATGGGACTAGACAGAGCATAAGGGGGGGGGCAGCCAGTGGCCTGAAGGTAAATCCTAGGCTATAGGGGGTGCAGCTAATGAAGGGTCACCCCGCCGCAGACTGGTGTCTCATCTGCCGACAAAAGGCACGCCACGCATCGGGGGTCTTCATGTTGAACTCCCCCCCGCCC
>JABFEB020000060.1:6014384-6025951 GCA_019775895.2 Stomatorhinus ivindoensis
CCCCCTTCACAGATATTTATCTAAAGGGCCTATATGTGAACTCGCTCACATAGTCCTAGACTTTGCCACGAAAATAAAATGCTGTGTCCTGAATTGAACCAACTGTTAATGGCAAACGTTATTGTGAGAGACGCTGAGGGTTGGGGGGGGGTCGTCCCTCAATTTTTCAGATTGAAAGTGGCAATCTTCTGCTCTAGCACAGCTAGTCACAGTACTTCCAGTAAAGCATCAAGCTTTCAAATTAAAAACCCAGACTTGCTCCGGATTTAAGCAACATCCAAAGAACGGCAGAGCACGAGAGTTACCCTCAACGAGGCAGATCTGCCACCGTCTCACCGGGCAGCCGAGATGTCCGGTGCGATGAACACAGATCCGATGCAAAGAACCAGGGCTTCTGGTGGTACTTTCAAGCTGAATGTCCAGTGGAGCTCAGATGCAGGAGAATTTTAAATAAATCACACAGCCACCCGCCCCCACCAACAAAAAAAAAAAAATACTCCCATTTCCCACTCCACAAAAAAAAGATGTCCGGCTAATTAAGACATGTTCAAAAATCAAAATAAATTAAAAGACCGTCATATGTGCCCAAATCAAAGACTTTCTTATTGATAGACCGCATAGCGCGGTGGGGGGGTTGGGGGGCTGTCGCCCTGACTGGGTGCTGTGGGAGTCCCATGTGTGCACCACGCCCCCCCCCGCACTTCAGAGGGGCCCCTGTCATGCCATCCGCGGGCTTTGAACGCCGAAGACCCGCTCTGGTTTGCGTTAATGGACAGATGCCGTTTGAAGCCTCTCGTGAGTTGAACTGACAGAAGATTTAGGGCCTGCAGGGAGGGGAAAAAAAAGTGTTTTAATCTCTCGTGCGTCACAGCTACTTCCAGAGCATCTCTCATATGCTCCATATATCTCTGCACCCTCTTTGCTGGGGGTAAAAAAAAAACAAAAAAAACTTTTTGATGAGCCATACATGTAGAAGGGTTTTTGCAGCCCTTTTACATGAACTGAAGGGCCCTGATGCATTTACACTCCGTGTGGATTCGCAAGGAAAAGCAGGGGCCGCATTCATTGGGCGTCACCGCTTTGCAGCGCGACTGACGCTGAAATCTGAGCTGCAGGTCTGGCTCAGGCTGGGGGGGGCGGCGGCAGCAAAATCTATGCTCTTATTGTTCACTTTCCACTTACCTGGACACAGCTGATCTGCTCGTCCAATCGCTGGCTGCTCACCGTGTCCACGCCGAGTTGCAGTGCGTGGTTACAGTGGTGTAGGTGTCCGCCATGTTCTCCATGTCCACCATAGCATAGTACGCTCATCGGGGGGGGATTTCGAGTCGAGTGAGCGATTTCGCTAAGTACCTATGTGCCTGATCGGTAGCTGGCGAATTTGGTTATTTAGCTACGCGGCTACATGCTTCCACCGCGGATCTTCACTCGCGTGCTTTCTGGCCTCCCCCCCCCCCCACTCTTCCACTCACACCCCTGCCTCTCTCCCAGGTATCGAGAGGCTCCGTCAGCTGGGAGAGAACACCAGGTACTTCCGGCGCCGGCTGCAGGAGATGGGATTCATCATCTATGGGTCTCGCAACTCCCCCGTGGTGCCGCTGCTGGTGTACATGCCGGGGAAAGTCGGGTAAGAGGCCCGGTCCGCTGGAAGGCCTTCGGACGCCGGGCATCTGGGGATCGTAGCTAATGGCAGTATCGCTTTGTTGGGGGGGGGGGCTTATTGACTGGTATGGGTGGCAGTACCAGCCTTTCACTAACCAGGTGAGTGTCAGGGGTATATATAGGGGCAGGGCAATGGGGGCACTGACCCCCGCTGAAATCTGATTGGCCCCAGAAGTACCCTCTCCCCTGTCACTCAATGATTCAAAATAAACCATTGGCTAATGATAAGGCCCCCTCTGTATGAATCATGTCCCTTTAAAAACCCTAGAATCGTCCCCCGGTGAGAGCAGAGGGCACAGCTGGCCTGGTCCCATCGGGGTGTCGGGATGCGCCAGCTAACGTCCAGTCCGCTTGGCCGGCGCGTGCCTGACCCCCCCCCCCCCCACCACACACCCCTGGCCAAACTAAAAATACCGCGGAATGTGTGGAAAGTGCTGAGATCAGCGTAAGGCTATACTCTGGAGAGCAGGAGAGTAACGTTCACGGAGGCCCGATCGGCTCAGGGCCAGATACACACGCTGCCTGCATCCCACCCAGTCAGAAGGTACGCCTTCCATATCTGCAAAGGATAATTATGTATCCTTATCTTTGATTTATTGCATTCAATATACAGTTGAATCAGGGAAACAGAAGCAGGGCCTGCAATGAACAAATTCCCCTGTGAGAGGCGCTCTAATTTCCTGGGTTTTTTTTTTCTGCTGTGTTCAGCTCTGTCGCCATGGATGACTGCCTGTTTTCTGGGCTCCAGCCTCCCATAGAAAGCTGTGATAGTCCTGGGGGGCCCCACTAGCCAATCGGACATGTCCTATAACAACACCAGACATTCCACTTTCTCCCCCATCCAGGTTTTCTAACCACAAGCACTCTGCAGTCATCACATTGGGGATGGATTTTGTGGTGGGGGGCAGCCGTGGGGCTGGACATGGGACTGGGCCTGACTGAGAGGGGGTGCGCAGGTGCAAGGCCCATGGATGTTAAAGTCTGGCATATAGTCCTGTTGTGTCGTTAAAAGCAGTTAAAGAGTTTGACGCAAGAGTGGGGCTTCTTAACATGAGGAGGTAATGTTATTCCTCTTAGTGTCCCGTATCAGAATCCCCCCTGTCACCAGATGGAACAGTCCATCGGGGAGAAAATGGCAGAAGCACCAGATGGGAATGGCAAATATCATAGGGTAGGGGTCCTCAATCTGGTCCATGAGAAGTATTTCAATGGGCCGAGGAATGGTGGCTTTTTTTGGGGGGGGTGGGGTATTGCTTAATTTTCATAAAATAAACGATATATTTTTTTATGACCCTTCATATTTGCCTGTTCTCTGCGCATTTGAAAAACATGGAAATGGTTAAACAGATCAATCCGCCAGCACCGCCCAGTGCGTTTCATCATTCAGCGTTAACCGCTTGGGAGTCCCCAGCGCAGGGCTGATGATGTCACATGAGGGGACACCCTGAGCTGAGGCGGGCGCTGTGTCCGCAGGGCCTTCTCCCGCGCTATGCTGGAGCGCAAGATCGGCGTGGTGGTGGTAGGCTTCCCAGCTACGCCCATCACAGAGGCACGCGCGCGCTTTTGCATCTCCTCCTCCCACACGCGGGAAATGCTGGACAAGGTGAGACCGCCGTCGTTCTACGCCTTTTATGCGGCTCAGCGGGCTAAACCTGCGATCGGAGGGTCACCAGTTTAAGCCCAGGGTGAGCAGAATGTCATGTCGTGTCATGGGGAGCAGGATGCAGTCGGCATAATGAACATTTCAGTCGTTATTATTTCTTCCTACCGGGGCTGTTTGCCTGTGTTCGCATGAACTCGCCCCCGTAGCAGCACAGTGACCATGCCTGTCTGTCCCCAAGGTGCTACACACTCTGGACGAGTTGGGCGACTACCTGGGCATCAAGTTCTCCCATCGCAGGTACATCGACGAGCTGGACAGCTGATGGAAAACCAGTGCGGGCCACGTCCCCCCCTGTGAGACCCATGTGACTGCCAGCCAGCCCCCACGCTCACGGACAGAGGCGGGTCACCATCTCCTGTGGCATTTACGTCCGCAGCCAGATGCCCCAAGTCACGAAACAAAAACACCCACAGCCGTCAGTCTCTGTAAGAGACGTGACAGATGTTCACATTTTAAACAGCACATTACAGCTATTTCAATGTTTCTTTTTTAATTCCTGCATTCACACCTGCTCTTCGGGGGCCAAAGAGAATGGGAGAAATGGCAGGCGGCTTTTCTTGTTTGTGAGCAAGATCAAAGCACTGCATGAAAGACCTTTATAAAACCCAGTGTGCTTCACAGCTGACCTGGATCAAATCAACCGCTTGACCCGTCCGCCAATTGCTGATTACAAAACCCTTGAAGCAGAGATTTTTTTTTTTTAATTGTAATTGTTTTTATTGGACGGTCACGTATCGCTCCGTAACTTGAGATGAAAAAGTAGGTGTGCGGGAGGGATGTGGGACGGGTGAGACCGCATTTAAATGTGGACCGTCGGCAGATAGGGATCTGGTCAAGACGGATTACAGAGAATTACATCTGATCTCGCTTGAGGTGCATACTAAACAATTTCCAGATTTTTACCTGCAAGTCCTGAATTTCAGTCCAGGTTTGGGTGATGTTGCCTTGGGCTATTCTCTGAGACACTCAGGAAAACAGCACATGATGCCTTACAATCACATTATTATTCTGCTATGTAAATAAATGTTCTATCAACTTATATCTCTTCCTTTTTTCATGCAATGGGATTTAAAAAAAAGAAAAACTTGGGCATGTTTTACTCTTTTTTTTTTTTTTTTCTTATTTTTCTTTTTTGGTTAAAAAATATCCATTCCTGGATGAGCCCTGTGCGATTTGATTTATTTCCTGTCATCTTATTTAGCATCTTGGGGTCTCAAAGCAGCTGACAGTGGAGTCACCATCACTAACCAGCAGAGTAGGTGGCCTAAAATCCCCCCAACCTAACTGGGACATCCTCTGTTTATGTTTCGCCGGCAGCGCCGTAAATAACAGAAGAGGCAGCAATTGCCTTTCTGACGCGCAATTAAATTGAAGGCGTCTTGCACAACGCAGAGCAGAAGTCGCAGCTTGCTCTTTGGCCATGCCCACCCTCTGGCACTCAGTCATAAATGCCTGTTACGCTTTTACATGCGTCTGACTTCCCCAGGAGTGAAGAATCTGGGCTAGGTGCTATAGACGCCAACGTTAACCTAAACCGGCAATTAGCAATGGGCTGAAGGTGATAATCATCTGATTAATACCGAAAGGAATTTAGGCAGCTAATAAATAATTCAATGCCTGACACGTTCTGATCCTAGTCTTCATTTTTTTTTTTTTTTTTTAACAGACACTATATTTATGTACATTTTCCACCACACAGACACCTCAGTAATGGCATTTAACAAGGCTGGAGCCAGCTACCCATACAGCCATTGATTTTATGCGATGTCGTATTTACTCAGCTGTAGTGTATGTCTCCGTAGGGATACGAATTTGGTCTGGTATGATAATGACTCGTAAACTACTGCCTTTCAGTAGGTCTGAGAGAGCCCGAAATCGAGAGGGACCATTACGGGTGAGATTTGTTTTGGATTTACTTTTGCAGAAGACGGGGCAGAGTGGATCTCGACGACGGACCCAGATGCAGCTCTGCCAGGGACTACGGCTGGAGGAAAGCTGCCCGCCATGTTCATGCAAACGGCCAGTAGATGCAGCTGGGAAGCCAATGAGGTCTCCCTGATGGACAACCACAAGGGGTGAATCTAGGGGGGTGTCGGAGGGGCTTGGATGCCTCAGCAGATTCAGGGGGTCCAGCATTTTATGAGCCCCTGAATAGGAGATAATACACCAGTTCCTGGGCCCAAGGTGACATTTTGTCGGGGGGGGGGGGGATTTCTATTTTTGCCCCTTGATAAATAACACATTCGGGTTAGGGGCTGTGCAACCCAAGTGGCCCTTTGATCTGCCTGGTGAGGCGTCCGAGGGTCAGGGCTGTTACCCGACGCACCGCTTCCCAGCAAGATGCGACACCTATCAGCCTAGCAAGGTGAGTGGCTAATGAAATCACAAGACCCACTTCCTGCCCAAATGGGGGTGTCCCTCTGAAGGGAGAAACGTGGGTCCAATGACCCCCCCCCCCAGGGTGGCTGGCGTCGCCATGTCAGCACTGGATGCTGTTTTGCTTTTGTCTAGGACACCCTCCCCGAGGTGTGATTTGAAGCTCCTCTCAGCTTTGAACGGGGCGGTGTGGAGGATTTGTGGATTTATTCCCCCCCCAACATTCCATGCTGATCAGCTCGTGATACAGGCAGTAGGAAAGAGAGAAAATAAACACGTCGTGTTGTTTCACTGTCTCCATTCCCTGCNNNNACCCCTCTTGGAACATCAGTTGCCTGCTCGATGGTAGACCTTTGCACTCTGGGCCAGATTAAGAGACACACCTCAGCCAGAACCTGCCACTGGTCACACAACTGTCGTTTATCAGGCAGAACAGCAGCCATGACGGCTGCAGCAACAACAAAAGCCCCCCACTACACCCAATCATCAACGGCTTAAACCCCAGATCACAAACACAACAGTCGCATGCGGGTCAGACTGCAGTGGCAGCAAGAGTGTCCAGAACGAAGCAAAGTGAGGCAGATGGGTCACATGAATAATCCAGCAGGCCTGCTTCTGTCTGACCTCTGGTCAAATCTTGCTGCAGCCGCATGAGGCTGATATTCTTGCGACCCACTGCTGATCCGCTGGGCCCCGGCTTTGTCAAACGGGTGCACAGGGGTCTGCTACACAGATGTCAGGCCACATTCCCACCCCCACCCCCCCCCCGCCCCAAATCCCCGTAAAGGGGTCGATAATAGGAGAGACGGCTCGTGGCTGCAGGAAACATCTGCCCGACCGCGCGGATAGGCGGCCGAGGGGAGCCCCGCGCGATCCGGTCAGACACCCTCCCGCTCTTTTGAACTGCACGGCTGTGCGGAGCATGCACTGATTGGAATGGCATGTCCCTGCCATGGTAGAGGGCGGGGGGTACATATGTGTGTATGTGGCAGGGGTGGGGGGCAGGAGGAAGGGCAACCCCCAGACGTGCTTTGAAGTGTCTTTTTAGAGCTACGGATGCTGTTTGACATTTCTGTTTGAAGGTGGAGAGGGCACAACAGCGGCTTAGCGTGTTTGGCACAGGTGTGCGGTGTAAAACAGAGCGATAACCTCTAGCTCTTCTCACATGGATACACAGATTGCAGCAACGGCTCAGCCGCAAAGGCCAACTGTATGGTCACTGAGCTGAGTGTTTCAATGTATGTGTATTTCTAATAGGTTGACGTTTGAGTTGGAGTGTCGCTATAGATTTATAAAGGGGGGGGGGTACGATTTTACTAGGGGGAATGGAAAATTAACGAGATGACACGATTTAAAGTAATTACTAATTTGGCTAAAGACCTAAAGCAGCCCTAGAGTCGCCCCTGGTGTGAGTAACGGCAGTGGAAACGCGCGATTCGGCCGCCCGCAAATTCGAACAAACAAACAAAAAAAGTTTTTGTCAGTTTCTGAGGCTATAATTGGCCGGGGGAGCAGCTTATTTTAATTACGCTCCGTGCCAGAATACTTTCAAGAGGATCAATTTGTGGTCGGGGAAAGGCGCAACTAGCCAGTGTCCCCCGTAAGAAAATAGCGGAGCGGAGCTGTCAGCGGACATTCGGGGACCGAAGGGAAAGGCTACGCACAGCGACGCCCCTGAGCCGGCCTCAAGAGCCACGTGTCCCCGTTAAAGGAAAGATCTCCGCTACTGGACACATGCCCACCGAAAGCAGCTGTAAGATACCTCGCGGACACTGGTCTCCAGTCCCAGTCACCCGACCGCAAGGGTGCAGCTCTTCTGTCGCCCAAGCCACTGATCAGAAGCGACACTCCTCTGCCCGTTTATGTGCTATAGAATTCAGTTAGCGATGCGTCAATCCATTTCAATGATCTGTGAAAGTGCAGTATCTCCACCTGGCTTCTAACAGCTAACGTAAGGAAATTATCGGAGATGATGGATCAAGGGCGTTTAAGGTTTTTTTTCTTTTGTTTGTTTTGGTAAACTATTGCTAAAAGTCAGCTGAGAAAATCAGCAACACCACAATTTAAAACGCTATTAATCTTAAGCGCTCGGCAATACTCGCGGAGGTGAGAATCTGCCAGCCGAAAAGCAACGGCCATTTGTTTTGAAGTGTGAGCCGTGAAGTGGTTTCAATGGAAGTCAATCCCAACAGTGTATATAACACGAGGCTGGGATGTGGCCCTTTGAAGCTCACAATAAACACGACCTTTCATAAAAGGTGATCGGGCTTGGCCTGCCATTTGCTTAGGCGGGGTGCCGAGAAAAAGTGCGTTTGTAGCACAACAGCGAACATCTACACATGCAAAGGAGCTGCGACTCTTTAAAATTAGTGCATCTCTGGCTGGGCTCCGGGGGGAGAGCTTATCAAACCAGCCTTTTTTCAAAGTAACACGCCTCACGGACCGCGTTAAGGTGTTGGTGTTACTCTTTACTTCTTCCATAGATTCTATGAAGAAGTCTATACAAAAAAAGAAAAATAAGAGGTGGTATTGCTACCTAGCCAACAAAACCCAAAATTAGTTCATGCCGTCAATTTGCATTTTGTCTAATTTGTATAGCCAACCTAATATAACCTCAAGCCAATAAATATTAGTGAAACTAGAAAGAAGGCCGACATAAAATTTCTGAGAATTACCCAAGTGCAAAAAACTAATTACGATTATCACTATAATTTTTTACTTGCACTATGCTGTGTTGTGTTTGGTTTGTGTTATAATGCATTTTAATGGAAAAGTATTTCAATGCGCTCCGCTAATCCGACTCGGGTTACTGGCTGGGCTGGAGAGGCTTGAAGGCCGGTGAAGGGTTAAAGATAGGAGGGAGGGGGATCTGACAGCAAACCAGCAGAGAGGAGTATAAAAACATTTCAGGACGGAGTCATATACAAACAACGTGCGAGTGAGAGGAGACTGACTTACACGCGGCCGCGGACTCCCTGCAACTGCATGGTAAAAAGTTGGGCGCAAAGACAACTTCGCAAGTCGTCCGCGCCAGGATGGATGCTTTTCACGCCTAATCATCTTACTCGGAACCATCGATCTGGAGGTCATGATACCATCACTGTTGTAAGAACTTGACGGAATTAACCATTTTCAAATTCCCAAGCATTTTATAAAGTTGCCTAACAGGATACATAGGAGAATACAAATGCTGGAGGTGTATTTGATTACTTTATGAATATCTATACGCAGAGGGGAACAAGCAAACATTATAACGAGTCCCGCATTAAGGACTGAAATTCAACAAAAATGAAAAGCATACGGTTAAGGCACGATTCTAATGAAAAGGCATTTTGACAGGCGAAGGAGGATGTGCACAGGACATAAAGAGGACAAGAGGGGACCCGGGGATCTGCGTGTCTGAGCTGATGCGAATCTTCACCTGGACTCGCACGAACGGCGGCACCTACAAAATTAACTGCGTGCTGAAACCCCCTTATTACATCGTGTATTGCACATATAATTTTAACGTCGTCGCTGCTCTGCTGGTTTACCTGTAACACCAAACGGCTCCCAAGAGCCTCGGAGTAATCTCATTTTTACGATCAACATTAATCAATTGAGTTAAGGCTATTCGTTTTCAGTCAGTTTATTCAAACTTTTTCAGATGCCGGAATACCAAAGGACTCAGTAACTATGCTGGAACTTTTAACACAACTAGATTTAACGAAATAGGCTAATAGGTGGGATAAAAAAGCCTATATTATATTGAATACTTGAGCGAATGTTTAATTGAATTAAGCTCAATTCCAATCAATCAGGGATCAGGGGGTTTGGAGTTTCAAAGTGCAAAAAGAATATTTTTGCCACTTTATTCCCCATTTTCCCCCTTAATTTGTAATTCTGAATCCCGAGGTGGCTCCGCAGTGGTGTTGCGGCCCCTCGTCCGCGGCGGATCCGGAGAACGGAGGCTCTGCAGCGGGAGGAGGCGGCGGTGCATCCCCTGCTACACCGCAGGGTCCAAAAACCGGTCGGCTGAAAAGGATGGTTCGCTTGGCGGCGGAGTTATTGCTGCTGTTGGGACTGCTACTTTTAACTTTGCATATTACGGTGTTACGGAGCAGCCCATTGCAGCAAGGAAACGCGACTTCAAGCAACGACCAGAATGAGCTGCCTGTGGCGGTAGGTTTTTGATTTAAGCTACTCTCTAAGTCTTTGTACGGCGTGTCTGTCAAGTAACTTTGACGGTGCTGCAAAACAATATTTGTTCCATTCTTTGGATGATTTTCACTTGGTTTTAATCATCGATTATGTCTACTGGTTAAAATATGTATGTGGGAGTAATAAAGAAAAGTGTTACTTTTTAATAATACAGATTATTAAAATGTAACATACACTTATTATTATTATTATGTTTCCGGACACGTTTCTGTTGGAATGCGTCTGGTGTTTGCACATGGCTGAATTATATTAAGTTTGCATTTTTATTTACTACAAAGAAGGACGAAATGAAGAATTCCAAGTAAAACGTAATCTGACGTAAAAAATGGTCCAGAATAAGTCAGCCGTTGGCAACGAAAAGCGTCACAAAGGAAGTCACGAGAATGGTTTTCTTGGGTTATTTTTCATATTTCTAATCCACCTATTACTGTTATTGATAAACATTGTTTTAGATGTCGTAACTATAAAAACAGCCTCCTGATTTGCAGTGGACTATTCTGCAGATGTTCATGATCTTTCGAATTAGGCTATTAAGAAAAGGTCGAGGTAAACCAAAAAATTACGTTTCCCTGCCAAGTACATTAGGTTAGCGAAGAATGCGCTATTAAACAAATGGGACGCCGCAGTGTACCAACGCGGTAGTTTAAGGGTATTACTTGATGTGGAGGAAATGTCTCAAATTCAATTGCGGTCTATATGAAGGGGAAACATATGCAGGAGACGTTGCTTGCAGAACTCGATAAAAAAAAAAGGTACTGTACTCTATGGAGGAGATCGGGCGTGTGCGCACGGAATTCTGTATCCTTGGGGTGCAGGAATTAAAATCCTTCCCGTAAAGATGCTAATATGAAGCCCTCCAAGTACATCAATAAGCGGTAGGCGCGTGTACACTTGGATTGCGCCGATCTCAAAGCTGCCACAAGGGGCGCCATTATTATTGTTTCTTATACTACATAAACTTGGTGAAACTAGCGCTGTTGATACCTAGCTCACTTGGGGAAAGGCGTAAGGTGTGAATAGGCAATGACAATAAATGAAATTATCTGGAAAATTCAAATGACCATATGTCAAAGACAACCTCTTCGGGATAATGCAGGAGGAAGTCTTGTTCTCATCAGCTGTTGGGTGGCACTGGCTCTGCTTAAAATCTGGGTGGCGTTTTGTTAAACATAAATTCAACAACAACTGAACTGTTGCTCTTATCCTGCATAGTAAATTAGCAAATTACTTGACCAGTCATTCAGTTAAATTATTTAGTGTGAACCGGTTATTTTTTGAAGGGAGCTGAATGTTAGAGAGTGTGTGTGTGTGTGGGAATAGTTCTCTCATATAAACGTCAATATGTGTGTGGGGGGGGGGGGGAGATCAGCAGAGCCATTGTTTCACTTCTTGATCCTGTCATCACCAAGTCACTCTTATCTGTTCGGTATTCAGTACTGTCACTAGGACTCTTAAGTTACCTCTGGCTGTGGGGTATAGGTCGATGTTGTGTTGAGCATTTGTAGCAAGGCAGGGGGGTTGGGGGATAGTGTACAACACCACAGGTCCAAAATCCATGCAATGGCTGTAAGTATTTTCCACTTATCTGCCAAACATGCAGATTGGCCACCAAATACACCAGATCAAATAGAAGTACCAGTAAACAAGCAGATATGCTTGGGGGGGG
>JABFEB020000060.1:6065915-6078451 GCA_019775895.2 Stomatorhinus ivindoensis
GTGTGTGTGTGTGTGTGTGTACGCGCGCCTTTACCAATGCCCCATCCCACTTCCATCATTAGAGGAGAAAAAGATCCAAAGAGGACAGGAAAAAGATCAACGCTATGAAATATCACAAAGAGCAAACGAACTGTGACCTATAAAATGCAGCAGATGTGGACGGCTTTGACACAAACCATGCTATCTGAAACAAGAGCTTCTCTCCCTTTGTGTAGGGGTTTAGTTAATACTCTTAGTAAAAACCTTTCATTGTTATATTGTTGCAGGCCTTAAAATGCAAGAAGAAAATCATCCCATTTCTAATATATTATTTTACATTTGCTTAAGATGCCCACAAAAAAAAAAAAAAAAACGCTGTTTCAAACTGACGTACCTGGAATTCAAGGCACATGATGTACATGCAACTTTTAAATTACACTTAGACACACCAGCAGCGCGAAGATATTTTTTGAACAGCTCCCCACTGCCAATTTCTAAGGCTGCTACTCCGATTGGCTGAGGATTCCTTTCTTCTCTCTGATTGGATGCCGGTGCCAGCCTTTCCTCTCTAAGGCAAGGGTGGCCGTGGCCCACAGCTTCAGCTATGCGTGTAAGCAGTCGTGAGGGTCAAAGGGCGTGATGACAGCACCATGCGGCTTGGGGGCCGCAGCGGACCTCTGAGGCCGGGAAGATCCCGCAGTGCCACAATTTGTTGTTCCTGCCTCCTCTGTCACAGACAAGGCCAATCCAAACAGCAGCAGACCACAAGAGTTAATCCTTTGTTTACATAACTGCTTAATCCATGTTCCCCCCCCCCCCCTTGGCAATTATGGGTTATTGAAATCTGCAGTAGTTATGCAGTAATTGAAGCCTCCAAGACAACCCCCCCTCCCCGAATGCCGGCAGCATGGATGAAAGGTTTCCACAGACACTGGCCTTTTCATACGCAGAGCTGCACAGAAATGCACATACCTGCACTATATTAATGGCTAATGGCGATTTTCCACTGCCACCCGACCCATACCTGTACTGACACTGCATACTGGCAGGGGCGAAAGCGTGACCAAAGCAAGCTTGGATGCATCAGCTATCTGATTGGTCGAAATACATGGGGGCGAGACGAAACAAGTATTCAGCATCCACGTGCTCGGATTATGTGAAGGGGAAAGGGACATATTCTATATTTCATTCACAGAATATTATTATTGGTAGTATCGCATGTTGCTATGCATTTATGCATTCCCAATAACTCTGAACGTGTGAACGCTCAACATCCGACTTAAAGAAGTACAATTGAAAGACTGAACGGAATAGATTCATAATACAAATTTTCGCAAAGTAATGCTAAATCCACTAGAGTCTGATCATAACATAAGATTCTCACAGACGTGTCATCGGAAATTAGCATATAACAAATCATGATGTACACTGTACGAACAGCAAACGAACGCCTGTTTGGTTTTCCTTCACTCTCCAACTCTCTAACCCAGCCACACCGGAACTGAACTGTGACTGCTTTGTCTTCACGGTATGGGTCGATTTCTGTATGCCTATGGAAAAGCACCGTAGGTGAGCGCAGGACATTCATCCAGGCTGTCGGACATTAGGCGTCAGCTAAGAGTGCCGTCTTCTGACTAAGGAGCAATCGCTACCTGCTTTGAAGTCTAATCTCAGGCCCCGCAGCTTCAAAGGAAACACAACTCAGGAAGAAGAGAACCCACCTCCCTAGATTCCACATTCAGATCTGCATTTACCAGAGGCTGTCATCGCCCGCTTACAGACGTTTTGTCCCTATTAAATTCTGTGTACAGATAATCTAGCACAGCAAATTAAATACTAAGATGAGAAACCTCAGAATGATTGGTTAAACTTTCCTTCACTGATAGCATAAGGAATGCCGAATTAAGAGCTGTGCCGAATTCCTAATCGATCACTTCCTTCCTGGCAGCGAAGGAGGCCACTCACGTTCTCACTTGATTGTCTTCTCTTCTTCGCCTGCATGTAGTCAGACTCCACCTTCTCCGCCAGCTCTATTTTCCGCCTGTTCCTCTTGTAGGCAGACAAACTGAACTCTACACACATACGGGAGGGCGGAGAAAGACAGGAACATATTTCAAAATCACAAAATCTGATTATTTTGAAAAGGAGGGGAATAAATGACTTGAGAATGGTAGGGGTTTGCTACAATGCATCAGAATCACATTGCACAACAAACCAAAGAAACGAACATATTCCAGTAAGATTACTGGATTTTTACTCAAACGGTTCAGGAGTCTAGGTACTTCTGTACTTGGGATGTTCTTCTCCCAGGACTGGAAGACCTTAAGATTTCAATGTTTTCTTCCATCTCATCTAAGCTTTTTAGCATTGGTGCAAAAACCGGCTCCAAGTTTCATTTTCGCCTGCAAACCATCAGAAAAGCCAAGCTGTTCCAGTCCTGTCCAGCAGGTGGCGACAACAAGCACGCAGGCATCAGGCCATCCATTTACACTCATCAGAGCCTGCTGAATCCGCACCGTGTCGTCAGATGATGCATCCCAGGCATTCGGACGCTGGCAGCAGGGGAATGAAAACCCAGGGTTCAATCCAATGCCCGCTCCGCAGACTAGCCAAGAACGGTTGCCCTGACAACCAGCGATCAAAGATGAGAGTATGCAGCGCACGTGGCAGTAAACAGAAATGAGGTTCCTAATACAGAACAGTTTAGGATCCAACGAACAATTCAACATTAAAAAATGTGCTTTTGGCTGAAGATTCATGGCAAAGGATTATACACACGTTTTGTTAAAGGGACAATCAGAAAGAATATCACCACTTGCAAAACAATTTGCTTTGCATGCGTCAAAACTATTAAGTGTAATTATGAAACACAAAGGCTAAAAAGACGATCACAGAACTGAAAATGGAATGCAGTAAGCTCCTATTAAAAATCGCAGTGCGCTTTGTCTCAATGAAGAAAAGTATCGGCAGACGAGTAGGTCGTCTGAGGTTATAAAAGTGAGTCAGTCAGATTCACTAATACACGACTAAAATAACCTACTTGATCCAAAGCTCCTGGAACATTCAGAAACATGATTCAAAAACGGAAAATAGCTTCATATTTACAGAATGTATTCAGAGGACAATAAATCAGCACTGAAGGGTTCAGCTTTAAATCCATCATACAGCTTCCATGATCAAAAACATTTGAATTCATAAGTAACCAGCAGTTACCACTTCTATTGTGGAATCATGACTGAGATGATAAATGAACTTAAAACTGAGATATACAGCCGTGGAAAAAAATGAGGCCACTATTTTAAAAAAAT
Organism: Stomatorhinus ivindoensis; assembly: GCA_019775895.2. NCBI lineage: Eukaryota > Metazoa > Chordata > Actinopteri > Osteoglossiformes > Mormyridae > Stomatorhinus > Stomatorhinus ivindoensis. Next base: position 6,069,203 of record JABFEB020000060.1, read on the forward strand.
CTGCATTTTTAAATTATGGTTTAATTGTGGTTCTGCTGGCAGAAGGCTATGCTGAGTAACAGGATTCTTTCAGGTTCAAAATATCTAAGACAGCAGTACACAAGAACAAGGTGAAGCAGGAGACACTGGGAAGGACCAGAAACCAGCCAGGTAAAGGGCAGAAGCGACTTTCTAATGCCAAACATGACCGTTAACTTAGACAGTTTCTCATGAATCGAAGGATGACGTCAAGTGACTTTCAAAAGGAATGGGAATCATTAAGTGCAAGTGTGAGGTGCACTGCTAGGACAGTTTATATCAGGCTCCGAGACGCAGGACTGAGGTCCCATAAAGCAAGGAAGAAGCCCTTCATTAATGAGAAGCAGGGAAGAACCAGGCTGCAGTTCACAGAAAAATATATATTATTCACAGAAGTACACCCATAGATTGAGAAATGAGAGAAACAAAAAGTTGTGCCACGGTCTCAGTTTTTTCCATGGCTGTAGATGCAATGTGAAGGTTTTATAAAATAACTGCTGAATTGTAGCTGCTCTGTTCAGGAAGGGAAATGGGCCCAAGTGTTTTTCTGAAGAATTAAATATGCAAGGAAATCAGTCACAGTCAGCATGTGTGTATAATATGTGCAACTCATTAGTACAGTAAGGATGTTAAAAGAAACCCTTAATCATGTGATTAAGCAATTGGACCGAAACATCTTAAGCTCACTATAGCACCGGTTAGCAAGGTGCAAGCAGAAATGCTCTGATAGGATGGGGGGGGGGGGGGAATGAAGTTAAAACTGAGAGATCCAGCTGTACAAATGGACAGAACAAAGCATTCCTGCTCTGCAGTACCACATAGCGAAACTTCATATTAACACATATCTGGCTGCATTGCGTGCAAACACTCTATAAATAGAATAAACATATCACATGCCAACTCCAGTGGTGCCGTTTATTGGATTTTTAAGAGAGAGAGAGAGTGGACAGAGAGAGAGAGAGAGAGAGAGAGAGAGAGAGAGAGAGAGGGAGAGGAGAGGAGAGAGAGAACCCTGCACTTGTGCCATCACCCGGGATCTGGGTGTCACCTTCAGAGATCCCTGTTGATTCCCTGTGCGCCTTATCAACACCATCATTTTCCTGGCCTACATAGGTCCATTGGCAAGAGCATCAGCAGAGAGGAGGGCGATCTGAGGACTCGGCGGGGGCGAAATACTCACTGGTGGCCATTTTGTCCGAAGGACAGGGTGGGATCCCATGGCTCAGTGCCCAGTGATAGGCTCCTCGCCCCACCAAGAAGCTGGGACAGGAGAATCAAGGAGCACGTTATGGAGGGCCTGATTACAACCGCTGTGAGTTAACAAGCACAGCCGACAGACAAAACAACATTGGCCTTTAACATTCCAGTGGCTCCAAATAAAGGACTGGGAGGGTCACATTAATTCACTGAATAATCTACAAAGGTCTCGATATACAACAATTAAAAAGCACTTATGCAGAAATACAGAAATGCATAACCATTTAAAAATCGTTTGGAGCAAGAGCGTTCGGCAAGCAATGAATCGATAAAATAAATCCAGGTGCTTTCTGGGAAATGACGAGCGACTGCCAGCCAGAATCGTGCTGATTTTGGCCGAACGCTATTCCCGAAGAGAAGAAAGGGCCCCTGTTTCTTGTTTCTTCTGCATCTGTGACGGTCCTCCCATGTTTAAAAAGAACTAAATTCAGCAAATTCAAAGAAAACACTATTTCACACATTCCATATTCCAAGGGAAAAGGAACGCAATAGCTGATATATTAAGTTTCGCAGATTCCTAAGGAAACCCTAATCTGAAGAACATGCTCTCAAAACAGAGCCTCTCCACTGTTGGCCTGGGCAACCCATCAAAGGTGGCGCTCCCTTGGGGTCAGATGGCGGAGGTGCCACTGCTGACCGGAGGACCTACCATGGAGGAACACGACCCGCAGACAGCTTCCCTTTGAGGGCTTCGCTTAGCAGTCTGCTGGCCACTGACACTGGATTCTTAATGCCTGGTGGAGCAGACAAACGAGAGCGAGGCACAGGTGTCAGTGTCCCCAACACACATGCACCAAATGGGATACACAACAAAAATCAATTAAACAAGGAAAGAGGTGGTGAGTTGAACTGAAAAGGCACTTACGCAGCCAACAGACTCTCTATTTTGAGTAAACGATGTCCCACATTAACGTCGATCACCAAAGGGTGACTCATCAGTACAAAATGATAGTATAGCAAGTCTGCAAGGTAAGAATAACAGAATGTATCTACTATTAATTCTCGCTAAGAAATCCGGTGTTCTGTGACAAGGTCTCTAACTCCCACTGTCACTCTGATAACTGAACCCAATGGGAACGACAAGCGCGTGTTCAAACGCCATCGCCGGGGTCCTCGTGAAATGCCTCAGTCGGCCAGGCAAAAGCATCTCAAATGACAGCAGGCGCAGAGGCAGAAGTACATTTCTGTGTCCAGCAAGGGGGTTTCAAACTCATATTTGCCACCCGGCCAAGTGCCTAACTGATAGCAAATATAATTTGGGCGAGTGGGTGGGGGCTCAAACCTGTTATTTTACTACAAGGCAACACGTCTGAAGTACAGGGTGAAACTATACGGCTCCCATCTACGGGAACTCCCATAGCATGAGCATGCTCATAATCGCAACGGGGAAGGATTCATTTGAAATGCAAATGGTAATTCAGTAATTGTTTACTCTATTGGAAGATGATTGTCTGTCCTAAGGATTACACAGTATTCTTGAATTCTTTCTTCACTTGCGTTTCGAGTTTAATAAACTGATAGAGTAGCTTGTTAAATACTGATGATTGTTCCTTTTGGAGATCAATTTAATGAAGTGTTACGCTCAGGATTTCTCGGCTGTAGATCGGAGAGTTTACTGCGTGTTCCAGAAATGCAGCCGCAATTGGCCTCTTGAAACTTACACATGCAAGGATGCAAGCGTACACATAAAAGCGGACGTATACAGGAAAGAAATAATGGAGGAATTGCATGGAACAGGGCTATACTCTCAATTGCCTCCTAGCAAAAAACCTTATGTGAAATTCATGGACAGGGAGCATTATAAATTTGCGCCAAGAAGAATTCCTTTGCCGTGTAACAATTTTATGGTTAACTGTTAGAGCAAAGCACTGCAGTCTTATCAGCTCTGGCTTTGACAATAAACACTTCCTGCTTCTCTGATTGCTGCCTTTTTGAGTAGACGACGTGCCTTGGCAAATCTCTTTCAGTAGGATGCAAATGCCCTTTAAGCTTTGAGGCCTTCTAGGGCTTACTTATGGAAGAACGGTTCAATACCCTTGCAAAACATCTCCAGTTGCCCATTCCGGAGGAGTAGACTGCACAAAGTGACATTCTCTTGGAGTCTGAATGGACTGTTTTTCTTTATTTGTGGCTTACGCCTGTCATAATCCAAAGCACACCCAGGGCAAAGCCCACAGTGGGGTACAACATAATAGAAACGGCATGGGCAACCAAAGGGGCCATTTTTACAAGAGCCAAAGACAAATGCCAGAACACTGAAAAGAAAGAAGGATTGAGAGGACCCTCATTCAGCCCAGGGGAAAGCAATGCAAGGGATTTATCATGCAGAAGATCACGCCATTGATCAGGCACAACCGGGGACAAACATAACACCAGTGACGGACAAACTCACTAGCTTAGAAACCTTACCACTGAGGGCACCCACTGCCCCATATTGCAAGGATTTTCCATCCATGATGCTGGCGTCACATTCAATCTCCCCTGACAGGTTCAGGTTGGAGCCCATGCCCGCGTTGGTGAAAGGAGAATCCTGTGAAGTTCAAACCACTTTTAAGACACCTGTTGGACTATTTTTGGCACTGGATTCCTGCAGCTGTTTCCCTTCGCTCTCTATCCAGCAGCTGGATAACATTCACAAAGGAGCTCGACTCTTACTGTGTCCAGGCCATGTTTGTGTTTCTGTGAACGATGCCATTAAAACGACCCCAGCCAATCACACAGTCAGATTTATTGCACCCTAAGAAGAGTAACACTCCATAGGTAATGTAGTGTAATGTTTCCCAACTGGTCCACAGGGAGCCCCAAACAGTCCACGTTTTTTGCACCCTCTCAGCTCCCTGCCAGACGGCCCACGTTTTTCTTCTGTCTTAGCATCCTACTGAGAGCTGGAAGGGAGCAAAATCGTGGACTGTCTGGGGTCCGGCGAGCACCGGGTTGGGAAACGCTGTTCCAGAGAACGTGGCAGCGCACCTCCAGCTCCACCAGTGCCGCAGTGACAGCTTCCACGGCTGGGGCACCAGCGTTCAGCTTCTCCACCGCCTGAGACACACATCCAAAAGCAGATAATGAGGGCCACTGCTCAACACCGACCTCTAGCACAAAAAAACAAAAAACTCAAGACACCACTACCGCATGTGGCCATGGGATTCAACTTATACTGGCAACATTTTCATCAAAGTGTAAATATATCAAACACTTCAGCACAAGAACTGGAACAGCAATACACTTAGATATAGGTGAGCGTGTGGCAATAACACGATAGCAAATGTAGCAGCCCTTCAAATTAAGACGTACGATCTCACACACAAAAAAGGGGAGAGAAGCACCTTAAGAGATACTGGGCTATAAATTTTATTCTGAAGTCTGGCTGCACCAGACAGCCGCCAGCATGACTCAGCCTGGCTCTCTACACATGACTTACATTCTCTGGCATGCTTTCAGCCATTCTTGATTTATTCTTGTAAATAAAGCGATATATATCGCAACAGCTTTGATTACAGACGGGAGAAAGGTTCTCTCCCCGTTTTTTCATTATTCCCCACTTTTGAACTTTTCTTGGGGCAAGAGGGACTGCCAATAAACAAAAAACAGAGGATAACAAGGTCATCCTTTCTATGCAATACTCGCTGGTACTGCAATGCAGAGTGTTACTTGCTTTTTAACATAGAAGAGTACTCTGATGGGTAACTTACCCTCTGGCAGGCTTTTTTACAGACATGCTTATACTCCTTGGCTTTGGACTCCGAGTGGTAACCAGCGCCTGAAATAAACAAGAAGTATAAGCAACAATAATGCTGAATTGCCTGTGACACATAGGGTGCATTGTTCTCAGACATTAGTTACTTCAAACAAAGTATTATGCCTTGGCATACGAATTATGGCACAATCAATAAAAGTATTGCAACAAACAGGCTTGAGTTATAAGCAAGCAAACTTTGGTTCAGAATGGGCTTGGACACTATAATGGCTCAATGCGGAAAACTGAAGCTTATGACATAACTACAGACTGCAAAGGCCAAACCTCGTTAAACAATGGCTGAACAAAATCTGACAATTCATTTATAAATAATGGAGTAGTCCAATACAGAAAATAAAAATGCATCAATTAAGATCCCAAGTACACCACAAAGAGCTGTATCCCTTATTTATATCCAAGGACTTAAAAGCATAGCCAGTCGTTATGGGTTTTGTAGCAGGCCGTCATTGCACTGGTCAAAACAAACCTGCATGCACCAGCACAAACCCCATTGCCTTCCTGTCCCGTGGCTGGTCCTTCGGTGTATCTGCCGAGCCCCCGGAGATTCGCAGGAGAGTAGAGGGCAGCCGCACCTCGGCTTCTTGGATTATTTTCTCCATGACCCCAGCCCGACTCAGGAGGCATCATGCCCTGGCCGCCACTCAAAGGGCAGGCATCATAGCGGGAGGCAGAGCGCTGAAAACACGGAGAATGGAAATGAAAACAAGAGGCAAGCAGGTGGCAGGTAAAGAGAGCCATTGGTGCTGACTAATGTGTGGGAAGGTACGATAATAACAGTACGGGGTCATTCAGAATGTATAAAGTATTTTAAGAGTATTTACATGGTTACTGAATACAAAATTCTGGATTTGAATACCGAGAAGTCAAGACCATCATCTCTTACTAACCACCAGAAGCTGATAAAATTCATGTCCATTCGCTTTAAGTCAAAGCGACGCAGAGTTTAGAAATTGTACACATTTCTATGAAAGTTCCTAAGTTGTTACTATGCATCAGTTCTTAAAATGTATTTGTGATCAGCACAAAGTAAACTGAATTTAGCAATTAGCTTGATGTGCGGCTAGCTAACCAGCCGGCTAAATTAACTGAATATGGCAACAATTAAGAGACAGTCTTTAAACCTTACGTGTAGAATATCCAAAAATGCTATTACTACGTTAGATGGTTAAAAAGACACATAATGCCGTTTGTACTCCAAAAAGTTGACAGCGTCGATTGAATTGCAAGAGTTTGCTAGCAAGCTTTTCTGAATGGGGGGGAAACTTCTGACGTTAGCTAACTAGCGAGCTGCGTGGAAACATTGAGTCAAAGACGTTCAGATTGCACATGTTAAATAGGCTCCTTTCGACAGTGCGAGCGGACGGCTGTCTAATTTGCTGCAGTCGATGCTAGATTATTATTTTTGGCGCTGGGTCTTTGAAAACGAGCAACATCGCATTCATCTCGGCATCTCGCCGTGCAGTCGGACGCGGCGCCGGCTAAATCACTTCCTAGTTCACTGGAATAGCGGCGTCACGTGACGCATGCGCGTACGCTTCCCTGGCAGCCGGAGCGCGTGAGTGCAGTGAACTCATCGCGAATCACGAACCGTAGTAGATCGTTATGGTCATCATTAATATTCTTTGTATGTGGAATTTTTAGGATAATATATACAACGTACATGTAACTTTCGGTGCACTACACATGTTAATCATTACGTGCAATCTCGCTGTTTTGCACCGTCCTGTGTTTTTGCCCTCCCTTAGTTCCATGCACCGTGGTCCTGGGGGAACCTCATCTCGTGCCACTGTATGTGGATATGACAAAAAATCTTACTTGACTAACCTGGGTGGGGTGTGGATTAATTCCCGGTTATCTTTCAGAAATGAATGAACGCCTACATAATACCTTTTTTGAATAAAGAATACTTTATTCGCGGTTGTACAAGTATGTGGTTTAAATTTTCGTAAATCTCACCTGGATCTCCTGTATGACCCATAAATACGTGCGAGAAAGCGAAGCTTGTAGTCAAAAATTGGTTTGTGCAAAAAAGGCAACGTTTGTTTTGAAGTCAACGAATTGCAAAGTGTATAAAGAATGCATGATAAGCGTATTTGACCATCAAACCACCATCTGTACTTCATGAGAGACAGTGTCTCCATATTGGGAATATAGCAGCTAAATACTTGCCTTTGAAGGGAAATTCAAGTTTACAGACATCTGTCGTCCCCCTTTAACATATGGTCGTGCCACGCAAACAATCTGGGCTTCTTTCACGAACTACGTAGTATATGCAATGCTGATATTAATTGAGCGAGTATGAAGCAGTCCCACTAACCTTCTCCTGTCACGGCCGATGACGAGGGTGATGCATGGGTTAATTTCATTTAATACATTTGGTAGGAATACAAGGACGTACTTTTCCTGGAATATTTCACCACACACTTCACAAATAATTGCTTTAAAAATAACCAAGTAACATAATTTCCTTATTTCAATAGATCTGAATGAAGTCACCTCAGATATTACCTCTTTCATTGGTTTTAAATTGGGCCTGACTGCTGTACGCCCTATGCGAGCCTGTTAAGTCAATTATCATTTCATTGTCTTTAACCAAAGAAACTTAAAATGAATTTGGAAATGGAAACTACGTGTGTAGATATGGTACTTTACCCAGGACACTGTAGCACTGCTAGAGCCCCTTCTGGAACCTCACGCAGCAACATTTTAGTACTGGCGTTACTTGAAATGGTCTAGATGACACACAGACACTACTGAGTGCAAGCACTGGTCAGGATTCCACTCTCCTGGATTATCTAAACATTATCCCCAACAGATGTTTTGATGGAGACACCAGCAGAAATAAACTGGAACAGATTCTGTCGGACCGCAAAGCCGAAACAGGATCTTCTTTTCCACAGTCAACACAGAAATTCAGTTTGGTTCCTGAGGGTTTTCACCTGAAATGTCCCAAGCAACCCCAGCACCCACGACCTTCAATATAATGTTGTCAGAGTAAACGCAGCACACCGTGCCCAACTCCCACTCCCACCAAGATGAGGTCCAAAGCTTGATCATAGTTAACTCTCAAGTACAATTCATTGGCACCCGCCTAGTAAGACATTTTGAATCTCAAATCACATTTTAACAATTCTAACACAAATGGTGTCATGATGCTTTTAAGGAAAAATATTTGAAACCACAGCGTGAATGAAAAGTGACAAGCAATAACAGCATTTTGGCTTAGTGTGTCCCTGTTGCACACGAGAATTTTACATTCATCTACCAGTAAAATAAATACTTCCACCTGCTCACAAGTTACATATAAACTTATGCTTATAAACTTACAGTATATATAAGGAAAGGAGTCATGGACCTGTATTCACAAATCCTTGTATCTTCCCACTAAGAGTACTCCTAAATCACACTATAAGTTTTTTTTTCCCTGAAACCTATTCACACAACTTTTAGTTAGGAAGACAGCCAACTCCTAAGGTAAGAGTAAGACTATCAGTTCTCAGGCACGAGCTGCCTGCAGTAACCACGGAGTTTGGTGCTGTTATGTGCTGGTGAAAATGTATGCGTCACATCCCATAAACACAAATACAGTGGAAAGCGCTTATAGTGGCCATGGTTATAGTGATTAGCCAATTATGGGACAAAATCATTCTTGTACAAATACAGTTTAAATAATTCACTTACAGTATTCGAGTAGTGTTTATTATTGGTCTTTTTAAACATGACACCATATGGAGAAAATTAGAACTATGGTATGTTTTTTTTTTACTTTACTTTGATCACCCTACTTTGCGGCCTTTTTACGCCTTACCTTTGTAGTAACCCGTCTGCTTCCGGCTAGCTGCATGAGGCTAATACTGCATGCACAGAAAACTTGACGGGAATAAGAGTCATTTTCTCCCAATAACATTTATAGACTCGACAAAGCTTATGATAGACTGAAAAAAAACGAGCCAACGAGATGCAGCAGCAAACCTGCGATGAGGTATATTTCAATTATACAGTTAAAATGGTTATAATGATCATCTGTTTATAGTGATCAATTTCACCCAGACATGATCACTATAAGCAGTTTGCACTGTATATGATTGGGCTATTTCGGTTTGTTGGAGATGTTATTGTGCCCTTCACAAGCTCTATGACAATCATTATTCCCTCCTGACTGAGGTGGTGTCCTTTAAGCAATTTAGTGTTTGCTTAATGTTTCCAAGACATTGAAG
>JABFEB020000060.1:6078551-6115462 GCA_019775895.2 Stomatorhinus ivindoensis
TGTCATTTCAAAATAAAGTTGCAAAAAAAAGTATGCAATGATATTTTTGTCAAACTTTTCAGAGAATAACTGAAAACGTACTTTATTGTGGTATATCGTGATATGTATCGTTATCGTGATATAAAATAATCCATATCGCGATATATGATTTTTCCATATCGCCCAGCACTACATTGAAGCGTGGATTGAAAGCTGCCATTTTGCGGTTGTTTGTGAATTGGTCTTAGTGACTTAGCAGTCCTCTAGACTACTTTTAGTTCTCCCAGTGCTACTTTTATCGATAAGGGGCTTTGTGAATTACTCTTATTCAAAAAAACTCAGGAGTCCTGCATTTAGGACCAACACGCCCATTATTTTTAGGAGTTTCTCTTAAATTGGCAAGTTAGGAGCTACTTTTAGCCTTAAGATGCTTTGTGAAGACCAAGTTTACCTGGGGAGATCCATGAATGAACACGGATGATGGAAAACCACTATGATGACTTTTTTCAGTCAAAAGGAATTAATTTGTGAGATGACCCATAAATGACACAGTTGTTTTACAGTGAACCATGCTAGTTACAGCTGTTTAATAAACAAGTACATCTAAAAAAAATCTCTGCACGCTTAGATGACTCATGGCACAAGCATGCTCTAGGAATCAAGGAGGACTTCACAAAAAACTAAATTAAAAGCACACGACACAGGGAACACTTCATGCGGATTATCAGAATTTTAAAAAAGGAACTATCCATGGGATCTTGAACAAATGGGATCATATTTCACTCAATTGGCCTCATGGAATTTCTTCCCTCCGCTTCAGCCATGGTCAGGGTCACTTGCGAAAGAGGATTGTGTTCCCCTCGGCCAGTGTTTCACCGAATGGAAGGACGAGACTAAAGTTCGGTTACTTTTCTTATCATTCCAAAGTCAAAACAAGGACATGAGAGGCTCCTTTGTACAACATAAAAGTCTTCTTCCATCAGTGGTTCATGCCGGAAGCTTGAAAGGAGCCATTAATACCAGGGCATTCCACTGGGGAATGCACTTCAAAACGGGCTGAACTTCCTGGACATTCTGGGACAGACAGATGCAACTCCACACACCGCATTATTAATCTGACGGTTTTAATGAGATAATCCGTTCGGGCGGATTTCTGACAAGAAAATTCTTGATGATTCTGTTTAAGAGTTAATTACAAACTACGCAATGTGATAAGCTTTCAGGCCACTAGTCGGTGTCAGTCTTCCCCACCTATATTTCATGTTGACCCTACTTTGTCTTTTGCTTCTTTCTGGCCTGAAACTGTTCTGTTTTGTTTTTGATGGACTTGATAAGCATAGACAGCCCAGGGTCCATGGCCTTTTTCGGCCCAGCGGGCTGCTGCCTGCCACCGACTTCCTGTTCCATCTCCCGTCGCTTCCTCTTCACGACGTCCTCCTGCTGTTGCTCCTCTCGTCGTCGCCGCTTCTCCTCTACGATCCTCTGGGTGGCCTTGGTCTTCTTGTAGCCTGGATCCGAGGGGTCCAGGTTATACAAGTGCGAGGTGAACATGGCCTGGAAGCGTGGATCTTCTACATTGACCTGTAACAAAACAAGCAATGAGTGAATAAGCAGGGATTCTGTTTTGGTGAAAGCAGTGATTGCACTGAAGGCCTGCATCAATAAAATGATACACAACAGTACAAGTATGATGCACTATGAGATACCAAAGAAGTATGCTTAGGATTTAGGACCCTGTGGGGCAAGTCACCTATATTCTAGGCCTTTGGTCAATTTCATGTTATTATCTTTTTCCAAATCATTACACCAGGAGAGAGATGATATCTAACACACTACATCTGGCAGCATTTAGCACAAAATTAGCTGGGCTCTTATTTACTGCAAATGGCTGGCTTCACATCTACGCGTATTAAACCGTTTCAAGGATTACAACTGCACATATGACCCGTCGTTACAAAACCGCGAGCTTTACTGTGAATTAAATGCTCACTATTCCATGCCCCAGGGGAAAAAGCTTTTTCTAAATGACTGCCATCGTCATATCCAAAAATTTAGCCCAAACATAAAATCACCAGCTATACTTTTAAGAAGAACCATTTTCAATGAGTGACAGTTTTTGTGTGGGGCAACTTGGACGACACAATGGGTGAGACTGCCAGATTTTGACCATAGAGGTCAGAAAGTATTCCTGAAAGGCATAGAATCCACACTCAGGTATACGCCCTAGAGATGTAGATGGCCCTTGTAGAGCAGTGTGAATGTCATGGGCCAAAGTATCTGGTTTGGGGGCGTGGCTCAAAGGTAAAGCTGCCATGAGGAAGCTAGCAAGGGGTGCCGACCTCAAAGTCATCCTCCTCTTGCAGCTCATTCCGCTTCTGCAGCCTCTTCTTCTTCTTCTTGCTCAGGTTCTGCTGCTCCACGATCTTGTCGTAGTTGAAGTGTTTGCGCTTCGCGTCTTCCTCGTCCTCCTCGTCCATCAGCAGTGCCATCTCCGCCTGGCGAGAGATGAGCGCATCAAGAGACGTTTCACACACTCACACCCCTCCGGTGTAAATCCCAAAAGAGCCACGTCTTAATAAAATGAATCTGGAATGGACCACTCTACTGCAGACAGGGGTGTTTTTCTTCAAGTTCCATGCGAGTCGTCTTTCAACAGCTCATTAAACCTCAAAAACAACACATGCTTAGTTCTCTTATATAAACGGCCATTTTGATTAATGAGTCATCAGGTCTTTTTGTGCTTAAGGGAGTAATCTGCCAATCCCTGCCTAACACTGGCAAAACATATATAAAATAAATAAAACTATCCAGTGAACACCACATTTTCTAAACTCCGCTGACAGGTACCTCATTGCCTAGTAACCATAAGAGTAAAATTAACAATAACAAGAGATCAAATGGGTGTGACATTAAGGGAAAGTGGAATGTTGACGACCCATCACATGTACCCTGTCAAACTGACCTTTTGCCTTTCCAGCTCAGCCTCCTCTTCCGGTGTCCTCTCTTCCTCCTTAGATTTTTTCATCTTCTTCGACTTTGTTTTCAGTGCAGACCCTGGGATCAAGGGACGCCGACAAGTATAGTTTAAAAGAAAAAAAATGAAGCGGACGAGGGCGTTCAGGTTCTGCTTTACATTCCGGCTCCCGGCGCCTCTTCAGTTCGGCTGTCGCCGCCCGTGACCTCGCACCGCACGCAAGGTTTATTACGTTCTTTCAGACTGTTTACAATACATTCTGCCGTCGATCCATTTTCTTTGGACTCCAAGCTGTATGTGAAATGATTCTTAGAAATCATTATTCTGAGGTCATCTGCAGAGAGACCGAGAGCTTTGTGCACGGAGAAGCCATCTTTCATTTATCATTCTTCCATTCTGCTCACTTAATGCAAAGTCGCACATTTTCTACTTGATTGATTAGATCAAAGGAAACCTTCAGAAGTCACTGCCAAAAATGAAATCAGTATATTTAAAACCTAAATTTGAGAGACAGAAAGTCAGTGCTGGTGTTTAAATAAAAATATAAAACAGTAATATTGATAATTTCCTTCCTTCCCCACTATGTTTGTGATTTAGCTCACTGTCTCATTGGTCAGAGGCTAGAACAGGTGAAAATAACAAAAAAAAAAAAAACCTGATATCCCAAGTTCTTCAGTGAAGTACGGATCACTGAGGTCCACGTCGAGTGGTAGGTCATCATCACTTAGGTCAGACTGAGAGGCAGCCTGTATTAAAAAAAAAGACATATCAATAAAACAAACGTTCTAAACAAGCCCTGCTGCTTGTACTCAATATTATTACAATACACCGATGGTACATTTTAGGACAATGAAACAGTATCTAGCTGTATGCTAATAAAATATATTGTAATATGCTAGGAATATGCCAACAATCTGCTATATTTGTGATAGTGTGAAATTCTGTTGCAGTGCACAAATGCTACAACAATATGGACAACAGGGGCAAACGTGTCGAAGACATACTTTTCAGTTTATCCATGGCTAAGCTCCCTCTAGCAAACAGTCCACATAAGCAGCGTGATGATCAAAGTTATGTTTTTGGGCTAGTTTATTTGTCTTTAATCATATACTCCAGATAATGATATTTATTTTGGCTCATATTGACTCTGATGAAAAGAAGGCACCAAGGCGGCCTGGGGGCTGGGCAAGGTATTATTTTTTTTTTGCATGACTGCGGGTTCTGTGTTCAGAGTCATGGACTTTATAGACACCTCACAGTTTCACAGACCACCTCCTCCTGAGGTTCGGCACGAAAGCTCCGCTCTGCACTCACGCGCAAACTTTTTATGGGGGAGAGCGAGATGGACCCATTCATCTTCTCACGGTTCGAGAAGCTCGTTCGAAAGATCTTTTGGTATCAAAACGACTGCACTTGTGTGTCAGGAAACCAAAGAAAGCAGGGCTTTCTGCCCCAGAATACATTAAAGCTTTCCACTCGGATGAAGAGCGATCATGCCACACATGCAGCGATACCATTAGGCAGCGCGATGCCAAATAGCTCTGCGTTTAACAAGCCGCAGCAACATAACGGATGATGCAATAGGAAAGAGTAGGTGGCTTGTAAACATGGAGCCCCTTTGTAACATATTATATAGCTTTCTATATATAAAAAAAAAGAATCCAGCAGAGCCGAACGGATCCGCAACCTGCTTGCGTTCCGCCTTCTTCTGTTTCTTCTTCTCCTTCTTCTTCTGCAGGAACTCTTCCCACGGGGTCAGCTGCACCTTACTCTCCAGTTTCTTTTTCACCAGTTGCTCTGTCGTCTCCTTCAGACCTACAGTGATGGGGAGAAAAGGAAGAAAGAAAAAAAAAAACGTATGTAACAAAAATGACGTCTATGTCAGAATGCCGTACAGGTGCCGGAGATGCTGATGGTGGCTGGGAGTTTATTGCCATCTATCTTGCTTAGAGGAACAAGAAACAATTCGGAAGCCCATTACTTAAAGCAGTCATCAAGATGCATCATAGATACCATCAAAATAATGCGTTGATTAAGTTTTACAAACATGGCCATAAGTCTTTATAAAAAGGCATAATACATTATAGCCATTTTTATAATCCATTATGAATACTCTATGGAGCTCTGAGCTATAATAATATAGAGACTATAATAAATGTAGAGACTGAGGTTAGTATAAACTTTTATAATGCATTGACAGTATTTTAGATGATAGCTTCATAGAGCATTTATGCACAATGTATAATAAATATAGCTATAAAGTGTTATACCTATTTATAGAGTTATTGCCTTGTATATAATACTTCATGAATGCCTTACAAATGCATTATGAAGGCATCTATAATGCATTATACATGAGTGCTTTAAGTAAAGTGTTACCAGCAATTCTTCCATTAAGGCAAAATTCAGGACCCAGTGATAAGGACCACAAACAATTAAGACTTCTGATCTCATTCATCTGCATCTATCCAGCCGAGTCAACACCACCAATGATGAAGCAATCTGCGGCAGCTGGAAGTGTCTCTTTGTGACATGTGGAAGGAGGCTGCACTGCGCGCCGCGACATGATGATCCCTCTGCGCGGGGTACGCGAGTCCGCGGGGGTCCTGGCTTTGTGTCTGCGCTTCTTTGGGTGTCTGTGTGTGCATAAAAAAACCTCGCAGTGTGAGAAACTTGCGGCCAAAGCATTAAATAATTCAGTGTCATTTCCAGTAAGGAATATTTTTTCTCCCCAGTGCCGTGGCAGATCCACCAGATTCCAGTACACGGACCATTCTGTTCCCAGCAGCTGACCAAGTGGCACGGCTCCACAGAAGAAGCCAGAATCATCGACGTCAGCATTGAAATGTCGCGAAAAAGCTGGAACAACTGCCTTTTTGAGGAATGCTTTCTGTTCCGAATGGCCTCTGCATTTTGCAGGCTCAAATATGAAGTTACAAAACATCTCTGAAAGGCACAATTATCCAGTATAACGGGGTAGGCAATCTTCTCAAGATAACTGTTGGGTATACGGGTTTTTGCTGCAACTCCATAAATAGATTACTAATTAGAGGACTGATTGGCTGAAGAGTCCTCATGCCTTTGGGTTATCCCAAAAGGCAGCACTGAGGATAAGAGCTTTGCAGTATAAACCAGTAAATTTAAATAACTTAGCATCAGAGTTTGAGCTCATTTACCATAATATAGTGCCCATAGCTTCTTGGTTACTAGGTATTTTATCAAATTTTTCTCCTTTTTATTAGTTATGTTGTACAAATTAAAATTTTATACTAGAAAAAAAAA
This sequence comes from Stomatorhinus ivindoensis, assembly GCA_019775895.2. Classification (NCBI taxonomy): domain Eukaryota; kingdom Metazoa; phylum Chordata; class Actinopteri; order Osteoglossiformes; family Mormyridae; genus Stomatorhinus; species Stomatorhinus ivindoensis. The sequence goes on from JABFEB020000060.1 coordinate 6,084,787, forward strand.
CATGCTTAAGGACTGCCAATGGAAGGCAACTGAAGAACATCAAATTATATTTTTCACCACTTTGCTCTCCTCAAAAAAAACTACAACCACGGCCAATACAGATCAAGGCTGTTTACTGGTGGCCTGGTTTTTGTTGATGTATTGTGTGTTTGTGTACTGGAAAAAAAAACTACAAACACATCCAGGGAAAAGAACAGTTTTGAGCATTTGTGCCTTGGTTTTGTGCTGTGGAGCAGGCAGATCTGTCACACAAGGCAGCTCGAATCAGGACCTGCAGAGTAAAGACGGAGATCCAGGGAGCTGAATGGACTGACACTCGGTGGGCTGTTTAGAAGGCCCTGTGTAGGTCTCAATAGCAGTCAGCATTGGGGACAAGGATATGGAGAAGGGAAATAAACGAGGTCCCAGGTTTATCCCAGTCTGCCTCTGAGGCTGAGGCTTGTCATCTGCCGCGCTGATGGAAGTGATGCTTTCTGACAAACATCTGCCTGCAGCCTGTGCTGCCTCTGGTTCGCATGCGGCCACGTTTTTGGATAGTGCCTGTGTTCCGTTATGTAATTACTTGGACATGGACTTAACGGCGCTTCAGATGCTCGATTTGGATGAAAGGCATCTGACACCCCCCCCCCCCCCCCCCAATACTAACCCTAGACAAAAGTTTGCGTTCACGCTCTCAAAATCTCAAACATGCACTTGACCTCCAGGTGCGCAGGTGCGATTTTCATCGCCTCCTCACCATTTGCAACAAAGCAAACCGTGGTATTAAATTACCTGCTTGTGTGGTTTCAGGAGCAAAATGTTCTCAAAACTCCAGTCCGGCAGTTCTTGGAATTAGAGGTACTGGAATTTAGAGTCGGCGGCCATTGGAAAAAGACCATAATGCTTGGAAAAGTTGACCGTAAAAGCAGAACAGACCATGCAACATCTCTAATACAGAACATTCTGGAAAAATTCCTTATATGGTTGCTAGGAGTTGATACCAATCTGGTGAGACCTAATAATCAATTCAGAACTAACTCACCAGATGTGTTACTTTATCAGACCACTGTTTATTTTTAATAAAGCAACACTGCATCTTTACCAGCAGTCTTTATTCAGGAATAATTCCTGCCCTCTACAGGCCACTATGGGAATGACATACAAGGCTGAAGACGTCGCAATACACCTGCCTTCGTTTTTCAAGCACAGAGGTCGTCCGACAGCAATCATAGGAAACCCTCTATATTTGAACTCTTAATGCTCTTGGGGGGGGGGGGGAAGCAATGTGGATTAAAAGCTGAATGCAAGCCATTCATGAAGAAAGGGTCTGTCCTTAAGAAGTGCAATACAGCTCATGCAATGCTTAAACAGTACTTTGCACTCTTCCCCCAAACCACATTCACTATGCTTTGCGAAAATAGCGATCCATTAAGTACTTAAGGAGAAGCCAAAGTGATCTATGTAACTGCAATAGCTAGAAAAAAAATAATAATTGAAGCCTGTTCGTGCTTATGGTAACTTCACTAGATAATTGATGAAAAGGTATGGAGGTGACTGTCTGGGAGTTATTTTGCCATAATAGGGTTGCCTAGCACACATAATGAAACGTTTTCCACCCTTTCAAACAACATTTGCGTCTGACATCTCTACGTTCCCCCGACGCAAAAGTATCCAGGTAACATAAAAAAGCCATGTCAAAGATGCAGATAATATTGTCTGCTTTACGTCAGCCAGTACTATTCCCACACGTGAGGTGTGCCAGATTTCCCGAGATCTCTAACCACAGGGTTTTCAACACATTCTCCCTGGAGGTAAACATCCTCAAATTCATACCAAACCAAACAATCATTCATGATTGGAATTTCAGCAGTTCCGAAGTTCCAAAGCCCTAGTTATGGCTGCCTGACTGCAGGCAGTCCCAGACCACAGAAAGACAGTAAACACACACAGATACAGTCACTTCATGCTGGCTACTAATCAACCAATGGTGGTTACTTTGGACTGTGAGCGCCGGACTTTCCATTTAACTGCCCGCTACGAGACGAGCATAAAGCGTGCAATTAAAGTGTGGATGCTTATCTCCCCTCCCCACCTAAGTGTCAGCTCTCTTACTGGAATCTTCTGGAAATTGCATTGGCCACATTACAGTTTTTCTGCATGACCAGCGGAAATGACCCAGAATATTTTCATTTAAATGCATATTTTTCACTTGAAAGGGGAAAATTCGACAAGAGTTTTCTCCAAAGGCACGCAGCTCAGCATGCCTAATTTTCTGACTGGAAACAGGATAATACCTGGGACCCACGTGACCTCCATCTCCATGGCTTTGTCCTCCAGCTTCACGTCCTTGTGCTGAATGTCCTTCAGCAGCTCCCGGTACTTTGCAATCTGCTCCGCGTCATTCTTGTGGGACTTCGTGGCTTTCCTATCCACTCCGTGGTCTTCATCGCCTGGAGCACAGTGACAACAGCAATGTTCTTATGATCTCTCTGCAAAGTTAAAAATGGAACAACTAAATCCAACTGTTAATTACTGCAAGTTCCAATAGATACACAATCTGGTAAAGACCTTCTAGATCTTCATCCTCCTTCTCATTGTCGTCTTCGCTGGAGGAGGCCAGGTATGCCTCAAAATCCATGTCCAGAATCTCATCCTTCTTGAACTTCCTGTTTAGAGTTGTGACCCGCTCATGGTCCGTCTCATCCCAGGTCATCTCCACCTTGAGTGCAAACACACACACACACACACACACACACACACGTATATTTATATTTGTATGCCATGTCCCACCTTAACTACTATGATAGCCATTTGTCTAGGGCCACCGTGTAAGTTAGGTTGAAGTAAAGGTTAATTAAAGTACACAACTAGAAAAAGCATCCATTCAACAGTCTAGCCTTTCTGAATCAATCACACACCCAACATACAAACCATAGAATTACAATATATTCACCTATTTGCATGCATACATACCACAGACATACAGATGAATGTGTATGTTATATACTTATATACACACATACATATGTATACATACATATGCATGTAACATATATACATCAGGCTCTTCTGTCACTGATCAACTCTTTGGCTTCTCTCAACGGTTAAGGAGCCCTGACCCTTCTTCTGTGAGGTGAACAAGGTCAGGGAAACAAATTACGGAGCTGCCAGTCAAGCCGTCTTAACGTGCAGCAGTAGGTCCCATTAAGGCTCACGGAGAGCAGCGAGACACGACCTTCCGCAGTCTCGCAGAGTTACAGCTCAATTACCGCTTTAATTTATAGAAAGTCTTTTGTTTGGGCGCTGAAGGTTCCCCATGCCTCATCCTACCTTTGATGTTGCCATCGCAGTTGAGGTGAAATATTTGGGGTTGTAGGCAGCCAAGTCCACATCTGTGGCAACATCTTTTGGCGGCTCATCAAAGTTGAGGTCGTCTGGAATAAACCTGTTTGAAAAATCGAGGAACCATAATAGTTGGGGCACTATGTCTAAACAGTGAGGGAATTGTTATCGAGCAGGCAGATTTGTAGTGCACCAATTTACACATTTCAGCTATTCGTGACGTAATGGAAAGACTGGGAACCATATAAAAATATAACCGATGGGATACCAACGATCCAGGCAGTGGCACGTTGATGGAAAATGGTTTGCCTTCACTCACTATAATTCCGGAGTGCAGGTTTGTTTGCACCAAAAATGGCAACATGCTTAATTACTCTTCTATATTTTAAATGAAATATATCAAGAGAAACGGGTGAGAGAAGCGGGCTCCTTTCTCCATAATCCGGACCATGATTCGACGATTCCCTTAAGCGATAAGATGCCTTTTTGTAACAAGACTATGGGAAACATTCATCATACATGGCGACGACGCACGTGGCACCATCACGCTGGTTTTCGTTTAATTCGTCAAAATTAACCGAAACATTTTCGGAGTTCTCCAAATGTGCAGAAGGTGCTTCTTTCGCATTCCGGCATACTCGTACCAAGACCCTAAGCCAAGCTAAATAACTCTGAGTTAGAATTAAACAGCCTTCAAATGGAGGCCTGCAACTCAAGCCTTACACTCTACTAGTACCCCAATGCCAACTTGACGACAGCTCTGCGGCTGCCTCTCCCCCGCTCACAGGAGACCCAGTGACGAATCTGCGAAGCTGTGCCGCAGCTCTACCGTGAAGAGGAAGGCTCTCTGCGAGCCGCGCCGGGCCAAGCCGCCCAGCCTTCCGGCGGTAGACGCAGAGGCCAGGTTTTTTTTGCCCGGGCCTCAGATGCCAGCGGTCGTGCCGATCGACAGCCCGGCCAACTTGGACGTCGGTCCCCCGGCAGGAACGCCTTAAACTGCGGCTGCCAGCGGGCGTGAAGGCGGCCGTACCGACACTCGCCGCCGGCAACGGGGGAAATTCAGCTGCAGGGCTGATTATGAGAAAATAAACGCCATGTCGCCACACGCCACCGCAAGGGACGCGAAGCCAAACACGGCGGCCATGTTCACGAAAGCTGACCGGAGCTACGGCTGGACACCGGTGCGGCCCCCGTCCATCCAAAAGGGGGCTGATGGTGGAAGGGCACAGCTAGACGAGCACCGCTCCTTCAACACCAGCAGTCTAGCTGTTGGTCTGCATGTTTGAACACATGCACATTCTACACTGATTACCGTATGGCCTCACCTAGCAGTACTGCACTTTACTGCAGTAAAATACAGCCAAGAACATTTATATCACCACACCTGCTTTCTCAGTTAAACCTTTAAAAAAAAAAAAAAAAACGTCACGACATGCTAGAAGTAGGTAGCACTGTGATTATGCTTTTTTTTTGTGGGGGGGGGCAGTGTGTGGCTCAGTGGGTTAAGTCTGCGTGCTTGTAATCATAAGGTCGCCGGTTGGGCATGTCTGTGGGTCCTAGAGCAAGGCCCCCAGCTCCCTGGGCGCCCCAACAGGCGGCTGCCCTTCTCAGACAGCGTACTCTACCAAGAGCAAGTTGAGGGAGGCGTAAAGACAATTTCCACAAGGGGATCAATAAAGTAATGATTATTACTATTATGCTCGAGCAAGATACTGAACCAGAAAGGCTAAGTTATAATTCAAATTTAGAAAAACTAACAAGAGGTTTGGTCAAGCAGTTAAGTAAATTCAACAATTAAACAACATTGGCCAGTTAATTATATTAGTGCCACTTTAATTACTAATATTAAGTTAATGATATTAATGCCGCCTTTCGGTGGTATATTGAAATAAGAATGACGGATATTAAGCATCAGTTCTGTCAGTAAATGCAGGGCAGCTCGCTCACCGGAGATCCAGCACGGAGCTACTACTCTCATATTCATAGCCGTCACACTCATCGTAGATTTTGCCAGCTGTTTCTGTGCCGTCGCACTCGACGACAGCATAGTAGTACCGCATGCGCTTAAACTGATAGTCCCTCATCTTCTCCCGGTAAATCCTGCAGGAAGACACGGGAGAAAAACAAATCGCAGAATCGTTCAGGTGCGGCCAGGGTCGATCAATCCCATTGTGGTGAAAGGCCGTCGCCTAAGGCACCAGCTTCTGAAAGGCCGCCAGCTTTTCCTTGGACAGAGGGTGCTGGACGCAATACTGCCACCTCAGCTAGGACCAGTACTGGGTGCAGACATGTTTAAAAGATTCTCTCCCCGTTATTTAGCAGTTTTCTTTGGGTTGAGGTTTTTTTTTTGTGTTGGGTCTTTAACCCTCGTTACTGAGATCCATGCAGCAACTGTTTCTTCGCCAACACAAACAATTCCAAAAGCACAATTTCGCTGCCAATAAAGCTGGGAAAATCTAAACTTCTGTCACAAATGAAAAACAAATAAATTCGGTCACAAAACCACATACTGCAGCACTGTACACTCAGTGCCTTTTCAATGAAAGACACTGAAAAAAGACATTTTATTAAAGCATTTCAATTTTAAAAAGCTGAGGATGTTAATGGAAAGGACTTCAATAATGCTTATGCACTGACCTGTACCATGACAAAATATCGCCATCTGGTGTTCATAATAATCAAAACCAACTTTACACGAGATGAAGCAAAGCACAAACATCAACAAGCCAGATCTTCATTAATCAAAGTGGGTTCTAGTCTCTACCTTTCTTCCTCTGTGTCCAATTCCGGATCCTCAGGCAATGCAACCAGCTCCATTGGCCCTTGGGACTGTTCCAGCTTCAGCCGTTCCTTCCCAAACTCCGAGGGGTAGATCTAAATGATAAAACGACAGTGAGGAATCAACCTAAAAAGCGATGATACAGATATTCCCACGATTCACATTTACAGGCTTGCTGTGGGATCACTCTGCCATAGTCCAGGTTATAAACTAGCAACCTTCCAATCTGAGTCCTATCCTGTTGTGGCACACGCTTTCCCCCACATTTGCCCATTTTTGTATATCTGAACTCCATAGAAGCATGGTCTGAAAAGATTAAGGTCAATAAGAGTCCATGCCATACCGTAACAGACAGCACAACCCCTCCTTTGGGCTTGAAAGAGTTGAACAACGCCAACAAATCTTTCGCCTTAAGTCTGTCCCAATCGATGTTGCACACAGCGAGTCTCCGGGTGACCTGTTGCAGATGAAACATATGCTTTCAACAGCTTTGTCCCGTCAGTTTTTCTTGTTATAATATCCAAGATCTATGACTTACCGTGACAGCACCCTACCCTGGATTTGTTACAACCAGAAAAAGTGAATCAGCTGACAACTGAAACAAGCAGACTGAGTAATGTCCAGTTTCGCTCGGGTTACAGTGTGGGGACTGCAGACACCTTTCATGTGGAATAAGCAAATGAGTCCCAGACTTGCTAGAAATATGAAACAATTTAATAGCAACTAACTTCAAATATGAAAAATCTTCACTTGAACTGAAGATCAGAAGACACTGTCATTCGCAAAGAAAGCACACACACAAAAACAGCATTCCTGTTTCTGGCCATGGGCAGGTTCTTTATAATGCTACAAAGGGAAGTTCAAGAAGGACTGCTCTTACGACACACGAGTCGATGAAGCTCAGCTACTCACATCATCATTTCGAGGGGCGTCTTTCCACATTTCGCCCCAGTCATGCTGGATCTCTTCTTCCTCACGGCGCAGCAATTCATCTATCTCATCTTCCTCATCTTCATCTGAGCTTGTTTCGACGTTACCCTTCCCCCTTGCTAAGTCTGACCCACTGTCACTGTCCTCCTCTGATTCTTCCTCAGAGTCACTGGCACTTTCTCCTTCCTCGTCGCCTTCCTCGTCTGTCTCATATTGCTCAGAGAGATCAGCCCCAGAATCCAAGGTTTCTTTATCACCCTGACCAGTTTCCTTTTCTTCCTCTGCCTGCACTTTTTGACCTTCCAAACAAAACAAAACCAAATTACCAAGATCATGCAATTTAGGCCTGTATATTCTTTTCTGTGATTTAAGTCATAGAAATAGGAAACTATTAATAACATGCTGACTTTAAAAGGTAACATGCCAACAAGTACACATACAATTAAAATAAGTTAATATCTCACCTTTTTCATATTTTGTCACTCCCTTAACGCTCTGAGCTGCCATAGGCTTGCCAGACCTCTCCAGAGTCCCCTTCAGTTTTAGAGGTTTTCTTCTCGTCTCCGGGGCTGTTTTCTCCTGCAGATCCTCCAGTGGTTCCTCAGCCGGAGTATTTTCTTCAGATCCCGCTTTGACTTTAGACTTCTGCTTCTTTTTTTTCCGCTTCTCATCCACCTGCTCGTCCTGGTCATCAGACTGATCAGAGTCTGTCAGCTCATAGAAACGCTTCAGGTCCTCTGACGATGAGTGGTTGAATGGTCGGCCACGCTTGTCCACAGTGTACTTCAACTTGAAGCGTTTGTCGTGAAACATAGACTGGAACCTCTTGTCGATCTTTATTTTGCGCTCCCTCTCTGGCATTTCCCAGAAGCGGGGGTCTTTCTTCACGCGAAGGAAGCGGTCATCACTGTCCCGAGCTTTCTTGGAAGTCATGGCGGAGTCTTCAGGGATACACCCAGAGAGAAGCTGCGAGGTAAAAGGTGAGTTTTTCAAATCACAGCCAGCCAAACTAAAAAGGTCTCTCTGAAAGAGCCATCTGGCCAATGCATCAAGACATTCATGTTCAGCCCTACCCACAAATGACTGTATCTTGAATTGTGCAAACGTTTTGGCTAAATACATGTATATATGAGAGCAATGATGTATGGTGGTGTTTCTCAAACTGGTTCCCCGGGACCCCCAGACCCGCCCCAGTAGGGGGCTGGGAGGGGTCCCCGAGGACCGGGCTGAGAAATCTATGGACAGTAGAAGGCATTGTAATTAAAGTACCAACTTGCGTCTTCATAAAAAAAAAGTTAAAAGTGCGCCTTCTAACGTATTTAACTCTCTGGATTTATATATAAAAAAACTCGTTATTAACAGTTATTTCGCGCTATTTTGCGCTTATTGATGAGCAACAAAACATTTTACACTGGAAATATCAATTACTGTCATTTATTCCGGACGGTGAACAATTATTTATGTAATTTATGTTATGACAATAACATAAGCCTGAAGGGAAGAATTAAATTAATGTAATTAATTTTACTCGTAAAGAAAAAAAAACCTAGGAAAAGTCTGCAATGTCAAAAACTTGAAAGCTATAAACAGATACGTCACTTCGCACAACGTGCAACTTTCTGCAATCCTTTGGCAGCCACCAAAGTGTGTAAACCTTTCATGAAGTAAAGCAAAATTTACACTACGCTAAAAAACCTTTTCACAGAAGACAGCTAAGCTTATTTCTAAGATGAACATTCTTACAAGTGTCGCCGCAGTGAGCCACGCTTTAATCACAGTTAAATTGGTGGTTGTTATCAGATCGCCAGTTAATCTTAGACTATAAGAAAACACAAAAAACGCAATGATTCGAAAGGCATACATATTCATGAATCGTTATATTTCACAAATTCTTACCAAAACACCACTGTCGGGCTTCCTTTCGCACACTCCGATATAAACTTCCCGACACACGTGTTTTTTTTTCTCCCGTCATGCACTTACTTCCGCCCTCCTCGGTCAACGGCGTGCAGTTTGGCTCAAAAAGGCTGCAGAGTAAAGACAACAGTACATTAAACAACTTGAAGGAAAATACAGATGTAATATCTCACAAAGATTGAGTTCAGGACATATTATGTGGGAGCAACGCTTTGAGTTTACTGCCATTTATTATCATTTTAATTTGAAGAAGATTCTGTAAAATCCCGTTGTTTAGTCCAGTTCCAGGTTTTAACTCGAACACGTCACGTACTGTCGGGGGCAAGGGCGAAGCGCTTAACCTAGTTGGGGATATGTGAGCGATTCCGTTGTTCTTAGAGAGTAGTCATTTAAAGGCTACGGGTTACCAGTGATTTATCTGCTGAAAAGTATGAATAACGCTTTAAGTAGCCGCGTCCTTTTTGGTACTTGTAGTTTTTGTCGATGTTTTCTGAGAAGGTACAGAGCCTCGCCACATGTCACCGAACCACGGGGGACGACTGCTGCCGTCAGTCACAGGGATGCTAGGATAGACGTGTCGCGTTTTTATGCATCATCACAAACACCATGCTCAATAAAATTACCGAAAAACCGGCAAATGTCCGATAAGATTGGCGGTGCTATGAATGTGTTTGATAGAAACATGAAACGGAAACAGAAGCAGTGGGCTGCCTCCTTGGAAGACCCAGATAAATACGAGTACCTCAAAAACGAGGTAGCGTGAATATTTCTGGTTGACCCTCTGATAATCCTGATACATTTACTCCAGGAGCAGTCGATCTCGCAAAAATTGGGTGCTTTTTGGCTTCTAAACTTAATCTGAACGTGTGACATGCAGAGCTGCCGAACGCATATTTTGACTTCAGTGAAAGTGGTACTGAATAATGCACATACATACATATTGGAAGCATATGACAATGAAACGCGAAAGACATTTTGCCTTCTCGTCTAGGTTGGCAGCAGAGTCGCAGACCGGGTGTATGATATTGCAAGGTAAGACTTAGAATAAGATTGTACAGATAGAATTTATCAGCCCTTTTGGATCATAATATGAGTTTAAATAACTTGCTCCTGGTGCACGATTGCAGAACGTTTCCTTTGGCTTTGGACGTCGGCTGCGGACGAAGTCACATTGCTGAGCACTTGAGCAAGGTAGGCCTGCTCCCCATCAGGCAGATCTGCAGAAACAGTAATTATAATCATATCGTTACGAATGCGTCTGAGTTTAGGGATTCCCATTGCTCATTTGCAGTTGTGATTGTCTCTTAATTACTGTAGCCTATTAAAAATTAATCATTCACGGTTACTCAGTTTCTGTCATTTGTATTAACTTGCACAAAATCTGCTATAGTATTTGGTAACTGGGGGAGGGAAAAAAAGAATACTACAGAAGCCCTGCAGATGTGCTTAAAATTTTTTGGACTGGTACTCTAAATCAGTAATCATTTTCAATATCACCCTAGATAAATGCATACATGTTTCTCTAAGGAAATTCTTCAATTGCAAGTAAAAGTTACCTTTTCATTATAAATATATTTATTTAGCAAGTACTTTTATTCAAAATGATGCACATTCTTTTTGAGAAAGCAGGATCTGACAGCCCTGGGCCAGGGAGGGGATCAATGGTCATGTCACTATGCTGACCACAGTATTTGAACCGACAACCTTCTGGTCACAAGCATAGTGCCCCATCGTGCTGAGCTACACACCACTACAAAAATGGTTGCATAAATCAGAGTTGTCACTTTGCACATTTCATTTTGGCACCGAGCCTGTCCTTTGGCTTCTATGTCGAGTGGTCAAGAGGTTCATTGAAAGTACAGCCAGTGAGTTGGTGGCAGCGACTGCTCTGATCGATTTCCGGCATGCATTGACGGTAATTGGTGTGCATTGCTGGGGTAGACTATGAGGCAGTCAGTCGTGCCGGCAAGATTTCATGCCTGCAGCAGGGCTCCGAGACCGCCCATGGATTGGGGTTTTGGCATTGGTAGGTACAGATGGAGTGTTGGATCTGTCCAGGCTGAAAGGGGCTGAGGATCTCCAATGGTTGACCATCTGGTGATGGAGCTTTCTGCCCCACTGCTCTGAAGGAGACCGGGGTCTTACTCTGCTGATTCCTTGGACAGACCAAAAACAAAGCAGTTCAGCTGTCTGTTACTGACCAAATGCTTACAAAGAGACAAGAGCTGGAAATTGCAACAGATCTGTTTGACACGTGTACTGTTTTTGTTGGATTTAGTTACATGCACACACAGTTTTGGCTTTGTTAATACAAGGCAGCTGGTTTTTTATCTCGCTGTTACACTTCATTAGGAACGTAAACCTTATAAAGAATTGGACACAAATAGTTGTTTTTGCAATGTTAATTTTCTCTCTCTCTCTCTCTCTCTCTCTCTCTCTCTCTCTGGTTGCAATGTATAGCAAATAACAAATTGAATTATTTGTGTTGTGATTCATCCTTCAGGATGTAGTTGAGAGGCTCTTTTTGACAGACATCTCAGAGAGCACTTTGGTGAGTCTGAAGCCGGGAGCACCTGCCAGAAGGTGGAGACACATTGCATGTTTGTCATGGCTGCAGTTCATGGCAGTGCCACAAGGGGCATCTGTATTTATCATAGATGTTGTGCTGCTTGAGGGGCATATGTATCAGATTTAAGAGCTCAAAGGCGTTCTCCAGCAGTCACCTGTAGTTAGATTATTCATATGTTACAGCTGATTTGTGTTTTGTTCCACTGTAAAATACTCATGCCATATGATTTGTTTAAAATGATTATGCCTGGAAGAGCATAGTGTCCAAGTTCAATATTTGTATTTAACTTAACTATATAGTTAATGTCTTATAGCCAGTATTTCATTAATACCAAGTGGCACGTTAAAAGTCAGTAATATCTAGCAGTTAGTAACGACTCTCATTCCACATTTCAAAATCACAAGAAATTGATATTTTTGTATCTGCACGAACATGGGGTTTCAGTGTTTGTGGCTTGGAACAATCAGCCTAAATTTGCTCTTGTTTCTTCTCCAGAAAAGGAGGAGGCAGAGTGACATTCCTGTGCAGTGTATCCTGGCAGATGAGGAGTCTCTGCCCTTCAGAGAGAACACGTTTGATTTAGTGATGAGCAGTTTAAGGTTCATGTGCTGACACCTTTTCCTTTTTAATCACTTTGACACTGGCATCACTGTACTGTGTTTTATTCTTGTTGTTTTCAAATGCAAATTTTGACGCTTTCGATTCAAAACGATTGAAGTATCCCTGTTGAAAAAAAAAACAGATAAAAACCAGCCTATGCTGGTAGTTTGTTTGATTGTCATGTCTTAGTTCATACTGCTCCTTAATGGTTTAGCTGAGTGAGTGACCAGCTGGTTAAGTTTGTGTGGCCAGCCTGCTAAACCAGCTTAGAATGACCATGAAAAGCTGGTATGACCAGCTAACCTATCAAACTATCATGTGAAAACATGCCTTAAGCTGGTCAAATATCATAAGTTGGTCAACTATCTTAGGCTAGTCGAGTTGGTATTATCAGCAGGGATTACAAAGGTTTGCTTAGATAATTAGTCCCCATAATGATCAAGAGGTATGCTTGACTGGCTGGTCAAGTGTTTGAGCTGGTAGCCCTTAGGAATTTTCCTTGTATATGTCAGCAAGGACCTAGGCCAGATGGTTTCAGATTGATGGACAGACCTTGTGAATCAGAGACTTTTCACATGAACAGTCCTGTTTTTGAGCATTGCTTCCTGTTTTATTTATTTACTCCAGGGCAGTGTTTCTCAAAGCAGTCCTTGGGGACCTCCAGACTGTCCACATTTTTGTTCCCTCCCGACTCTCAGGGAGCTGAGAGAGAGGAAAAACGTGGACCGCTGGGGGTCTTCAAGGACTGGTTTGAAACACACTGCTTTAGAGGAACAAAAAGAGCCAACCAAAGTTGCCGTTCTATGATGTGAGAAGCCACTGTAGTATGTAGGTCCTGTTCCATCATTCTGAGAAGCCATGCTGCAGGGTAGTGACAGTCATGCATTTCAAAGGATCATCATCGTGCAAAACAAAGATTTGCGCATCAATGAACCACACATTTAGTTAACAAAAAAAAATACTGTCTTTTTCTCATTTTTTTCATTCTCTCCTCCCGAACATCTGAAGATCTTTTGGTCTTTATTACATTCTGACACCCTGATTGTTTTTAGACACACAACCTCTGTCAAGCAGAAAACGAAAGGCAGGATTACAGGCCAAACAATCTGTCATAAACCCTGGGGTGCCAAAACATTGACAGACCACAGATTAGTTTTCCATTTCTGTGAACAATTTCAGATTGGATGTGTCATTAACCTGGTCCTGGTGCAGTAGCATCCTGGAAGTTTGCCCAGCACTGTACCCTGTGTCATTTTCTACATTTTCTGACATTAGTTTGCAAAGTGCTGACCGAGAAAGATTATTCCACGGGGCAGGTAAATACAAAATGTTCTTTCTGGTTTCCATTTCTAGCTTACACTGGATTAATGATCTTCCTGGAGCTTTGCGTCAGGTAAATCGTGCATTTTAAATACCTCAACAGCCTTGAATACAAAAAACAATGTTAAATCTTGTGTGAATTATAACATTTTGGCTATTTCACTCTATGTATCAAGGAAGCAATGGAAAGGAGATCAGCAGACGGCGTTCCTGTCAACGAACAGCCTGTTTTAGCCAATTGAATTCAAGGGGCGTCTGAATTTGTCTGTTTGGCAGATCTTCCACGTCCTGAAGCCTGATGGGGTGTTCATTGGTGCCATGGTTGGTGGAGAGACCCTATATGAACTACGCTGTTCCCTGCAGTTGGCGGAGATTGAGAGGGAAGGAGGTTTTTCACCTCACGTGTCCCCATACACTGCAGTCACTGACCTGGGCAACATCCTTGGTCAAGTTGGATTCAACATGCTAACTGTGGTACGACTCTGGACACAAGAGGCTTCTTCAGGAATTCTCCCATTACCTCATCATTTTTGCTTTGGTGTAGATCTTACTACAAATACCTTACAATACACTACTTTGAAGCTTTACTTTGTGATTGAAGTAGGAGTAAATTGTCTATTATATAAATATTATGTTAATATGTAAATAACTAAAGTGAAGTTGTTTACGTTAGTTGGCAAATTTTTCTTTAAGAAGCAAACGTGATTGCATTTAGTGGGTTTAGTGTATGGTGATATTTTTGCAAGTTGTCAATTGTTGGCAGATACTCTTGAAAAAATAAGTTTGCATAGATTTTATAATTATACTCAATATGTAAGCTACATTATAATGGGTGGCTAAATGTAATGCAAAGGATTCTCTTTACACCAGCTCTAAGGTGGTGAAGTACTGTATCCCGATGGGTCAACCGTTAATGTTACGGTAGAAATTTAACAAGTCAGTTTCCCCCCTTTCAGGACATTGACGACATTCACATTCATTATCCAGGAGTCTTTGAAGTTATGAGTGACCTACAAGGTAAATTCAGTGGGTGACAAATGGAAACGAGACGATCTTTAGGAATTCCAGTCAACTCTCAGGTTTTAAGTTTGTGCGTCTGTATATTCTCTGATAAAAATTGCAAGGTATTTGTGTTTTTCAGCAATGGGTGAAAGTAACTGTGCTTGGAACAGGAAGTCCATGTTGCACAGAGATTCTATATTAGCCACTGCTGCTATCTATAAAGGTAAAAATGAGAACTATCTTCAGGCTAATCTTACAAAGCTTGAGAGAACTGCTGTAATGTAGTGTTAATTGCACAACATCACATCGCAATGTAATTATGATATGTGCCCATGCAGAGTAAACCTTATGTTTATGAAATTCGGTTAAGCAGTTAAATACGCCATATTTACACAGATTACTAACTTGTGTCACAGAGCGCCTCTTGTTAATATTTTAGGTGTACTACTAATCTGATTATCATATTGTGGGCATAGTACTGAAAAGCCAACATCTGGACACATTTTTGTGCCTTTAATCTAAAGCCTTGTAACCACTCTACAGATGCTAGCAGTGATTGGTTCTTGGTGACACGACTTGTGGCAACGTCACCAGATTATCTAACACACACACTATTGGTGGAAAGTTTTCTTTGGCTAAAGTTTATTTCCGGCAAATTTCATCAAATTTTTTGTTGCATAGATTTTATGTAGAAATATTTAATAATTACGATGTGATATCATTCAGCCCTAGTATCTAGTTAACGACTTATGTCAAATGATTTTCAGGCTAACGGGGAAATGTGTTGAGTAGTAATATTTACATATCTAACGCCTACTATATCCACTGAAATGGATAGTACAAAAGTGCAACTTTGTAACTCCCACAGAAATGTATGGCTGTGATGACGGCTCGGTGCCAGCTACTTTTGAGATCTTGTTCATGATTGGCTGGAAGCCTCACGAATCACAGGTATGTTCAACATATGCTCAGGGTAATGTTATAATGTCCCCGTCTAAGTGTGGAAAGACAGAAGCATATTTTAATGCCGACTAAGTGACCTAACCTTGATGATCTTAATGTACCACAGAAACATTTTTGATTGAATGAGAATATAACAATAATTGTGCCTTTAAATGGTGATGGGGGGTGCCATTGTAGAACATTACATACAAGCCTAAATTGGAGCCATTATCCTTCCTTTTATTAGGCAAAACCAGCAAGAAGAGGCTCAGCGAACATCTCGTTTGGTGACCTTGGAAAGATTAATCAGTCCCCTTCCATGGACAAACCAAAGGAACGGTGAAAGGGTGGTTTGGAATACTTACTGTTGCGACGAAGAAATCTTTCTTCTTCTTTGAGTAAACAATAATCATTATGTCCCTGATTCAAAGTCAAGCAGTTTGCACATGCATAATTTATACTGCATTGTACTGAATCATCTAGGGAGATATTACTAAAGCTTTTACGCAAACTCCCTTTACTGTAAATCTCTTTTCAGCAGGGGCACTTAATTACTAATCTGTATTAGGGATTTTTATCATGTACATTTTTAAGACAGAATATGAACATTAAAACACCTTGCATCAGTCGACGGTCAGGTTCCTTTCCTGAGTAAACTGCAGTATTCCTGCACCGATAGCCAAAAGATGCCGCAGAAACACAGGTCTCATTTTGGACAGTGTGGCTGTCAAACTGTCACTGGTAATTTAGCTGTCAGTGGAGGGCTAGTGTGACAAGAGTAGTTTGAGCTGAAACACACTGGTCCTGAGTGAACCCCATCCACCCACCCTACCCACACTGTCAAGCAGCGTTATTCAATGAGGAAATCCAACTGGTCCCACTTGTCCAACTGAATAATATTTTGGATTGCAAAAGGTATTAACAAGGTGCATGAGATAGACCCATCTCCTTAATTAGGATTTAATCTTGAGTGCCACTGCCCATGAAAATGCGGAATATCAAACTGCAAGATCTGGCAAACGGCTGGCTTCCGTCCACGAGCATGTAAAAGGCAGAATCTCGCTTACTGTATTGACACTGTTTACTCTACATTTCTCCTGCAACTGGAAAGCATCCATTTTCAACTGATTGGTACAGATTTGCCTGCTTTTATGCAGATGAATAAATACTTGCTAAGGGCACTTGCCTGTGCATATTTCTTTAGTCCAGATTCCTGCTCTCGGAAGAGCAACAGCAAACTCCTGTAGACATCCTTCTTCCTCTGTTGCCAGCCATCATTGCCAGTTCAAAGGGGAGAATATAAATAGGAAGCTCATCCCAAAAAAAAACTCCAGTCCTATCCAAGATATATCTATTTGTATTATTGCCAAGTGACAGATCTGACCTCAGATGCCAATTTCATGTACCAACAAAAATCATACGTTACACTCTGGGGTTATTCCAGTATTGTCATGCTCACAAAACCTGTGATAGGTCCGGCAACTCTCCCTTGCCTTTCTCAAGTGCTGCAGAGTTGTTAGTAAGACTGTTACTATGATTATTTTCAGCTTGCTATTTTACACAGCTTGACATTATTACCAAAGTAGTTTGGGCTAAGTAGCTTGCTGTTGAACAGCAACGCTCTGTTTGAAACTTGACACAATACTTTTTCACATTTCACAAGTCCTGCTTTAAAACCTTAACCTCTATGACACCTGCTGTGATACACTGCCCCATATTGAGTGTGCTTGTTCACATTGTGGCACACCCCGTTGAGCCCTCATGCAATTCTGGCCTCTGTCTTCGCTCTGCGCTCCAGAA
This sequence comes from Stomatorhinus ivindoensis, assembly GCA_019775895.2. Taxonomy (NCBI): domain Eukaryota; kingdom Metazoa; phylum Chordata; class Actinopteri; order Osteoglossiformes; family Mormyridae; genus Stomatorhinus; species Stomatorhinus ivindoensis. Next base: position 6,101,967 of record JABFEB020000060.1, read on the forward strand.
TGCAGCGGTCATCCTGTTCTCTGCACGGATGCAACGTGCCTGCTGAGTCACTCGCGTAGCACCCCCACCTTCCCAAAAATAAGCCAGCACTACCCAGAGTTGCCAAAGCTTTGCACAAAAAATAATAATAGCAATAATGAACACTGCATTACTTTTCATACACACTAAATGTCCTCAGTTATGGTGTCCTACACCTTTCATTTGAAATGGAGAGGCTGGAGTTCTGGAGGCTGCTGACAGAATTTGACATTCATGGATTTGGGAGCAGATGGGACTGGATAATTCCCCAGCACACCAGATCACAGCCAAATGTGTTGACCATTCAGACCAAAATGCACCCAGAGAAAGCACAGAATTTTGGAGGGGGAAAAAAATCTTATAAACTGGTGAATGAACACTTGACTTTTTAAAAATCGCTTATGATTCTATAAGAATGCTTGTTGGAGGATGTTAACTTTGTAGTACAGGTTAAAAAAAGGACTGTATCAGGTTATATTATACAACATTGAACTGTTGTTTAATTTCCATGTATGCAGACTATTTTTGCAGACTTTAAAATGAATCCTAAAATAGGAAACAATACACAGTGCTCTATGCATATTTTTAAAAGGCAGTTCAACATGAGAGACGGTGGTGCTGATAGCGTTGCAGGTATGCTGATGCATTGATGTAAATGCACAAGCAACATCAAATGGATGCCAGACGGGGCCTGGTCAAAGCACGCTGTTTATGCTGAAATCTGTTCTCTGTTTGGGTCTAAATTGTAATTTTGAAATTGTGAAAACATGAGATCTTGAAGGTATGCATTGAAAGAAGCAATATAAGGTTATGCTCTTGAAATATGTGGCAGGAACAAAGTGAAAGTAAAAAAGAACATTCACATTTTTTTTGCTACACCTTTATTGGCACTTGTGTGATTATGATGATAAGCAATATTTGCACAATAATATTCAGTTCCTTAGGCACAAAGTATGGAGTTTAAGATCTAGCATACATCACACCTTGATGATACAAGATAAATTCAAATGGGTTTGGAGCACAGCCATTGCACCCTGGATTGTCGAAATGAAATGTGTGGTATCTGCCAAAGTCACAGACTTACTTATTTACATAGCATCATATTGACGTTATTCATTTGTCAGACGCTTGTGTTGCATTCTGTTACCTAATCAAGTGCACAAGTTCCCCTTCTGGCAAAAAAAAAATTCATGAGTCACGTGTTCCTGAATAACTGTCCATCTTCCAAAGCTGCTTATCCAATATGAGGCCACAGTGGGCCTGGAGTCTACCCAGGAGGCCCCGGGTGTGAGGAGAGGGGCACTATGCACAGGACGGCAGTCCATCGCAGGGCACACAAACGTCCCCAATCCCCATAACTGCATTTCATTGGACTAAAAGAAAAAGCTGTAATAGAGGAAGTCAGTGGAAAAGCTCCACACCCATATAAAGTGAAACCAACTCAATTGCAATTTTACAATAGATACATACAGTAATGACTAGCAGCTTCTTTGAATATACTGTTACTTTTAATTCCACATACCTTGTTTAGTTGATGCAAAATTTCTTTAGAAGACCTAAAATTGCATGGATAGAGCATTATGTGCAAATGTAAAGCTCAAACAAATGATAGATAGATGATAGCGATAATAGTAAACATCACCAAAATCGTAGTGTGACTGTATACATCTGCATCAGAAAATGCAACTAAATTAACTCCTAACAACTTATTTGTAATTTTGAAAATATGAAACGTGTGTAAATGTGCATTATACTGCCAGATACTGTCATGCTGTTGGACTTATCTGTTTCTGCATATGCATGATATATTTTGAGTGGGAGGTCACATTTAATTGCCAAATTATGAAGAATTTGAAAAATTACAAGTTTATTTACAAGCAACCAATTCTTTGATGCAGGTACAGTTGGTGCATATTCTCATTCTATATAATAAAACCTTTTCAAAGTCTGAATTTCATTTTTTCAATTTAGTTGATGCAACAGTGAATGCCCGTAGTGAACATCTACAAACAAAATGAAAACGTTGATATGTAGTGATAAACAATCACTTTTAAGAACAAACAATAAAGTCCTGTGAGTAGCTGAGGACAGTATTTGGTTAACCACGCTGTTTATTTTCTCTATATTTAATTTATGCTAAATGTCGTCGTACTATCTAGATATTTTATTTTAGTTACATTTACTGCATGGAAAAAAACCGCTGGCGGTGCTGTGTTTTGTTTGTGGATAATTATGTAAATTACCGTTGTTTACCAAATAACGTAGTGTTTTTAATGGAAGCAGTTACATTAGTGACTACTTGTTGGGGGGGATCTAGGTTTCACTTCAACTAAATCGATTCTCACGCACCTCTGGGCGAGGCAAATGGGGAGGTTAAATGGTTAAATGCACCTGCCAAACGAAAACACCGAAATTACGCCTGCATTTGGAGCCTAAATCCACTCCCTTCATATCTCACATAGAAATATCTTTACTATTGCACCAAAAGAACTAGCGAGCATAAATTGTTACACAAAAACAAAATTCATACCCCATTTGCATTTACCCTTAAAAACGGACATAAGCACCGTAAAATAACGTTAGCTATCTGGAGCAACGAATTCCATACCCCGGAATTGCCGGCTACTCGTTACAGCACCCCCTAATCTCAAGTTCAGTTGCTATACTACCACCCCACACGCTTAGGGCAGCCACCACTGCGCTCAACCTACCGTATATCACGAACCGCGTGCCTACAGTTTGATTGCAATATAAGACACACCAATCATGTTTTACTTCCTGGTCCTTAATGACCAATCACCGAGCCCAGAACGCGGGGTGTGAGGCACGAACAAATCAAGCTAGACTGACTGGTCTGGGTGCCTAGTATATTTTGACAGCTTCTCAGGTGAGACATTTCGTCCAGGAGCTGTTTCACTTTCTCCGAGTTTCCGAACACACTCGCAGTGAGCCTGGGGTTGATACACTCAAAAAACAATACCTTGAAGCCCAACCATCACGGCAACATGAGCAAAAAGAAAAAGGACTGGAGTGCTGAGAAAGGTAAGCGTTTTGGTGTATGGGTGAGGAGTATTTACACTGTCATTACATTGTATAGGTCCCTAAATCTGAGTGTCCTCCGCAAATAGCCGCAACGTTGGTACACTTAATGGGATTCGAGCAGACTTGGTCGTGCTCTTATGCAAAAGCTATGTATACGGAAAGTACACTAGCTGCACAATGTACAGATGCCGATGCAAAAGCGGTATGCCTAAATCTGCTTCCAGAATAGTAGCAACCAAAGGCTGCCAAAAAAATAGTTACCACGCACTGAAGCCATTTACAGCACGTAGACGCACCACACTGATTCGCTTAATTTCATTCAGCTGTTCGATTTCAAACAGTACTATAGTGGTCTAGGCCACGTAAGATTTTCCCCAAGTTCACCTGTTAGAATGACAATGGTATCCACTGGGGGACAGGGGTATATTGACTGGTTTGTGGTGTAACGCTGTCAGGTGCCATTAGGGCAAATACCGTGAGCTGTAGATTGTAAAGGATGATTCATGATATATGCGCAAAAGTGAGGAGTTCTTAATAGCTTCAAAAGAAAACTAGCAAAGTCTGCAAATGTTCATGCAGTGGTGTCACACATATATAAAGTGACTTACCCAACCCCTTTTCGTAAATGTACTTTTTATTGTTTCATAGTACGGCTGTACCTGTTTGTTTTAACTAAAAAAAAAATCTACCCAACACAGGTGTTTAAGATAATGATGATTAGACGAACAAACCTGTTGAATAGGCTACTTGTCAGTTTAGCTTTTTCAATGGGCCAAGTTTTCCTAAGCCAAGGCATCTATTAACTTAAGTCAGTCTCCACATTATTTCCTTTGTACTGAAAGTAGTTTGTGCCTCTTAGCCAAATGCAAACCAGATTAATTCAGTATTGTGATATATAGAGATGTGTAAATCTCATGTTAATGTTCTCTACAAGCATATAGTAGCCTTGGATTTTGGTGTTTTGGCCTGACTCATTTATTTATCAATGTTCTTAGGAAAATTAACTTGTATCCTGTAAATGTACAGAATTATGAATATTTTTATAGCTGGATATTAACAGTAGTTAACCTTCTGTTCTTGGTTTAACATTTGTATAAGATGCCCATAGCACAGGTCAGTTGGCCAAAATATAATTGCATTTCTGTAGTCTGGAGTATGAATGTACTATAGCTCCCTAGTCTGGGAAATGGTCTAATATCCCAAGAAGTTGCACGTGTGCTTAAAAATCCTGTTAAATTAATTGCCACAATACCAAAAGGCAGAGAAATTCTTCTGCTTCTGCACATCTTTGCTGCTGATGCAGCTGTAATCCAACAGGCTCCGTGTTTGTGTCTATATCTGGATATAGTCCAGACATCGATTTCTTTTCCCCCTTCTCTTACTTGTTCCGTCTCTTGCTCATCTTGCTGAACTGGTGCTCCACGATGTGTCCACAAAAAGCTGTAGATTTGACAGTATAACGCTCTTGGAATTTGCTGTATGGAATATGAAGGAGAACATTAAGCATCGCAATGCATGCGTTCCAAATTCTAGCTAATTTACATCCTTGTTTTTCTTTGAATTCCGTATCAAACTAGAATTTCTACACCTGTTGCAAAAGAGGCTGGGATTTTCATGTTGAGTATCTCCCAGCCCCAGCTGTGGCTTCCAGTGGATAATTACAGCTTAGCGTCCATCCCTGGCCAATGGCTGTGGTGGCACAGATGGTGGCATGCTTCCTGTTGGCTGGGGGGAGTGGGGCGATGTGGGGAGCTTGGTGTCCCTCCTGTGCTGGTGGTGACCCCATACTGTGCTGGAGCTCAACACAGATCGCACGCTTGTCACTTTTTGGCCAGTGACTGAACGAATGCAGATAAAATAACAGCAATGAGTAGCAATATTTTGTTTCAAGGAGTGTGAAGAGATGTCTGCATGTAAATAATACAGCACAGAGTTTCTGCACACTAATAAAGAAATTTAAGCATGATGGGCTCTTTCTGGGCCTTTAAGTTGTCATCATAATGGCAAAAAGTTATGAAATATCTCACCCATAAGATCAACAAGGACTTATTTGTATTAAGAGTCCTACTCCATGATTTCTGCACATGCTTGAATTTTACACAACTGTCTCCCAGCATTTGACCAGAGGCTGCAAATGCAAAGAAACAAGTCCCAGTGATATACTTTAAACACATACCTTTACCTTTTATTTTGGTACATTTGACCGAGTTACTTTAACCAGAGGTCTGCTGTGTTTCCTCCGTCATACAAAAGTGTAAGTCCGTTCATATGAACATAACCGTTTGTAGCTGTAATTTCATTAGGAAGTTGTTGAAGTGATTCTCGAAGTAACACGTTTTCTGGGTTGGCTTTAACAAAAGTTATCGCCATGCACTACAGAATGTACGTAACTGTGGCTAAATGACCGTTAACTGCTTAGGGAAATGACACCAAACTGCTCTCGGTGATTGTGGTAGGAATATCACTACCAGCCGCACCACGTGCTGCAGGCGTGGTTTCCTCGTGAGCGACCTGAGCGTGTCCTCGCGCCGCGTCTGTCGGGTGAGCTCCGTGGCCCTTAAGGGTGGGCAGCTCTCCATTTTGGCAGAACCGGCTTTTAAGTGTATTTGTCGTCCTTAGGCACACTCTAAACCTTTCAGGGAGTACTTTATAAAACAACCCATTTGGTGTTAGGTGAGTGCACTGGAAGTAAAATTTATAAACAATGCGTGAATGAAGTCGAGGTCGTATTAACCGTTATTTGCCTTTTATTTAAATAGGCCGAATTTGAAGCCTTTTGGTCACGTTTGGTGCGTTATTTCACACAATTATGTTACTCCGCCACACTACTAGTATTACTAATTGAGCCACAGTTTACATTTAACTAGATTTCTTAAAAGTAATTGCGTCTACTTGTTTCATGGTGATGACGTTAGTTTGTTATATAAACAAATAAGCACATTAAATGTAAAGTAGCGTATTGATGGTTAAACCTAATATTTAGCGACTGTTTTCTTTACCAACACTATTGATGTCTTTAGTGTAAAATGTGCCTTTTATGAAGAATAATTTATTTTTACAAATGGGCAGATATATTCGCCAGACCGTTTTAGCCTTTAGTCACGAGATGTAATCGTTTAAAGCCGTTGTGCCCCCTATCTAACAGATGAGCATATGGTTTAGTTTGTTGTATATTTCAGCAGAATTCTAATAATTGCCTTAGCACATTGAGAATATCGGGAAACTCGCGTTGCACCAGCCTAAACTGGCCACATCAGAGTTGTCCCAGAATTAAAGTATCTAATGACACCTAGTGGTGACTTGGAACATTACAATGTAAAACTTTAAGGTTGAAAACAGGTTAAATAGCTACTTCATGTTTGGGTATAGGTTCTCTTTCATTTTGAGTTGCTCTCATTCTTAATTTATTTTAGTAAGTAAAATAAGTTAGTAAAGTAAAGGAATAGCAAATAGAATAAAAAATATTGAATTTAGTGAACTTGGATATTTACTGTTAGAGCTGTTTTTGTGCTGTAATTACATATGCACATTTGATTATTTTGAATTTGATATGGTAATACTTCTAATAGAATCTCAAGTTGTATGTTTATTATAATGTAGTACGTAGTTGCCACGTAATGCAAATTGGCTGCTGAGTTTATATATATAAGCGTAAGGACGCATAGGGCAGCAGAAGCCTTGTGGCTAGAAGCACTACAGTTTTTTTGACCATCACGTCACGTAATTTTATGTAAAGTAGGAATTTGTCTTTTGTTTTGTGGTTTCAGTGTACAGTAAAAATAGCCGTACAAAATAATTTCGAGGCCCAAGGCTAGTGAGTCAGCGCGCTGCACTCACGAACATAAAGTAAAAAAACTCGCTCAAAGTAAAAAAAAATACTTGCTGAAAGTTAGAAGACGTATCTTGCATCGGCTGAATGAAGCTTTAGACCGCACAGTCCAGGTCTAATATTCTCTCCTACTTTCTATTAGCCTGCGAGCAACATTAGCTAGCCAGCGGAGGAACGGAAAGTAACTATCCATCTCAGAAAGCCATTGAGTTTTTTATGTGAACGATCCAACACACCCACTAACTCTTTTCACAAATGGCTGTGAATTTATTGGAAGAGTTTAGAAGCCGTGAAGAATTAGAGGAATCATCACGGTTTATATGTAAAGATCGCGATTGAAACAAAATGGCCGAAAATAATGTGGATGCTTTTGTTCACCACAAGAGGGTGCCAAAGCCTACGAAAGAGGCTGTAGAGGAGAAAATAGACTAAAAGGTGAGAGAAGCGGAAAGCTGGCACAGTTAACCAAGGAAAGGACTGACATAGAAAAATTGAAGCAAGATGAATGCAATGTTGATATCGTTAAAGAAGAAGCTTTGCTGAAGTTTGAAAGATATTTTGGAGAATGTAAACGTCTTAATGAGGAATTATGTGAGCTGTTAAGTGAAGATGATCAAAAGGATGATCAGGAAACATGACAGCAGACATGCAGACTTAAAAGTGTTCATACAGGAAACTAATAAATGGATTATCAATGTTAAAAGAGGCTCGCAGGACGAGGAAGATGATGTTAGACCTCATGAGAGTGTCTCTAAAGCGAACTCTATCACAAGTCGTGCATCTCGGTTATCTAGCACCAGCTCGCCACGGTTGAAACTTAAAGCGGAACACGAAGCACTGTTAGCAAGAGAGGCGGCTATGAAAATAAAGGAATAACTTGAATGGGAAGAAGTTTGCTTGAGAGCAAAAAAGGAACAGTTGCAAATAGAAACCGAGCTTGCCGCATCGAATGCTAAATTAAAAGTTTATAAACAGTATGAAGAAGTGTGTGAGTCTATGGATGATTTATTAGAACCATTTCCAAGGCCAAGAGCTGGGTATAAGTATTTGGCTGGTAGAAAAGAAAAGCGTGCCAGTGATGATTATGAGTGTCATGGAGCTAGTAAGCCATTGTCTGTTGTCAATGCAAAGCCAGCTGCATCAATTGTTTCTTCAGTCAGTAGAAATTCACCATCAAGGCCTGTGACAGATATCGTTAAGCATTCTGATTTTACCGATGACCTGTATCAAGTCTTGCAGTGTCAAAACGAGGTCACTGAGATTCTCATCAATCAGCAAAGTCTGTCTCGACTGCCTCACAGAGACATTCCAGTGTTCGCAGGAGACCCCCTTACTTACAGATCTTTCACAAGAGCCTTTGAGCACACCATCGATGGCAAAACGGACAGCCAGCAAGATCGGTTGTATTATCTAGAGCAGTTTACGAGTGGGGAGCCACTTGATCTTATTCGTAGCTGTGAGCACATGAGGCCAGAAAAGGCTTATAGAGAAGCCAGAGCATTGCTTGATCATCACTATGGGGATGAACTGACAATTGCCAATGCCTATATCAAGAAGGCATTGTACTGGCCTCAGATAAAGCCAGAAGGTACAAAATATTGAATGCATTTGCTTTGTTCCTGATTGGATGTTGTAACACAATGAATGATGTGAACTACATGGAGGAGATGAACAATCCTACCAACATGAGATGCATCCTATCCAAGCTTCCATTTAAACTGAAAGAGAAATGGAGAAGTTTTGCATATAACATTCAAGAAAAAAGAAGAAAACGAGCCAGCTACTGATAAGGACGTCACTAAAGGCTAACTAGAGAAGAAACCCCCATTGGTTAAGTCAGCCAGTGCTTTCCAAGGTCCCTGTTTGTACTGTAAAAAAATCACGCTCTGAACATATGTAAGAGGATAAAAGGTCAGCCTTTGAAGGAAAGAATTGAGTTCTTGAAGTCACATGGACTTTGTTTCAGGTGCCTTACAGTAGGTCATCTGTCTAAGGACTGCAAAAAAAGGACCTAAGGCACAAAGATCATCAAAACTTATGCATTCCTGGATCAAGGAAGCACAGCAACTTTCTGCACTGAATACTTGGCAAAGAAGTTGAACATCCGAGGTAGAAAAAGAGTTCCTTCTTCACACCATGTCACAAGTGCAGAAATTGAGCAGTTATGTTCTAACAGATCTGGAGGTGCGTGGCTTAGATGGACAAGAATACATCAAGCTACCAAATGTGTATACGCACCCAGACATACCAGCAAAGAAAGCCAATATACCACAGAGGAAAGATTTGGAGAAGTGGTCTTACCTGAATCGAGTCCATCTCCCAAAACTAGAGTCGGACATTGTTCTGCTCATTGGTGCCAATGCCTACAAGGCAATGGAGCCATGGGAGATGATTAACAGCCAGAACAACAGACCGTATGCTGTGAAGACTGCTCTGGGCTGGGCAGTAAATGGGCCAATCAGCAGGTGTCAAGAGACTGAATCTGATGATGTTGAAGGACAGTTTCTTCGTCAACTGCATCTCTGTATTGAGTATTGAGGACATGTTGAAGAGGCATTATGATGCTGACTTTCCAGAACGCCGGTGTGAAGACAAGCGAGAGCCATCACAACATTATAATCAATTTATGCACATTGTAGCAACATCAGCACGGCATAGAAATGGCCATTACTGCATTTGGCTGCCTCTGAAGGATGATAAGGTGAAGATGCCATGTAACCGTGGTGTAGCAGAATAAAGGCTTAACTCCTTGAAGAGGAAGTTCAGTAGAAATCCAGACTTCTTTCAGGAGTATAAAGGATTTATGGACAGCATCCTTGAGAAGGGCTATACCACAAAGGTTCCGTTAGAGCAGGCGAGTTGCAGTAATGGTAGAGTATGGTTCTTCCCGCATCACGGGGTGTACCATCCAAAAAAGAGAACGCTGAGGGTCGTGTTTGACTGTGCGGCAACTTGCCAGGGAGTGTCGCTGAATGACCAACTGCTACAAAGGCCTGACCAAACAAACACCCTTATTGGAGTCCTGCTAAGGTTCAGGCAGGAGCCTGTCGCCCTGATAGCAGATATTGAATCCATGTTCTACCAGGTGCGAGTTCCAGATGAAGACAAAGATCTGCTGCGTTTTCTTTGATGGCCAGGTGGTGATCTGAATGAGAAGGTAATGGAATACAGGATGTGTGTGCATTTGTTTGGAGACACGTCATCCCTCAGTTGTGCTTCATACGCACTAAGAAGGACAGCCCAAGATGGAGCTGTGGCAACCTCACCAGAAGCCACTCAGACAGTCCTTAAAAACTTCTATGTGGATGATTGTTTGAAGTCAGTTGCCACAGAAGAAGAAGCTGTTACTCTTGTATGGGCGCCGATGAAGTTGTGTGCCAGGGGTGGGTTCCACTTGACTAAGTGGATAAGTAACAGCAGGACCTTGCTGCGCTCCATGCCTGACAATGAAAGAGCAGACAAAGTTAAAGATCTTGACTTAAAATATGATAAACTACCAGTGGAACGGGCATTAGGTGTGCAGTGGTGCACAAGCTCTGATAGCTTCAAGTTCAAGATTCTGCTGCCAGACAAGCCATGCACAAGACGAGGCATCTTATTTGTTGTCAGTTCTGTGTATGACCCGATGGGATTCTTGGCACCACTCCTCTAACCTGTTAAGCTCATTCTGAGGGATCTCTGCAAAGAAAAAAACGGCTGGGATGAAGAAATTCCAGAGAAGCCACGCCGGATATGGAAGAAGTGGTTATTAGACCTTGACAAACTGTCGGAGCTCAGTGTAAGCTGATGTTTTAAGCCAACCTCATTCGGGGCCACAAAGGCTGCACAAATGCACCATTTCTCAGACCCAAGTCAAGATGGATATGGCATTGTGTCGTATCTTTTATTAATGAATGAGCGAAAAGAGAAACATGTTTGCTTTATGATGGGAAAATCCCGAGTTTCTCCGTTTAAACAGGTTACGATTCCCAGAATGGAGTTGACCGCTGCAATGATTGCAGTCAAGCTTGATCTGATGTTGAAAGAAGTGCTTCAGGTTCCTCTGACAGATTCAATCTTTTGGACAGATAGTATGACGGTACTAAAGTACATTGAGAATGATGCCCTTCGTTTTCAAAACGTTTGTGGCAAACCGTGTTTCTTTCGTAAGAGAAGTTACCATACCTGCTCAATGGAAGTATGTCAATACTTCTCAGAACGCAGCTGACCAGGCATCACGGGGCTTGAAGATTGAGAGCTTTATGTCAAGTAAGAGTTGGTTTCAAGGACCTAATTTCTTGATGAATGAGAATGAGTGACCAGAGCAACCTGAACAGTCTACTTGCCTGATGGATGATGAAGGATTACAGACCTTCTTGTGCGAAGTTGAGAGTATTGTCAATGGGAGACCTATAACCACAAACACAGACGATCCCAGTGATCTTGAGCCGCTGACACCGAACCGTTGGCTCCTGTTGAAGACACAGCCTAGCATGCCCCCCGGTATGTTTGTTAAAGATGATGTCTATGCTCGGCATCGCTGGAAACAAGTCCAATACATGACAGATCTGTTCTGGAGAAGATGGGCTCAGGAGTATTTACCTCTTTTGCGAGAGCGACAAAAATGGTTTAGGCTGAAGAAAAGTTTTAAAGTTGAACATGTTGTTCTTGTAGCGGATTCATCCCTGCCAAGGAATTCCTGGATGTTGGGCAGGATCACGCAAGTCATGCCAGACTCCTTAGGGGTAGTCCGAAGTGCCGAAGTCCGGACCACGATGAGCACCATACAAAGGCCCATCACTAAGTTGTGTTTATTACAGGGAGAAGATTGAAAGAAGAGAGAGACTCGCTTGTATAAACTTTAAATTGTCACGTAATGCAAATTGACTGCTGAGTTTATATATATATAAGCGTAAGGACGCATAGGACAGCAGAAGCCTTGTGCCTAGAAGCACTACAGTTTTTTTGACCGTCATGTAATTTTATGTAAAGTAGGAATTTGTCTTTTGTTTTGTGGTTACAGTGTACAGTAAAAATAGCCGTACAAAAGGATCGGATTAAAGACTTTTTATTTTCAACTATGGAGAGGTGTCACATACAAAATAATTTCGAGACCCAAGGCTAGTGAGTCAGCGCGCTGCACTCACGAACAAATACAATAAACATCTTAAATTTGAAACTACATGCTTGACTTGAATGTAATTAATTTTTTTTATTGCAGGTTTTTTTGTCTCTGCTCTTTAACTACTTTTATCAGTTCTGTAGTGTAATGATTTATACTGGCAAGATTGGGCTTTCGTAACTTCAAGCTACACGGCAATGTGTCATATTTTAATTTAATAACTGGTGCTATATGAGGTGGATATCTGCATATAGCTGTTTTTAAAGCACATACTTTTTCACAAGGAGTCATCCTGCTGAATTATTCGTTGGCTAATTCTTTTATCATGGTGCTGGAGGAGACGGTGACCATCTGCTCATGTACCCTTGAAAAACATATTAACATTATTGTAACCTGAGGTACTGTAAATAGCCAATGTTATAAATGGGTAGGATTCAAATATGTAAATCATATAGATTGTGGTGTCAGCTAAAAAAATAGAGAAGGACTTTCTAATCTGTCTCTCGCTGATTAAAAAAAAAAAAAGTCTCATAGCAGAAATCCCTGTCATGTCCCTATTCACATTGTCCTTTTCTTGCTGAAAGTGGGGGACTTGTTTTTCTGTGCTAAAATGTTTAGGTTCTAGGGTCTCTTTCATGTTGTGTCTGGTTTAAGTATTATGGAAACTGTAAGCATTAACATTGACTTTATTTCTGTGTTTCCATTTAAATAATTCTGCAGCACGATTACTAGATCTGGGACTGGAAGAAAGACGCAAGGAGTATAAAGGCAACCATGTACCTCTGGAGGACATTCTCACTTGGACAAAGCACGAGAGGAGTAAAGGTAAAGTGTGTCCCCATCAACGAGTTTCTTTTTAATGGAGTTACTTCATACAGATTAAAAAAGTCATATTGGTCACACAGGCTTAAGATAAGTACTTGCTGTGGTCAGCCTAAGTACTTTTCCTGGCATTATAAATATTAATCACAGCCATTGCGGTCCTCGGTAACAATTAATGCAAATCCATAGAAGTATGTTTGTATGATGCATTTAGGTTCTTTGGTGTCTGTAAGAGAAATGAAAATGGCCTACAGGCTGAAAGTGGATAGCTCATGTCCAGAAAGTAAAAATCCAGACCAAGATTTTGTTTACGCCGAGCAGTTGAGTATAAATAGTGAAAGTCAGAATACACAGAGGGCCTGAACTATCCTCCTCTTCTATAAGCTTTATCATTAGCTTACACAATATAGATTAAAAAAAGTCATAGGCGCTCTAAGCACCCCCCAGCTTCCTGTGTTCTTGCCACCAAAATTCTGACTGAGACCCCCATACAGAGGGTAATTTAGCTTTCAGTATGAACAGTGGAGGGAAGAAAAACGGTCTAATCTGTTTTTGTTAAAGTCAGATACTGTTGGGGAATTTTATTTCCATATCATTTTTCATCGATTCCTTTATTTTCTAAATGGATAATTTTTTTGTTTGTTTGAACATTTCAACAAATAACATACAACAAACATTGCCCAT
>JABFEB020000060.1:6115562-6133149 GCA_019775895.2 Stomatorhinus ivindoensis
CTCCTTGTCATTTAAATGGGTCTCCTGCAGCAGGGCCAAATCAACACGCTCTTTACTCAGCCAATCAAAAACCTTCCGAATTTTAATTTTATCATGCAAACCCCTTACGTTCCATGTAGAAACTCTTAAATTGCTATTAACCATCTATTCATACACATTTTAATGTAATGAGAGCATAGAAGGCAAATAAAGATAAACGAAAGCTTTTCGTCGATATAATCCTCTGCACCGAAATTTCGCATACAGTAAAAGGGGGGGGGGGAGTTTTACCGGGCAATAGAACATACACTGGAACTCAGGAACCAACCAAAACAAAACCACAAGATAACAACAACCACAACAAAACCAAGATGTGAAAAAGGAAAGGAGGCCTCTTCCTTTCTCATATAAGGAAGTCAAATTCCACACAAACATCCCTTGTGTTCATATAGTCCAAAACAGAACGGTTTCAAAACCACTCACCCAAGAAGTAAACAAGCGTACCCACACCGCCCGCCCCGCTCAGCATCAACTATAGGAAACGCAAATCAAATGTAAAGGGGAAAGAAAACACTCCATCCCTCACTCCAGCGCACAGAAAGTACCACAAGGCCCAGTTTGAATAATCCACTATTCAAGATTCAGCCGCAGAATTGTCCGCAGGAGATCTTTCAGTTGCCACAGGTTGTACATGCAGCTTCTTCTCTGAGATAAATTCTGAGACCGCTGCCGGTGTGCCGAGGACCTTGGAAGTATTCCCAATCGTCACTCGCAGTTTAGCAGGGTATAACATTGCGTAGCGAGTGCCGATCTCCTGCAAGCGATGTTTAACCGAGTCAAACTCCTTGCGCTTTCGGAGCACCGCGGCGGAGAAATCTTGATAGAAAGATATCTTACTGTTCTCAAACTGCAGATTTCCATCCAAGGACATCTTTCTACTTGCATCAAGAATCTTCTGTTTATCCCCGAAGTTATGCATGCGGACCCCCATCGGCCTGGGTCTCTCCTTGACACCTGGTCTGGGCGCTAGAGCGCGGTGAGCCCTCTCAATCTTAACGTAGCCTCCTTTCGTCTGCAAATGAAGAAACTCCGGGATCCATTTTTGTAGAAATGGCACCGAGTTAGAGCCCTCAGTCCCCTCTGGTAAGCCGAGAATGCGAATATTTTTGCGTCGTCCTCTGCTCTCTAAGTCGTCTACATGTTCAGTAAGTAATACAACTTGACTTTCAAGGGTTAGAACACGAGCTTGCGCACTCTCAGCCAATTTCTCCGCTGAGGCGATTCTTCGTTCCGCCTCATCCAACCGAGCCTTGCAATTCTCCAGTTGTTGAGCGTGAATATGTACAACCTCGGCTAGAGGGTCGAGTTTGGCATCTATTGTTTTCAAAATCGTCTCCGTCATATGTTGAAACGCCTTCGCCATGGCCAGACTTAGCTCAAGATCGCCACTAGCTTCACCCTCACAATGTTCCAGAGAATCGTGTGACGTGGTCGAGGAAGAGTCCTGCTTTTCAGTTTCCTTTGCAGTACGAGGCATTTTCGAAAAAGATTGTGGCCAAAATGATTCCAAAGACATAATACTACAATCACATAACCAGAGCCATGAGGTCACGTTCTTTATGAGTGAAAAGATTAAGTAATTGGCTGTTTGGAGCGGGAGCTCGTGAAAATCGCTGCCACTTCCTGTCCGCCATCTTGCGCGCCTACTGACTCTAAATGGATAATTAACATTACTACAGACATATAATGGATCATGATTATAACCAAATATTGTGTACTGCGATATGACGCTTTGCCCATATCGGCCACCCCTACCACAGCTTCTTACCTGCCCTTCTCCCAGTAATGATGCATGATAGCTAATGAAAAACACTAATGAGAAACATGTCTGTAGTTTGGAGAATCTTTACAGTGTGGGAAGGATACGTTAAACTCGCCTTGTGTGAGATGTCCGTGGAGGAACAATCCCCAGAATTTTTTTTTAACTAACAACCAAGTTTAATTTGACCTTTGTGGAGCAGTTTTTGTTTGGGGGGAACAAAATAAAAAATTAAGGCACAGTTTTCTGTGATTAGTCATACCTAACAGTTAAACTTACAATCAGAAATATTTACACATGAATCCCTAAATTATTGTCATTCCCACAAGCTAATTTTATTAATTAGAGGAAACTAATGTCACCAGAATTAGTTGGAAGACAGACTTAAATTTTTGCCTCTGGGATAACTGAAGTATTTCATGAAACCCAGGGCAACAGTTATGGAGATGAAAAAGACAAAACTAACCAAAAACTGAGCAAAAACATACATCTTATCGTACAAATTGATTGTTTATTGTGGGTTACCTGCTATAAAAAGTTTACCTGGTTTTGTGTGTGCGTGCGTTTTTTTAAATTTTTATTTTGTGAAAAAAATTAAGATCGCAAAAGTTTAGATGTCAATTGCTCTACACAAAAATAAATACATTTTCTTGTAACATATTTTAATATTAATTTAAAGCTTTAAGTTGTGATATGCAGATTATTAATTTCCAAGAAAAATACTCCTTGCAAATAATTATGGTCAGATAAGAAAAAACACTGGTCAGGGAGGCCTACTGCAACATTAAAGGAGCTGCAGGATTTCCTGGAAAGTACTGGGTGTTCCTTACATGTGTCAAACTGCATGTGTCTGGGTTGTAGGGTAGGTTAGTAAGACACAAGCCTTTTCTAACAAAGAGAAACATCCCGCCCCAGCTGAACCTTGCAGTGAGGTATATCCAGTCTCCTACAACCATGTGGGGAAAAATGTTATGGTCTGAGACCAAGGTTGAACTTTTTGACTAGAATTCCAAAAGACATGTTTCGTGCAAAAACAACTTTGCATATTATCAAAAGAACACCACACCTACAGTGAAGCATGGTGGGGACTGCTTTGTGCTTTGGGGTGCTTTTCTTCTGCTGGAACTAGGGCTTAAGTCAAGTCGCATGCAATAATGAATAGCTCCAATTATAAGTCTATTTTGGCACAGAACCTTCAAGCATCTGCTGGGAAGCTGATAATGAATAGCAATGTCACCTTTCAGCGTAACCCCAAGCATCCATCTAAATCAACGAAGGCGCAGTGCCTTTATTAAGAGAGGGCTAATGTTCTGAAATGGCCCAGTCCTCAATCCAACTGACCTGTGCATAGGAGATGCCCTCGCAATTTGACAGGTCTGGGAAATTTTTGCGAGGAAGAGCGCTCAAACACTTCTAATGCAACTAAAAACTAACGCAAACAGGTTTCCTTTTTTCGCTAAACAGTTCTGTTTTCCTCTTTCTTTGTACAGGCTGCAGTTTTGGAATAAAGGTGGAGTAAGTTCTGATGTGATTTTGTCTTGGTTTAATTTTTCCCCAAAATTAATTATCTCAAAAAGCTGAGATTTTGGCAGGGGGTGTGCAGACTTCTTATATCCAGCGCACAAGTGGAATTTCAGTTCTTTCTGGAAGGCTCGACGCACAAATGGGAAAAAAGACATGCAGTTATTATATTTTAACTAGGGATGTTATATGGTTACTTATTTAATGGCACACCTTGGCATATATACTACATACACATCACAGATACTTAACAGGTGGCTGGACACAATTTTACTTCTGACCGCGGGATCAATCTAAAATCTAACGCTTATTTGGGACGTAGTCTAGAAGCAGAAGCCTGACAACTTTCATGTTAAGTGCACTTTCAGTAGTTAAGATTTTATGGTGTAAGCCTTCAATAAAACATATGTTCTGCAAATTACAATATTTTTTTTTTATCCTATGTATGCTTCCACCTTATAAAACAAAACAGGTAATAGATCTTTCTCTGTAAGAAGCTAACTGAATGTTTTGATTTTAGCTTTGCATTCTAGGATTCTATTCAACGTTACAACCGAAACTTGCATGTTTACGACAAGGAAGGTATTTTATAGGTCTCTTAAATTTTTGCTCATACTGTTCTGGCATTTGGCCATAAAATATTGCTTGTTACTGAGATCAAAGATATAAAGCATTATAACTTTAAAGCTGTATAATGTGTTTGCATTGTATGCAAATTCTTTCAGTAGTTTATGATAGTTTTGTTGTAGGTTAATGGGTTAGTCAATGACCTTTTATGAGATTGAAGCTGTATTTTGATATGAATGACTGCTGCTAATGGCACACGCATAATGATCACTCCGTCACCTGGAATATGGAGGGGCAAGGGAATCCCTGTCATGTTCCGCGTCTCACCCTGATGTTCTACTGTGCTTTGCCTTCAACCACGTATGTAGTCGTTGCAGGATCTCCCTCAGAAGATGCCCTTTCAGACATGAGCTGAGGGTTGAGAGATCAGTCAAAGTCTGATGGGCCTGATGTTTGTCTGTCTGTTCAAGGGTGAAGCAGCTTGTCCTGTAATTAAACAGTGATGATCAAGTATATTTGGTGTTGAATTATTCCAGCTGGAGTAGTGTGCACGCACATTGAAACATCTGAAGTGGACTCAAAAACATGGACACACATAAAAAAACAAACAATGCAAACTGTAGTTATATGTAATCCACAGAGGGAATCTTCTTATTTTTATGTTTAAATGGCCACTTCTGTGTTTCCTCTGATGTAATGAGCATGTGGCAATTTTCTGTTCTGCTATGCATGTGTCATTAGACGATGTGTGTTTTGGCACTACTGAGTGATATGACTGTTGTGAGAGTCATTCTGCAAACCACTTAAAATGTATTGGCCCATAACATTATATAAACCCAAGTGGTAATATATTTATTTAAAACAATTTGCTGATTTAACTGATTTTTTTTTTCTTCAATTGTACCGTGTTTTTTTTTTTTATAACAGTACAGGTGTTTTGAGATTGTTGGATAATTTTTAAAAGCCAGCTTTTGAGGGAACAAAACCCTTTTGAACAATTTTTGTCAAGCCAGACATTCATTCAAATAAGAATCAAATATTTTTGACCTTTGCCAATATCATTCTGGTTTCATGATTCTTCTTTCTGCACCTTGACCTATATTGTTTATAGCCTATGACACATCACTTTCATTCTGAGGTTTGTGCATTTTGGGTGTGACTTCTTTTTCTATGTGGCAATTTTGGTTTGTAGGAGATCAGCATTTCCTCTTTAATGAGTCTTCATACAACTAATGTAGTCCTTTTAATATGAATACCTACGTTTTAGCTGCCTGTGAGGTGTGATATGAACACTTCAGTCCGCCAAAGCAGTCATGCCAGGAAGCCACCTGCCAAGCCAGCTCTTGTGTTTCTCTCTAGTGCATCAACAAATTCTCACAACAAAGTTGCTGCCAAGTTGTGTGGCCCCAGCCCAGCCAAAGCTATGATAGTGTGAGCTGGCAATATCACAGGAAGTGTATACAATCGCTAGCCAGAATTTAGCATGTTTTATAAAATCTGGATATTATCATGGGTTTGAAACATGCTTTGTTTCTTTGTGACTAAGCCAGTATTGTATGAACTGTCCCAAGCCTGCCTGTAATTTTTTTATTTTATATTGTTAGAGTCCTTGTGTGTTTTGTGTGAATGTAATATTTATGGTTAATATTTTGCTTCTCCAGGTAAAGAGGAGTCAGTGGAACAGGACTTGCAGTCAAACTTGCTGAGTGACAAAGTCTCTCTCTATAAAGGTGATATCACCGTCCTTGAAGTTGATGCCATAGTGAATGCAGGTAAGTCTCACTCTAGAAAGAAGGAAAAAAAAGCTATTCATGTATGTGTGTGGCAAATGGTTCTTCATTGCAGAATTTCCTGAAGGAAATGTGGGGTACAATTGCTGGAATTATATGTAGCCTGGGAGATGATAGCAGATAAGTTTTGCCTTGTAAGTTCACATTTGCACTGTTTGCCTTAAATTAAATTCAAGCTAGGTTTTTATGAGTGAATAATCTGGAACTTATTTGGTAAGCCTGGAAGAGAGAGGCAGTGACATACTAGTTCTTCAACCATGCTAGGGATGCTCCGATAGGGGCTTTTGAGGCCGATCAGTGGAATCAGAATCTGGTGATACTGCTTGCCAATCACAGGCTAAAATCACACATTTTAAAAGAAAGGAAGATGTTTATTTTTCTTTTTTTTAAAAAAAAAAAAATCCATCTCTGCATTTTTTGGAAAGAGCAAAAACTGCCAGACTGGAGATGCAATAGTGCCACTGCTGTGTTTGAAACTTCATGCACACATTTTATGTCATTTATGCACATTGTACATCATCCACAATATTGGTATTTGAGATCGGTCAAGGTTGAATTGAATTCAAGTAATTAAGTCTGAAATTCAGCTGCCGATCAGTTGGAGCATATCTAAATGATATCTTCCTTGATGAGGTTCTTAGGGTTTACGCTTCAAGTACTGTATCTCAAAACATCTGGTGGTGACGTGTACCCTGTTGCTATGGATTTGCTGCCATAAGGACCATTTCTTCACAGATGCATGAAATGTATCCTGTTTTAGGGCTCTACATTTCAGATCGGGGTGGTTTTAAATCCTCTGCACAAATTTAAAACGTGCTTGTGAGAATTGCTTTGCTACAGATTTTTCCTCAGACGTTTCCTTAGCGTCTGATTGGTGATTGTGAATCTCTGCAGCTTTTTGAAAATGTTTCTTTGAGAACTGGCTTGGAACACTTTATGTTAGTAATGGCACTATTGTAAATGTTTAATTTCTTCTGAATTTGTATTCAAGGATCTTGCATAAATGTTTTATGCATATGTTACACTCTTATGTACTACTCTTTCCCCAAGTGTTTCAGTTCACTTGCAAGCTGCCAAACACTTGACTTCAATCTATTGTGAAATAATGTTGGGCTTGTCTGCCCTCTAGTGTAAAAACAGATACTTACACTTTTTTTGTGATCGAGCAACAGCATTGCTCGTTTAGGATAGCAATGAAAGTTCACACTACATGGGGATATTGTAAGTAGGAAAACCTAGAGTGGATTATGGAGGGCATCTTTTAAATCCAAGAACAGATTACTCAGATAGTAGCTGTTTTAGATTTGTTCCATCACTGCATTAGATTTTTCAAGTAAGACTATATCGTAATAAACGGTAACCATTGTCTCATCATTTTAGAAGCCAGGTTAAACAATTTATACCATTTATATATGATAACATCAATATTGCATATGTTACAATAGGAGTTGGGAACCTTGCACATTTTATCTGGAATATTGTCTGGCTCCTGCCCTGTGTATCCATTTAAAATGAATTCAGAGATGAGCTAGATTCTTCAAGGTCTTATGCAGATTAGTCTGTCATTATTCCAAGCTACTTCAGTTCTCGCTTTTCATTTTGATGTTATTGGAAGTGAGGAATTGGATTTGTCTTACATTATCATGTATCTTGTAGGTAATGCGTGTCGTTTTTGGGTTGGGTGCTCAAACCATTCCATCATTGGGTGTGAAGAAAGTAGAGTTTCCTAGGGAGCCCTATTGGCTTTCATGGCTGAGCTATATCTGAGGTACAGGAAATATGATGTGGCAGGAAGAACAAATCTGTCTTTTAGATCAGAAAATGTGCAAAGACCACAGCCATTGAACATGTCCCTAAATGTAAAAATCACTTTATCTCTCCAAGGAGGATGTTCAAATCGCTGTCTTCCGGGCAGAAAAGTAAAATTATGCCATGGAGGTTCCGTTTATAACTCGCTCCCATCACCCTTTCAGTAATGCACCAAGCATTCAAAGTGGTTGTTATGATATCCAACTCTTCAAATTAAACTAAATTATACTAACAGCGACATATGGGAAATCTACACATTTTAGTCTGCGTGGATGTTTTGCCAGCAAACGCTCTGGAAAGCTAAGTACATGTGTTCAGATATGCTGTGACCCACACCAGGAAAAACAGAATATAGTTGGATGGATGTTCAAATATAAACTCCAACTTTCCAAGTTTACCAGAGGGGAAGAAAAAGAACAGCTTTTAAAGATAAACTATTTGTTTTAACCATCTAAACACAAATATTTGCAGGAAGTTTGACTAGACTGTCAAAATGCTTGATTCTTCATAAATATATAAAGGTACATTATATGGACAAATGCATTGGGACACACACTTCTCAAACATTGAATTCAGGTGTTTCATTCATTCCCATTGCCATAGGTGTTTATAAAATAAAGCACCTAGTCATGCAGTCAAGTTTACAAACGTTTTTGGAAGAATGGCTTGTTTTGAAGAGCTCAGTGAGTTCAAGCGTGGTTCTGTCATAGGATGCCACCTTTGCAATAAGTCAGTTTGTGAAATTTCTTCCTTGTTAGATATTCCATGGTCAACTAAGTGGTATTATTACAATGTGGAAGTGTTTAGGAACAACAAAGTCAGTCCTGGAGTGGCAGAGTACATAAAGTATTAGAGTGGTGTGATGAATCATACTTCTCTGTTTGGCAGTCTGATAGCCAAGTCTGGGTTTGGTGGATGCTAGGAATGTTACCTGCCTTACTGCAATGTTACCTGCCTGACTGCATTGTACCAGCTGTAAAGTTTGGTGGAGGATGGATAATGGTATGGAGTTATTTTGCAGGGGTTTAGCTAGACCTCTTAGTTCCAGTGAAGAGAAATCATAATGCTTCAGCATAGCAAGACATTTTGGACAATTGTATGCTTCAAACGTTGTGGGAACAGTTTGAGGAAGGCCCTTTCCTGTTCAAGTGTGACTGCTCCAATAGACAGAGCAAGGTCCATGAAGACATTATTGTGTGAGTTTGGTGTGGAAGAACTTGACTGGCCCACACAGAGCCCTGAGCCTCAATCCTATCGGACACTTTTGGGATGAACGAGAACAGAGATTGCAAACCAGGTCTTCATGTCCAACATCAGTGCCTGACTTCACAAATGCTCTTCTGGATGCATAAGCAGAAATTCCCACAGACATGCTCCATAAACTTGTGAAAAGCCTTTTCAGAAGAGTGGCAGCTGTTGTAGCTGCAAAGGGGGGACCAGTTCGATATTTAGAGTGGGATGTCTCAAATGTTTCTGTGAGTATAATGGCCAGGTGTTCTAGTGCATTTGTCCTTATATTGTACATTGTTTCATGTTGCGTGTGATTAACAATTTTATTTGAAATGCAGTGTTATTGATTTTAAATTGAATTTAATATATGTTCTGAACATTTTTGAAAGAATAGGTTCTTCTGAAGATTAATGGATGTCACATTGCAGTAAATCTATTTAGAGATTGTTTCAATTTCATGTTAAACTCATAGCATTTATTGTAGTGGCAGAACAAGGGATGTTTACCTGGAGACAGGAAGAGTATAGTCACTAAAACAGTGTCAAAATTATTCCAGTTTTCATGTTAATCCTGTTTCCAGTGCTCAGCATTAATTTACGGTAATAACCCCCTCTATATTGCATTATCCTTAATCCCAATTGTCTTTAGTCAGAAAAGACGATCATCAAACACAAGCATTGATAAATGTCTGGCCAGTGAGATTCATTTTGTGCTGGCTGAGCTCTGCACTTTAACAGGTTCTACTGGTTCCTTTCAGGCGGGAGGCCGACACTCTTGTGAACTTGAATGTGTGGTTACAGGGGTGATTACTCCCCCTTGTTTCAGACCCATGCCAAGGCCTACTAATGGACAGGTGGTGGGAGGCGGAGAAAACTGTTGATGTCTGTCCTGTTTAGTGGGCTTATCAGGCATTTCTTGATAACTAATCTGGTCTGTTTTAGACACTTGATTTATCAGGAGGATTTGCCAGTTTTTCCCATTGGAAAATGCATGCCTCAAATCAAATTCTGAGCCATGACAACATATAGTATTAAATGGCTTAAAACAAATGTTAAGAGTTCTATTTGGATTCAGTACTAATCCTTGTATGTTTCTTGGGGGATGATTTTAGAGCTTATTTTGTAATGTGTAACATTTAGATCATACAGCTCCTTAAACAATTTATGGAAATTCTGGGCAATGTTGAATAATCTGACAAATTATTCTAATGGAGTTTATTTAAAGCAGAAATAATTTTAAATTAATTCTGCAGGGATATAGGTTCAATGACCATAGTAGAATAGAATAACCCCCTTCCTAGCATATAAGAAGTTTTACAAGACCACATTTACAATGTGTGGCGTGCAGATATTAATGCTATAAAGTTCCTTGTATTCCATCTGACTGGCTTGAAGATATTTTCATTCTAAAACTCGACTTAAAGGCCTAAGTTGTAGTGACAACACAGATGACCTGTGAATGGTCAATTTGGATTTTGTACCCTTTCACCCCCTCCCATCAGTTTGGAATTTTGAAGCATATTTTGCTGCTGCTGCTACTACTACTACTACTATTACAACTAAGTACTATAGTAGTACTATTACTATAGTATTATTATATAGTGTTGTTCATATATATATATATATATATTTGTTTTTTTTTCATTGGATTAACCAATATCATTTTCTGAAAGTAGGTGAAGTGGTTTGGCTTTTGTTTTTGAAGGCCTGATGGACCTGATTGCTTTTTGAGTTCCTGTCGGCAGTATAGTTGATCTTTGTGTGCATATAATGGATATAAATGTACTACGTAGTTCTTTTTATAATTTTGTCATTTAATTGCAGTGGTGAATTCAGTTGTAATGGCTGTGGAATTCTATGTTACGGGGAAAAAAACTATTCATGGTATTTGATCTGACAGTTGAAGTTTAATGTGTGTATTTGAGAATATATGTGGTACATTGGTGTAATGACAACATACAGAGTAAATTATCAATGTTTCATAAAAATGATAACCCAAGAAAACCCCTGCATGAGTTAAGCTGTATTAAGGATACCTGTCTCGTACGAGATGGTCAGTCTGTCTGAATGTGCTGAGGCCTGGCTCTCCCATTAAAGTTAGTAGGAGTTGGTTATGCAGAATAGATTGGTGGTAACGTCTCATGTGCGAAACATATATTTTAAAAGACAAGCGGTAATGCTTTTATTTATATGTGTTTTTTTTATATATACACACACACACACAAAACTTGTCAACTTGCATTCGCATTTGGGAACGGGATATCTGGATGCAAGTCATTTTGGGCACATCTTCATATTGTAGCTGTCAATTACTGTACCCATACTGTATTACAAGTTCGGTATAGACAGTGGGCTATTATACACCTGGCTGCACTGCCCATTCTCCTGCACCTGATAAACTAACTGATACACCTTTGAACATCCTACTTCATCCGCTATCAGGCATTTCTCAGTCCGTGTTTATCACTTGCTATTGTCCTTGGATGTAAATGCAATGGACGTGACTCAATCAGATGTACCTTGACATAAGAATGCAATCTGAGATTGGGGATATTGCAGCAGTTATTTGCACAATACCTGCAGTACCGTAAGGAAACTGAGGAAAAAGGAGTCCTTTTTTAAACCATTCTCCCTTTCTGCAAAGCACTTGCCTGAAGCAAAATGCTTTTGAGAAACTCTGTGTTTTTGTTCTGTTTTAGGTCTGACGCATTTGAGAATATGCTTAAATGATTGTTAGTAATCGATAAGTCTCTATCTTGCCTTGCAGCCTTTGTCATTTTGCTTTGGCGTCTGTTCTCTTTTTGCCCTTCAGAGGAGCATAGTCATAGTATCTTTTGGTTTTTCTTGGTTATCTTTCTGTTTGCAACTTGCGTACAAATAGAGCCCCAGGTGAACTTAAATCCTGTTCTTAAAATAACAATCAAGCACAAACCAGCACACACTGTGGCTCCCTTAGGCAGAATGCCAAAACTTTTTCAACAGAGATTGAAGTGACATGTAAACAAATCCCGTAGTCCTGTGTACAAAGCTGTCCCAATTTCTCTGTGTGGGTGTACCTCTGCATATGTGAAGATTTTAGTGTATAAAAATGATCCTGAATCTTAGGCATGGTATCAACAAAATGGATAAGCTCCGTTGATGCTATAAGACCAGGCTGCTTTTCAGGAGCAGCCTGGAGTTGGAGAGCATAATGTATCCCATGATCTTGACCATTATATCATCTCCTTGGGCTGTTCTGGGACTTGCCTACTTGCATCAGGCTGCCGCTTGGTCTGTTTGAGCCATTGGTTTACATGGGGTTAGAGGTCAGAGAGCCTCTATTGGACTCACCATGGTAACACTGAGAAAATGTGGTTGGAAGAGATTTTTTTTTTTGTGAGCAGTGAAATGTTCAGTTGTTTCTCCTGGATTTTGGACGTCTTGTTTTCTCATTTCATTGCATACATTTTATAGGATGCAGTTAGTTTGCTGCTTTGGGACTGAAACACTAAGCCAGTCTGAGATGGTCACATTGGGCGTAGGCGAGTGCTGGTACTCCAATCAGTTTTGTGCCATGCTGCTGTTGAGGAAGGTGAAGATGGGTGGCATGTTATTGTAAGTGCAGAACTAGGTAGTAGCATAGAAAATTTAACGCATCCAAATGCTTCAGCTTTTAAGTGAGCCTTAGTAATTAAAATTCAGGTTGTTTCCCTTTTGGTTTTCATTCTCTCCCTTTCTTTTAGTGTAATTCATAGTGTAACGATTTCCAAATTTGTGGTTCGGACCATGATTTTCAAGCCATAGTTCATTTCATTTTTTTACAATGGTTAATGAATGGTCTTTGAGTATTCTCTTGTACAAATTTAAGTTTGAGTATGAGACTACATCGAATAATCTTTATCTCTACTCAACTGGCACAATATCAACAATATCAATATCACACACACATGCTCACAGACACTCTCAATCTCTATATTTTTGGTGTAAGGAGGGTAATAAAACACTCTAAGGTGGCAATTAGAACAAGTAGCATTTTGTCATAGAAATAGTCCTTCTGCCTGTCTGTATGACCTGTGATTACTGCTACAGCAATGTCTTAAGGCCGCTGTCCTTAGTCATCTGCAAATGAAAATGAGTTGCATCGTGTGTTATGTGTAAACCGCATGTGTGGTTTGTGTTTTTATGTTTCTTGCTGTGGGGGCACATGTATACCAGGATATTTTCAAAGAATAGCCTCCTGGAGCCATTTAGGAAGCAGATGTATACAGATGTTACACAGTTTGCTCTTGACATTCCCCTTTTTTTCTGTCTGGAAACCTGACGTCCTAATGATCATGGGAGCAGCTTTCAGTCTGTGCTTTGGGTATCACAGGATTGCCACTTAGAGAGACTGCCCCAGCAAAATAAAAATGTAGGCCCCTGTCATTTAAAATGATCATGTAGGAGAGATGCAATGATTCAGATCTAGTTTTCACACATTGCAGTATGTTGATATTCTGTTATTTTAATAATTCTTTTGTGTTTTCATAAAACCGAGTAAACAACCATTTATTTTTTTGCCCTGGCTTCATCTAAAAATGTTTAGCTGAATGCTGACGTTATTGAACAGAACCACCACTAGATGGCACTAGCAATCCATGGACACAAGGTGGTAGTGCAATTCCCCCCCCTTCCTTGCCAAAACCTTTAGGGTTAAAGATCAGCTCTCCTCCTGATTTTTTAATGTTTTATACAGTTCTAACACTTCCAGGTTGACTAGGTACCATTTTCTCTCAGTTACTGCGTTTTTCTGTTTGGGGCTTTGTTCTGCCCACTCAGGGGTATACTTTGCAGTTTGAGTTCATTCTGAAACCCCACAATGGATTTTGTACTGCCAAGACACATGAGGTCTGCATGTCTTTCTCTGAACCTTTTGCCATGTTGGCACAATCCTGCATCTTAAGGCTTAATGGCCTTAATCCATCCATCCATCTCCCTACTGCTTATTCTGGTCAGGATTGCAGGGGCACCCGGAGCCTGGCGTTCTTTTAACACCAGTTAATTTTTTTCCCATTAAATTCTCGAAATATCTTGTACTGTAGATGATGTACACCTAGTGCTTGAACAAGTGAAAGGTTTAGAAAAAGTGTTAGACCAGCAGAATCAAAATTCTTGCAGGGTGCCTTGTCTGAACTAGTGTGCTGCTATAATAATCAGGGATGGACATAACTGGTACGCAAGCACACATTCACCTTTAAAAATCATACACGTGACAATCGATCGTAAAAGTGTGAATTCATACTTGTTGTAGCAGCGGAAATGCACCTAAAATTAGAAAATACCTTGCATTTTAACCTGTATACCACAAATGAAGTATTGTTAGCATATAAAGATTTAAAATGCATTATATTGTTTTCATATAAATGCAAATGTGTGTAAAATAAGTACGAATTGACACCACAATCAATTGTCGCACGTATTAAATGTGAATGTGTACTTGCGTACCAGTCATGTCCATCTCTGATGATAATGCTCAGCCAACACTTATTACAAGTAAACAAAGACAGGAGGGTTCGTATAAGTCTGTATGATCCTTTTAAACTTTAATGGTAAATATGAAAAGAAATGAAATTCTGTGGCTTACCAAGGTTTATCTCTGTTTCAGTCCCAAGTACTAAATATCTTATCTCCTTGATTGCAGAATATTTTTTGCAAATAGTTTGTTTAGTTTAGCACTTTTTTTCATTGCTGTGGTCACAAGAGAATATTTTAAGCTCAGAAGTCCACCGTAGATGGTAGTTACTATCAAACTGCAGGTCAGACTGTGATGTTGGCTGGCCATAATTGTACTGATTCGTTAGCTTTAACAAGGTACCCTTTGAATTCAGATTTGACTCTGTGGTCTTTGACCATACTGTACATTACTCACAGGATTTTTAAAATGCTTTTGAATTTTTATTTATTCAGCTGTGGGTTTTACGTACTTATATTTGTTTATTTTATCTATCTTTATTTATTTCTCTCCCATTGGACATTTTATGTTCGAAAAATTATACACAGGCAAATAAGTCTGCTGTCATTAGTCTTATGCGAATTCACACACATCAAAGATTCTAGCAATTTTATCAGCCAGTAGATTGGGCAACTTCTTCCCCATCATTAGGAGGTATGGGTCTGTCAACCACATTTACCCATAGGGAGATTCTGCTGTTGACATCTCTGCTAGGGCTTCATGATATAAAGAGAGAAGTGCTTTATTCTACAGTGAAACATGCTGGACCTCAGTCTCTTAGCTTCAGCTGCCTGGGTATATACTGGTTCTAATCGGTGTGTAGCTCCAGTGATAACCAATTACACTAAATCTAAAGTAGTTCTTCTGTTCTCTTAAATACTTAATGTCCATCGGGTCATTTTTATGAATCTCCTCTTTAGAAAAGGGTCCATTAAATTAATTTTCTAAAAATTGTCTAGTTCTTGTACTTTAACGGAGTTAACACATTTTGGTCCATGCAAAGCCTACTTGCTCATGGACATTACTTGCTCCGAATCCACTTCATGTTGCCTGTCCTGGCCGTAGTTGGCATACCAAGACTGTCAGACCAGACCTCTTCAAAAGGCCACAGACTCTTGTTTTGGCATCCCAGACATTTCCATGCCAGACGGGAGGTATCATCCTTGCCAACACATCCTGGGTGTGCTACAGGTTCTCCAAGTAAAATGTGCTTGGGACAAGCTCCCTTATACATAAGCACACTAATGAGGTGCCTGAACTGCCTCAGGTACCTCTTCTCAATCAGAAGGAAGAGCATCCTTCTTTTAAGGTCCTTTCTTTTTGCCGGCCACCACCGTCATGAAAGGTCTGGTATGCTATGGTGAGGAAACCTCATATTGGCTGCTTGTGCACGCAGCCTTGTTTGGTCATTACCTAAAGCTCATATGGGCTCTCTCCCTCACGTGACAGGAGCAATCAATTATTTTCTGACAGAGAACCATGGCTTCAGATTCAAAGGTATTCATTCTTATCCCTGCTGCTCAGTATCGAATATTTCAGGTGTGTGCTTGAAAGTCGCCCTCAAATGAGTGAAAGGAAGGACAACCTCTATGGAAGGAACGGATGTCACCTCTTGCCATCCCATTCTGGATGCCCTTCCAGCCATGGATACGCCTTGATAACCTGTCCACTAAGTTTATTTGCAATTGTAAATGGCGGATAATGCATCGTCGCGCAGAATTATTACAAGGATAATTATCTAGACGGGCTGAAATGAACAGCAATGGATGGAAGTGGGACCATGTTTGAGTGGATTGACAAGGGGTGCAAAGGAGACAGACTAGTGTTCAAGATGTTTTACGGTACAGCCATAGAAGACTGGCCTTAACCTGATTTAAGGAGGTGACCTTAAACAAATATTAGTTCAAAGTTGTTGGCTTGTGGCAAAATATGATGACTCCTGCCATCAGCATGATGAAATGCTGACTAGGTCATTGCTTTATCGGCTTGTTAGGGAACTACTTGCCTCATATATTTAATGCTTTTAAGAGATCCAGAGGTTTCTTGCCAAATAATGGTTGCTGTAGACATTCCAAACCCTTGTGGAATCAAGCAGCATTTTGGGGGGAATACTGCAAAGTGCTATGGGAGTACATACAGAATCTGTATTCTGGCGTTATGTTTTCATTGTAGCAGGATGTTGCCCCTAAACAAGATGATGTACTGGGAAATTATGACAAACCACATAGAAAACCATGTGTGTTGTTTATTTTTAATTTTTTTTGTTTCACTTCTGCTAAGCCTTAGTAAACATATGTAGGTAACCATAACACTGAACTCTTGGTGCTCTACATTTTGGGGAATGGAGGATTGATTTTAGTGCAACCCACCGTTTTGGTATTTCATTCAGTTTCATCACCCATTGATTCTTTTTTTTACCCTGCCTGATTGCTTTGTTAATCCAATTCAGCTTGCAAAATAAATGACACATACATACCCATACAGTAGTCAGTACTTTACCTATGGGGAAAAAAAGATTGGAATGGTTTACTTGTGATGTTTTTCAAGTGTTGAAATATGTGCTGCAGTCTGTGTAAAAGTTGTGGACTGGAGGGGTTTCAGGATGAGTCTGTCAAATCGTTAATGATTTGTGAATTTTTTTTGTCTCTCTGCCCCCTCCATGCCCCCGTTGATGACCTAGTAGCAATCTCTGTGATCAGGCTGAAGCAAATGAACATTTTGTCTCTGATAGAGGTCATAAAAATTGTGATGACCAACAATATTAGCTGATGAATAATTTTACATGTTCAAAAATTTTAATGGACATGAATAATTTGTGTACTAGGTTGTATGGCTGTCAGTTTGTCACACTCAAGTTATAGAAAGTCTGAAAATTTAAAACAAACCACCTTAACCTTAGCCCAAGTTTAAAACAAGTAAACATGATCTCTCAGAACTGAAGAGTTTTTAAAATTCATGATCTGTTCTACTTGATTCCTTATTCTTGTACTATGTACATAAACAAATATATATAACTGTTAAACTGAAAAATTTGCCGTGGACTCAATTTTTTTAAACTCATTTCTCAATTTATGGGCATGTGTCTTTGTAAAATATACATTATTTGCAAACTCCAGCCTGGGTCTTCCTTGCTTCTCATTGATGAAGGGTTTCTTCCTTGCTTTATGGGTCTTCCGTCCTGCTTCTAGGAGCCTGATATAAACTTATCCTAGAAATGCGCTTCACACCACCTAATGTTTCCCATTCCTTTTGAAGGTTGACAGTCATCTCTGGCATTCTGCCCTCTACCTAGCAGGTTTTTGGTTATTAACTTTGTCTCCTGCTTCACCTTGTTTTTGTGTACTGCTTTATTAGAAGCTTTGAGCCTGGAAGCAGACTGCCTCACAGTGTAGCCTTCTGCCAG
>JABFEB020000060.1:6133464-6149921 GCA_019775895.2 Stomatorhinus ivindoensis
TTTAAATTGTTATAATGTACCCCCCCCCCCCCCCCCCCCGAGCTGTATAGTTTCGAGGGATGCACCGATCTGATATTTGAATCGCTATTGGTGTCAATCCAGACCTATGTGACAGATCAGGTATCAGCCATACGTCACCGATACATGTCCGATAGTTAGTTACTTCGTTTTTGGCTGTCTCTTGTACAGTCAATCACACGACAGCCCTTTCCCATTCTAGATGTGTTTTTTTTTTTTGCAGCATTCAAGCTGAACATTAACGCTGCTACTCAGTGGGTGTGAGCACAGAGACTTGCGCCTGCTGTGACATCATGCGCATACTCTTCGCAGTACATGGAGTAGTGTAACAGCATCAGATAAGAGGCTGACGATATGGAAGTATATAGATGGGTGGATGACTTGTATGGGGAAAAAAAGCACTAGCCAAGCTAGCCTGGCTGGTTAGCGCACTCCCTACAGGTTGTGATACATGAGGGGCTGCTATCATAGTGTACGTTTCTCCAGTGGGGGAGATATTGTTTTAAGCATTCACCCCTTGCGTGTTCTCTCTTGGAAGATATTCGAATTGAAGTGCAAATGCCTCATAAACACTTTAAAACAAGATGTACAAATGAGGTGGAGCAGTGCCTTATGTACGTCACCAGTAGCCTAGCTAAAGCTTTTTTTGGCATGCTTTATTTAATTACTAGTTTTAAAAATATCAATAATGTATAAAGTATAAATATTTATATATTGTCTAAAAATGTTAAAAGTGCTGTTGTATCGGAATCTGTATCTGTATTGACAGATGTGTAGCTGAATTGGATCGGAACTGAAAAAATGTGGATTGGCCCATCCCTAATATTTTCATTTGTAGTTGATCACTGTCATCTGATATATTATGCATGACTTTGCATATGATTGCAAACTTTGGACTGAGTTTACCTAGCTCTTTTTGGATTTGGTCACTTCAGTATTATAATTGTGTGACGTATACTTTTGCCAAGTGTTTATTGAATTGAGGGAATGGTGGGAATGCTGCCCTTCTTCCAAGCAGATGAATGTCCGTCCAGGGTAGAAAATAAACTGGTGTCTTCATGGGAAAGTATGAGGAGGGTTTTGGTTGTGTGTGGCATATGAGCTCTGCTGAAATGTCCAGCCCGCCTTTGTTGGGCTGCTTAGTCTGTTTTCCTCCCTATGGGTCTTCAGAACATACTGCTGCTCTTGGGCTTGTTTCAGTCATCCATGTGCTACATTGCAGGTGAGGCACTCTGATTACTTCTGTCTGAGGTGGTCACAGTGGCTCACGGGTTGGGAGTGGGTGTAATGTGAGGGACTATACAGTGAATGGGGGACATCCATTGAGAATAGTGTTAGGAGTGGGATGGACAATTGGCAAGATGGTGGGGGGGCAAAAAGGTTGTCATGAAGGAGGACAATGACAGGGGTCTTCAGACTAACTTTTTCCCCTAGTAGCACTGGTGTTCCTTTCTGAAAATTTTAGGAGCATTAGTGGAAAAGTTAGTGAGTAACAGATGAAGGAAAAAGTCACAAAGTGAAGTAGTGCTTAAGAGGGGAAAAAAGATCATTAAATGGTGTTTTTTAAGACAAACATCAAATGATAAATTTACAAAGGTAAACCTGAGGTGGTCGCCGGCTGTTCCATCAGTACATCTGTCCCAGCATAGATTATGCGTCACGATGTTCTGCTTTGCCATCGTTTCATGTGACATTTTCCCACCAAAATTCATGAACCTCGTAACTGGTTCAGAGTTCCTGGACCATCTCGGCTGGGGACTTTTGTAGCTTCTGCCCACTTTAATGTGTCACTTTCTTACTGTAAAACAGTAACTGGGACCTTCATGCTAAACTAGCATGGGAGATCTAAAAACATCCTACATTAAACTTCACATTAGCACTGCCTAATTAGCAACTATTTTTCTATGGATTCCTCCATGTACTATTTTACAATGCTCTCACAAACTTTATCGTTGGAGGTTCCAGAAAGCTTCTGGACTGGTACCCAGTTTTATCCCACTTTCTTAGTCTTTCTGCTACATACACTTTCTCTCAGAAGATTGCCCTTCTTATCAGAAATGTCTTTTTAAGGACTTGTTCCTCAGGGCTGTCATGTAATTTTAACTGTCTTAGCATTTTCACCCCCCCCCCCCCCCGAAAGCCCACTAATTAGCAAATTGGTAGTTGTGTGAAATTATTTTTAGGGGAACAGCAGAAAGGTGTTTTTTTTTATTGATCCTGATAGGTTAACTTTTTTAAAGTTACTATTATGTTATCATGTTGGCACATGGTGTTTTTTCCATGTCAGCCAAAGAAAATGCATCCATCTTTTTTCCCCTTAAGTGGTACATTTACAGCCATATCTTGCAGAATAGTATATGAAATTCTCAAGCGGGTAAAGTGTGAAAGCCTGGCTTTATGATAGCCTACACGAACTGTTTATTTCCCTGGCACAATGTGGTCAATTATTTGTGCTGTAATTACTACATTACAAAATCAGGGGTTACATTTTACAACTCCCAAGTGGCATGGTAATTCTTACCTATTATGACTAAAAACAGTTCAGGTCTATTTTGATGCTCCTAGTGGCCCAATTTGCAGAACATATGAGTAGTCATTGTCCCTCATCAAAATACACCTCTCGGTCCCTCAACGGTTTTGTGTCCCCTGTTTTAAGCTGGGTACACACCAAGCCAACAGCAAAAACTACCACCAACCAAGGCTGATGAATGTTTGACTCCTGCACCAGCGTTATTAGAGGTGATTTGTTGTCATACAGCCCAATCAAAGAGCTCAGTTCCACCAACAAGCCGCGAAGCCGATTCGGCCTGCTCATTCAGCTAAAATGGTGCCAATGGGGAGCAGCCGTGTCCAACTGTGCTGCATACTGGTGCGACAGGCACTTGCTGACTCACTGACAGCCGGTCAGCTTCCGTTGGCCGAAAATTGACTTGGTGTGTTCCAGGCTTTGGAGTAGGAACGGCAGGAGATGGGAGCCATGGAGCAGGACACTCTGAAAGTCCCTTGGCTGGTTAGGGTCTGGATGAGTGTGAACTTATCAAGGCTGGTATAGAGTAGATTGAGTGAAATCTATTTGTGCTGTCTGTCATGGCTCCCTTTGATAGATCTGTACTGTAGCCTAAAAGCACAGCTCCCTGTCCAGGTATTGGGGTCCATTTACCATGTCCCCTCTGTGTTGAGTCCTGTTGTAAGTCCGTACATTTAGCTGAACATGAAAGGATTGAGAGGCCATTCTGCTATATTTATGTATTGTTGAAATGGAAATTTAAATGAATTGTTTGGTTTACTTGATTTAGGGAAGAATTATGTAGTTTTGGTGCACTTAATTGCTGCTACATTGTTGTATTGGTTTTGAATTTTAGAATTGTGGAAAAAGATGTGATTTCTTATTTTCATAGCTCATTTTAAAAGAAAATGAATAGATTTTATGGTTTGGAAATTTATCTTGCTCACGCTGATTTATGGTAGTTTACTTGCAACAGCAACGTAAGCTGCACTAAGACTTCCTTGTACATCTTTGAATACTTTCTAATCTGAGTGGTATGTTATGTGAAATCATTGCCTCCTGAGTGGGATGTAGCAGAGTCCTAGACTTTAAACGAACCTTTTTCCAGTATAAACCTGGACAGTGTTCTCACTAACTGCAGCCATACATACACTTCTTGCTTTACAGGTTGAGATCAGTTTAAAGTCTCCAAACATGATTAGGATTTTTTTTGGATCTCTGCTTGTCTGGATCCCTCGTGCTGGATCCCCGGGTCCCGCTTGCTAGGCATGCCTGGTTCTTGTAATACTTATCTAATGATTATAATTACTTTCGAAAACCCTGTTAACTAATATCAACCTCTGATTGTGTTATGATTTTGCAATGGAAAGATGGATGGGGGTTCCTCGTTAGTTAATTAGGTGGAATTGCCAGGGTAATGATTCATTGGGGTGCATGAAGAAAATAAATGCAAATGAAGCAGCCTCTATTTGTCCAGTTTCAGGATTCGAGAATGCTGAGCCATGCTGGGACAAGGCCTTTAGAAATGATCTTTACTCTTACATGCAGAATTAAAAAAAAAAAAAAGCTTCAGAAACCATGGAGCACTAACTTTTTTTTCCTGTCGAAGAGCTGATTCCCTGTCTCACTGGAATGCTGAAATTCCACCTGATTCTGTATGTATGATGCCCTTGAATTCCTACTATGCTGTAGGCAGGCAAGTAGTTGCCCAGTAGTGCATCATGCCCCCTAGTGGAAATTGATTATTTGCTAGAATGTTGGACATTGCTGATATACTTTTTGTTCTCATTTTGCACCAGTCTCAGTACTCTGCTATTGGGTATGGGTCATTGTGGAAAAGTATAGGTATATGTTGAAGCATAGCTGTTAGCTATATTTAGCTATATTTATTTAAATATAGCTGTTAGCTTTTTGTTGTGGATTTTGAGTGGAAATGGAGGTGTTTCTGGGGGGCTTTGCCAGTTTCAAACCAATGTAATGTCAGGGATTTTGGCCAAACTTGGTTGTTGCACTGTGACAGGGAAACTTTTCAGCTTCACCTACTATGCTTTCAATGACCTACCACATTCACCAGCCTTAAATTCTTCTTGTTTACTCCATATAAATCTTTATCCTTTCACAGACTTATGGCAGAAGATTGCTTAAAGAATTGTCAAATGCTAGAAGTATAATGAGAACGGTGTTAACTGTTTTTAAGACTTCTGTGTTGTGGATATTTGGCAGAAGCCCATAATGGGGAATATGAGCGATTCTGAACATCAGAGCTAACAAATAGATATATTAAATCTCTCACGCAAGTCATTTTCCCTCTTATTAGAAGTAGAAGGGGTCATAGTGGTCAAAGACCTAGAGTTGTAACCAATAGGTTGTGAACTAACAAGAGAGCCCTTTGAGTATTACATGCAAAAGAAAAGCAATCTTCTAATGTTAAACTGTTGTGCATTTGAAGGTAGTTATAAATTGGTTTACATACGTGTCGGCTAAGCATTAAAAATGACTGCTTAGTATTTTAGGAGAACCGACCATTTCATATGTGTTCCGAAATTTGTTTGATCCAGCTGTATAGCTGCTAAATACTTGTCCTAGAAAGATATGAATTAGTAGTTCAACACACGCATACACACACACACACACACACACGCACACGCACACACACGCACGCACGCACAACAAGAAACTTTTAAATGAGAGACAAGCAGTGCATACCCTCAGACCCCCCCACCCAGCTCTGCTGGATCGGGCTGGCTGTCTGTGTTTATTTTGGATGTGATGGGGGGGGGGAAGGGGAGAAGCGTGAATTGACTTTATTGGCCAGGGATCTGTGCTGAAGGCCTTGGACACCACTACCGAGGAAGGGGGGGTAGCAGGGTAGCACCTCTTCACTCCGTCCCTGCTGAACAAGCAGGAAGGATCGTTTTCCACCTGAGTGGCTGAGGGAAAACTTCTGTGCTTCCCTACATCAAATAATAATGGATCAAAGCTCGTAAAGACAATGACATGGTAAAAATGTCTAGATGGGAAGAGGAATCTTGGGTGTGACTTTAACTCTGGCTGATGGTTCAGCGTGCAGACACTGGGTCATGCACTGCCTCCCTTTCCTGTACTGCCGTTTGAGCACATGTCAGCACAGTCATTTGTCGAAATCTGCCCGGCGATACTACTGCTTGCTGAACAGTATGGTCTTTGTACAAATTGAGGCCTGTGACTTATGAGGTAATTTTTTTGCTTTTCCCCCGAGTCAGAACTAATGTGGCTCTCTCAAACTCGGGGCTGTGGTTCTTGGTTGTCTTTATCGATAGCTTTTGTGTTTTGTGCCTTAATCAGCATTAGACCGCTTTTCACGTATTTCTGTCTGTGCACTTTTTTTGTGCGGCCTTGCAAAGTGTTCATTAAATTTTCATGTCTTTCAGTTAATTAACACAATCCATGATTGCTTCTATTGTTATCGTCACAGTGCGCCGCTATTCAGTGTGTGGGAAAATAATGTTTCAAAGCTGTTTTTATGTTGAAATGTTCTTTATTCTCGGTATACATGAAAAGCGATGAATGCTGTATAATGCCAAAAGCAGCCCTGCACTTCCTGCTGTACAGTCCAGTCCCTTTCTCCCATATCAGCACTTGCCGTTTTCCTGAAAGCTAAATATTTAATTTGGTCAGTAATAGAGGCCAAGTTACATAAGGTGCAGTCATTGGCTTCAACTGAAATGAAGATGCTCTGGGATAGCCAGGCTGGGCTTGCTTTTTGGAACACCAATCGGACACACCTCGCTTAGATTGTATTTGTAATTTTTGATTCCTTGATCCATAAATCAGTCAAATGCTTTTTTTTTTCTTGTTCCTGTTTTCTTAAAGATTTCAGTGGCTGAGTAACATTGCTTTTAGCTATTGACGATGTCAGGCTGTCACTTTCTTCGATCAATAAAACACTTTTTTTTCCCCCTTAAATTATACATTTGTGAATGTTTCTTGGTGTTTGTGAAGCATAATGAAAGTATATACCTCAGCCCTTAACACTAGTTTATACTCGTGAATTGATTTTTTTGGTCTGGTGGAGAGACAGCTGCAGCATGCTGCAAGAGTGAGGTAGAACAAATCAGGATGAAAGCAAGGTGCCCCTATGGCTGCTGGGGACAGGAGAATAATGGGATGAAATTGCAGATAACCCACCTCTACAGTGGACTGCCTCCTTTCCTTTGTGCACGGCAGGATCTGTAGGGGCTTCAGCACCTCCATAATGAATATGACTGCCCACGTGAAACTTGGATGCTCACTATACAGTGGCAGGGGGAGGGTGGGAGTAGGTTTCATTAGCCCTGGAGAATGGGTGAATTTCAGCCTCTCAATCAAGCATGACACGGAGGGCTAACTTTCTTTGCTGTGTGTTATAAACTCAGCCTGAGCGCTTCTCTGTCCAGATGGGACCCGGTGTCTCCTTATTACTACTCTGGTTGAGTCACCCAGCATTGGCTTAGGAAGTGACTTTTCTGTAATCCTTTTTGTGTCTCCCCAGAACTGTGGAGCCTTCCTTGCATGACGTCAAGGATTGCCATTGTTATTACATTTGCATTCATTTGTACAGAGCAATGAAGAGGAAGTTTTTAAAGTGGTGCATACCTTTATGAGCTTATACGGATTGATTCTGGTTTAATATGGTTTTGTAAACATGTTGATGTTTAATGGATTAAGTGTTGCATGACAAAGACAGGGGCACTCAATGAGAATAAACTGTAAGAAAGGATTCATTGTCATCTTTTCATTGACTTGTATGCGTATAATACCAAAATCTTAAATGGACTAGTCCGGACCATTCCATTTGGAATTTATGCGTGCAATGACTGTACCGACTGTACTTTTTGAGTTGGGTGGGGAGATGCATAATGTATTTGAATGATGAACAACTACTTAACCTGACAACCTAAAACCACCTCAGAAATAACATTTTCTGAATAACTTCAGAGACCTAGCCAAAAACCATGATCCACTGATTGTTTTAGACTTTTGTTTAACAGAATAAATATTGCACAATGCATATAGTAAACATTTATATACAATACAGGTATCCATTGCTTTCTGAAAGTTCACATTACACCTCTCCACTTTTAGTTTTTACATTAAAACTTGTTTTCTCTAATCTAAAGAAATTTAAAGGATTTTTGCAAAAAGCAAAAATAGCATTCAGTGTCATTTTGCATTGAGGTGTTATACAGCGCTGATGTGCTCCGAGAGCAGCGGGAGTGACACCGCCAAACTGCTTCCCTGGGAAGCACTCAACATCTCAGCATCAAGTCGCCACAGCTTTGAACTGTGTTTGTGAGCATCTGTGCTTTCTCTACTCATTTTGCGCATCCATTGGCAAGGTATGTCCTAAGGTATCAGAGATCCAAAGAGCTTGTAATGGTGCTATGCTTAGCGTAAAACTGGACGTAATTAAGCATTTAGGCTATTTTGCATGAAATGTCTAGATGCGATTTAATATTGTAATATGTATAAAACAAAAAGGCAGATGAAATTTACCTGAAAATACTGTGACCAAATTATCTTATCTACTGATAGTGTGTCAAATAAGTTAGTGGTGTTGCCATGAGCTGTCAACCAGAGAGGGGTCTGCCTGCAGATCCACTGTGTGGCCCACTCACTGACTCTGGTGCCAGTAGCATTTTTGTTTGAGTGTAGTGGGTTTTTACCCCAGTATAAATTAATGGTAATTTCTTCTTTGCGTTATGCCATTTTGGCCTCTGAAAGGTTTCATAACCTTTAATTTAATTATAAGCCGTTTAAAAGTGTCCTGTCAGAATACAACATTTTAGTATAACAGTGTTATACCAGTTTTTTCCATTCAGCATTACAAAGCGGTTTTGTTCGCACCAGTCTTTGTGTTTTAGCTGGTTGTATGTCCAGCCAGAGCCATTGCAACGATCTCTTCAAGCTGTAGTAAACAAAGAGACTGCTCTGGGGTGTTCTTTTCCTTATGCAAGAAAAGTGAATGTGTGTGCACTGAGCCATTTCCAGAGGGATGGGACTGGAGGAGGAGACCACTGGAAGTGGGGTGCAGCTTCTGAGAGGTCATTGGGTGCTAGACCCAGAGGAGGTCTGCTCAGGTGGGTGTAGATGTGCTTTTATTAGGGTTTGAGCCTGAATAAAAGTGGGGTAGGAGTCTTTGTGCAATGCAGCTCCTCTGTGCTTCTTCTCAGTCTAAAATAGGATCTGATCAGGTTAAACTTTAGAGAAGAAGAAAAGGTAGACCTGGATAAAGAGCAGTTAATCACTTGGTGCTCAGCTTTTTTGATGTGTAGTTTTGTGTCCATGACTGCTTGCTTTCCTGTGCTGTCGGTCGATCTGTCTGTTTGTTTTGTTTTATTTGCTTGCTTACTTACAAAAATGTAACAGGTGAAACTCCGCCATGTCATCAGAAACAAAATAGCACATTAGTCTACTTTTTAAAACAATGTTGCACTTGCCCCCTACACCGTTTTTTTTTTTTTTGTAAACCTGAAAACTAGCGTGGTTAGGGAGCAGAAAATGTACCGAATCATTCCAGATGTAGCACGCCTTGAATCTAATGTCGGCATTGCTGGCTGTGTGCATCCATGCAGGGAATCGAAAGGTCGCTGATGAGAGGTCTGTGCCAGGTAAATTAAACAAATGTTCTGCGAATTTTAATTAGACTGGTATTATCTACCCCGAATTTGAAAGAGCGAGTAGAGATGGAGGAACTTGCATAAATTTACATATTCAAAAATGTTAATTTAGAAAGGTAACTATTAGGAATATAACAATATTTCTAAGACTCCATCTATTCATTCATTCATTCATTCCTCTCTGAAAATGGTTCTCTACATGTCAAAATTGGTTTAATTTCAGCTCATTTGATGTCTCTTAAGTGGAAAAACTTTTTATTCCTTATATTGTCTAAATGTTAAGGCAGCAAATCACCCTACTGCTCCTTAAACACCATAGCAGTGCTTTCCACTTTTATTTGAAACTAATGCAATGTCCCCAACTTTCAGGTTCTTCGCCCTCTCCCTGTCTACTCCACTGATTTGATTTGCATTGATTTCTGAAGTATTGTGAATTTTACATGAAATGAAAGATTGACACTGACATCTGAATGACGTAATTCCTGATCAGCTTTTTTTCCCTCTTTTCTCAACTGTGTGTGTGTGTGTGTGTGTGTGTGTATGTATGTATGCATGTGTGTATATATGTATATATATACACACACATGTGTGTGTATGTGTATAATATCTATGTATGTGTGTGTGTGTGTGTGTGTGTGTGTGTGTGTGTGACGTGAAATCATCTACACCTTGGTTATTTTCTGCAGGTTGGAGTCAGTATAGGTCTAAAAGATGCACTGAACTGTTGGTTCTGTCCATGCTTGTAATATGGAATGTTGGATATATTATCAAGCCACTGGAATTAATAGTCTGCTTTTAACAGCACTACTGAGTACTGTTGCATCGAGGGTTACTTTCATAACTTACTATACAACGTAGCTTACCAGTAACTACTTTTGACAGACTGATACCATTACGACTGAATTACATGAAGTGAACATATGACATAATATTTATTTTATTTTATGGTAATTTGCATTACTTTTGGAGTTAGACTCA
Source organism: Stomatorhinus ivindoensis (assembly GCA_019775895.2). Lineage (NCBI taxonomy): Eukaryota > Metazoa > Chordata > Actinopteri > Osteoglossiformes > Mormyridae > Stomatorhinus > Stomatorhinus ivindoensis. The sequence goes on from JABFEB020000060.1 coordinate 6,143,605, forward strand.
GTTTTTCCCCATAGGGGCCTTTGTATATGTTATGTATGTAAATGTTTTCTTTTTTGCATATTTATTTTGAGGTAATGGTCTTTTTCAAAAATCGGTTGTGTATATGGATATACTATTTAAACTGTAGTCTGATTCTGTGCTTCAACAGACAAAATTAAAAGAAATGAAATTCTGTTCACTGCAAGTATAAAAAGGCTATTTTAGACCTCCTTAAATGGACTTTTACAATAAAGGATTCCATTTATTCCACTATTCTTTCTTTCTCCTGAGTGGTGTCTGAGAAGCTTATGATAAGTTTGTGAATTGCACTGCCTCCCTATTCCAGAGAATTCTTCTTAGATTGGCTAATGGCCTGTGAAGACCATATTGACTCACGGAGCTGATGCATCTTCACTGCTTTTCATTACAGGGTTAGCTGGTTTTTAAAAGATCCTTTGTATCAACTATGGCTTTGCGCTAATAGACAGACGTTCTCTAATAACTTGTTTGAATTTGTTTTATAGTTTCATGCTTTGAATAGCCATCTAAATTGTCTTTTGAAATGTTGATTGAAAAACTGGTGAATAGAGTGACCGTATATTAGACGTACCTGGTGCTAATTGTGGCTTTTAAAAAATGCTTGTATTGTGATGTATTTGACATTTTGTACTGTAGTGGTTTTAGCCAGGTAAGACTGACCAGATTTATTTAATATTACTGAAGTCATTCTGTACTGTAGGCTGAAGACTAGAGACTTTCCCACCCCTCTGTCTGCACTTTCCTCCATTACACCACATATGAAATGAGCCTCTTTGTTCTTTTGGCGATTTTCGCACTTTTGCTAGCAGAGAATCTTAGAACCATATGCAAACATGGGTGTCAGATAAGGCAAGGTTATATAAACAGGGTGACGCACCATGCAAAAGAGAAAACAGGATCATGAGTGGGCAGCCTTGTTTTTGTGGACATTTGAGCATTACTCTTTTGGCATTTTGGAAGAATGATCCTGTTGCCCAGTTACAAACTGGTGAGATTTCCAAGGGTAGCATGCAGGGGGTTTCCTGAATAAAGCAGATTAAATATTGCATGTGGTGTTGTTTTAGTTTTCTTTGTTTACATGTGATTCCTTGTGATGTAGTTGAAGAATACCCATCTCTGAGCTCAAAGATGGAAATACTACATGCCAAGAAAAGTTCTTAAGTGGGTGGGTGTTTGTGTGTGTGGAGATATACATTAAGGTTGCACGAACCTTAAAAATCATGATTAGGCCTATATGGCACATGTACTGTATAATAATCACCAGGGCTTTAGATGATGGGTGTAAACATGTTCAGACACCGGGTTTTCGGTACTGTATGGATGTTTAAATACACCCACAATTTAGTAAGCAGATTAGTACTTCACCTAAAATATTAATGAGGCATATTGTGATGCCTAATATTTAGTAATCTGTATAGATTTGTTGTTTACTTACTATATAATTGCAATGTGATATCGTGTTGCCCTAATATAGATATATTTGGGCTGAAAAATCAACTAATTCATTGCATATTGACTAATCAACTAATTCATTTTCTTTTACGATTAATAACACCTTATATTAAATTTGACAGTTGTAAGTATTTACATGCTTAATCCCAAAATCAATGTAGAATTAATAAAAAGAGGAGTATATGGGGTTATTAGTTATCTGTAATTTTTTTATTAGTTTGAGGACAGACTCAAATGATAGAACTTCACTGTAATCTGTTGATTTTGCCTCTGGGGTAGTTTTATATTAGTTACATTATTATTCAGTTTTATTACCATTTATTTCTGTAATAAATATAAGTATCCAGAGCAAGAATTACAGAGGGGATGAAAAAATGGTGGAATGGTGTGTGATGTTAATATCGACATGGCAATTCATGTAAGTGCAATTGTCATGTCGCAAGGACTGATAGTTTGCTGCTTTCAAACCATCAATATAGATTTTTTTTTTACATTTTTCTTCAGTCACTGGAAACGAAACTTAGCAAGCTTTGCAGTTTTATCCAGTAAATGTTAAAAAAAAAATCAGTCTGATTTACTAGGCTTTTTATATAGTGCCTGTTACATTGTTTTTGTGAAGTGTCATTTTGTTTAGGTTTAAACTGGGTGGTAATGCTACAGACACCGATGGTTTCCATAAAAAAGAAAAAGTCAGATTTTCTGAGGATGCTCTGCTGCATGCATACTGAACAAAGACGGTGAAGGAAGCTACATGGAAGTAACAAGAAGTAAAATTCCAGGACTTGTTTTGTGGACGCCTTTTTTATATCTTATCCAACAGTGCTGCAATTTAGAATATACTTGCTATATTTGATGCCCTGCTTTGATTATTATGGACCTCTCAACATGTAACGAGTGATTCTTCATTCAAGTCAAATGGAAAATGTCTGAGATACTGCAGCATAAAGATTTCTCATACTTTTTACTGTTTTGACATCATTGTTGCAAGGTCATCTAACCAGTGGTCAATTTTTGTGCAGGGATTTGGTTGATTTCAATTTGTAAATCTTTTTTTGGATTAAGGGCAGTTTTTTTTTTTTTTTTTTAATAAAAAATAGTTAATCCAGTGGTTAGTTCTGGTAATGGATGTAATAATCGTATTCCCATTTGAGTCATAGTGATATTTTTCCTGAATGGGGGCATGGAGCTGTTCTACTTTGGGCTATTTCAGTGTTACTGAAGGATGCGTTTCTTCGGTAGGTTGTCATGGAAATGATTTGCGGTGCTGGAAAGATCCACCCTTAGGCTCAGAGAACCTACCCAGAGCATAAATTGAGTTTTTCTCAAAGAAAAAATAGTGAGCGAATGGAAAGTTAGGGATTAGAGGAAGTAGAAGGCATAGCAGTAACAATCTCATAGAAGGAACAAAGGCCATCAATACAATAACACCACAAAACCAGATTAATTTTGTTTTGTAGAATTCTTCTCCCTTGCTTACAGTTACAAATGAGTTATCTTACAGTTTCCCAAAGGTGTCATAACCTGAAGAGTATTCTGGGAAACAGAACAGACCCAGGAATTATCTCTCTCCTGTCTGATGGAGTTTGATTTGAGCAGACACTCAAACACTTCACTGCAGTAGGATAAGGAGCACCGAGAGCCTGAAGCGGGAGTGAATAAAGTGCACAAAACAGGCATCACAAAATAATATCCCCATCATTTTCATCGTCTTCCACGGCTGAGAGTTTAAGGTTGTGGTGTTTACCGTAAAGGGCTTGGGTGAAGGTATAAAATCACAGCAACATTCTCCATATCAGGCTGACGGAATGTCTTTTGGCTTGGAGTATCATGACAGATGTGGTCGGGCTGAGGGATGTGGGCAAAGAATCTATCTAGATTCTAGGGAATCAGGAGCATTGAATGAGACTGAACCAAATTACATGCTTCTGAATATAATGTAAAACAGTTTTGTAAATGGACAAAGGTTGAACAGGATTAAATAAGAAACGTTAATGTAGTTCTTTTATGTAAAACAATATTGTTTTTCCTGTGTATGCAGCCTTTCCGTATGAGGGAGACCAAGGATGTTTGCCTGGTGCACCTTTAGAAAATTCCCAGAGCGGAACCATAAACTTAGCAGGAGCTTTTATCATTTAGTTTAAGAAGTGCTGGTTAGCAATAAGTAAGAGTAATATACCCTATATTTGTAATGGGAGACAAAGGCACATTTCTTATGGCATGATGAGGTTATGTGGGGGAAGGTGAATGCAAAGTGGGTAACTGACACCAACCGTAATGCTTGAAAAGACATCACCCTGATCTTTCAGCAAAGCATCAAAAAGATTACTGATAAGCCAGCAAAAAAGATCTTAAATAAATAATATGCAACACTCTTTTGTTGGTGTTTGGATATTAAAAAATAATCCCTAACATTTGCCTTTAAAGCTATGAATTCCCATTGATAATGTATGAAGTGGGAATTGCATATTCCCTTAGTGTCAAGCATTTTATCACATTTTTATTCCTGGGGCCGCTGCTGATGCAGATCACAAGAAGGCTTCCTTTTGAAATATTTTCTCTCGAACTTTTTTTTTTGGTCTAGTGTTATGTGTTCTATTATTTTTGAGTGGCCATCAGGAGAGCAAATGTGGAGTGTTAGGGTAGAAATGTCAAGCTATTTTGTATAAAGGCGGTGGTGGGACTCCTGGCACTGATGTGAAACGAGAGGAAGGAACCTGCTTTCCATGTTGTCTGTGTTTATTTTGCATAAATATGTATTTGTGTGGAGTCATTGGAATGATGCCACCAGGTATCCAGTTGGCATCTTTTATGGTTGGAACTCCTTGAATCTCCTACTGTCGCTGTAGAGGCAGCATGGTGATGCAGTGGTTGGACCAGTGTTCGAATCTCTGTCAGTGGGGGCTCTGTGTGAGGAGGTTGCATGTGGTGGCGTTTCCTCCGCTTTCTCTTCACAATCCAAAAATGTCAAGGTGAATTGGAGTTGCCAAACTCTCCATAGCTCTGTCTGCAGGGAGCACACGCACACATGTACCCATGCAAACAGTCGGTGCCCCTTCTGTGTAATTCCCTGCCAAATCACCATGACCCTGTATGGGACAGGTGGGTATGGAGAGTGGATGGATGGATATATTTGTGTGGGGAGAGATGGAATAGCCCTGATTGCTCTGATCACATTTGATAGTATACTGCTGTGCAGGATTAGGCCCCAAATCTCTACATGGTTCCTAGATCATTGTAGACTTTACCCTCTTTTGGATAACGGCCTCTGGAGTTTTCTTCGTTGATAGGTACAGCAACGTCTTTCTTTCTTTATTTCCCCTTTTCTCTTTACCTTTATTAGAAAAGGATATTTGCTATTCTGGTGCATAATTACGACACACTTCTGATGCAGTTTAAGATGAGGGTGGCCTATCCTCTCCGGGGGCTATGTTTTGGAGTACCTTTGCTGGGCACCAGATGGCAACTAAAATGGTCACCAATTCAATTTTTAATCTCATGACTAGTGTTTTCATTCCAGTTGCCAATGACGACTGCCTCTCACAATTCAGGAAAAGAAATACATAAGGCATGAAAAGTGAGGTAGACCGGAGACTAAATGTGCCATGTCAGTATTTTTTATTTATTTCACATTTGCGACGTGATGGAGATTATGGCTCCTAAGAAAAGCATTTGGCACCTAAATATTTTGAGTTTGGAAGCCAGTGGCTCCTAAAGTTTTCCTTTTTCTTTTTTTTTCTGGAGGCCTGTTTTGGTTACTGGCTCATTCACCAGAGTGTGCTAAAGAAGCACTACTGAGGATCCTTCCTACCTGCTGCCATCAGACAGTACAGATGGAGGAATCACTCCATCTTTGCAATACTAAAAATCTGGATAAAAGTGTACAAATCTAGTAAAAATTAAATATTAAATATACTTTTTTAGTATCTTTTGTTTGTGTATTGTGTACTTCTTTTGGATGTTACTTGTCTGTACTATGTCTTGCATTTTGTCCAGTTTTTGCATTTTATATTTGTCTATACTTGACATGCCTTGCTGCACTCTGCACAAGAATTTCCCCATAGGATCAATAAAGTTTACTTTATTTCCCAGCTGTATTCACCAGAATGAAATTAAAGTAGCCTAGTGCTAGACTGAGGTTGTTCTGGATATAAAAATGCAATCTGACTCTTTCTGCCATTCACAGTGAGAACTTTGGGGGAATGATAGACACCTTACTATATAGTAGGTCTGTTTTTCAAATATTACAGTGATCATATGGTTTGAGTTACAGGCTAAAATGCATTCCTTCTATGGACATGCATGTTTAGTTGTGCATTTCTGTCAGCCTGCCTGTATATTCACAAGTCTTGCTGGGAGCTGGGGCCCTGATAACTTTGAGGTATCACGCTGGGGAGTCAGAGTCCACCCTTTGAATGGTGATTGCCAGTAAAAGAAAATAATCACCATGATGATTGAGACTTGAAGCACAGGGCTGATGTGGGAACATTAAGGAAATGAGCAGTAATGTACTGCAGTGAAATGTTCCCCGCAATCTCACGGCTTTTCCTGCAGACAGACTCAGCTGCCGCCTCACAGTTTCAGCCTTTCTAGTACGAGAACTCTTCTTTGTAACTAAGTTTAACATTTGATTATTTTTATTTATCGTTTTGAATAATATGAAGAATTTTGTAGCATTATCGTGAATGGTTTGCCTTGTCGCATAGCCTGCCTTAGTGTGAATGAGTCGAAGCACAGTCATTGAAAATGGTCTCTGGCACTGCTGGCCCCTAACTCTGTTGCAAGCTTCATGCTTATAGGATAAATATTAGGATAAATATGCCATTGACAGCTGGGTGAGGGGGGGGGGG
>JABFEB020000060.1:6159665-6182938 GCA_019775895.2 Stomatorhinus ivindoensis
CTCAAGGACACTTTGATGGGGTCAGAAGGAACCAGGGCTCGAACCTGCAACCCTACAGTTGCCGAACGATACTGCTAACTCCTGCGCCACCATCTTCCCCCTCAGGGGGTAAAAAGGGTTACGTTACACCCAGAAGGAACAGTTATGTGTACTTCATGGGATCTGAACCACCGAGCTGTTGGTTGTTAGTGTAATGCTCTGCCTTTTGAGATGCAGATCTTCAGTCTTACAACAAATTGCCATTTGGCTATCACTATGTGACGCTGCATCAGTTTTGGGGTGAACCGTCTCAAAATGCAATCACTTTTAATTCCTCAGACATACAATGTCTGTGCAAAGTGTTAAAAAAGATCAGTTTTTGAGTTATTGGTTCACATTGGCTCTCCAGTGGTGGTATTGATCCTGTTCTAAAACCATATGTATTACCTCGAAGACTGAGGGATACAGAAACTTAATGAAATATGGCAGGGAGCTGATTGGCCGAATATTCAACCATAACTATTTTACTACTGGAACACTATAAATTGTGTGCTCTTCAATAATCGTCTTCTCTGAGTTCTTTTGGGAACACTTTCTAGACGAAACAAGGAACGACACAGTTTTGCTGCTTCTGTTTCTTTTTGGACTTTGCTGATACAGGCATATGGACCGAATACATTGCAGGGGAATTTAGAATAAAGTAAAGGCTGATTCTGAACACACAAATGACTAAAAGTGTTTTAGACACAGGGGAATACCGTTTGAAAAGCTCTATGTGAGCTATGGCCTTTGAAACCGCAGCTTTCCTGCTCCCTCCCTCATGGGATCCCATGTCTACCAGATAAGAACAGTGGAGCCTCCACACGCTTACTGGAAGAAACCATTCATGCACATCCTATCCCTACAGGAGTGCAGTTGGCACGTGTGCAGTCTCGGAACTAATCACATGCCTGCCTGTATAAAAACACCCATGTCATTTGCTTTTATTGCCAACAATTAAATAAAACATTTGAATTGTATTTTAGTAGCGAATGACTCTCAATTAATCAATTAATCAAGAATCAGATAATGACTCTGGAGAACCAGTCAGCTGTTATGTTGAAAATTTCCAGCTACAATTGTCCACATGACAAATTATATCTGTATTATAAAGTAAAAATTATGTATAAAATGTATATACATCACATTCATGGTGTGACAGTTGTGCAATGACACATTTCTAACATCTGAATTTCTAATTTCCCTACTTACTGTAACAAAGCTCTACACTGAGTCCAAAATTCACATTTGATATTTTTTTTTTTACACAATAAAAGAAATGTGCTTAATGGAATGTGGAGGGGAAACTCTGGCTGGTTTGACCCACAGCAGGACTGATTGATTGATTGGTTTGAATGCTTTGAAGCGCATGAGATCAGTGCAGTCAGATGCCACTTTGACTGTTTGGAGCTGTCTTCATGTCTGTAATCTTTTGAATCTGGTGATATTGGATACAAACCAATCTCTGGTACTAAATTCATACCACCATTTTCCTGATGTGATGGTATAGCAAATTTCAGTTAAAATTATTATTCCCAATTATTCTTTTTCTCTTGTACTGTATAATACATTCATTTTGATATTTATTTTACACATAGAAGCTAATAAAACATATGAACTTTAAGAACCTCAATAAAAACAAAAGGAAGCAAAAAGAATGTTCTTCCTAAAGTGCTTTCTGAAGTATACATAGGTACAAATGTATGCCAAAACCTTAAATTTATCTGTTCAATGGCTGTGTAATTAGGCCACAAAAGACATGTAAAGGAGGCAAATGGGTAATGTTGCCTTACTCATTAGTACATGTGTCAGCAGGGAGCTGAACGTTTTTTGCCTGTTAAACAGCTTCAAGTCTTCAAACCTCGGACAGGAACATTCCTGTAGGCACTCATAATCTGTGTTGATAGATAGTCGAGAATTTCTGTAGTGCTTTCTGGAGTCTTCAGAATCTGTGTCTTATCGCAAATCATCTTGAGCTCCCTCTGAAGTGCAATGCAGGCTGTGTAATTTCACTGTCTGAAAGTATGTGGGAGAATGTGAAAAGCAAATCAACATCCTCATCCTGCATATATGCGTTCTTACACACAACTGGGGGGGGGGATGTGTGCGTATGTGTGCACCTATGTATAGGTGCTACATGGTTTATTGCCTCTTGTGCCTGACCAGGCTATTATTTGATACAGTTTATTGTACCTGCAGCTTTTTCCTCCCAGAATAAGCACCTGTGATGCATTAAACAAAAACTTCGTCATCCTCATTAGTCATCCTAGGGTTCTTGGTAGACTGGGAATCTACAAGGTCAGACCTCCAGAGATGCCTGATTCCATTAGGCAGCCATTAATCTGAGCACTTTGGCTGTAGGCTGAATGGGGGTCCTCTCGCATTCTGGCCTGGCTTTGTCGCAGACGCCCCCAGATGGCCCAAAACACGCTGTGTAATATATCCTGTTCCGATCCTCAAAGAATGTAAACAATGAACAAAAGTTGCTTGTTCGACATTCATCGGCCTGCCCACCAAGAATTATGCAGGCAAAGCTGATCCCCTGTGTGGCTTGACCTCAACCATACTTCATGGTCCTGGTTTCAAAAGATACTGTGTGATGCGTCATGCTCCTTGCTTGCTTGTTATCCGCTAATGGCTGGCCCTCAGCCCCTAGGTCGGTTTTCCAGAACAGTTGGTGCTCTAGCCATTGTGCGACAGCTAGCCTTCTCCCCCCAAATGTAGCATAAATACGCACACTACAGTTTTGCATAGCTCAGCTGTGGGGAATGAAAGGATTGATTTAAAGAAAAAAAAAACTACTTTCTATAAAATTTGTAGATTTTTGATGTTAAGATCAGCACTTTGGGCTGTGTCACTGGTCCCTGCGTGCTCCTCAGTTCATGGTGAGCCCTTAGCATTAAGTTGGTAGTTGTACCTAATGAAACTCTGAGGCTGAAATGGAGCAAGACGAGGTGATGGCTCTGCCAGGTACATTACGCTTAATTCGAGTTGAGTAAAATGACTCATTTCATTCGGCCGTTTGGAGGCACATTTGCCTTCATTTGAATCTTGTTTCAACATTTAGCAAATTAAGTACTTTAGCTGGGCCCTGTAATGAAAGCCCTCCCTTTATTCATGCATAGTTCTTGTGTATTTTCTCTTTACTGGATAGCAGGATATGATAAAAAAGTTGTCAAATTGCACAAGAGGTCATTTAAGAGTACAACACTTTAACAAGTAATTTTGAAGCTGAAAAGAGACCAGCCTAATTTGAACAAATGTGCCTGAGTATTCACCTTTATATTAACATCATTTTGAAAATGTGTTTCTATGTTGTTCTTATTTGGTTGGAAGTGTATTTTCATCTTTCTCTGCTTCTGACAGTAAGTGAATTATATATGTTTTCAGTTATTCCAGTCTGTCTGCTGCAAAGTGACACATAATGAATACATCTCTCCTTAAGGAGACAAAAGAGTCATTCATTCAGCCAAAGTAGTATCCTGATCCCCTGCGCATAATGACACTGTTGCATGCATCTCACTAATTAAAAAATGGTCCGTTTCTGAGCTGGCAGGAAGTTGAGCGTTTGCCATCTTGAAGCCATTGATAGTAGGTTCATAGTATGAAGAAAGCCTATCAAACCTGTTACTTATGATATTTCTTATTCTTTTAGTAAAGAATGACCTTTGTAACTCAATGTCCAATCACACATTCACGAAAACATTATTGGTTTTATTCATTTTTTAAATCCAATATCACAATCTGGACAATAGTTGTATTCACTGACTTTCAGAAATACATAGGGTTTTTGGCGTCTGTCCACTACCACTGCAGACACTTTGGTATAACTCAAAAACCATTTAACTGATCTTTTTCAAATTTTGCACATGCCTTGCATGTATATGGAACTAAAACTGTCATTTTGAGAGAGATTGCCCCAAAATTGAAGCAGCACTGAATAATGGTAACACATAAGGGTGGTTTTGACACTTGATCTTCTTATGATGATAAATCCTATAACCTTTTGATGGACCCTTTTCAAAAACTGCAGAGGCATCTTAATGATGATGTGGGTCCTATTAATGCTCATTAATGCATCAGTTTATCAACATACAATGTGGAAGTGTCCTGATAAACATGCATGAACTACAGTGGTTCTTGCTGAAATGTTACTGTGTATTTACTACATTTGCTATATTTAGTAAAGGAGGTCAGTTGAACAGGTTCATCTGCTAGTGCTGTAGACCACCACTTTAAAGCATCATTTGGAAAATCCTGTTCTCCTTGTGTATAAATTGTCCTTGGATATGACTTAATGCTTCTTCTAATTGCAATGTAGCTGACTTTTTTGACTAATCTTAAAGGCAAAGGAGCGATCTTGTCTGACCTTAATTGTTGAAATCAGTAAACATGTTTTTGTGAACACTGTAATATTACATTGAATGTTTGTAAGAAACTAAGGACTAAAAATTGGTTAAGGGTCATAGGTTCTTAAGTTGTACAATGCACATACCCCAGTATACAATATTAAACCCATGAATAGGCTGGAAAGTCAGGGATGCATGCTCTGGGTATTGATCCTGTGGTCAGAAACACTAATGATTTGCACAGTACAGTGTTCCCATTGTAGCATGTGCAAATTTGAACAAGAATGTGTCCTGATAATGTCTGACAATATTTTTTTTTTTTTGGGAGGGGGGGGGAATAGGAGTGTGTTTTGTTCACTGTGCATGTAATGACTTTCTTTGTTACATGAATAAAATTAATATTTTATTTGGGCATTGTCTTTCTGTATCAACCGTGACATTCATTGTGTAAGCTCGTTTTGTCATTCAGATGACTGATAATGTGGAAAACAGAAAAAGGAGTAGTTTTTTCTGTTCCATTGTAATTTTATTCATAGGTATTTTAGATCAGGACATGGGGAATTCATTCGGATGATCATTTTGGCTTATCAGTTTTGCCTGGCTTTGATTTTTGTTCTTTTCATCCTGTTGTTTGTTCATTGTGTCTTTTGTTTGTTGTGTGTTTTATTCAGCACGCCAGTTTTATCTTTCAACTTAGCTTGAAAGCTTTAGACTAAGGAGGCTGACACGGGCAAGTCTTTCTTTGGTAACAGGGCTAGATCGCATTTCTTGTGCTCCCATCATTTTCATGTATTAGTGTGGCTACGGATTAGATGGTCAGTGAGCCCGGCAAAAAATGTTTTTAATAATATTGCATTTTATTTATATAGCGCATTTCGAGATCTCAAAGAAGTCACCACTTGATTCAACACACCCCATTACGACCTTTTTACTCAACTTCTTTCTTTACTTCAGTCTAATGATTTTTAAAAACATTTTTGATTGTCAGGGTATTGAAATGTACAGGTGCCTGTGCAAAACAGTCCCAGCCTCCAGTGTTCATATGATTTTTCCTGCATGATATGGGTGCACTTTCACTGAATGTGGATTCTCCTGAACTGTTTTTAGATGTTTGTTTTTTCCCTTTTTAATTTCTGAAAATACGCAGTGAAACCTTCATCCTTTGATCCCCACATTTTGTATTAATTTCTGTGTGCCTGTGGTGTTGCGTCAAGCTGCTTTCTATCTGCCTTCTGAGTGGGTGGGACTTAATGTTGTGATTCTACCTTTTTTCCCAAGCGCAAAGTGGCTTGGAGCACCATGTGGCTGTGTTGATCATTGCTTTTACGTGCTCTGTAGTCTCCAAACATTATGGGGATGTGCAGGGCTCAGTTTGGCAGTATTGGAGGCCTATGTTCATTCTTGCAACCCATTAGATTTTTCATCTGAAGGCCGTATGCCTTTTCAAGTATCCTTAAAGTATGTTTTCATTGAAAAGGTCTGTACTTGATTCTGTTACTTACTGTTGTTATACCACATTTGCATAAATTACTAATAATGGATGCATTATAGTATATACTAAATGCTTAAAATCTTAAAATCATTATTGTTTAGTCATAAGTCCATGAATTTTTGTTTTAGTAGGATTCTTTATGGTTTCACTTTCTGTAAAATTAATTGTGTTTTGAAGGATTGTGATTTGGAATAGTGACATCAGCGATAGCACACTGGTGTCAGTTTACAAGTTAGAATATTTGCGTGTTTCCCAACACATGGAAATATGTCACTGCCAAATATATATAGAAGAATAAATTGCCCAAAATAATTGATTAGCCTATGCTCTTATTGATAGATAATTGCTAAAACTGATAAATGTTTATTGAGCATTATTTTATTACCATGAAGACTAATTACAAAGCTGACCATTACCTCCTGTAATGTTCCAATATTAAGAGAAGACGAGACAGTCTTTAAAACATCTGTGGGGAAGTAAGATTTCCCACTTATTAAAATAATTGAAGATGTTACTGTACCCCTGACAATACCATAAAAAACCTCCCTGATGCATCCATGGTGTGTTCGTGTTGAGGATAATGGCAGATATTCTTAGCTTTTTTAGAACGGTTGTGTGGTTGTTTAACCCTCTTAACTAATATCTGAAAATAAACAGTGCATAAATATCTGCTTGTAAGTAATCACATACAACAGGTTAAGCTGTTTTTTCCCGGATCAGTGCCATCTGCCATATGTACACAATTTAAATTCTCTTTTTTGCCAATGAAACGATGAACATTTGACCTTCATCATTTGGACAGAACAATTTCTGTTCTTTTTTTACCCCCAAAGCCTAACTGGGAAATGAAGTATCTTTGCATTATGGTATTTTGATTTATTCCCATCATGAATATTACCTTGTTTTATTTTTATTTTGAAATGTGGATTTATGGTTTTCAATATAAAACCTGGTGAAATTATTTCAGTTTGTGAACTGGTACTCTTTGATCATTTTCAGCAAATTTTGACAATACAGAGATAATACTGATAATGTGATAATTTTGGTCATTATGATCGTGATATTAAATTTTCATACCGTATCAACTCTAGTTGTCTGCATGCTTCATTAACAAGACACCACAACCAACATCATGCATTCAATTATCCACATCACCTAAGACTTTTCCTCCTTGCTTATAATCCTGCTTATTAACGGCAAATGAATTATTGGCCTACCATCATTTCCCACAGACTTCTTTGAAAACTACTTCTGGAGTTATAAATGAATTTTCTACATATTTAAGTGGGGGAATGGTTTGAAAGGACTGAAGGCTTGCCATCCCTTTTTCCAATTGTGTGAGACTACTGATTTTTAAGCAAGCAAAAAAAGAACTTTTGTTTAATTAACAAACAGTTGCGTGTCTTTAAACAATCAAACTTTGACCATCATACATACTAAACTTGATTCGAGGAGAAACTAATATTCTAGCGGACATCCAGAGTAGTGTAATGAAAGCAAAACAATCAACTTGTTTTTTCCTGAACTGCCTCTAATACACTGACTGAGTATTTAAAAATGTGGAGAATAGGCCACAGTCTCTGGTGATATACATTAAAAAGAAGCATAGCCTCATTACAAAGACATTTGTCTTGGAAAGATATGGGGAAAAACGTAATTGTAGATTGTACTGTCAGCAGAAAACTCATTTAGAACATATCATGTAAGTCGATCGGAGATGTTTTGTTATCACTCCCATGCCACTAATGTCATTGTGGATTAAAATGATAGAACCTTGAATGTTTGCTAGACCCATAAATTTACTAGGTGTTCTTAAAATCCTGTAATTGTTTTTTTTTAATCATGCTGTTTTTTCCCAGTATGCAGTTTGGGTTTTTACAGCATATTGGCTGCGGATTAATTTCTCCAGGGAGGGCACATTCTATATGTGAGCTCAGTTTGGGGAGTGATTTTGAAAACAACTTGGGAAATGGGTGTCAGAAATCTAATTACGGCTGTCCCTCCGGCAGCAGTACAGGAATCAATGTAGCTCAGAGCCGCGTTTGATGGGGTCTGTTTATCCTTGTGTTAAAGAGACTGCGGTCTACAATATTTATACACTGGCATAAACTCGTACAAATTCAATTACGACAGTCATCACAGTGTCTAGATGACTTGCGTTCTTCTCGAGGATTTTGCGAAGTTTCCCGAACGTAAGCCGGAGATTAGTAAAATTTATTAACCTGTCAGTTCAGTATTTTCCCCCAATGCCAAGGCTGGCTTTATTCTATCTCTGTCATATTCCTTATCCACCACTGTTTTTTTCAGACTTTTTTGTTTCTGTTCTTCTTTTCCTTGTATTTGAAAGGTCAATGAGGCTGACTGTGAAGTGAAGCTGGACCCAATTCTGCACCTTTACTCACCATATTTTTTCTCAGGTGAAATGGAGACGGGTCTTCAGTTTTAGAGTTACAGGTGCTGTGAATGGTCAAAACTGACACCCGATGAGCTAGTTATTGCCATTTGATGTTTTCTCCTGTGTTGCACATGGGTGCCACCATAGCATCTATTTTCTGAGCTGCCAATATAGTTTCCCAGTGTCTCCCATTATATGTATTTTTAATGTTTTTTCTTTTTTTTGCTAAGAAGATAGAGGAGGAATCTTCCCTAGTGGTAAACAAGCAGCTGTCAGTTTTAAAACCTCTTTGAAGAGCAGTGTCACCAGGCACGGTCCTCGCAAAGTCTTTGAAGCACTTGTCCTCTGGGTCCCAGCAGTTAGAGGCAGGTCTTAAGCAGCTGAGAGAGCAGGATTAGAGTGGCTTATGTCTTTTGACTCTGGAGAGGATCATTGGATTGAAATTGCTTTGGTGGATTCCCCTCCAACAGGGATTTTTTTCTGCTCCATTCCCTCATTGCTAAAGTTCCATGAAATTAAAAATTACACCTTGGTCTTTTGTTTAAAAACTTTCTGTAGTCCATCGGACTGTTTCTCCAAGGTCAAAAAAAATGACAGGGGATGTGAGGATCGCTTTCACTATCTCCCCCATTTCTGCCTGTCCCTGGCTGTCTGTGCTTGTACACTTCAGGTACCTTTACTCTAATGCTGTGACATTGCTCTCGGGTGACACAGCCACTTGAGTTGGAAAAGGGGGTGGTGAGCATGCCCTGAAGGGGTTTCACGGGTCTGGCAGAGTCCTGATGGATTCTGACAGGGCGTATTTACAGTAATGAAAGCAGTCGATGCTGCTGACGGAGAGCGTCATCTGAGCTAGGCAGATTCGCAGACGCGTTTGTCGCCCCCAAGGGGCGTGCCGGCGTGTTTGCCAAAATGAAGGTGAAGAGATCTGCTACAAAAACGTATGTGACATGGTACTGTGGGGAAAGATGGTGACACTAAGAGTCTACAAGAAGGCATTTTCAGGATAAATGAGTCTTATTTATTCATTTGTTAAAACTTATAATTGGATTTGTTATATGAAATCTAGACTAATCAACTACTGCAAAGTCACGAAAATGCTTTCCTATAAATGTACATTAAAGAAAAATGAACTTTCAGGCACAATTGAATTTAAGTTGTATCGAAATCTGAATGTCCAGCTTTTAGGCCAGCTTTTGTGGTTTTAAGGGGGGGGGGGGGGGTTTCTTAAGTCAAAAATGACACAGGGCAATTTTTTGATGTATATCAAAGGTTTCTGCAGTAATAATAGAGATGGTTATGTGATTTCACATGTTACAGAGCTGAATGAGTCTAGTGCTGTTGGTGCTGTCATAGCTTGACGTTCTGTGCTGTCTTGATTCGCATATGCTGTTAAGTGCAGCATTGTGTAGCTGACTTCAGCAGATCTATCTAAGGTGATAATTAATATTGAGGATAGCTGCAGGGATGGGTGAGAAGCTGGAACCACCCTTCTGTTCTGCTCTATCCTTCCCAAGAGTCAACAGCCTCTTTAGCAAATCGATACATGGTAATGCAAAGGGCCTTTGTAATGAATGAAATAACTATTCCAGGATCAGACCTCCTCATCAAATGGTTTAGAGGGTCGATTAAGTTCTTGGGAGCACAATGTGTTTATTCAGAAAAAGCCATTGAGAGATGTATCACCTTTTAAAAAAAAATCATTAAAATGACTTTAACGACTGACATGCATTAATGTTAGCAGTTGGAGGCAGTCGGGTGTGCTGCCATTTGTGTGATGTATTTGACTGAAACCACACAAAAGTCTGTGTCTGTGTGTGTGTGTGTGTGTGTGTGTGTGTGTCTTACATCAGCCTAACAACCACAGGTGTGTAGATTGTAATTCTTAGAATGGTAATAGAGCCCCTTTCGGATGGGCCAGAATTATTTGCTTGGTGGTGGCTATGTAGTTTTGATTTGGTTACTAGTTAGTGCTTACTAGTTAGTACTTTGCCTGTTTTTTGCCCAGATGCTAAGACTACTCCTGCATGAGTCTTAGTAGGCTTATACATTTAATTTTTCTAATTATTATAATATATAAAATAATGGTGTACAATGCAACAAATTTGATTACAATAATTATTTAGGGAACAATTCAATGCATATGCAAGAGTTATTTAGGGAAAGATTCAATTTTAATCTTCAGTTTGGTTGTCAGCAGCGAAACTTGCAAAGCTTGCCAGCGAAGATTTAGCAGAATGACTTCTGATTGAAAATGAAGGATCGAGCTATGGGCCAGATTTAATAATATATTATAACCATGCCATGGGCTGATACTTCGAGACCTCTCATAAGTATTGGATGAGCTGACGAAACCCCTCGTCCTCCACTACTAAAGATGGCTGTTCTTTCAATGCAATCATCTCCATTATTTTAGTACTTGTCTTAGGCTCTGGTGCTGCTGACTTCTGACTCCTGATAAATTAAATATCGGTTTAACATTACTTTTTTGCTAGCTAGTTGGCTACCTCAGAGTCTTGACCATTGCTACTGTAGCTAGCAAAATGAACCACCTGTTTGAACTGCAAGAGAGGGACATTCGAAAGCATTGTAGCACAGACGTTATCTTGATAGTTATAGGGAGTGCTTTACCCTTCAAAACAGGAGTGAGTAGTGCAGAGAACATCACCATAACTCAATGATCATCAGGAGGTGACCATAATAATCAATTTATTACAATGCATAAAATAATTTTGAAACCCCTAATATCAAATATTTTTCTCACATCTACGAGAAGAAAATTTTAAATCTAAATCTTGCAATGTGCTCAGCAAAAGCTAGAAGTGGTCAAGGAGCCATGAGATCAGTTTTTAATATGCAAGTTGAAGCACTGGAATTCCTTCTGGATTGTTTCCAACAAAATTTAGATTTTTGAAGTTCAGTTAGTTTTGGTTCTTGAATTACGCCTTTGCTATAGGTATTGTGCCTTTCCTATAGGTATTATATAGGTTACAGTGCTCGTGGTCAACCAATCAACATAGTTCATCGCTATTTGCCCCACCCAGTAGTTGAATGAAATGCCTACTCTGGGGTAGGAACTAAAAAAAAAAAAAAACTGACCGTTCAGGAATTACCTCAGAGAACTACCATTATGCTAAGTTTTTAAGTTCCTGCATTCTGAAATGGCTTCTTGCAATGGGAAAGCACCCACATACGTACCACTTGCCATTCAATAGAACATGTGCATAAATCTGTTCTCAGACCTGTGATTTTACCTTTTTTTTTATTTTTATTTAATAATTTTCCCTAATGGTGGTGGCTTCCTGCAGTGCGGCTGTGGTTGGCGTGGAGTACAGTCTAAGAGGTAGCTTTATAATGGGGAAGCAAGCAGAGTGCTACTCGTGTGGCATCGGTTCGGGGTGGGTGGTACATCGCTGTGATTGTGTGCTACGATATGGATTTGCACTATACCGTTAACTCAGAGACAAGTCAAGAGCCCTTTATTGAACAGCCTATTAATAAAAATAAAGCATTTTATTTTCTTTCAAACTTCAGTTGTAATCTGAATATTTGTTCTTGTATACTATATGTAACCAGTTGATCTATTAAATATTCTGTTAAATATTCCCTGACACCATGTCCTGATAGCTCATTAACAAATTCAGACAGATTTCAAACCAATTTTGTGTAATTAAATTATATGCATTAAACAATAATAACCTGGATGCATGTATATTGTAGCAAATTAAAAAATAAAACATATTCACTAAATCAGCATACACTATATATATGTGCCGCTGCCTTCATTCAAGGTGCGTGGTAAAAGGCACAACTACCCAGGTAACTCTAGAACTGCCTGTTTCCCATACCAATGAACATCAAACTCCTTTAACTTCCAAGCTAGATGTACTTTGGCATATTTAGCCTTTTTGTTTGTGCTAATGCGCTATTAGTGTTAATAACAGCAGCGAATCTAACACCGTCAACCAAAAAGCCGTAATATCTCTATCATAGTGGCTGCTCTGACTTGAAATTGTACAGCTGAAAAATTTTCAAATGCAGTATGTTTTTTATGAAATTTTAGATAAATGTATATAGTTCATTGATATTTTCATGTTTGTTGAAGTTTGCATTTTTATTTTAACAACTGTATAAAGTAAAGTTATTTTTTATATAAATCAACTCGAGTGAAATAAAAAAAACATACATTTTCCGGGTTCCCAACTCATACATCTGGCATCGCATGCTTTCACTCTCAGGCACATGCAGAAAATCTTATGGCAAACCTCAATTATTCCATTATAAACTTTAAAATTAGCGGCTGAGCAACCCTGTATTTTATTTGAAATGACCTGTAAAATGCTCAGTTTTCAGCTGAAACGGCTTATCATTCACTTTGCATTGTTACTCTGACAATTATGAAATGGATATAAGAAAACATTACGTCACTTTTTATATATTTTCACGCACCCAACTGTAATACCAATTAAAGTGTATGTATAAAATATCTTTTTAAAATTTAGCTGCATAAAGGAACAGGATATGCTACTTTTCCAAAAACCTGGGAAAAAGAAATACAATATGGTCTCCATCCAAAAAGTGAAAAATACCATGAATTAAATTTTAGGTCACATCGCCCACCCCTAGTGCTGGTTTGTCACTTTAGGCTTTCTGCTAATGCTTTTGTCACGGCACTGGGACTGGCTGCTTGGAAAAGGCACTTGATAACCCTGAGCTTGGTTTGTTTCTGACCTCAGTTCTGCTTAGCATTCATAAGACATAAATGAGAAGCTTTGATGTGCAAGATGTCTTGAACAGGATGTGCGAGACCAAAAGCAGCCTCATTAGGGTTTCTTTTTCTTTTAAGGAGAAGACAGAAGATCAGCACTGTGCAAATAGTCAACTTACCTGTTTATGTTATTAGTTTCCATAAGAATTGACATGAAGAAGGACAATTGGAAGTATGAAATTGCAGAACTTCCATCAAATCCTTAAATTTTAGTTTTGTTAGAAATTTGATTTCTAATATTTTTATTACTAGAAATGTAATTCTAATTTCATTGTCATAAAGTAGTACTCAGTTTAAATTATTATTTTCCACTGTCATTCTTAAACAATTATCCCATTATGAACCAGCATCTTTTCAAATAGTTTTTCACCCAAATCAGGTAATTGAAGTAACTGAGCTATCCGGGTATGTTAAATGGCATGCTATTATTTTGGTAATTGAAAACATCATGTCTTTAATTAGTTTCTATTATTACCACATATACCAAAAAGAAATAGGTCAGGGAAAAATGGAATAACATTTTGTCTCTAAAGCAGGTTATTAAAACAGTGTTACCCATCAACATGAATACTGTTAAATTATAAAACTCTGCAATGTAAACTAAGAACTGTGTAGATCTCATGTATGCTTTTCATTAAAAATGGTCTTTAGATAAGCAGTTATGGTAAGTGTGTGTGATTGTGTGTTGTACTCTGGTTTAACAGAGTGTAAATGTGTTTTCCATTAATTTTTTTGCCTTTGAAAACTGCCACCCTCTTTCTTTTATTGATTTGATAGTTTTATCATGTGACCCATGCACCATGCAGAAGCCAAAAGGGCTTTTGATCGCTTTCATGGAGTTGCCTTCAAAGGATTTGGGTCTCAAACTGGCATTAGGAGTACTTCGCTGTGCTCTTTCAAATTTCTGGAGTTTCAAATATGAACACAGCACTGACAGTACTGAATGTTTTAAGGGATGATGCAACATATTTTTGTTTTACTCCTGAGGAATATGCTAAAAAGACAGCTATATCAGTATGGCAAGATGTCTGGAGGGTACGTAATTTATAAATGGATGTAAAAATAAATATAATTTTGAGTTGCAAAGGTGTATGGGGAACATGTGATGAGATACTGAGAAGGTCCTGAGAAGTTTCAATGTCAGACCTGTATAATTATATAAGATCAGCATCCTGCAGTGAATTGGTTGACTGTTGTATTCAAGCTCAATATGCTGATGAATGATGGATGAACACAATCTCCTTTATTTTGGGACTGTCATTAGTGATCATCCTGCATTAGTGAACAAATAATAGAATGTCTTTCTAGTTTTTTTAAATGGAAAAATACTTGTCACTGAGGGTACCTCAGAGTGAGACACTTAAATCCAAAAGTCCATCAGTAATGGAAGTATACATGTAAATGTAGAAGGTAAGAGGCAGGCTGTGGTGTCCTCAACGAAATTTCAGTGATCTCACCCATAGACATGATGTACCTGATGTGAGTGAGGACCCCCCCCATCTTACAGCACAAAAAAACCGTGAACGATTAGAGGCAACACAGCCTTTTAATCTTTCCTTTGCTTGAGATACAACAGAGAAATTCAGAGATGCATATAGTGTTGTGGTGGATGTGCATATTTGTTTATTTGTTGTGTTCCCCAAACTCAATTTTATTTTACATTGTACACTAAAATTTGTGCTTTGACAGTTCTTTCATGTAAGTTGATTTAGTCTTGATATTTATATTTTTTTGCTTTGAAAATTACATTAAAACCTATGTAGTATATCATGGCTCTTTGGTTTATAGTTCGTATCTGTGGGTGACTGTGTGTGCGCCCAGAAGTTCTATAATGCATAATAAAATGCGAAGAACTGTCTGTTAAAATTTGGAGATGACACATCATTCATTTAACATGTAATTAAAGTTCAGACTGTCTTTGCATGCAGTATAAATGAAAATGATCAAGTGTGTTGTTTTCTTTTTTCTCCAGTCATGAGGCGTAAGGTAATTTTAGTGAGAGTTTGTAGTTTTTTGTTTTTTTTTTTTTTTACACCAGGCTGCCATTTTTACGGGCCCAGTAGGGTCTGTGCCTTATCCTGCATGGTGTCTAGTCAATTAGCCTGTATCTTCTACTGGTGCCTGGGAAGTATATCAGACTGAATCCTGCCATTCTTAAACGTGCTAATTTAACTGCCCTGTGAATGCAAATGGTATCTTGTTGTCCAGTAATAACAACTTTATTGGCAAGGATTCTCACTTCACAGAGAAAAGGGAATGTATTTCTCAAACCAGCCATTCACAAGATTTGTAATGCTGGGGAAATGGAATTGTCAATGAAGGTTAAATAAGGTGAGGGTAAGAAACACCACAGGGTTTGATTATTTTTTTTTTCCCACTTTTTTATTCTGCAATATGACCAATATTTTATCATATTCAAGTGTGTATGAAAAAGTCACTGGTTTTCTTAAAAAGCTAAATACGATAAGCATTTGATCAAGGCACATACAAGACTGGCCAAAGGGCGTACAATGCACTTTGGTTTAGGTTGTAAAGAACAATAGTCTTAAATCGTGGCAACAAAAAGTGGCTTGAATTGAAAATAATAGAAAATAATAACAGTAATAATAGAAAAGCTGACACTATTCAAAAGCCAAAATGTTGTTTTTACTGTAACTTTTTTCTGCCCAGATTATTATAATATCTATAGGGCAACGTTCACAATGACATATGGTACACTGCACTATAGGATATTGTATTTTAGTTTCTCCTTGATGAAGTCACCAATACTAACACTGAGCTTCTTCTGTGTCAGCCATACCTCATTAGTAATAACTTGTCCAATGTGCTTAATTTGCTCTGTGCTGTAATCCCAAAGGCTACCATTTTGCACAAGTACATGGTCTTAAACTCGCTACTCACTGGCATTTCTGCTTTGCGAATGAATGTGAAATCGATTTCTGCAAGTCAAATAAAGCAGAAATAAAGCTTAACAATTCTTTGAACTCTCAATTCAAATACTAAAGAAAAACCCCAAACATTCAGCGTCTGTGCCGTCGTCCTTCTGTCCTAGAGAAGAATTGACAACATTTACTTTTTTGTTGGTGGTTAAATCTACCATGATCTACCTTCTCATGACACTTGTCTTTTCCCCTCATTTTTTGACAGTCTCAATAACAAAGTGAAAAATTACCTGTGCTTATACTACAAGGTTTTAATGTCTCTTTAAATCTTGATTGTTCAACACAGTAATGAAAATCCACTTTCACAGTTGACAAGTCATCATATTTCAGTAGAGCACAAAGTTTTAATTGGTCTGAAACCTAAAACAAGGAAAATACAGTACAAATTACTACAAATTTCTAAAATATAGAATTGCAGTTGATGACAACATACACCGATGGCTCAGTGATGGCCTGCAATTTTAAAACTTTTTCTTAATAAAAAGTTCTTAAATATAAATTATATGGCGAATGTACAGAACATTGCTTCTTCAGTCTTTTTTAATCCAGTGTTTTGCAAAAGACCAATCAGTTTTCAAGTCATGTATTTATAATAAAATGTCTGATACGTATTCACTATCATGAATGGGAATGGTCTGAATCTGGAATTCCACTGTCTCTATAGCTTCTGTTGCTGCTGTTGTTTTCACTGTGTGGAGCCTTGTATAGACTTATGCCATTAGGTGGGAAAATAGTGTGTATCACAAACTCCTCCTTGGACATATGTCCATGATTTATTGGTATCATCTGAAAAGAGGTCTCTCTGATCTCCAGGATAGAGTTGTCCTTCTTTGTCCCTGCCTCTGCATAGTCGTCCTTTCTTCGGCGGCCCTTGTTGTATGTGCAGTTCCTGGAGAAGAGTGACCCGTTTCTATGAACGTACCAGCACACAAGTGCCAACATGATGATAGCCAAAAGAGCAACAGCTCCACCAATAATAGCAGCCAGAGGCAGGCTGGAGTTTTTGTAGGGCTCCTTCTCTTGCTCTCTGTTGAGGGTGGTGGTTGGGTTATATGCTTTTAGAGATCCGGTTTCAGTCTCTATACAGACAGGCGTTTCATCTGACAGATAACTGTTACTGGTTTCCATGGGAACCAAGCATATCCGATAAGAGGAATCCGGCTCAAGGGCTGTCAGCAAATACTCAGTCTTTTCTCCTTGAACGATGGTCTCTGTGATGGACCCATAGGCAGGACTATGTCCCAGCTTCAGCCAGCTGAGACGTAATGCAGTCATTGGCTGTGACACCTTCCAGGAAATATGAACAGTCTCTGCACTGCTGGACTTAACATTTATGGTGATGAGTTTCCTGCCTGATGGCGTAGTGCTCCTGTAATGCTTGCTGAGATCAGGCCCCTTAACTATTGGCCTTTTGGTAATGAAAGAAGGCCATTGACCTCTTGATGGGGGCAGTGTGTTTGAAACTGTGCTTGTATCAAATGTGGGGGGGGCATCAGTGCCTGTGCAATCAAACAGTTCTGTGGATAAGTCCTTAAGGGCCATTCCTTTGACTTTATCAGGGCCTTGACACATCAAGCCTCGCACACTGACCTTTGAGGGTAGCGACCGCAACCAGTCCCGTACCCATTTCATATGACAGCCACAGTACCAGGGGTTGTTTCGCAGCAGCAGTTGGGTGAGATTGTCCAAATCTTCAAAGACACCCATTGGCAAGCTACTTAGGTTGTTTCCAGACAGGTCAAGGCGGTACAGCTGTCGTAGAAAGGCAAAGGCCCCCACAGGCACGCGGTTAATATGGTTGTCTTGTAGTTGCAGCTTCTCTAGGCTGTTGCCTGGCAGGTTGGCAGGTGGGGCAGTGAGGGAGTTGCGCACCAGTGACAGTTCGGTCAGATTGACGAGATTCACAAAAGCCATTTGGCCTATGCCATTGTTGTTTAGTAAGTTCCCATCAAGAATTAGTCGCTTCAGGTTTATAAGGTCCTGCAGTGATTGCTCTGAGATGGAGGAAATTCGATTGTCATCAAACCTCAACTCCTCAATGGTCATAGGCAATCCAGACGGTATAGTGCTTAAGTGATTGCGAGACAAGAATAACAATCGAAGATGGTTGCTATCACGAAAGGCTCCCTCCTCAATGCTGACAGCTGATACGGAGTTGTCATCCAGGTGCAGCTCCTCAATGTTGGGAATCTGTGCTAGTGAGGCATGGGTTATAGTCCTAACATTGTTTTCTTGCAGGTGCAGTTCTTTAACACTTACAGGCAGGTTGGTGGGGAATTCATCCAAGTTATTACAGTAAAGGTAGATCTTTTCCACACGATTGAGGTTCCGCAACTCTGCAGGAATGCCAGAACTGTGAATGCGGTTGTTTTGCAGATAGAGGATAGTGGCGTCTCGTGGGATGCCTGTTGGGATGGAGTTTAGGTCCCGATCATTACAGTAGACAAAGGTCCCATCACAGCGACACGAAGAAGGACAGGAAGCAGTAATAGAGCTCAAGCCAAGGAGTAGCCATGTTCTGGTGAAGAAGCGGAGGGAGGTCTTGTGCACCATCCTGAATGGGAGGATTCTCTCGAAAATCTCTGTAGAGAAAGGGTTGGAAGAACCATCAGAACAGGCTATGAATGCTAAAATTAACATGGTATTTGGTATTTACATAATATTAGACTTTTGGTTGTGCTGATTGTTAGGCTATATTTCTCATTTTTATCTCATGCGTGTGTGCGTGCGTGTGTGTGTGTGGGGAATACATGCCGATGACTGCCTAATTTTTTCATATGAATTGGTTTTATAATGATCGGTAAATGCACGAAATTTTAAATGGGCAACAATTTAAGAGAAACTGTTTTGAGTGTTGTTTGATGGAAAAAAAATAACCCTGAGACAGTCTCAGAACAAAGAAATTTCATAACTGTGATGTTGTTATCCTTTTTAAAGATTGTAGTATCAAAACATTCCTACAAAATGTATGATAAAAAGTACCTTAAGTGACTATAAGGCTCTATTCAGCCTTGTAAATAGATAAGACACATTTTTAAACTTTGGAGTTCCTCTGAATTGAGGCCCTGTGTCAGTACTCAATCTGTGTAACATAATAGCCAGCTTTGGTTGTTTTACAGATTTCTCAGTGAGCTTGCTTGTATGGAGGTTGCCTTTCAGTGTGGCTTTTAACAGCAGACTGGGGTGAACAAAGTCAAGCCTTGTTGATTAAATGTTGTACAACCAGTCTTGTCTTTTGCCCTTGTGAAATGATTTCTTTTCTCCTGGATTCACATGTCTACTTTTGATGTTTGAGATTAATCCCTTAGCGCTCGATTTGTACTTCCTCTCTTAAGGAAGAGGATGGAAAAAAGGTACTATTGCTGCAGAAATAAAGATCAGAGGAGTAGCATTTAAAAAGAACCTCTGCGTTTTTACCAAAATGGGTTAGGGATACTGGCAGAATTTTGCTGCCAACACCGTATGTGTTTAGTGATGACAGAAATCCCCACAGACACCAAACTGCAACCAACCCATGCAGTCACCACACAAAAACGGAGCTGTTTTAAAGTACGACCTGGAGCTCTTGGTTAATGCAAGTCAAGTAGCTTTCTGAAGTAGGCTTAGTAAATATGTTTATGAAAATCTAACTAAAGCCATGTATTTCAAAATGGCAGCTAAACTAGTAAAATGCAGTTTTTTTTCCCTCGTTAACACGTTTACTAAGGCTAAATGCTTAATTTTTCCCATTTTTAGAAGTTGATAAATGCCATGTGTGTATGACTGACCAAGTGTGAAACTAAAATATTACAAAAGGTACAATTTTGATTATGTATTGAGGTCGTAGCCCTTCTTTCACCACGTCTTATTGCAAATTGCATTTGTTCACTGAAGCAGAAAATAACAAATGTATAAGAATTTGTGATACCTGATGTGGAAGAACAGGTGGATCCTCTATCAGCCCTCAGATATCCAATAAGATACCGATGAGGTCTCTGAGATTTTTTCTCCTTTTCCAGAAAGAGGTTATCAGAATGATCTGGAAGCTGCTGGGCTACGTCCTGGCTGGGCAGCGATTGTCTAACCAATCCTTGCTTGTGCTGCCTTCCTCCTGGCTTGACCCCAGGTCTCCAGTGTTCATGCCTTCAAAGGTTTCACCATGGCAAAAATGCATGCAAAAAATCCAGCTCTGTGATTTTAGCCACCCGTACGAAAAATACCTCTTGAGTCCCAGAAGAACCCCTAGCAGTGTAGAATCCGTTTTGTTTTGTGGGACTCGCAGGTCTGACCCAAACTGGACCCTTTTGTATCTCTAAGAGGCTTGGCGCTGGGAAGAGAATGGAGACAGCAGTTTTAGCCTCCTCCCAAGAAAACACTTCATGCTGCTGAGTCTTAAGCAGAGTGTCTGGCTTTTGCTGGATTTCCAGAATCTACCACAGGATCTATATGGTCCTCTTTGGATGAGTTGCACTTGAGGGAACCAGTAGACACTGTATCGTTCCCCCTTTTGCCTCCAGCCACAGTTATCCTGTTAGTGTTCCCAAGAACCATTTATCCAGCATGGAGCATGGGGAATGAAGGGGACTTCTTCTGGTAGCGCCTTTGACAGTTGGCTTCTGAAGTCCTCAGGTCTGACATTAGTGTCCACCAATATGTTGAGCTGGAAAATTCCACCACACTGTCTGTGTCCCCAAATTCTAGAAAGAAAAGAAATATTGACAAAATGAGTCATATGGCAATATTAAGATATAACTGAAATTGAATGCATTACATAGCACACTATTCCAAAGGCAATGAATATACATCATTAATATGTAAATTCTGCAACTGC
Organism: Stomatorhinus ivindoensis; assembly: GCA_019775895.2. NCBI lineage: Eukaryota > Metazoa > Chordata > Actinopteri > Osteoglossiformes > Mormyridae > Stomatorhinus > Stomatorhinus ivindoensis. The sequence continues at coordinate 6,180,440 of JABFEB020000060.1, forward strand.
TAAGTTAAGATAACCATAGATTGTAAAGATTCAGGGTAGACACTCTGTTTTCTCATGCATGATGTCCTTCACGGACTGGCACCATTGTGGTGTTTTTTCTCTTTCTTGGCAGACCCAAAATATATAAATAAAATTCCCAAACTCAAATTGCTGACATGTTTCTGAGCATAAGGTTTGAGTCTGCTGAGTGTGTTTAATGTCTCCATGCTGTTATTCCGACAGTTTGCTTTGGCCAAAGGCTCTGAAAGAGAGTGGAGGTCAACTAAGAGAGGCCGATATGCTTGCCTGTTTTAGATTTAAATTTTAACTTTAAATCCAAATCGGACTGGATGGGAGAGAGGCAGCATGGTGAATGTGGGTGGAAAATGTAAATGTGTTGCGGATCTGCCTGAGTGGCACGCTGGGATGGGCCCAGGAAGAGTTGCGTGGAATCGTTCGGAGTGCTTTCTGCTGCACCTTTTGCTGTTCAGTAATTTCCAAGCGTCTTGGAGAAAAACAAATTCAAGAACCTGGACCTTTCCACTGCTTTTTGTTTTTTAAGTATTATAAAAGAAACCAGCTTGCCCCATGGAAAGCAGTGTAGGTTGTAATTCAGGCAATGTACACCCCTAAGCAGCCAGCATGTCACTATGTGTTTTGGTGAAATCCAGCCATTCTGTCAGGGGTTTAATCAGTGTCAGTGTCAGGGTTTAATCATTTTTAAAGACATTTAAAAATGGCACCGCGTTACTTAATGCAGGGATAAAAGGACCAGTGCTTGTTTTGGCCAGAAATGCTCCGGCAGCACGTATTTAAAATCTAAAGGAAAAAAAATAAAGATTGCAAAGTCTGGGCAAGGCAGAAGTGTACACAAAATTGATGTTTAAATTTTAGATTTTAATATTAGTATATGGGAGTTTTTTTTCTTTTTTGTAAAACTGAAGCTCCAAAGGCTTACTGTGGCTCTATGTACCAAAGGATCTATTTTCTTTTGCCCAAATTACCCAAATACAATGGGCCCTGTCTGACTCCCTTTGATAGTGGACACTGTTTGTGGGACCTAGATTAGTCAGACTGTTGTGCATTTTTATAAAAACCTTTTTTTTTCCCCATTCTTCAACCGTGCAGTCATCATTGGGCACATTGTCCTGCCTCCTCTCTTTTTTTTTCTTATGGTGATGGCAGCAAAGAATTCCTTTGCATGCAAAGAAAGATATGCATATCAAAAGCTACAGTGATCTGGGCCCAGACACTGGGCCGTGGGTGGGTTTCTCCTGTCTTGCTCAGTTGTCCGTTGAGCTTGCATTCGGTGATTTTGGGAAGGTTTGGATTGGGGTGCAAATAAAATGGGGAGGAGTGGAAGAGAAAGTTCTGAGAGAATCCACAATCCTATTGGGGCATCTCCCTGCTAGTCCTTTCTCCGGGCAAGGTCCTCTCAATGTTGCTGATGAACAGACAGGAGAAGGCCAAGGGTGCCCACGCCCTCATGAATCATAAACCTGACAATGGCTGAAAATGCACATGGGGATCTATACCAGGCTCGTCTCACATTTCTGCTGCCTCCGCTGAGGCCACCTTCAGGCTTTACTCTCACTTTTGCAGATTATAAAATGCAAACTGTGTCCGACTTTTATGCAGCACAAATACTAAATATTTTTCGATATTCTTTACCCAGAAAAATTACTCTTGAGATGTAGTTGCGTTGCCCAGTGTATAAATTCCACACTGTACTCTGACTGATTAAAATTACTTCGTGGAACATGTACGGTAGCAGAGGACCATGCAGCCGTTGAAGCAGCTATAGCTATTGATAGGGGTAAGATTAAGAAATAGGGAGATCTGTAACTTGATTATAGTACCTAGTATGTCGTCTAATAATACACCACCGTGCCTCTGAATACCAGTCCATACCTAGTAATGTATTTGTAGATTAGAGTCCAAGCAGAAACAACAGGTGTGACCTGTACTGATTTGAGGAATTAGGAGAACAATGAAAGTGACTTCTGCAGTCATCTCAAGATCACAGGCGCGTCACATAATAAATGTATGATGATGTATGGAGATCAGCAGAGGGTCAAAATTTGTTCAATTTGTTCAGCTCAATAAATACATAGACAATTTTTTTTTGAGGTATTTAAAAGACTTTATGATTCTACATTTTAAATGTTCTTTACATTTCAGTTCAAAAATCATCAGAACTACATTTCAGCGAAAAATCTGAAATCGAACGGGGAGTGGCTGCTTTGTTGTTCAGTGCAGAAAAGCAACTTGAGACAAATGAGCAGCGGCAATCAAAAAATCCGATGGGAATTCAGGAGAGTCGTTTTTCTACACATAATTCATTTTGAATAATTTATTTTCTAGACTGCCAGTTTGTCATTCTGTGTTGATCCCAGCATTAATGCATGCATATGCATCATCATAGACTGGAGTGTTGCTGAATGAATCTTTTAATTTAAAGCTATAGACTAGCAGTATAGCCGAACCTGGAGAAACTGGGGGGGGGGGGGGGGTAACAAG
>JABFEB020000060.1:6193825-6204810 GCA_019775895.2 Stomatorhinus ivindoensis
CCTACTTCGCGGAAATTCAGTTATCGCGGTCAGCCTTGGAACCTATCTCCCGCGATAAGTGAGGGATTACTGTATTTACTTTTTATTTGTCAGAATTGTACGGGACTGTCATTTATTAGTTCTGCTCTTGCTGTTTGCTAGGTAGTACTTGCCTTGAAAGGTCACTATTTTTGTAGGATAATTACCTGTATGGGTGTTTCAGCCACACTCAGATAAAGTGTGATAGTGACTTGGCCTGTGTCATCTGGCTTTATCCACATCAGGAAGCTCATTCGCTTGGGTGCCTGTGTCCAATTCAGTTTTATCCAGGAGCACAGTTTTGTACCTTTACTTGCTGGTTTGTTGCCCTTGCTTTCCTTGGATATATTTGTTGTGTTGTGTGTTCTGACACAGGTACTATTGTGAGTCTAGTGCGGTACTCTTTAGCAAGGAGTGTCTTTGGCTGTTTGCTGTGTCCTTGAAGACCTCTGTCCATTCGCCCTTCTCTACTGTGGAAAGCAAGTGGTTTATTGCACTGCATGAGAAACCCAGTGTCCCCCTAGGGACAGACTTTCCCATCCCACGGTTTTTGTCAACTGTAAGTGGCTGACGTCTCTCAAACTATTTTTAATGTATCCACTCTTGGAAGCAATCGTGATACAGGGGAAGTAAAACAATAAATCTGAGCTTGTCTCAGGTCCTGGGAGTCCCCGGTGCCTTCGCGGCTCCACTGTGAAAAGGACTGTGATTTAAAATGCAAATTTAATGTCAAGGGGCTGCACGCCGTCTGTGAAAAACATCAGCATTGTGTGGCCATTGCAGCACAACCAGTGTGTTTGCCACTGTGGTAGGCCCTCTCTAGACATCCTCATTTGTTTAAAGGTCAGGCCTTCACACTGAACCAAAGGAGCTTCTCATTCTTGGCCACTTAAAAAAATGTATGCATATTTTTTATTTTCTTTATTTTAATGCTGTGCAAGTCAGAGGGGTTAATAAATGCTGGATGTCTCTTACCAGAAGTAGTTTTTACAGAAATTATGATGAAAAATGCTATCGGCCTTTGTGAAGGTGTTCACTGTTGTGAAGTCTATGTGCAATGAAGGCTTGTCCTGGGCTGAGTCTTTTCTCATTTCCTGGTACAATATATGCCTATTAATGTGGGTTTATGCTGGACATCCAGGAAAATGGAAGCCCTTAGCAAAATCTCCAGTCAGCCTCTGGGGATTAGCATACGTTAGTCTATTTTAGTAGCACCAAAGGGAAATGGTTGAAGTGGATTGGTTCAGTAACTAAACATTCAATGCCTTGTTCCATTCAAACCCTCAAACTTTTTATATTTTTTATTTTTAATCTGATCGGTCCTTAGACTGAGGTATCTGACCATGTATTGCCCCAACCTTAATTTCCCTCTAGAGACCCATAATCCATATCGTTTTTTTCCAGTTACATGTCATCATCGCATGAGACACACACACACACACACACACACACACACACACACAATGACATGTTCTGAGCAATGTTTATAAACAGGTCACGTAATTGCATGCGTCTGGACAGGTGGAAAACATGCACATGTCATACTCGGAGGGGTGAGAATGAAAGTACCTAATTCATGTGATGTGTGTGTTTGTGTTTGTGTATGTGTGTGTGTGTGTCTTTACACATGCAGAAAGCACAAACAAATCATTTAAATTCCTAGCATGGCTACGTATCTTGGCACAATCACTCCGCTCCTTTTATATATAAAAAGTCCCTCTGGGAATGTTTGATAATGCTCTGGAGTGGTTGGTAGACACCATCTGAAAACGATACCTGTATTTGGCTGGAGATGTCTGGTGAAGCAATGTGTCTGACTGTTGACTTAGCCCTCGGTTAACATCTATGTTTATCTTGGCTCTGTTTGTTGCTCAGACAAGGGCTAGCAACTGATACAACATTGTCAGATTACTGAGAAGAGAGCAGGAGCCCTCAGCTGTGTTTGCAGCAGATACTTTTATGTAAAATCTCCTTTTTTTCTGATTGTGTTCATTGGCCTTCATTTCCATGGAGTGTGCATGCAATTGTTTTCTAATGCATGTGGAAGACTATGTGTGTCCAATTGTTGGAAGATTGTGGGTACTTTTAATAATACCTTTCTATGTAAATTCAATAGGCCTCTCAAATTTTTTGATGAATTTTATCCAGATGTGATGAATTATTACAGATTATTATGAGTTGAGGGGTCAGTTCAACTTCAGAACTTCTAGTCCAGTTTCTCAGTGGGACACAGGATTAAGCAGCAGGACGTTATATCAGATAGCCATTGAGTTTAATTGGTTGAGTGTGGAGAAGAGGGATTTTTGGAGTGTAGGTGCAAATCACACCTTCCAGTATTTTCCAGCCTTTTCTAACTGGAGTGTATTATTCTGCTAATGAATATTCTCGTAATCTTTTTGGGCAAGGGGCAAAAGTATCACAACTGGTATGAGTTCCTTTTCCTTTCAATGGATTTTATTATTTTATGCAGTACCCTGGCAAGCTTATGTGTTAGGTGGTGTTATAGTCTCATTAATGATCAAGTCAGTCTTTGCTGTCTTTGGTACTTCAGTAAATCTTTTATCGCTTTTCGTGCTACGGTTTCATGTTTTTGACCAGTTAACCCTCTGCCCTACATGTTTAGCACCTGGGCCTGTTCTCTGCTTGTCATAATTCCAAATTCTCTACTGAACCTCCAGGGCTATCCTATACAACACAGGACCAGATGCCTAATTGCGTGGATGCTCATGGTGCGGCTGGAAAACATTCAGACACCAGAAGGTTACAATTTATGTAGGAGTAATGATATCAGAAGCATTGTAAATGTTTCTTCCAATCAGAAATGGTCTGTAACAACTAATACAACCACCCTAATACTGGGTGTCTATAAGTCCTTAGGTTGGAGTAGCAGCTTGTGTGGCCGGTAGTGACAGTAAGCTTGTACTTGTGGTCCTCCTGTTGGTTTCAGCAGCAATGGTATCGATGTTGCTAATGGTCTTTTTGGTATGACAATTTCCAGCATGATTATGTTTGTATTTATTTTGAGTGGTTGTCTGTCAGACAGTTGAGAGACTGAAAGCATTCGTCTGACCACTCCATAAACACAAAGAAATAAAATGAAAAATGCAGGATGACTAGGGTTGGGCAGTATGACCTCAAATCAATATCACGATTAATTGAACATTTTACCTTGATTTCAGTAAATGAACAAGAATTTTTTTGTGTTTTGTTTTTTGCCCTCTTTTCACTAGCAAGGTTTGTATTTGTAAATTTCCTCAACGAATGAAATGAAAGACTGTATATATTTATGATTTTAAAATAATTGAAGAACATTCACACAGACTAACCATTTATGGTTATTTATTGAATATTTCGAAGAACACAAACTCAAACACAAATTGCTTGAAATGAAAACATCTTATGAACAAGGTCATATTTTAGTTTGAGCAAGTTCCCTAAAAAAGTAGAAAATAAATAGTTTGCATTTCTTGCAAACTAATTAAATTACTATGAAAACGGCTTAAGGTGATCACGTCTGTTTGGGGGAAATTAATCTCTATTAGCAGATTATCATTTGAACAGATTTTTTTCTTTGTCTCTGGCAGATTACCATCTAATTGAAAATTGTATATTTTTGTACACAAATATAAGGTAATAAAATGGACAGCATTGCCATTTACTGAATTTACTGACTCTTGCGAATAAGTGGTTATAGTTAGCCTCTGGCTTGGGCTGCTGGAGGCTCTGCAAATAAATAGGTTTGATAGGGTGTGGCATACCTTGGACAAAATATTACTTGCTTTTGAATTGTAATGGAAAGAGCTGTTTAGCTGTGATTAGGGCAAGATCCTATTTGGGATGCATTGTTATTGCTTTAGCTGTTAGAAACAGATAGTATTTCACAGAGATCGCTAAAACAGCCCAGGTTTGCTAATTAGCTTCTCTGAATTGTAATGGCGATCTTAACAGCTGATTGTTTGTTTGTGTAAACTTCAGCAGGTGCATCTTTCGTCTTTGCAAGCCTCATGGTGAAATGGGCCGTGCGACTGTAATTGCTCATTTAAGCAAAGCGGGAAGAAAGCAAATAGGCAAATCTGCTTGGAGATCGTGCAAGAGCTGCTGCCCGATTCTCTCCAGCTGCCATCTGATGCAACCACCACAGTAACTTCCCTCACATCCATTGATTCCACGCAGGTGATAGAATTTCAGTATGCTTAGATGACCCCCCCTATCTGAATGTCCATCTGGAATGGTAACCACATCTGGAATGGTAACCACATCTGGCAGTTGCACAGGGGATGGAGTGTGGATTGATTAGCACTTTTGTGAGATTCTGATGATGACACATTGGTCAATGGGCAGTCATGACCATTCTGTGGTGGTATCTTTCTTACCTTAAAGTCTCCAGCCCTAGAATTTTTGTTTACTGATGTATTGTTCTGGTGAGGCCTCTGGATACAGTTGAGCCATCTGACCGACACTTTTTGTTTAGGTGCATGAATTTTTCAAAGAAGTTTTAAAAATTATTTAAGAATGAGAACTTTAGTGATCCAGGAGGAAATTCTGATTTATATAGGACAGACAGACATGCATATAATACCAAAACTCGCATGGTGCAAAAAAACTGTTCACATAGCGTAAAAAAAATGTAAAAAGTACACAGTACACCAATAAAATATCCTGAAGTACAGAACACATTATTGTGAAATTAGAAATTAATATTTGAAGAATAATAAATTCTGTGCAAAAAATAAAAGTGCAGTTAGAACAGAAAAGCACCTGAATTTTACTGTAATTTGTAAGGGCCTCTGATCGTATCTGCTTTTTGGTTAGTTTAGGAATTAGCCTTTTATTGTGTTTGGCCTACAGCTGCACCATTTATGCTTTGGAACACAACGTGGATTTTTCACCTTAGTTACTACGAGCATCTAGTACCTGGTTATTAATCAGCTGAATTAGTCCCGGGGTTTGCAAGAAGGAGGTCAAACCTGCTTCACACAATATAACTTTTATGGTATTTGAATAGAGTCTAATCTGAATTGCCATATAGCCTTAAATTCAAAACTCCAGTTACTGTGGAGCTTTTATTGACCAGTAAACCCTTGTTTGTGCTTTGCCTTGCACCTGTTTTGACATGTGTCCTGTGCAATTTGCCTCTTGTAATCGACAGTCAGATGAGCTTTGTTGCAGTGCCTGTGGTTTGTGGGAATAACCTATTTACAATAGTGTCTTGGAGACTGAGTGCTTCTCTGTCTGTCTCTTATGAGTGATATGAATATTTTGTAGGCAGAAATCACCCCCCCCCCCATTTTATTGCATTCTTTCTTTCTCTTTTATTTCCCTGAGGTAATATGACATGGTTGAAGCAACCTCTAGTCTATGCGTATTAGCGATAAGCTTCAGAAAAACTAAATAATATAAATTGAAGATCGTGTTGTTCACTATGTAAAAGATCATGATGTTTTACTAAGTAAAAGAACTCTGGTGACATGGATATTAGCACTTCAGCAGTCTAGAACACGACAGAGTTACTTTTTAAAAATATACTTCCTCTGAGAACAAGCATAATGGTTCTGCTTATTTGTTGCCGCAGAGCTGTTGGTTATTATGTAAGCTGGCCCTTTGTCTCTTACCCTTTGAGCATGGCAGAGGTGTCTGCTTTTAATGCAAGTTAATTGTGACTTCCTGCTTATTAACCAATAAGCCACTAAAGTGTTTTTGTGGCACATTCATCACCAGGTTAAGCATGTGTGTGCGTACAAAAAAACGGTTGACATTTTTATGAGAGCCATAGTATTGTTTGAAATCGACTGTTTCACAGTTATGTGAAGATTAATAGTTATTAATATATATATTTTTTGTAGTTGCAGTTGTAGTGCCGACCTGTATGACATTTAAATAAATTGACTGGAGTTAGTTAAAATTTTTAGGTAAAATGAGTGGCATATATTTAAAAAGATACAGTATGTTTTGTATGTTATTGAGATTCCCTATATCATTATGATATAATCATATCATATCATTATGATTCTCAATATCATTATCTCTCATAGACATAAATGCAGCAAAAATATTACAAGTAGTTAAAATGACCATTGACCTTAAAAGAACTCTGATTCGTGGCACACTCTAGTGAGGAACAGTGGTTTATTTGTTGAAGTGTTCATAGTTTGAATAAGCAAATGTATATGTTCTCTGATAATGTTAACATTGCAAATGTCTATATTCTCCCTCATTCATTTTAATAAACTTAATTCGGCTGAAAAGGTCCCAGGGAGGTGTTGCTAGGCAACATGTCACACGCCATGCATATTGCGTAGCACTCCGAGCCCCACATCCTATTATATGGTAATAGGACTTCACACTTAATGGTTTTTAAAAAGGCTTCTCCATTCAATCCATCAAGGAGTGCAGTAGAACTATGGGCAATGTGGGGGTTGGACCAGTCGAAGCTAAATCAAGTCTGTAACTTTTAAATGTTAATCAAAGGAAATTATTTGAACTCTGTGCTCCTCTAACAGGAACAATAATTTGCTGGGAGGTTTTCTTTTTGTTATTGCAACAAAAATCTAATTCATGCTAGGCCTGTGGATTGTAATCTAGAAGAGGACATATCACTATGTACCCTCCTGCAGAGTGTTTTTACCCTAACGATTCACTGGGAGCTAAATAGTTCTCTGAGTGCCGCCTTTCCTGTATATTATGGACCAGAATTTCCCAATTTGGTCCTCTGGGTCCCGAAGGCAGTCCATGTTTTTGGTCCCAGGAGCTGGGAGGGAGCTAAAATGTGGACTATCTGGAGGTCCCTGAGGACTAGGTTTGGAAACACTGCTATAAAGTTATGTTGATGCAGCTCACTGATGCATTCTGTCATCCCACCCCATCAACCTCCAGATTGCTCTGCGTAAGGCTTTCTAAACTTTCAAATTTTAGCATCTTGTCTTTCCTACTTTAGCATCTAGGCATTCCTACTGATTCTGGGCAAACCTTATCTGCTGTGAGCCCCTGTGTTAGTGGGTTGTCTCTTATTTACTCTTTTTCATCATAATCTCACACTGTGTCGACTCAAACTTTTGTCTTGCACATGCAGGTTAGTGCGGGCAAGCTTCTATGTACAGTGCCAGTTCGGTTTTGGTTGCAGGTTTCATGTGCAATTAATACCATTTTCTGGGACATTGTTATGCTTATTTTGAGATAGTGGTGACTGGACAGTGAGTAAAGACCATTGTTCTAGAGACAGAGTGAAATTAGATCTGTCTTTCAGCCACTGACTTTATGCATAGGTTGACCCAACTATATACCCCTCTGTCTGAAGGATATCAGATGAGTTTAGTAATTAATAAGGGACATTTAAACATTATAGTTTCTAAATATTACCATTTGTATTTCCAAGCCAGAAAGATGCTGCGTATTTGTATGAAGTGTACTTTCTGACTTAAAAATTTTGTAGCTTTAACAATAATGTTGTTCTTTCTCGGAGTTTCATTGACACTGTAGTCTCAATGAAATGATTTTTGAGGATTTTGGCCAGTAGCTCTTGATTTGGCTGTAAAAATGGGTAAACGATCTCATTGATACAATCCAAATGTTGTGCGTCTTTATTGCCTCTCACACACAGACACACATGCATGTAATCTGTGTGTGTGTCTAGGCCTGCATGATGTCAAATGTTAGTACTGACATTGCATGATAGGCACATGCAGTTGTCGCATTGCAAGGACCGCAGTAGTAGGCTGGCTTGAGCTTAGGCTTGCGTGGCATCTTCATGACAAGATTCTTGAATGGAGGTCATCAATAATTTGCTCTAAAACATGTTAACTTTGTCATAGGAAAACAGGCGTTGCGATTTTAATGATTCATTTAATGATGGCTACCAAAGTCAGTGTAAAGCATACTGCTGCTTTTGCAGAAGCTTTGCATGCACTCTCCAAGCCAATCGTAATCATTTTCGTCTTTGCTGTTGGATTCCCACATAGGCAGTGTGGCGCATTTGTGAGAAATTTTAAAAAATGAGTTGGGAGGAAAAGAGCAAACTGGTCATTGAAGGGCATTCACCTTCTATTGTATGGAAATATTTTAGATTCCATACAGACGATATTTAGGAAAAACAAATGATTTGTCAGCACTGTTTTGTGTTGGCATAACTCGTGGCAACACCGCCAAGTTATTTGTCAGACACTCTTGGCAGATAAGTTGCAATTGGCTATAGTTCATTTTGGGTTAATTTTCTATTCCTTTTTGTTTTAAAAATATCACAATATGTATCACAGTAAATTCACATGAAGTCTTTGTAGCAAGTGCTTCAGTTATGAAGGCGTTATGAAGAATTTACCCTAATGCCTTTTTAAATTTCTCTCTCTCACACTCACACACACACACAGGTTTTTAAGTACATGTTTATGGGGACTCTAAATTTATTTCTGTCGAGAACTGTAATCGCAACATGACTACCTTAATCCCTACCCAGCCCTAACCATAAGCAACCAAACAATTATTATCATTTTTAAAATCTTTTTTTGGTCACATATTCACAGATCTGTTTTTATCACATTGTGGGGGACATTTGGTCCCCACAATGCAATATAATCATAATCCACACACACACACACGTGCACACACAGTAAAAATATAAAAAATGATCACGAGGAAAGTCTCGATGTCTGGGAACTTCTGGCAAGCTCCATTGAAGCATCTGTTCTGAGAGCCTTTTCGTGTGAAATGAAAATTGGTTGAGCAAAACATGGACGCTGTTAATAGGGCTTTGCATTAGGACAGCTGTCGAGTGGAGCTTTCTTCTGCTCTGACCCCTCAGCGGCCACTTCAGTTTTGTTTTTGGTTTGCTTATTTTTAAATCCCACTCCAGCCTGCAAAATGGTGGGAAATGCAAAATAAACCACAGTAACTCTATTTTGCTAATTTTGCTGTTTCACATTACGTTTGTTGGTTATCTTCTGACCACTGTGAATAAGACCTTTAATTCACAAAGTACAAAGGAGTGTAAGATTATGACCCTGAAATGCTACTAGGTTAAAGGCAATAAAACACACACACACACACTCCCAGAAGCATGGGAGTGTGCATGACTCATTTATACAAAGTTATTACTCCAAAGAACTCCACAACCATGCGAGCGGGACTTAGCAGTTTGTCTCTTCAAATCTTATATGCTTCAGAAATACAAGCTTTAGAGTCGTTAGCCCATCATCAGCAAGGTCTCCATTTATTATTGTCATGCCTCTTGAGTTTGACTCTGTCGTTACACTAATCATACCCTGTAATGATGTATTACAAATGGAAATAACGAATGTTGCTGTGCATGCAAGTAATTGTGCAACCTGTGCAGGTGCTGCGTTCAGCCTCTTTGATTATAGGTATTAGTAACCTTGTTCTGCCAAGTGCACATGGCTGCTCATTAGCTTCCCCCCCCTGCCATATGTGTTGTTTACTGTTACATTTACATGGTGGAATCCTGCTATTGGGGGAAGAATTATGATCACAATTGATCTTATTCTGGCTGAAGTTTCGTACAACTTTCAAAAAGTGATGAAAAACTGATGAGCTAGTAAATTGGTACCTGGGGGTGTTGGTATAAAATTCTTCGGTGTTCTGCTCTATAAATTTTGCCAAAGCATATGGTATTTTTCTCATATTCCCTGAGACTTTAAAAAATGTTATTGGTAGTGCTTTGTGTATTTTATAATTGTTATACAGAATTAAAGTGCATATATCTAAGTGATGTGAAATTTAACAAGTTGCAAGGCATGTGTCATGCGGTTGTGTCTCTAGGTATATGTCATTTGTTGATGTAGTCTTGTCTGGTTGCACACCTGGTCTGATCTTTCACTAGCACTTGCCCACGCTTTGTCTTAGCATTCACACAGGGTGTTCCCCAGCGATTCAGTCTCCCAAGAAGCCTTGCGTGAAATCTGGACATAAATAAGTCAGGGCCATTTTCCACAGTTCTGCCATCCACAAAGTAAGGTGTCCTCAGAGGGAACTGCTCATCTATCCAGAGAGATTGCTGTTTAAAGGTTCAGAGGGATTATAGGTGTCCCAGTGAATGCCCCTTCCCCACCCAGTGACCCTGGGTGGGACAGAATGGTGGTTGTGTGCAGACTTCACCCCAAATTATTATTCTTTTCCCGGGAAAAGTAGCCACTTGCTGCTGCTGGGAGGGCAGTTTGATGAGAACATGGTACCGTTCGTGCTTTTTGAAATCTAATAGTGACACAAGCGGCGTGAAACAGAACAAGGTCTAGTCGGCTGTGTCCCCATTGGTTTCTCTGAAATGTTCCTTTCCTTTCTGCTTGTGGAAAGCCAGGCTCATCAGAATGTTAATGTGTGGGACACTAGATGATCAAGTGCACTAATTAATATGGACGAGCTGATACGCATTTTTTTAGATCAACTGATACTGACACAGATTCCAATACATGGGCTCTTTTTACTTTAAAATTTTAATATAATATACATAAATGTTTATACTTTATATATTTTTAAAAATAAATACAAATAAAAAGCCATGCCAAATAAGCTTTGATTAGGCTGCATTCAAAATGTACCGTTCCACCTCGTTTGTAAATCTTGTTTTAAGCGTTTGAGGTATTTTGCAGTTCAGTTTGAATATCTTCCTAGCAAGGATACGCAAGTAGCGAATGCTTAAAATGCCTCAGAATTTTTCTACTACTGGCAACAGCGTCCTTTACACTTGCGATAACACCCCGTCCTGTATGACAAACTGTAGCAAGTGTGCAAAACAGGCCACGCTAGCAGCTCCCAAAATCATTCATTTTTCCATGTCACTTATGTTGTCTCGTACAATTGCGTGCACTTTGTTTAGTAGGATTTTCCACTAAACATTGTTTCCACCTCTTAAGACTTTGGTTTTACAAAGATTGCAAGTAACACTCCGAATCGGGGGGGGGGGGGGGGGGGGGGGGGGGGGGGGGGGGGGGGGGGGGGGGGGGGGGGGGGGGGGGGGGGGGGGG
>JABFEB020000060.1:6215786-6226633 GCA_019775895.2 Stomatorhinus ivindoensis
TATATATATATATATATATATATATATATAATCACTTTTTGGGAACAGTATCTATGATTTATGCCACATTGTCACAAATGTTAGGGTGAGATTTAATTTCAAGCAATTCTATCATTCCTTGTGCTAACAGTCAAATAGATGACAAGATGACAACTGTCTGGTCCACTAGTCAGCCCCTTATTCTCCCTGCTGTTTAGCATCACCACGTCTAACAGTTTTTTTTTTTTTTTTAAAGGAAAGCAATTTAATACAAGACATACACAGCAGTGGAAGATGTCCAGTTCAATGTATTGTTATTCAGACAGAAAATGATATTCCCTTTTATGTTAACTATACTTCAGTTAAGGCCTCCTTGTCTGGCAGGTAACTTGCGGACAACTTGTTGTTGGAAGAAGATATAATCATGTGGCAATAACTATAATAACAATAATATGAGTATAAGCACACAAGTCTGTGGTCAGGCAGGTCTCGACTCATCTCCCATTGAAGACTTACGTAGAATTTAATTTAGACAGAATGCAAGAACCACAGGACACCGATAACGATTGTGCTTGTTACATTGGTGACTTTGTTGTTTAGTGTTCTACATGGTAGGAAAGATGAAAATGCTGCCAGTTCAGAATATTTAGCAGGTAATCGTGATGAAAAAATCTGCATGTTTTCTTCCAGGTGCTCATAGGCAGAACCTTGAAAAGCATTGTGTCCTTCATATTACAGTCACAACAGTAAAGATATTTTCGTATACTGTAATTAAATACCTTAAGCATTGGAATAATTTTTTGCTCTTACTCTTTCTGGAATTATTGTAGGGGCAGCAGTGACCAAAGCATTGTATTTAAATTTAATTGAAGAATAGAATGATTAATAAATATACACATTTTTAAAAGAATGTGTATTCTTTATATTTCAGGTGGTAATTTAATATAATCTGATCTGTGCTGACATTGTTGTATAACAGGAACGTATGCAAACCAGATACTGTGTAGTGTGCCGCTCTAACTTTAAGGTCAGGTGTCTGTCCTGGGGCATCATCTGAGTTTGTTTGGTTTTCCTGCTTTGCTGTCATGGGGCAGGGGCTTGGTATAACACACCCCCATACTCGGGTCCTGCATTCTTCCACATAGGCAGTGTGATCCCTAATATACCATTTTATCGCACCAGGTTATCTTGACGTTTGCATTTTATAAAATTATTTCTCCTATTTTACGTCCCAATAAAACACTGTATATGTAGCTGCTTACATGGGTGAGTAAGAAAGGGCTCCGGAGAAGGTGATGACCCGTGAACCGTTCTCTCAGCAATATGGCGGCCAGCTCAGTAGCCAATGAGACACTGCAATAGCACATTGTGGCTGGGACAGTGATGCTTTTTGACCCAGAACCCTGATACAGCATGAAAGTAGCTATGAATGGTGGTTGTGGGGGGGGGGTGATCACTCTGGCTGTCTTCACAATGAGCTCTCCCATGAGCGCTTCTAGCCCATGACGGATAGCAAAGGAGACACCGTCATTGGTTGTGGCTTTTCACTGAGAAGCTACATGTATTTTTAATGTGTGCAAGGCCATCGTTTCCGAGAACCTCTTTGCATGGATCAGTGTGAAAAGGCATTGCGGTTACCTGCAAAGGGGCTCTGTCCGGTCAGCCCACAGCCCAGGGTGTTTTATCGATAGTTCTGGATTTGAATGATAGGACGTTTTATTGCAGGTCTCATACAGTCTGCATCTGATGTGGTTGTTTTTGGTAAATGATGGCATTTTTAAATTGTGATTTATAGTATAGAGATTATAAAGCTGTTTTACAAATGCCAAGGCTTGTTAGTGGGCTCTATTCATAGGACACGGCATAGGACTTTTTTACAGCATGGCTTTGAAGGTTGCTTTCAGTTTACTAAGCTTGTGGACAGTGGAATTCATAACACTGAGGTCAAGCTGAAATCAGAGCTGCGATTCTAATGTGAGGAATCCTAAATGCATATCAAAAAGTTTTCCTGTTTGATGCCATGGAGGTTCTGTGCAAGAATAACCCTCCGTGTGTGTGTGGACTTTGAACGATCTCCCTGGGTGCTCCAGTACCCATATGCCTGTTCCTGACCTTTGCTTAATTTGGGTTGCTCATTTGAATACCACGTTCAGTTTTGATTTAGTCTTCAGTCAGCGATTACAGTATGACAAATACAATGAACTGAAATGCAAGCTGTCTATTTTCTATACAGCTGGGGGAAGCTGTTGGAGCTATTTTATATTGCATTCTTGTATAAAAAAAGAAAACATTAATGCAAAAAGGCTGCGTTATATATATATAACATTTATGTTGGTGTGCTATAATATTATATATAATTTCCTTTTTTTTCTTTTCTGTTACTTTGTCTCAGTACAACACAGTAGTCCTCTCTGTGTATCTCCAATGATAGCCAGCCCCCGGGGGCAGGCTATGGCAACGGCTTCACATTGTGGTGTCCGGCAAGTTCAAAGGGGCAACAGGAAATGGAGTAACCAGCAGCATCTGTAAAAGCAGGCGCGAGGGGCCATGGCTTAATGTTGTCGGGTGACGCTTACTAATGACTCACTGTCTCTTCTGAGAGCCTTGGGAATAACGAGGTGGCGATTTACTGGTCTTCCTCTGCGTCTGCCACCTAGTTTCCAACAGTGACACCTCAAAGGATAAACAAAGGGACCCTGTTCTGCCAGACGCCACAAGAGTGCTTATCTCAGTGGACCCCATTCTTCTCTGTTTTGAAGCTAATGACATATGGCACTTTTTGACTGCCACCGAGAACCGAGCTGAGCCCAAGCCTTACCGCGAGCTGACAGTTTTCCATTATAAATAATTTGAGCCATACCTGAGCTGTACCCATGCTGACGTGGCCCTGCTTTCCCGATAACTCAGAACTTACTTGAAGTCCTACAGAACACTCAAGTGAATGTTAATTCAGCTAGAGTTCGATGCTAATATAAGACAGCGATTCTCACAGGCATGTTAGTGGAAATTAGTGCATAATAAATCATGACGTACACCGTGTGAACAGTAAAAAAAGCACCTCTTTGGTTTTACGTCACAGTTGCTCTCCATCCCAGCATCGCCTTTACTCAGCCAACCCTGCTACAGGAGAAAACCGGGGCGAGCTGGAACCACACTGTAACTACGCCTCGGTTCCTGTATGCCAGTGGAATAGCGCCAACAGTCGTCGTGTACATGGGCTTCAATGTGTTCTGGTACATCTCTGGTTTTGACCCTTGCGCTCTGCTGTGAGGGAAATGAGTCGCATGACAAAGGATGTGGTCCATGGTTATCCTCCTGTGCACACGTTTGGCCTTAAAAAAAATAAAAGGTGACTGAAAACAATGATTCATTCTTTTAATTTCAGAGTTCTTTGTGGACAGAGCTGATGTTACCTAGTGTAATGAATTTTCTGTATTTTTCCTGTTTTGGGTGAGATTTTAGAACTGGAAAAAAAATGGCAAGATTTGAAAGGTGTTGTTGTTTTCCACTACCAGATGTGCTTATGCTTTAAAAATGTGGCAATGGAAATCCCTCTGAATGCATCAGATATGCTAGCGCCGGCTGTAGCCAAAACGGTGGTGGAAATGACCCAGTCTTCTATTTTGGCCGGGTTGCTTTGTAGCAGCTGGAATCTGAACTATTGTTGTTGACCCTATATAGAGTCTGGCAGAAATGTGCCCGGCGGCGCCACGGTGCGTTGAAGTGCAGGCCCTGGCGTGTACTGCATTCTAACAAGGGGAAGAAATGAAATTTGCATCTCCTCATTTTTCTTTCCCAGGGAAGTTCTCTCTAAGGATGGTCATGCAAGCCCAGGGCTTCACAGATGAAGATGCGTCCTTGAGTGGCTAAAGGCCGACTAGACTTAGCTCACTGGGTTTATTGTGGCAGAAGTGCACCGGGATACATTCATGGACACCAACCTGCCTGTGAGAAAATCTGTGGCTCCAGGTTATTTGCAGATTTCCTGTTTTTCCCCACTGCATGCAGCCCCCACTCAGTGGGAAAAGCAAGTTCCATTTCTATTTGGGATTTTTTGTGGTTCCAGGCTTCTTGTTCACCATTTTGTTTCCACTCTGGATAGGTGAGCACTGTGTTAAGGAGACAAGAACGAATGGTGAACTGTAATGAATGGTGAACTGTAATGAATGGTGTTTGAAGTTGCACCGGTATATAATACACTTTCAGTCTGATATAAGTCCATAAAAGAATTGAATAGCTTGCAGAAGATGCAGCATGTAATGTGCAATGCACATTTTCTTCAGAAGACCCTGCTGAGATTAAATGAATAGTTTCTAGTTTCCTGCTCGTTCCTCATCGCCATGCTCTTACATAAAGTTCAGCAATAAGGGGATGTCTGCTCTCATCCATTCGGGACTCTCTACATCTTTGCAGATATTATAATGGTGTCAAATTGATTATCCTCCAAGGCTTTTATTCCCCGATTATCTGCTGTGGAGAGTGGAATAAATTAATCGCAACTCTGTAGTGCATTTCCATAATGTCAGGTAATTAGACCTCACTGCTTTTAATTCCTGAGGAACTGGGTGCCCACTCAGGACATGGGCATTGCATCGCCATGGTAAAGAATAACTCTGGTCTTTCATATTATGTACATCAGTCCTTAATTAAATAACTATTCTTAGACTGGTGATTGAAATGTTGTCTTGATATGCAAGTCTCTACAGGATGCTCGCCTATTTTCCGCACGGGCAGATCCTCTTGAGCTGAATTGCAGTTACAGCATGGATTGTTTTAAAGAATTGAGACTTTTATCATGAGGTCATATAATGTGCATCCTCACTGAACAGTTTAAATGGCACTGGTATCACTCCACATTCTTTAATAATGGACTGCATGAAAACGACTTTTTAGGAGGGGTGTGAAGGTGATTTCACATTTCCCATCCATCCAATTAAGGCAGGGCACAACCCAGGATGGGGAGCTAACTCATTGCAGGGCACACTCTGGTGGATACACGCACACACACACACACACACACACACACAAACGCACACACACATGGGCAATTTAGTCACTCCAATTATCTTCTGCATGTTTTTGGACTATGGGGGAAAACCGAAGTACCCAGAGGAACCCCCCCCCAACAACACAGGGAGAACGTGGAACACACATGGAATCCTGGGAAAACCAAGTCCCAGTGGTGTGAGACAACAATGCTAACCGCCGCACCGCCATGCTGCCCCTATTATATTTTTATAATTGTGATGCTTGTATGTAGTATTTAAACAGGATTGTTATTTTAATGGGCGTGTACTGTGTCTGATAAAAACTTGAGTATGAGGTTTGTAACTTTTTAGGCAGTTAGGCTAAAGTTCATGGTTTGTTTTTTACAGGAATGATGATTGCCAGTCATTTATAGGAATTGTCTGGTAGAAAACTCATTAATTACCATTTACGGTGGCCTCTTCATCAATCAAGGGAAAAATACGCGTCTCCTTTGCCGTAACTCCAAGTAATGGTCAGATTTTAATTTCAGATATTTTTGTGCATTTGCTACCTTGTTGAAAACAAAGAAAACGGCTGGGATACGATTAACTTCTTCTTGTGCGTATAATAAAAAGACGGTAATTACATGCAGATTACATGCTGTTTAGATGTCCGAGAACTTCTCCAGCTCAGCTACTGTCGAACCTTCACACCCTGCTCCCATGTCATACAATGAACGTAACAGTGTGTCTGGCTTTACTGTCCCGGCTTTGCATCCTTTCTTATTTTCCCCAACCTTTAGTGCCTCATAGGTTCCTGCAGCCGCAGCAATTAACACTACAGAACCTGTGGAACCAAGTTTTCAGAAAGCTGTATCTCTGAATAGTTTTATTTATTCTAAATGTTATTTGCTTGTCAATATACAAAGTCAATAAGTGCTCATCCTCTTCTTTCTATTTTCCCTGCAGCAAACTCTACTCTTCTGGGTGGCGGAGGAGGTAAGTTTCATAATATATTTATGGATGGTTTTACATAGCATTTCATCTTATTAGTTGAATTTTGTGGAATGTATATTGATGGAAATCAGGACCCCTATTCTTTCGGTGTTGTACCCTTCATAACTAAGTTTATCACATTTCTCTGATTTATCCATTTTTCATGACAGCCGATTGATGGGATTATGTAGCCCCAAGCCCCTCGGTTTGAATAACTATAAATACAGCTGTAAGGATAAACTGTGTGCGGCCCAGTCAGTGAGACGCGGCCATTACTTTAGTGTGCTGACAGGGAGCATTTCCATCATGTGAGCAAAAGGTGACCAACCGTATCCTGAGAAGCGCAACCAGACAGTGACACACTCCTAACCCCAAAGATCCACTTTTTGCACATACCATGACATGATTGGTGTAATCATTCCATGCAGCCCTGGGCAAAAGGGGGAGGGGGAAAAATCAAACCAATTAAATGAAGAATTTTGATCCGGACATGCACAAAATGGGATCAAGGAATTTTAAAAGGATTGAACCAGGTCTGTACTATTGAAATTTCTTATGTCACTGAGGATTTCTCTGCATGGGCAAAGCCATCTGTGAACTCATGCTTCGCAGTCCAAGCAGACAATTAGCAGTTCTATAAATGGGAGCTGAAACACTATCCATATCTAATCGACGGTCCCTAGTGTATCTTATCTGATCTAATGCTTGGTTAAGGCTTCAGAACTCAAGCCATTGTATCAGCGAGTCCTGCCAACCAGATCTTTATCTGTGAAAGCAGAGCTTGATCACTTGCTCCGCTCAGTCGGATTTAAGTGAGATCAGGGGTCAGCAGGCCCCTGTATGAGGTGAGTGGGTTGGGGGGGGGGGGGGGTGTTACAGCAGATCTGTTTCCATGTTCAGTGGTTTTCACATATTTGGACTATTTCAGGTCCAACACAAACCTTTTTTTTCTTCAGCTCTGCATATCGAATATATAGTATTAACTTTTTTCTTTTTCTTTAATAGTTTTGCAGCGTTCCACTATATAATTGCATGTTTTATTCTGTCATAATTACCTCTGTTTCTGGTTCAGTAAAATGAGCATTGTGAGCAATACTGAAGCGCGTGTTTCCCCTGCTACCACCATAATGGTGCGAGTGGTGCCTTGTTTACTTATTTTCTTTAAGCGTGGATTGTGAAGCTGTTTTAACTCCTCATTAGGGGTCTATATTCATATATCAGATTGAGGTGTAAAGATGAATATTGTCATTTTTAACAGTCATTACAGAGAGAAATTACAATCAATTTGTCCAGCGAGTTGATATTCTAATTTCTTATATTTCCATATTTTTTTTTCTCCCTGCTATTACTGCAAATTGTATTTGGTATAGTAGTCGAATAAAATGAATCAGACAAAAAATATCAAATGAACACTAAAATCAACTTTCTATGAATTATAGTAACACAGTTTAGTTTTTAACATATCATGTTAAAGGCTTGTGTGAAATGCTGATTAATGTTTCAGCTTTGGATGAAAGTAAACTTAGCCCAGTAAACTTTGCCGAAGGGGGTGTCATTTCTGCCCCACGATACTACAGTCTCATGCAAATACTTCTATTTTTTTTTGAGGGGAATATATTGACTCGACAGATTTTAATTGGATTTATCAGTGGGGAAATTAATTTGAATCTGTAGAGGAACTATAGTATCTCGGAACAGTGAAACCACATAAAAGCAGTTGGTTGGTGAATTTTTCTTGTCTTGTTTCTTTCCTGTTTGCCTTTCCATATATTTCCTGTCCTTTCTGTGTTCTCTATTCTGTATAATCCATCTCTGGTTCTTCTGTTCTTTGGATGATTAACATTGTTTTCTGGGGACATAGACTATTATGTTATCTATACATGTTTTTTGAGCATTGATCCGGTCATCCTCGTTTTTTTTTTTTTTGTATGATCCCCATGAAACATTCCAGTTTCGCATTGTACAGTATTTTGCTTTGCCAGCGTGTTCTGTCTTTCTTCAAATAAATAAATAAGATCATTGTCACCACAACACCTTATGAACCGTGCTGGTCTGTATCAAAGACATATTTTTCCAGACACTTGTTTATTAAATTTAAGTTAATGAAACTTTACATGGTTTGGTCGAGCCACAGATTAGTATGAAAAGCCTTATTCTTTATTGCTGCAAAAATGGAACAATAATGTATTTCACTCCTTTCTATTCACTCGCAAGTGATATTTTTAGTCTGATGTGTGTTTTTGCTGTTGGGCAAGGCTTAAAAGTTTCTGGTCAATTGAAGGCGCCTGCTGATTGTTCTTTTCTTGTTTGTACATTTTAGCACTGTTCACACAACTGGATTTCTTCTTTGTGAAGGCGTGGTCCAGTGGTTTCCTTTGGTATGCCGGAAAAAAGTTATCTTAATTAGAAAATTGATGTGGTTTACAGCAACATATTCTCCCTATGGCATTTTTCACCGCACTCAGTTCCCAAGACAAAACCACAGAATACATTGTTTGTGTAGTAGTCGAGCTATATTCCAGTGTGTTATTTTCAGATTTTTTGCAGTGTGCAGTTGAACAGTTGAAGTGAGGGATGTATGTCATGTTTTGGCATTGTCTTTTTTTTTGCCACGAAAAACATCTGCCTCAGAGGTACCAGGATATTCTTTATTTATTATGACATTCTTGGGTCAAATCTATAGCAATATGAATTTCCATGTTTCTGTTTTACTGCTGTTGTACAACTGATTTTGTGTCTTACAAATGCTGACCGAAAAAGGATAGTAACCTCTCTCGGGGGTGTAAATACAGTTCAGTCCTACATTCAATGAGAAAGCAACAATCAATGAAATAAAGAAATGGAAACAACATGGTCAGTAGGTCTAGGATATACAGACACTCCTCTACTTACAAACTTTCATCTTATGAACTTTCAAACATACAAACGAAGAGGACTGCAAGTCCAAATTGTCTTCCTTGGGCTCCCATTTCCTGTCTGCAACATTATTTAAAAAATTTTATTCTGGGCACCTATTCTGGGTAATACGACTTCTAGCCGCTTCTCCCGCCACACAGCAGTATAGCGTGCGTACTCCCAGCATCCTAGTTCTTTGTACTTGCATACAAGTGGTGTTGAATAACGACTTACGAACATTTCAAGTTACGAACGGCTGTTCAGAACATATCTCAGTCGTAAGTACAACAGTGTCTGTATTGGCAGAGACGGCTCATTTGATGAGTTACAACTTTAAATAACCCTGTTCAAACAGTCACATAATTATATATGATCTGGGTGTCTGCAACTTGATGATATTTAAGATTGGATGTATAAGGCCCTTTAAATGTCTGTTTGCACCTAGACTGTGATAGAGAAAGGAAATGCTGTTCTAACCATAGCCGAGACACAGAATCCACGCCCCCCAACCAAACCTCAGATTATTTTATCATCATTCAGAAGTTCATTTGACCTATTCAGAAATGAGTTCAGCTTTTCTAAATGCGGTGCTTTGATGACTCACTGGAAGTAATGTGTATTTTAGTAATTATAATCTTGCAATTTATTACTGTTATTATTGTTGTTCTGCAGCCATCTCTTCCTCCATTGGCTTTTTGTGCCTTATGGTTTAAGGCATATAATCTGGCAGGGGTCTTAACTTTTCTAAGTGATGCCCACGAATTGCCAAGGCAATTAACAAAGAATGTATTTCAAATGACGTCTGTGAGCATTGAGGCGGAATAATTTTCTGAATGCTCATTTACTTCTTAGACAAATCTAGAGGATGTTTGGGTGCACACTTGTGAAACCAGCAGTGACTTAGTTGCTTTTTTGTGCTGCAGAACCACTTTTTGATTAATGACACTTTATGGAATACAGTCATATACATGTATTGCAGTTTTATTGTTCTGCAATTATCCAGGCTTTGCTGGTGGCCTGTAATTTTGGTTTATTTGTTGCAGAAAGATATCTGCTTAGTTAGCAGGTACACCTTTCCAGGCAGACAATGCGCATTTGCCCCAGATTATTGCTGTTTTTCCTTTCACACGATGTTAGAGAGGAGGAGTGGTAGTGTCCATGGTGTTGCCTGCATTGCCTGTAGTGTACAGTTGTGGTCAAAACTTTACATACACCTGCAAAGAACATAATATCATGGCTCTCTTGAGTTTCCCGTTATTTCAACAACTCTGATTTTTCTCTGATAGAGTGATTGGAACAGATACTTCTTTGTCACAAAAAACATTCATGAAGTTTGGTTCTTTTATGACTTTATTATGGGTTAACAGAAAAAGGTGATCACATCTGCTGGGTCAAAAATATACATATAGCAACATGAATTAGCAATTTTTGGTGACTTAGAAAGTTGTGTCAGTGAAATGAGCTTCATAGCATGGCCTCTTAACTTCTTGTGAGTGACTATGAGTGACTTCAGCTGGTGACTTCTCTGGGGCCATTTAAATAGGGCTCATTGGATACAAACGCCCACAAGCGCTACAGTGGGAAAGTCAAAGGGGCTCAGCATGGATCTGAAAAAGCGAATTATTGACTTGAACAAGTCAGGAAAGTCAATTGGAGCCATTTCAAAGCAGCTGCAGGTCCCAAGAGCAACAGTGCAAACAATTCTTTGTAACTATAAAGTGCACGGCACTGTTTTGTCACTGCCACGATCAGGAAGAAAACGCGAGCTGTCGTCTGCTGCTGGGAGAACATTGGTCAGGAGGGTGAGGAGCCACCCAAGAACCACCAAAAAGCAGATCTGCCAGGAATCAGAAGCTGCTGGAACACAGGTGTCATCGTCCACAGTCAAGTGTGCTTTGCATCTCCATGGACTGAGAAGCTGCCGTGCAAGAAAGAAGCCCTTGCTCCAAAAGCGGCACCTTAAGGCTCGACTGAAGTTTGCTGCTGATCACATGGACAAAGATAAGACCT
>JABFEB020000060.1:6226733-6242868 GCA_019775895.2 Stomatorhinus ivindoensis
TAACCCATAATAAAGTCATAAAAGAACCAAACTTCATGAATGTTTTTTGTGACAAAGAAGTATCTGTTCCAATCACTATATCAGAGAAAAATCTGAGTTGTAGAAATAACGGTAAACTCAAGAGAGCCATGATATTGTTCTTTACTCTTAAGTGTATGTAATCTTTTGACCACAACTGTAGATGACTGTGTTGATTGAACGCCTTGAAAGATTTTAAAAGGACCACTTTGCAGTTTAACTTAATGGCATAACCACTGGGTACATAATTTTAACAGCAAAGTTATAATTTTTAAGTTGAAATAATCCAGTGACAGAACAATTTTCCTTTGCCTTTTTTGCGATTCTCTGCACTACTCATCTGCCATAATTGTGAATCCATAATTGCTGAATGAAATATCTAATGGCATTTTTCTTCATGCTTATATAAGAGGATGGTGTGTTGTATTTTACACAATTGCTGATATTGTGGAAGTTTGCTGTCCATGGTCATCAATATTTAACATGCTACTTTTTTTACAGTATTCTTTTTTTAATGCTAGAATGTTTGTTTTTTGCGTTTTTTATTTTCCTTGCTTTCTTTGCTTGCCTTGCCTGAATTCCCCCCTGACTGTTGACGAGGTGAATTTAAGGGCGGGTGAGGGGTTTATCAAGTCATTCCACGTGGTTTGTTAGCTTAACCGCTGCCATGTTTTGATGCCTCAGTCATAGTCATGTTGGCTCCTGCCAAAAAATTTTTTCTATTTGTTTTTATCTCTGTTGAAGAATTCATTGTTGAAGTTTGTTTTGTATTCAGGAAGGCCCAATAATCAATCAAGCTTAACCAAAGCCAGTTGTTGACTATCAAGTTGTGGGATTTCATTGGTTCAGAAAAGCAGGTTCTCTACACACAAAAAAAACCCCAAATGAATCCACCTTGGTCTGCCTCGACTACTAATCTGATGAAGTCACTGTTTTTGACTTCTTTGTTCTCTTAAGAGTGTACTTTGGGCACGGCATGGATTCAGACCACCTTTTTGCCAGATAGACTGCTCCATGCTTGAAGTTTAATCTGGCAAAAGATTAGCCGTGTTCAATTTCTTTATTTCTTATTAGCATTTTCATATGTGTTATTTTCCATCTCTGATTTCAGATCAGAGCAGATCAGATTGTCAACAGCTGCAACCACTAGATCTACGCTTTATGCTGTATGCTAGCATGAGCACATAATCCAAGTCAGGGAAAACACTTTGAGCTGTTTCAGGTTTTACAAACTTCTTTAGAACTGAATGGCTCCCGTGCTTGTCTAAATAGTTTAGTTCTTTTTGTTTTTTGATTGGTTTGTTTCCTTGATTTAACCCCTTGAACGCTGTCCATTTTTTAGCGTTATTCTATCCCTTTGGTTTTAGGCTTATTACACCGTGTGTCCGTGAGTTAGCTACATATGCTTTATGGTTTTGTTTTCAGGACATTGTGGGCTACTCACCTATATCATCATTTGATGTGTACATCCTCCTTATGAGGATAAGCTAATCCACCTATTAAAAGTTCTCCATTTTCAGTTTCATCTAATATAAAAATTTGCAGGAATCACAAATATAATCTTATAAATGTTGAGATTAGAGTCTCTATGACATGGGAGTGCAGGGTTTTCATTGGGGACCTTTCTATGGTTTAGTATTCTGAAGGAATACATGGTTAGTGCCAGATGGAAATGAATATGTTTGATTTTGCATACATTTGGTAACTTGTTGAAATCTGATAGACAGCAATACAGAAATATAGCTTTTTACAAATCTTCTCCTAACTCAGAGTGTCCTCCCTGACATGGAGTATCTGGTCACTTTACTCCATTCCCATAGCAGCAGTGGATCTGTGGACAAGAACTGTCTAAGATTTGGGTTCTCTGTTTTGCTTTCACCCATGGTTTTATTAATTATTGAATTATTTTGTTTTTCAAATGGAAATGGATGTGGGAGCTCCTTTTTGGGAACTGTTTGCACTAGTTTGCGCTAAAATCAGATCATTTTGACAGTTATACAAACAGTTTGTGATTATTTGCCATGTATTTTTGCATATTGATTTAAGGCTCTTCTAACATTTTGCAGATGGCAGTTTTATTGCTAGCATACAGTATCTCAGGTCTATGACTGCATGGTGCCAGCAGCTTGAACCAATCATTCTGTTTTCTTATGACTAAACGTGATTGATAGTGCAGTCTGTAGGACCACCAACAGTTGCCACAGTCATCTTTGCGCTCAGAAGTTGAGCCATAGTGTTACCCCCAATCCCCCCCCCCCCCCAAAAAACGAAGCTTTCCAAACCAGGGCTAATGCATGACGTTTCAGTATCATACCCTGTTCATCTTGTATAAGGTTATTTTGGGGAAGTAGAATGAGGACTTGCACTGAACCGCCATATGGTTATAATATGCTGACTTGGATAAAAGTGTCTGCTGAATAAAGTCAATATGAAAACACTGTTCATTTGGTATACAGTACACTGGTATGCCGAGCTGCAGTGCTCCATTAAGCTTCATTTCATTGAATACTAATTAGCCATCCAGATGGTAATCCTTGGATGTAGAGTACATACACAAATATGCGCCCTGTATCGTCAGTATCTTACAAAGGCAAATCCGATGTCGTATTGACGCGTTCCACCCCATTCTGGGCCAAAGGCCTCGTTATAGGACAGTTTAAGGAGTCCCGGTGCCTAATTAGAAGTCCCAGTCTTTATGAATTGTCAGTAAGACAGAAAAGACAGAGACTTTTGAATTTTTTCCCAGTACATATACTATAACTGAATGAAGTCATTTTTTCATAACTGCAGCTAGCAGGAATTACGTATTTTTAAATAACCCTGATAAGCACTAGGAAATAGTGGTGCCTTGGGTAGTTCAGGACACATGGCCCTTTGTATCCATTTTCACGTGGCCTTTTACATCCCTCCTGGCATTCCGAAACTTCTTGTTTATCCATGTTCCATCTATCAGGTAATGAATTATTCTTTTCGCGCCACTGCTCTTAAATCAAGGTGGCTGCTAATGCCAACGGTGTATCTGCTGTTAAGTAGTTATTTGCATCATTTGATAATTTATGGGCAGTGTAGTGCATGTTGTAGAACCTATTTAGGTGAAGAGTCATGATCATGCGATGCTGACCATGATAAATGATGGTAGTGATTTAGAATTCATTAAGGTAGATGCCGATGCTGTCCCT
The DNA here is from genome assembly GCA_019775895.2 of Stomatorhinus ivindoensis. Lineage (NCBI taxonomy): Eukaryota > Metazoa > Chordata > Actinopteri > Osteoglossiformes > Mormyridae > Stomatorhinus > Stomatorhinus ivindoensis. The sequence continues at coordinate 6,229,931 of JABFEB020000060.1, forward strand.
GGGTCTACATTTCCTATGAAAACACAATTATGTTTTGTGTTAAGTATTCAGTATTTAAAAAACATCTTTTAACTTAATTTTTGAAAAATTAGTCATCTTTCATGGAAACAGTTGCAATATGTGTAATGTAAAATGTATAAAAGTAGCTTTACAGAACATTAGGCAGGGGGGATGTGAAATGTGGGCTTAAGATGCATTTATTCATTAACGGTTGGAAAACCACACATGAGTTTGCATAAACTGCTAAAATGTGTAATTACAGATATGAGTCAGTAGTGTTAAAAAATGTTAGTTTTTCATCTAGTTTAATCTAAAGTCCCCTGGAAAAAAAAATCCAGTTTTGCTTTTTCTGTTTTAAATACTACAGATTGCTCTGTTGCACCTTTGCAGTATTTTTGCAGACGCTGATGTATTAGCACACATAACACTGGACTACAAGCAATTGTATAAAGAAAATAAGAACAGTGGAAGATGGTATCCCCTACAAACAAACAGGGAGTGACCTTCAGGGATAATTGAATGTATAAAGAAGGACATCTTTTGTTTTCTTTAGAAGAATTATAAACTTAGTTTTTCATTTAGTTAGAACCATAATAATCTCCAGGAATGATTCTCCAAATACTGTTAATATGGATTTCTCAGTGTGTTAAATTAAAATTAACATAGACTATTCTACTGAATATAAAATTGGTTTTCAATGCTCAGAAACAATATTTATAGTCGTGCAAAACTGCTTGATGTTAGGATTGCCATGTCTGATGGTAAATCCATTGAAAGGGTGCCCTCATACATCTGGGTGTATGGATAGATGACAAGCTGTAATTTAATGTACATATAACTAAATTAGTCAGGAAGCTTGAACTGAAGATTGGTTTTTATTTTAGAAATAAACCTTGCTTCACCACCTTGGTCAGGTCCCACTTGTAAAAGAGGTGATGATGAAGTTCTATCTCAGAATTGGTAAAATGTGCAAAATAATGGCAGGCCAGTGAAGGTGGTATAGATCTCACAAGCCCTGGCATGTCTCTGTGCGTGAGGCCTTGGCACAGATGCTATATCTACGTAATATTCCTGAAAGAGCTGCCGCTCCATCCCTTTGAAAACATTATACCATTATCTCCGAGGAGAAGAGAAGTGACTGGGGAACAGAAGCAGCATATAAACAATGAGAATTGCTTGACACGAGCAGTAAATGTGTCTGTGCTGTTTAGCAGCCTAGCTACTAGCTCTTGGAAGTTTCGCATCGCTCAGGGGGCAGTCAGCTGTAAGTATGGTGGCCATGCCAGAGTGGAGCGACAAAAATATTCTAAGGGCAGGGCGATTGTGCTTTATTATTCTGCATAGCTCAGTTCCATTTTCCTTTTGGGAAGGTTTTTGCTCTAGTTATGAGCATGTTTCTGAGGTCCAAAGAAATAAATTGAAGATTCAAATCAGAGCCTTGTTAGCGTGCAGAATCCCCTTTATTTTTCTATTTACTGGCAGTGTTAGTTGTAGCTGTCACCGTGTGTGGAGGGCAGCCTTCTGTGCCGCCCCTGTCCCCATGAAAGGTGTGACGGCGGGGCGAGTGACTGAGAAAGCAGCAGCAGCTTGCGACTGACAGCAGCTCTGATGTCTCGTGGGAGAGCAGCGGAGTTGTGCTCTCCTTCCCACGGCAGTCAGTACTTAAACCGGGGGGGGGGTCACTTCAAACCACGCGCCTTAATCCTCTTTGCCAGACACTTCATTATCGCCGCCATGCTTTAACGGCAATGTGCAGGCAGAATTCTTAACGCTTCTGTAGGATTTTATGGTAGTAGGAGGGAGATGGGGGGCAGCAAAAATGAAACAGACAGAGGAATGCAGTGCCCCCTCCACAAAGCCATCAGCACTCTGCTAATACATGTTAACTATCTGTTACCTATCAGCTTGGAATACTTTGCGTATTTTCGTTCGTCTTTGTTCTGCGTCTCTTGGTGAATGCAATGCCTCGCTTCTGTAGCTTGGATTCAAGGAAACACTCCTCACGCTGGACAATGGTTTGCTTTGCCTGTTACCATATTTTCTGCTGTGTTCAGGAACTATCAGAGATCACCTTTTGACATTGCATTTCGTGACTGGATAGACGCTGTTTTGTCAGGAAGCAAACAAGAATTGTTGAAGAATGTTCGGAAAGATGTAGTTTATGAATTTTCCATTTCAGAATGGTGTTTCTCAAAAGGTGTTAAAGCATAGCAGCAGAATACTATTTTTGCTAGGCCAATCATTCATATTTCAACTGTGTTTTGTCTAGTGTGACCTAGATTAATCTGTCTAAAATGATTTGGTTTTATTTCTGTATATACAAACAAATGCATTTGTAAAATAAAATTAATGCTTTTCATTTAAATCAAGGACAGGATAATAGCATCAGATTTATTTCAATTATCTAACATTTCTGGGTTGCTACCCAGGTAACTTGAAATAAATGAGTGATTTAAAAAAAAAAAAAATTTCTTTTAATGAGGGAAAAAAAATTACATTCCAACCTGGTCTAACATTGTTCAGCCTGGGACTGTGATGTCATAGCAGCATCCGTGATAAATTGTGGCCAGTATCTATAAGCCAACATGGATAGTAAGCCTATTGTATTGTGCTGTTATCTCCTGATGCGGGGCCTGATTATTGATTTTCCTTTAAAGTATGCTTCTAAAACAAAAGAAAGCAAGTCAAATTAGACATTCTATGATTTGTCTCATAGTTACAGTGCTGTTCATCTCGTGGCAGTTACTTTTGTTACTGTACGTGCAGTTACAATACCTTAAATTAGCCAATTTAAGTTTTCGGTCTAACATGACGTGGTCAAAATATAATCATCTAGGACGATGATTAAATAAATGGAACTTGGAACATCCTTAATAATAATAATAAAAAAAACGAGTATTACTTTGGACATTTACCATCAGAAAATGTTATGGTGTGAGGGCCACTCTGCAGTTCAGCTCTTGTCCACTCTCAGGTTCTCAGGGTCATGTGACTGTGTACAGTTATCAAAATGTTGCAAGTTTCCTTTACATTGAAGCTGCGAACAGATGTCTGTCAAGACCTCTAAGTCTACTTGATATGGACACATAGTGGGGAACATGCTCTTTTCATAAAGCAGTGTGCTGTGGAGCATCACTGACATGCCGTCCGCAGGCCAGATCTTTGGTTCTTGGTTTTATCTTCCCATGAGCCCAAGAATACACTGGACAAATGTGTGAGGCATGTTAGCCTCCTGCCACGGGATACTTGGATCATTGGCGTTGCACATCTCACCAGGGCCACACCGGAATTGTGATTACAGGCGGGGGGGGGGGGGGGGGGTTGCTTTGATCCAACTGTTGTTTTTGGGTTGGGGTTTTACTCTTGCCAGCATGAACGCCAACTGGACTCGATTTCCAGACTGGGGTTCCAGCGGCTTCACACCTGGCCTCTCTTAAACCCTGCCTGAGGGGGTGCTGTTGTTTTCGGGATAGAGCTCTGTGCTGTGGGATGCCAGGAAACAGCGCAGTGCTCTGCTGGTCATTGATAGCTCCTATCTGAGTCTCCCCCGGTCCAACCTCAGCGTTTATGCAGGGCAGCCTTCAGCTGCTGCTCAAGCCTGCTTCGGAGAGACGTTTTGTCTGCTTTCTCCAGAACCTGCATCACATTCCCGAAGGCCACTTCAAAACCCTTTTCTAGTCATTCGTTTGGCACCCGTTTTTAACCCAAATTACTTAATATAATACTATTGATGTTTTTTCCAGGACAGTGCACACTTAGTTGCGCTTAGTTAAGCTATACCCATTTGTTGTCTAGTCTTTTCCACCTCCTCATCAAATATATGGTTTGTTCCTTTTGGGGGAAACTGTGGGATTTGTCCTTCTGGCTAACTGTTGTACTTCATGTTGGGTACAGCAGCAGTCGAAGCCTCATTAGGTGGAACAGTTGTTTTAGGAAGAAGGAAAAACATGCATTGTACCAAGAGATGAAACAAAGCATTTTTTCGCTATGGTGCTGGGCAGAAGCTGTATCTACCCTCCATAAAACGGATCATAATGTGTCAGTAGAGCTTTTAACTTTAATATTTCAATATAATAAATACTTTGTATATTTATAATTTATATATTAATATTGTTACCCTAGATAATACATATGGAAAAATGTATGCAAATAGGTCTTTAATTAGGCTACTAGAAACAGACATAACGTTTCCCCTCCTTTGTACATCTCGTTTTAAGCGTTTTTGAGGCATTTGCAGTTGCAATTTATATATCTTCCAAATGAGGATACTCATGTGGCAAATGCGTAAAATACTTCTAGATTGTCACCCTCTTATCTGATGTTCTTACGCTACTCGTACTGCAAAGAGCATGCACATGACATCACAGCAGGCAGAAGTCACTGCGCCCATACCCACTGAGTGGCAGGTAGACTGAGGCAGCATTTGTGTTCAGCTTGAATGTCACAAAAAACGCATCTAAAATAGGAAATGGTTGTCTTGGGATTGATTGTACTAATCGATTTAACAAGAAATAATAGCGGTCTTTTTACAAACTGCCAAAAATAGAATATGTAAGTATCGGATGTGTAGAGTCACATATGGCCGATATGCGATCCGTCTGAAAGGTCTGGATCGGTCACCAAGTCGACAGGAGCAGATCCTTTAAGGTCCCATAAGTTGCAAGGTGGGGTCTTGATGGATTGGATGCTCAATTGTATTGAGATCTGGGGAGTCTGGAGGTGAAATCAACACCCTGAGCTCTTTTTCATGTTCCTCAAACTATACCAGAACATTTTTTTTCAGTGTGGCAGGGAGCATTATCCTGCTAAAAGAGGCCATGAAGGGATGTATATAGTCTGCAGCAAAGTTTAGGTAGGTGCTATGTGTCAAAATAACATGTGTATGAAAGGTAGGACCCAAGGATTCCTAGCAGAACATTGCCCATCACACTGCCTCTGTTGGCTTGCTTTCTTCCAGTAGTGCATTCTTGTGTCATTTCTTCCCCAGGGAAATGAAAGGCATCTCACTGTCCTTATGATGTAACAGAAAATGTGACTCATTACATTGACCAGGGCACTTTATTCCATAGCTCCATGGCCCAGTTCTGATGCTCACGCGCCCACTGTAGGTGCTTTCTGTGGTGGACGGGGTCAGCATGGGCTCTCTGACCTGTCTATGGCTACACAACCTCATATGCAGCAAGCAGTGATGCTCTGTGTGTTCTGACGCTTTTCGACCAGATGAGCTAACCTTCACTTCCCACACGCATCAGTGAGCCATTCTCGGACCCCTTGATGGGTGATGACCATTACATACCAAGAACAATCCCACAAGACCTGGAATTTTGGAGATGCTCTGACCTAGTCACGCAGTCCTCACAATCCGGGCCTTTTCAGAGTGGCTCAGATCCTTACACTCGTTCATTTTTCCTGCTTCCAGCTGCTCACTTTCACGAGCTGACTGTTCCCTTGCCTAAAGTATAATGCAAAATATAAATATGACGAGTCACATTGTAAAGAGCTAATCAGTGTTATTCACTTCAGCTGTCAGTGGTTTTAATGTTATGGCTGATTCACGTATAATGTTCCAAAAAAGTTTTACTTACTGTTGATGTGAGGGTGACGCAGGCAGCATGCCTATGGACCTTAGGTGATTTTTAAACCTGCCTGTAGCTTTTTGTTCTGTTTGCTAAGCCTTGAGGAGTCTGATAACACCTCTTTGTGAAATGTCTGTCAACGGTGATCTGAAGCCTCTCTGTACCGCAACACTGTAACCCCTTCAATACCGTAGCTCACTGCCTCTGCTATTAATGTAGACAATTTGCCATAGTACTTACCTCCCTTCAGACCGCTGCTGTTCATTTTGTACTGGCCCCCAAACATCTTAATGATGCTCAGAGTAGTACAGGAAGAACACAGAACATATCGTTTACTAGCCTGGCAGTCTTCAAGTTCCTCAGTGAAGTGTAGTTGCTATAAATTTGTCCACAGGGCCATATTATAGATTGATTTTTTTGTGTTGAGAAAGGCTTTCAAGTGTACCGCTTTCTTGACAGGGCAGAAGGGCTCGGTGCGTATAGCTGTAAGAGAGTCAACGTACTACCAGCAAACAAACATGTGAGTTTACCTTTAGCATGGTGCTGGGTCGTGGCTGTGGTGATCAAGCTATTTTGTGCTAGCATGTTAGCTATCGGTATTTAAAAGCTACACAGTGTTGACAGTGTACACTGTGTCACACCTGGGTCATTTGAACACTAAACCGGTAAATTATTTGTCTTTATTGGTAGTGCTGTGCAGAAACGTTCTAAATGATCAAGTTTTATACAAGGTTAATGAAATGAAAACTTGAAAATACATTAGTCAGTGCCACACAGGGGACTGTAAATTTCAAGAACAAATATGGATTCACTCAGAAATTTAGCAAAAATAACATGATGGTAATTTGCTTTCTGTTCAGCCAGAGTTTTCATGCTTATTTCTGTGGTTCTAAACCTTGCCATTGCATGTGTAGGTGCACAGAATACTACTGTGCTGCATTGACAGGGGAGCAAACAACTCACATGCTGTCAAAGGAAATTTGTATGAGGTTTTTCGCATTTACTGAAGCATGACACAACGGTTGTTAATCTTGTTGTCAATCTAGACTTTAGAGGAACAAAGGAACTAATCACCCAAGCTAGATTAGTCACTTAGCGCAGTTCTGAAGGCTCCCCAGAAAAATCACCTTAATGAAGTGGTCAGTTATCACATCGTCTGTATAGAAACTGTCACCATGAATGCAATATAAACGTTTCTTTAAAAAAAATAAAAATAAAAACGCATCATATATATATAAGTGGACAGTATATCTTCTATTAATGATTGTCAGCATCATAAGCTGTAACCCTGTAACCGCAATTTAGTCTTATTTGCCATTGCATCTTTTTCAGAAATGAGATAAAAGGGGTGGGGTTTCAATGGTAAATAATAAGAGTTGTAGATTTATAACTTAACAAATAAAAACAGGAACTGGCTACAATATTTGAAACTATCGAGTGAACATAAAATACAGTATATTTTAATAAATAAGTCATTAAAAAATTCATGTTCTTCTGTAAGAATATTTAGTTTGGGTTAATTTTCCACTACTGGAAGTGTGTCAAAGGTGTAAAGTGCTCTGGATTGCAAAATTAGAAAGTTCTGTTGAAGACATCAATGAAAACAAATGGTCTTTTCTCTAACTTTTTTAGTGTTCAATGACATGGTGAGATGGTCAATGGATTTGGCACTCAAGTAAAAATAGGGAGAATGATCCTGTGTGCTGTGTCTTGGAACGGGGAACACCGAAGCATATATTTTAGAACTGACTCAAGTGAAAATGAAGATAAACCTTGTGACCTATATTGGATAACGATTGGCCACCAGTTATGACACTTGTGCGAGTGCATGTTTTATAGTGATATAAAAAGCAGTGTACAGGAGTGTGGATGGTCATCTACTGACCACTTCTGCAGCCTCTGTCTTCTTTTTGGTAGTAGAAGACACGTAATTACCAGTTAAGGAGCAGTCTCTTGTAGTAGGATACATGAAAGGGGTATGAAAGGATACTTTGCATGAAAGATGGTTTGAATTAAAAGTGGCCAGGTGTTGTCATTTTCTTTGTGAGCCACACTCGCAAGGTCATTTCTTCGCTTGGGGCAATTGGGGCATGAACCGCCTGAAAGACCATAGGTGCCTTGGGTTATTTCAAGCCTCTGAGGAGCTGGAATAACTTTCTCTGACTGATAATTTTGCCATTGGGATCTGAAATCTTTTTGTTGAATTCTCATTGATTAAAGAAGAAGAGGCGTGACACAACCAGCCAGAAAACAGTCTGATGATTTATTAATGAACCTGAGTTTTTAAAAAATGTTTGTGTTGCTTGCCCTGAATGAATAATGTGTGTAATGAGAACCTTATCGTCATATGCCCAGCTTTAGTCATTATAAATGAATGGTTGTTCTGCTTGTTGTACTGTGTAAAACTAAAACCTTCCCCTCTATGCATACTGTTTTGTCTGTGACTCTATTTGAAGAGAAGTGTTTTTCTTTTTGAATGTTCTGTTTGTATAACAATTTCCTCTGGGATTAATAAAGTAATCTTGCAATATCCTCTGTAAGTTCACCTTTTAAAATTATGCATTATGTTCTGGTTTGGTTTTTGTACAGTGTAGTGTGTTTCTGTGTTGGACAGATATTTTACGTAATTGTACAGAAAAGTGCAGTCTCTAACACTATCCCCATTAAAGAAATCATACGTGAATTTGTTGCAGATATTTCACCACCTGCAAAATGGCACTTGTTTTTTTTCTTTTTTTGATCAGTTATGATCAAGTGTCGTAAACATGCCCCCCCCCCTGCATATGAGGTTGTGTATTTATAAAATAAATAAATAAATATATAAATAAGCATTTGTATTATGAGTAAGAGGGTTCCTGTTCAGGGGCTAAATTCCTCTCACTAGCCTTTACATTAATAAGGCTGTTTAGGGCAAAAGGTCTAGTATTAACGTGGCAAAAGGGAACAGTGGCTGACATGGCAATTTGTTGCTTTTCAGTGGGGCAATTCTTCACAAAATGTGCCCTTTTACTCCTTTTCAAATATAGATAAAGGCTGTCTGAGAGCGTTCTCTCTGACAAGCCTATGGGTCACTGCAGAAATCCTTATGATCTTTGAGATTGTGTTCACTGCTGTCAGCCTAATGAGCTTTAATCTGGTTTCAGTGCCCCCCGGAGAGCGTTCTTTACCCAGTGTTCTTGGCTCTGGGATGAAATTATAAGTGAGGTTTCTTTGCAAGTGTGGTAGGGAAATACAGCTATGCATAAAGCGAATTCATGTTGTCTTCTTGCTGATGCAGATAGCATAGTCGCAAAGAAAATTAGAAAATATGATTTGTTTCGCCAACTTTGTTCTTGCATGCTGGCTCATTGGGTAGCACTGCTGCCTCGAACCTCTAGGGTCCAAGATTCAGATCTCTCAAATCACTCATGCATTCCTTGACTGTGGAGTCTACATATTCTACCTGTGTTATACGACTGTGCTTGTATCCTGCCCAGGGTGTCCTCCTGCCCTTCTGTCTTACATAGGAAAGAATATATAAAATATGGCTGTTATTTTAAAATCGAAAAGAAGCATCTGTTTTAACACTTCCAAGAATATGAACCCATATCTGAATCGTCCAAATATATCAACAAATACACTAAAGTTTCCTCAGAGCTGAGAACACACTAGTTGCTTTGTCCAGCTAAAATGTAATAGCTTTTTCAGTTGAGTGGGAAACATTAAAAAAATGTGTCTTATAGAGATACTGTCTTAGTAACAAGCTTCCCCTTTTCAGAAGTGCAGGTCAAAAGATTGCTGTGTAATACAGTGGAACAATATGCTCAAACATTTAATTAGTGAGCTCGAAACACAGGGGAACAAATACAGAAAGTCCAAAGGTTACGATGGAGAACTGTTCCCTAAGTTTGTCTTTAAGTCGAATTTGTAGGTAAGTCAAAAATAATATTAATATGGTACATAACAATCATGCAGTAATACTAAAAGTAATAACATATGATATTGTGCTATTCCTTGAGCTAACGCCACACAATGTTTTCAGGAGTGTGGCAAAATACTGCACACACTTTGCTATTGTGAACGATTGTCTTTAACCCAGATTTTTAATATAATGAATTTTATGGTAGTCCATTCGTAAGTATGGGATGTCTGTAAGTCAGATATTGTTAACCTCGAGACTGCCTGTAATCACACAAAGCTCCATGAATGCAGTAAATGTAGTCTGATATATCTAATAATTTAGATAATTAATGGGACGGTTATAAGCTAGTGAATTCTGAGGAAATGTAAAGCATTGTAATTATGATCTGTCAAGGGCATTTCTGAGATATTGTGAAGGGACAGTTTGTCATGGATTTTACTTAATTTTAACACTAGACATGAATTGGAATTAAGTTGGTGCACTGTGGGAAGCCTGGGCAGTTCACATATGCACACTAAAGCTGCTCTCTGCAACTAAGTGGTTGTCTAACTTGTTTTCCACCGTTGTTTAATATACCATCTTCTCTAGTTTTATATGCACCAAAGCAGCAAACATTCGAGTAGATTAAATTACCCTAGCCCCCTATTTCACACCTCAGTGTGCTCTTTGGGATCCATCCTTCTCTGTAATTTCACTTTTGCACTGGTGAAATTATAACAGGCTGCGAGCTGAATTGGTCCTACCTTATCCTTAAGGTAATGCTAGTACCGCTCGGTGTCAGCTGAAAGCCCAGTTTAATATAGCACCGCTGTCACGAGCCATTAAATGAAGGGAGCGCGATGAATACTCAAAGCCAAGGGGGACGATAAATGGAGTTGCGTGTGTTGCAGCTGCTGGACTCTGTAGCCTCTTTTGTGTCTGTTTTGCAAAACTTGTGCATGTGCATTTGAATTGCAGGAACTGTGCCAACATCGCTGGTGATGAGACACTGTGTGCCGAAAATTGGCGCTTCTGAAAGATCAGATTTTTAAGGCAGATCTGAGGTCACATGTTTTTATTTATGTAATTAAGCTGCCTGTCCGTGTGACCAAAAGCCTGCTCAGGCAGTTTGTACCTCACTTGTGGGTTTGTTAAATCCAATAAAGAGGAGTAGAGCATATTAATGAGAATTGTATTCCTTATACAGTGCATGATATCTCCTTGCCAGTTGTAAGACAACTTCTCAGAGCTGGGAATTCTTCTGTATCCAGGGTTCCTGCTTGTTGACTGCCCATGTACAAAAAAGTCTATGTTCTGAAAAGATCAAAAATTAAATCTTTTTTTATGTGAACTCTCCAAGCTCAAGGTAGTGCATCCATGCAAGGTATCATCACAGTCTAGATCTGAACTTTGCATTTGTTGAGAGAAATAGATGAGTACTGAGATATTCATTTGTACGAGTACTATGTGCAGGGTGTGTGTGTGTGTGTGTGTTGGCCAAGAAAAAAACCATTTATTGTATTTCGACAATCGTTTATAATTCTAGCGAGCCTAATCTAACAGAAGCCACTTTTCTAAAGTAAGCAGTCAAACTTCGAATCAGAGAGTAACTTAGGCTAGAGACCTAGGGCCTGGAGAACGACCTGTTTGAGGCGTGTTCCACTGAATATCTGAATACTTTAATAACTATTAAAAATTTAATGTTGAAAGCATCCTGTTCTAACCTCAGATTTATTTTCAACTCAGATGGCAACATTGATGCATTTAGTATTTAATTTCTATTATATTCACATTTAACACAGTTAGCAGATACTTGTTCCATAGCATGTGTCCAGTGAGGCAAATAGCACATTGTAAACATTTGTGGTGTTGAGGAGCCAACTGGGCATAAATCCAGCTTGGCTGAGCTTCTAGTGGATGCCCGGGTACGAGTGTAAGCAGTTTTGGTGCCGGAGCAACCCAGTCAGCTAGACAATTATACATAGCAGTTAACAAAGAAAAAACTTTCTGGCTATGCAGCGTTTCACTGCAGAATGTCTCTCCATGTCAGCAGCACAGGTGTGAAATGCAGTACCCAAGGAACTCTGGGGGAAATGAGCTAGAAACAAGTGTCGTACACTGCTTTGATTGCTGTGTGCTGCTGGCTGAAGGTGCATGGAGCATGTAGCTCACAGATTACAGATAGACATGTTTATACTATAAGAAGCTATTTGCTTGTGTGCTACTCACATAGAACTGTTTATGTTGTGGCAGGATTTTTTCTGCACGGTGTTTCTGCATAGCTTAACAGTGGCCTTTCAAGGAAATTGTACTATGGCTTATTTTATATTCAGCTTTGTAGAAAGCTTTCATACCCACACTTAGGGTTAACCCTTGGGAAATTATTATTTTTATTATTATTATTATTATTATTATTATTTGTTAAGAACTGCTTGTCTGTCTTAACCGAAACCAACATTTTGTATTTGCTTGCCATGACGGTGAAGTACTCTGAGTGATGTGTGTTAAGGTCGCCTGTGGAGAACAACTGGACAGTGTCAGAGTTGTTGACCCCGGGGTTTGTGCAGTGCATCCTGGGTTACCTCTTGACCTGGGGATGAAGGGTTTTTGTGGTGGGAGAGCTCGCTGCCTGGAGCTGTCTGGGCCTTTTTGTGATGTGCCATTACACCCATTCTCTGCCATCTTGGCAGTCTGGCTACAACCATGTTGCCCTAAGCAGCCGCTGAACTCTTGCCCCTAGAGGTGAAAAGGTGTGCCATCCATTTGCCAACATGGAGATTATTTTTCACCCCTTGGAATCTTAGCTGACAAGATAGATGTTGCAGCTGGCTTGGGATGTCTCACTGTGAGACATGGGGGTGGACTCCTAGGTCAAAAGCCAGAGGCTTCCTCCAGCACCCTGCTGTGTGAACCCTAGGTCAGGCCCAGTTCGGAGCCACAGACCGAGACGAACACCGTAGATCCCCCGGTTTCACCCCAGGGCGTATAGCTGATACCTTTTACACACATGAGGAGGGTTAGGGCATCTATACAGTGGGGTGACGCATCATTTGACTTGATTATTTTCGTGCATAATGAGAAATAGATGTGCCTTCCAACAGAGGATTGACGACTGTGTACCACTCTCGGGTTTCTTATATGCAACCTGTTTTTAAAAACATTTCAATAATGTAAGACGGAAGTACTGTTTAACCTGCTGCAGTTAATGTGTTAAAATAATGGATATTCTTCTTCTCAGTAGAGTGCAATTCATAGGAAGGGGTCAGGGATTACTCTTTGCCTGCATTACCCATTTAGGCCAACGAACCTAATTGTAATTTATTCTTTAAGGTGTTCTGACAGCCATTGCATTCTGGGATGGACGGGTGCAGACGCCGGGTCCCTGACCTGCCTTTCACTGCGGATATGGGAGTTGATCCTACAAGGGCATTCTTCCACGTTTTATCTGCCTTTACAAAACTGGGCCAAAGTGGAGTGATTTC
>JABFEB020000060.1:6257198-6276723 GCA_019775895.2 Stomatorhinus ivindoensis
CGCCCATCTGCATCCTCCCCCACTTCTCCTTGTGTCAGACTGACAGTCTCCATTATGGTCGTAGGCCCTGGTAATATGCATTTAATTGGTGGTTTTATTGTTGTTGTTTCATAAATCATCGATGTTCAACAATGGTCTTATGTCCTTTGCCTCACCTTTGCCTCACCTTTGCCTTGGCTGTCCCTTGAAGGCTTGTTTGTGCCTCAGACTCCTTTGAGACTAGAGGGGCTGAAGTTGAACTTTTGTGGGTCATTTGTGATTGGGCTGCCAGGTTAGAGTTTTCTGGAGCGATCATCTTTGAAAGCGGTAATTTAGAATAGCCATTTATGTTATTGGCCTTTGTTCCTTTGAATAAATGTAGTTCTTGCAGTCACTGATCCTTAATTAGGCTCTTTTCAAATTTGCATGAGATGATTATTGTGTTACATTTCTCCTTTGAATTGGTATGTAAATGTGTGATGTCAAATTTTAAAAGTATTTAAAATTTGGGCTGTAAATGACTGGGTTGCATTGTTGTGTTAGCCTTCTGTGCATTATTCTACGTGCATTTGTTTCTTCAGACAGATGCTTGCTGACAAATGTTTATGGAAACATTTTATATTTGTGTTTCTCAAATTGTATAAAGACTGCTAGCGACACGTTCTTCAGTTGAACACCAATAGTGAGCGCTGTTTTGGAGATTACCTATGACAGAATATGATCAATAACTTTTTATACTCTATTTTCCCACTAAATTTTAGTTACAAAACATAATTTTCAAAATCCCTCGATTACACATCATATAATATATATATATATATATATATATTACATATAACTAAATACATATTATATAAAATGTGTATATATATATTATATATTTTTATGCCTTATATGAGCTGAGGGAGTGCTGTGGAATGTAGTCTCTATGTGCCAAAAGTAATGTAACCTCAGAGCCAAGTCAATAATAACCATCTCCAGGGGAAGAAGATGGATAAGACAAAGCCATATGAGTGGAAGGTGAGGAATGAGTGTGATGTGGTCAGACAGGGATGTGTGGCCACTGCGTTTCTGAGAACAGTGGAAAGCCAGCAGTCGGAACAGAGAGCCTGGCCGCACGTGCAGCTGTGTTTTGGGGGGCGGGGGGAAGCTCCGTAGGTTCGTGCACTTCATCACCTCGCACCCTGTTCCAGAGCATGCAATGAGTGAGACAGCAACAAGAGATAATATGCGTGAGAGAAAGTGAGGAGAGCAGCTTCTTGAAGCCTGGGAGGCCAGATCAGCTGGCACAGACCACGTCAGTGCCGGGGAACCTGATTCACGGAGGTGCTGGATGTGAGTGCGGCAAGGTGGGCAGAACCTGGAGAATGTGGGCTTGTCCCCAACGGCGGGTGGCACAGGGTGGGCCTGACTGAAGCCTCAGTTTGGGACGCCCCAATAACAAAGCCCGGTGGGGGGGGGGGGGTGCAACTGCTGTGTCACCAGGCATCTGGCACCACAAGAGTCCGGCTCCAGCCCGTCCTCAGCTGTCATACTTTATGAACACAATTGCAAGTCCAGATGACACTGTAGTAACCTGACTAGGGTCTGTTTAAATGCCCCGGGAACAGTGCAGTGTTTTCTATGAAAGCAGAGATTCTTCAAAGTTTTTAAGCTTGTATGTGGGGAAGAATAGTTTTTGAGTAGATAATGATTTTAGATATGGATCAGAGGGTACATATTTGTGCAGTGTGTACAATGTACATTATAGACAATAGTAATAAGAAATGAGAGTAAGAGGCTGCTGGTTTGTTGCAGAGCAAGTATTAAAATAATGGCTTTAATGAGTTGAGTTTTGCTTGATTCCACTTCAGAATTAACAGTCTTCCGCTCATTCTTTCAAAACAAAGCCATAATTTCTTACTGGCAGAATTAATTTTGATGAAAATGCGGACAGTGAACAAACACAGATTTCCTTGTGAAAAGTGGTAAAGCTCAGTTATTTAGCAAAGAGATCAATAATTTTTCTAGTCCTGTAGGTGGTGTGTGAGAAAATGTTGACCCTGCAGTGTAGGATCTCTTAACGCTCAGGTCATTGAATTGGCTGACACAGGCAATTGGCACCAGAATATAAATGTGTGCTTTGCAGACACTAATAGGTGTCAATGGAGAATGAGATCTAAACTTCCCACTGAGATCTTCTGCACTTTAAAGATCTTTGCTACTTAAATGCCATTCAGTGTTAAATTAGGCAGAATAATTAATATAGTCCTACATTCACATTTGAAGCTGAGGCATCTGCAGGGTGAGACAGGTTGGCATATGAGGGCAGCAGTGCATTGTGGGATCACTTTGACAAAGAAGGCTTTGGTTTGACACCTGAATTATTCACTAGCACGGAATAATGTGGAAAACAAAAATGATAGTAATGGAAATAAAAAAAATCAGCAGAATGGTATTTTTATTTTCCAGTTTTGCAATTCAGCTTTTTAAGCAAAAGTACCTGTCGTAGTCTGACCTCTATTCCAAATTCTGCCATCAGCATGTGTGTGTGTGTGTGTGTGTTTTTTTTTGTTTGTTAAATCAATGCTTCTTAATGCCACAAACAAGGTGATTTTCCCCAGACCCAGTTTTTTTTTTTTGGTATTTTCAAGGAAAACTTGATTCCGGGGTCGAATAGGTATTGCTGATCCATTAAACATGTTATTACATATAAGGCATCTAGCCAGGTCTTTGCTCTGATTGTCCTTGGTTTTCGACCGTAAGTACTGGCAGCACTCAAAGAGCTGCTGCTGCTTCATGCATCCAGATTTACCACCAAACACGTAGTTATTAAACAAGGACATATCCATGGATGCTGCTTCACAAATGTATAAAGTCGTCAATATAATTTTGAGCCTCACTTTGTACCACTTTATGTCTAAATAATGGTGCAATAAGGAGCCTTGCAGCAGAATTCTTGATCAACTGAATCATCCTTTTTGACTGACACATCCACAGCTAATTGTTTTAATCCTTCGTTAGCAATAGGATTAGAGTCCCGCATAATAATGATTGCTGTCATGTTGGAGTATACTCAGGAGTTCTGGCTGTACTCCATCTTCATCGGTTCCTAACATCATTCAAGTGATAGACGATCTCTTCCAGCTTTTGGCAGATCAGCAGCAGAAATCTGCCTAATAGCTACGATTCGATGACCCAGGAATGTGATTGGCAGCAGATAGATTACGGATTAATGTAAATCATTAGCCCTGTTAGTGAAATTTCTTGGGTATAAAGCTATGCTGAGAACTGCAAAGTTGGTGAAATTGACGTTTCCCCCCCCCCCCTCTAATAACTAATATTTGATCAGTAAAAACTTTTGTTTTTCCCCCCATTAAAATAAAAACATCGTTGGATAATACAGACACTGTCCTCTCTACATAAACATCTTTTCGAAAATAATAGTCCCTGAGCCACAAAGTGGTTTGTATTTAATGTCACGAAGCGGCTTTTGCGGGTCACAAAAGACTGCAGCTTTTTTGCTCTGTCCAGTTCTAAGGGTCCCCCTGCTCCTGCCTTAATTTAAGCTTTCAGCCTTTGGTCCCAGTTGATCTTTTATTTATTTATTTTAAGCTTGATTTCTAAACTAGAAAAAGTTCCGAGTGCCAGAAACCAATTAGGAGGGAAAAATTACTTCTAGCAGTATTTCTACAAAATATGGTATGAAATAAATGCAGAACAGAGTTTTAGCCTGAAACATTCCTGGTTATTAGCTTTGCGAAGCCAGGAAGCACTTTGCTTTGTGAATAATGTTGAGAAGAGCTGGTGGAAAAGTTATCAAGGAGTGTTTTAGCTGGAGTGTTTTCCAGTTTCAGGGAGAAGTACCAGGATGTCTTCTCAAGATGAAATGTTGGGTGAAGATGAATAAAGCTATCCCACATTGCCCCTGAAATGAGGGTTGGGGCAGTGCATTTGTGTTTGTACGCATGCGTGTGTCTGGGCTTGAGAAGGCAGCTTTAGATTTGAGGGATTAACAGATTCATTTCACCGGGGAGAGAAAAGTCAGACGGGAGCAGATGCTCTGACATGTTGGCTGGAAGGGAAACTTCCCTTTAAAAGGCCCAGGTGGTGCAGTGGTGTGAAGGCGGCCCAAGATATTCCAGTTAGCATGGCCATCTGTATATCGCTTAGCAGAGGCTTTTTCTAATGTTTTCCCCAAGTCGCTAAACCACCCCCAAAGGGGTAGATAAATTACCTGAGAGCTGTAAACATTGGATGAAATTTCACTTTTGTGCAAAGCAACAGAAAACGATATTTTCCCCCAAGAATTATGTTGTGATGGCAAAAGGCATTGCAGGCTACAAAAGTGAGTCATCGATGAGAAACCAGTGCTCTGGGAAAGCCTGTTGGCTGTAATCTCCAGTGCTGTAACTCCATTGGTGTCATGTTTTGCATATACATTATTTATTTGCCTGGCAGGCGCTGCTTTCCAGGTCGATTTATTACACGCGACTGGCCCTTCCCATGCTAATTCTGCTTCTGCAGGACTTCAGTCAACAACAGACAAATATTGACAGAAATATATTTAGTTTTTGTGTAAATAACATACAGATGTGATATATATAGAATTTTGAATTCCCTCTCCTTGGAAAGATTAACACACACACACGTAGAGTTTATATTGAATCGGACATTTCACTTTCTCTCTCTTAAGCAGTTAGGAATCCTTAAGGTTTACCAGTGCTCAGTTGAGATACCACAGTGCCCTCATAGTATTTTTCTGCCTGGTGACAAGTCTTCCTCCTTAACTGCTTCAAAGTATTTAAAAAAACAAAAACAAAAAAGTCATTAAAATGTAAATGACTGTAATAGAGAAAGGAGTCAGAGGTCTCCGAATGTGGCGTCTGACGGGAAGCACACAATGTGAATGCTTCAGTTGGGTGCGACTTTAATTATGTATGTGCCTAATCACCCGTGCTTTTTGCAGGTCTTCCTTTCCGATTGCGGGTCCGTGTTGAATCCCGAGTGCCATGTTATATAGAAGGTGGGAAATAAATGAGAATCCGCTTGGAAATGCATGGACTTTTAGGCAAGACTGATTTCATGGGACGAGACCGATGATCTGCATAGTAATGCAGCATCTTTCTCCAGAGGTGACTGTAAATGCCACACTTAGTTAATGAAGACAACAGCCCATTTCTGTGTAATCGCACTGAGGTCTTTAACTCCAGATTCATTTGGGAATTACTTTGAAATCCCAGTTATATTGGAAAATAAATTGATGCCAAGATTGCATCTGGGTCACTCTGGGACTTACTTGCGTCATTGATTTATTTTTGATCTGCAAAGATTCTTTCAGGCAGTATTGACAAAATATAACAATAAAAAAAAAACCCAACTTCACGTATTCAGCAATTATATTACGAACACATGTATACCTGTTGTTGTTAACATGTTGTAGTATTTTACAATATAATTGTCTCTGATCATGAGGTGGACCTTGTTGCCATTTTATCTTAACATTTGAACTTGAATTATTTGACCGTTTTTATGATAAATGTCCTGCATTCTTAAGGTATTAGCAGTTACCATCTGAATATGGATGCCTTTTCGTGTTGTGGTTTCAGGTATGGCTGGAAACCTCACATGTTAGGGACTTCCGCATATCCTTGGGTTTTTGTATGTATGTGAGTATTAGTCTGTTACAATATTGTTTTTTGCTGCCTTCTAAAATCCATGATCCAACTTTCTGGATCCTTATAATCTTGCAGGTTGTCTTAATCCTTAATCTCATCCACAGTGAAACACTTGCCTTCAGGTGACATTGACAGAATGGATGCCTTTTGATTTTTTTAATAAATAGGTTTCTTCATAAGTAGGTTTTCTTCACACAGGGTCACAAATGTGATTTGAAATTATGAATCTGGTGGATGGACTTCACCATCTCCTCAAGTTAAAAGGGGACAGGCAAGTAAGAGTGATTTCATCTCTGCTAAAAAGTCAGGATGAAAAATGTTTCTTTCTTTTAAGCCAACAAGCTTTCATTTTTATTTCTGAGTGGGTGAGGAGGAAAAACACCCCGTTTGCTTGGATGGATAACCTTGTCTGGTTTTGTCTTGAAATGGGTTTGTTGAGAGAAAAGGGAACACTGCGATGACAGATGGCCTAGATGCATCCCTACTTCTGTAGACCCAGTACAAGAGGCCTCCTGTGAAAGCCTGCGAGGCGACTCAAGGAAAATATATGGTTTAATATTGATGTTAATAACCACTCATATGTTTATCACATACTGGCTAATGTAATCATGATATTTATGTTTTAATCTTTCCTGATTTTAAACTCATCTTTTATAATTTATTTAAATGGTTGAAAATTTTCCCCATCGGGAACCATAAAATTCAGCTTTTACAGTGGCAGTTCTGGTGGTGACCCTTGCACTTGGCTTCCTAAAGTTTTAGGATGCACTGCCGTAGTTGAACAATAGTTTAACAGCAGTGGCAGTTATTAATCCCGCACGGAAATACATGAAAGTGGCTGGAATTCACTATCCTATGCAATACAGACAGTATTTAGGCTGTTCAGATGTTACAGCCTCTTGATTA
Source organism: Stomatorhinus ivindoensis (assembly GCA_019775895.2). NCBI lineage: Eukaryota > Metazoa > Chordata > Actinopteri > Osteoglossiformes > Mormyridae > Stomatorhinus > Stomatorhinus ivindoensis. The sequence continues at coordinate 6,263,741 of JABFEB020000060.1, forward strand.
AACTGCCACCTTTTCTGATGTGTAGTGTTTGAATGTTTTGTTTTGAAGTCTGGTTATTGTCCCTTATTTGAATGCTGGCCAGAACTTCCCTTTGCATTTTATTTCCGTGTGCAGTACCTCTTTTTAATGTCACACACTACTCTTTGTAGCTTTCTGTTGTGTTCTCACCGGAGTTTGTCAACCATCCAACTCCTCACTGCAAGAGAGGCCACAGTATCAGGATAGCGTCATCAGTCAGATGTGTTTGCTTTGTCACTTGTCAGTTCCGTGTACAGAAACACATAGATTATTAAGTCAGACAACGGTGATGATAAAAAGCTGAAAGATTATTTGCATTTGCTTATAAATGTGCAGAAATGTCCTTAGAAAAAAGGTTTCTTTTGAAAATTGCTAGATACCTTTTCAAGGGAGTATTGGAATCAGTTTCAACTTTCTGTCCTTCAGTTCATTAAAGTTGATTGATAGACGTGAACTTTTAGCAGAGGAAAATCTAGGATCCAGCTGCTGTACTTGACTGAATGAAGCTGGAAACCCTGCCTTGTGAAATACTAGACAATTTATGAAAAGCTCAGGGCTTTAACAGAATAAAATTTTATCACTGTATGAGAGCCCAAATTCATAATTGTTAAGTAATTTTTACCATAATAGGTCAGTTGCAAATATGTCAATAAATGTGCCCTTGATTCTATCACTAGACAAGTAAAGCTTTCCTTTTGTTTAATATTTTGTATAAACTCATCATCTCAAATCAAATCAGTTCATTGTAGTTCGTTTTCATTTTTGAAAAATAGAGAAACCAGACAATTTTTAAATTATATTGTGTGTGGGGGGGATGTATTGAAAAACAGTTTTCACTGAGAAATGAAGTTTGTGTGCAGTTCTGTCATTTTTCCAGATGGATCTGTTTCAGGTTCACAGGCAAGTTAGCTTTCTGCTAAACATATAAAAACAGAATCTGCAATATTTCATGGACCTTTTATATATGAATCTTCACGGGGTGTCCGCTTTTGGAGACAGATCATTTAGATTCCTACCCCTCAGTTTCGTTGTGCACGATGGGTCATCGTCATGAATATCCTGGCTTAGAAAAAAGTGCAATGCAATCCTTATGAGGTGGGGGGTCGATATGTTGTTTTTTTTCTTTCTTTTTTTAGGAATGTTTCAACTGAATAACCTCTGTTACTATATGCACTATGTTTAGCAGTTTTCAACATTTACTGTAGATAACAATGTCATGATTGATTTTGGATGTTTGAAAATGTATTTGAAGTTGAGAATTAAGAAATCATAATTTGGTGGAATTGCAATTTCATGTAAAATACATTTTCTGTTAATGGAGAGTAGTAGGAAACGTCTATGAGATGTTTACCCAGCGGTCTCTGAAATTTTCAGACTGCAAAGGTCTTTCAGGTTAGTGGTCAGAAAAGGAAAAGTTGCTGCGGGGGGGTGGGGGTGTGGACTTAACACAACTCAACAGAAATGTGACACATAAGCCACTTATGGTAATTCAGAAGTATAATGATCTTAAACTTGATAAATGAAAATGGGAAACATCTGCTCAGCATTTCTCTGATTGAAAAATTACTCCTATATTTCTTGAACTGTTAGGCGATTAAGAGGCCCCCTGTTTTTATTTCGCCCTTTATATTATATTCTGTTTTTTAACAATTTTTTTTGTGTCAGTGCTGCTTCATGACATTCGACAAAAAGTGGTGCCTTCACTAATGTTTCATCCGAAAGTTATCGCTGTAAAATCTATCTGTCTGTCTGTCTGTCTGTCTGTCGCTCCGTCTGTCTGTAGCTCCATCTGTCTGTCTATCCATCCACCCATCCCTGCCTAATATTGGACTAACCAGCCTCTCTCCTCTTCCAGTGGACGGCTGCATACACAAAGCCGCTGGACCCGGCCTGTATGACGAATGCCATACACTGAATGGTTGTGAAACGGGCAATGCCAAGATCACCGGTGGCTATGACCTCCCAGCAAAGTGTGAGTAAGAAGAACATGCTAAATAGGCATGTTTCTGTCCATGTGTCATGTATGCAAGCATAGGTTTCAGTTCTTTAGCGGGTAAGTGATTGTGGATACAGCTGGGTGGGGTTGCACTCGGACAGAAGCAATTATTCTTAATATCCTTGTCACTCTGGAGATTTGCTGCAATTGCCATCCTAGTCAAAGCTGAACAAACAACAGCCTTAATCACCCTTAAATGAGACATTGGCATCTAAAACACGCATAAATCCGATACTGTTCAGTCAAACCAGTCAGCAGTGTGCTGTCAGGATTCTTTGGCAGTGTACTTTTGCTAGGGCTTTTCATCTGAGGAGGCCTTGATTGCTGTGATATGGGTACTGCATTCAAAACTCTTGGCAACAGTTGTTTGTTTGTAGTAACTGCAAGTCTCAGATGAACAGGAAATGATTATTAGACTGACAAACCACTTAGATGAATGAGAGAGGTCAAATGATTTTGCTCGTACTGTTGCAATATTCTAAATGGTTATATGTGTTGGTCTGTATGTAATGTTAAGATAATGTCCAGTGCAAATTGTTGACCTGCTGGTCTTGAGTATCTTAAAAGTTATCACTCTGAAAATAGTGTAGTTTCTTGAAATGTGTCTAATCTATATTTGTGATAAGTAATATTTGATGAGGCTCATGGTTATATGCTGTTTGTAGCCTGAATTCTTGTAGTAAAGTACTAGCGTTAGCAGGCTGTGGTTCTGCGCCTCCGCCAGCATCACTGGTTATGAGGTCGTCTGTTTTTGCACAGCCACACACGGGACCTGGGCTGCTGCGATTCACTGCTGATGTTCACTGCTTTGGAGCATGCTGGTTGTTACATTCATTACATTATTTAATGCCTTTCTGAGAAAAAGGTTTTTAACTTTTTAAAATGTATTTAATGTATTTTTCCGCTCACCTGACATTCATGTCTTATCTAAACTGTAAAATGATTCTGTTATGCATCACTTCCATCCCTAAAAGAGACTACGGTTTTGCTGCTACTTTAATAGAAAAAGGTAATCTGTAAAAGAAATATGACATGCTTTTGCCAATCTATCTTGCTGTAGACTAGGCGTGAGCGTGCTTTTTTTGTGCTGTGAAATGGATGTGGTTTTGTATAACTATTGACAGTTTCTATTCATTTTTAGTCTCACCTCCTTTTTTCATTATCAAGGAGTCGCTTTTGCGCCCCCAAACCCTCAGGAATTATGGTCTCTTGTTTTTTTATGCTGCGCTTCCCTCCCACCTCCCTCCTTACATCTGGTTTTGTTTGCTTTTGGCTTTCTTTTGAATCACATGCAGATTATTATTATTATTTTTTTTTTTACAATATACCATTGGTAATCAGAGGTATTGTGTGAGTGACAGTATCTTAACAGTTAACAGTATCTCTGATTATGTGTGAGAACAATGCAAATTCAGTTATCGGGATCTTTCTTTATATGTTAGAACAATGTGAATTCAAGGAATGCACAGGTAATTGTTGTTTATTGCTGTTGGCCACTTCCAAATGTGATCACTATTGTAAGATGTTGAAGAAATTTTGCCATGGATTTTTTATCAAAAAAAAAAAAAAATCAATATAAGTCCTTTTTTCCCCCAATAGTGCCAGCAATGTGTCTGTCTCTTTTTCAGAATTTTGTTATTGATACAGTTGTTGAGAGTAAAAAAGCTTAGGCATTTTCACAAATTCATAGGATTATACCATGGAAGAAAAACAATGACCTTGATGAGAATTTGTGTGGAGTCATTGTGTTCGTGCTGTGGTACATACTCATCTGTCCACATTACTTCAGTTATATGGACTTTAAACTAAGCTGCAGAAAGGTTTGTACTCTGTGTGCCGGATCTGGATTTGAAACTAAGGCATACATATTTTAATACATCTCCTGCCAGGATCTGTAGAGAGTGTGTATTATTTAAAATTTAACATGAAAGTAAAACTCCCTCAACTGCAGGAAGGGGGATGGTTTTTCTCAACTCTGTCTTCTCTTATATATCCAGTGGGATATTTTGTCCCTCTTTGGTGCTTTTGGAAACTAAGCAATCAGTGTAAGTTGTTGTTTTTTATTGTGGTAAGATATAGTATATATTTTTAAATAAGCTAATCAGTTCCATTTCAGTTAATAAGTTCCACTAGTATAATAGAAGTGCTTAGTATTAGATGTTGTAAAATTTAACAAGCACACCAATTATAACACCAAAAAGTTATAATATGCATGCATATAAATATTTTAAATAGTGTGCTAAAGTTGCAGGTAAGTTATAATAATGCAAGTATGGTAATGACAGGAAAAGTTAATAGGAATCAGCATAGTTGGTAAAAATCTTTTCCTCCAAAATCAAGCATATAAATGGTGCTGTTTGCATTTATATGATCTTACAAGCTGTGTTTGGTGTATTTGTGCAGATGGTTCAAAATACAAAATGTGTAGCCTCCAGCAGTAAGATAAAACCAGACGAACAGACCAGTTTGAATCCATTGTTACCATGGTTATATATATGTGGGAATATAACTTGATAATTTTATCTGATGATCAAATGAAATTTGCTTCAGCAGTGTGTACATACAGATCGGCATTAAGATATATGGACAGTGTGCTCCAGTGACAATGTTTTTTCTTCATCCGCATCATCGTATTTATTTCTTTCGAGTGCCAGAGGATAGAGAAGGTGACAGATGGTTCGTTTACTGATAATGCATTGGCAGACTCAGAATTTTCCAAAATGGACGTTCTTGCTTTTTTAATTTGCCAGAAAGCAACGGCACTTTCCCCCAATCCATCACTGAAAAATGTGTACGATTCTCAAAGTAGGCAAACACTTACTGAAAAGAACTGTTCAGAAATAGATTTTTGCCTGAGGCCCTGATCCAGTACTGCCTTTTCTCAAAAGTTCTTTCCTTGCTGGCTGTTCCACTCATTTGACACCTTTACCTGCATGTCATTTTAACACACTCACACTTATATATGTGTAGATCTGTATTTCTTTTATCAGAAAGAAAGTGTTGAACCAGGGAAACCAGCCTCCTTTATCGGAAATGACCTGCCTGCCCAGACACAGTGGATGAGATGTTTCATCTAGCATTTGGTGCTTCAGTTTTTTTTATTTTTTATCTCCACACACTATCCCGAGCCACTACAGGCCACTTGCGATTCCCTAAAATCCACTTGGAAAGTTATGACATACTCTGTCCTCACTCACATTTAATGACTGTTTTCCTTATTTGTAAAAGATTAATGGCTGTTAAAGTTATTGACTCCCTTCAAAGCTTTCAAAGTTTTAATTCCTTGGAAGAGACATAAGGTAAACATCCCATTGCGTTCATGGGGTTTATATGACCACTGTTTACCCACTGTGCAAATTAAGGGGGTGGGGGGGGGAAGATGGCTGCTGCTGCTCTCAAGTCGAGTCTCATCATTTAGAGAATAATGAGCCTTTACAAAACAGTGTTTTTGATTACTGTTCCCTTTAGTTACTTTAGGGGGCAGCACATAACTCAATGGGCTAAGCCTGTGTGCCTGTGGGTCGCCAGTTCGAACCCAGTATCGGCATGTCTGTGGGTCCTTGAGCAAGACCCTTAACCCCCAACTTCCTGGGCGCCGTAACAGGCGGCTGCCCTTCGCAGCCAACTTACTCTGCCTGCAAAGGGCAAGTTAGGGGAGGCGTGAAGAGAATTTCCCCATGGGGATCAATAAACTATCAATTATTATTATTATTATTATTATTACTTAACATTACAGTCCTCTAGTGTGTGTACAGCTCCTGTAAAATGTAACCTCCCACCAGACAGAATGTCAGTTGTATGAAAGTGTCACACATCTTTAAGTTTGAATAACAGATACAGTTCTATTTAGTTTCTATTATAGCAATTGGTAATTGCAATAATTTATTAATAATTTAGACTGAGCTCTTAATAATTTAAACAAGAAATTGTGATTTCCATTATCCAGCATTTTAGAAAATAATCCGTCGCTGCTTAAATATTAATCATTTAAATTTAAATTGGCTTATGTTTCAATTAAGCCTGTTTAATACCACGCATTTGTACATATGCATGAAGCAGATTAAATTAAGAAAGCTTCCCACTTTTCTTGTAAACCTTGCAACATTTAAAGATTTTGAAGTGCTATTATAAATAGTTGGTTTAGGTTTGGGGGATGTGATGTATGCTATTCTTACAAAACAATGGCCTTTATCCTAATATTTCAATGTACATCCCATAATTTAATATATCTTCTCTCAATACTCTAAGTGTTTTGGGAAAATGTTGATTGGCAGAAGATCAGCTTATGCATTAACAATCTTTTACATTGAAATTGTGTATCAGTTTTTATGCATATTTTTTCTGTTTTACTACTCAGTAGCAGTCTAAATCAAAAATTATTTTCTCATCTTATAAAAATTCACGATACAATATTGTATAATAAATTATAATATTCCAACCACTTTATAAAATTAACAGGAAAAGACCTACCCCCACATTAATTTGGTCAGAAGTGTAAGGCAAACATAAGGCAATACAGAATAATATAAAAGTCAGCATTAATTCTTTAGACATTTTAGCGATTTTTTTCCCCATTTATTCAGGAGCAAGTAAACAAAAAAAATCTGCTTCTTAGATTGCCCAAGGTCAGTGAAAACAGACAGGCAGGGATTGTTTAGTATGGCCTGATTGTTGGTGGTTGACCTGGTCCAGGATGCCGCTCTCACTGCAGTTACCCCCTATTGGCTGCTTCAAGTGCCAGTCTCATTGGTTAATCAACACCGCTGTTGGCCAATGGTGCTTTGGCTCAGTGCCCCTTCTTACGTTAATCATTACCAGTCGATGAGTTTGAGCACCTGTGCCGTTTGATCCTGTTCTGCTTTCTTTCCCCTGTCCTGGGTTGTTTGTGTGTTAGAGGGGGGCTGCAGTGTTCAAGGTGAAAGTAATGCTGGTGTACAGGTACACCTACATGTGAGAGATTACTAATGAGTGAGGAATGGCTGAGGCGGTGCAGTAGTTAGCACCCCATGTGTGTTCAGTTTGCATGTTCTCCCCATGTTATGAAAAGCATTACTAAGTTACCGAATTGCCCTTCGGTGTGCATGCGTGAGTGAATGATGTGCGCGTGTGCTCCGCGTTGGGTCAGCACCTCACCCTGGGCGGTTCTCTGCCTTGCACCAATAGCCTCTCGGATAGGTTGCAGACCCCCTGCGACCCTGAATAGGACAGGCAGTTACTGAAGATGGCTGGATGGATGGATGGATGGAATGGCTAAAGCGAGGCACGGGGGGAGGCGTAACAAACACAGTGACTATATGGCCCAACTTGCTGCTTTTCTGTGAAATTCCGTGCAGCTTCTGACCTGTGGAAATGTTACCACATGGCAGATATTCCATTCAGTTACTGTCATATTGGTATCATGTACTTTCTGCCACACAAAGAGTTAGGCTCACTGAGTAGGCGTTCTGTGGCTACTCTGGATTCTTCCTGTACATGAACTAGTGTCACTAAATTACATTGTGTGTGTGTCCTTAGATTGATTAGTGTCTCCTGTGAGTCCTGAGCTTAATCAGATCGGTCTGTGGTGCACTGTGGCCTCTAGTCAGTGGCATTATGCCAGTCACCAGCTCTGCATGACATTGAGACTCCGATATTTTGTTTTTCCTCTCTATCACTTTCTTCTTCATACCGCTTTCTGCAGCTTCTTCATTAGCTGAAGCAACACTTCATTTCTGATTTTGTGCAAACTGAAGTTGGCCGGCATTAGGTACTTATTTACAGAATTTCTTGTTAAAAGTCTTGGTGTGCTTGTTAAACTTAAGACTGTTAAGGTCCGTTTCATCCACAATGCAGGCAGAATGTCATTCCTTAAACCTTATTTGCTTATTTCTGTTCTGCTTAGCCTAAAAAATGCCAAGCAACCGATTGGATGATTTACAGTTGTTAGGATTTACCAGATGAAATAAACAATGGTAATGTCCTGCAGATAATATACTATGCAGTTTATTATTTAGGTTACAGTTCCTTTTATGCATTTTGGGTTTCTGGGGATGTTTCGTGAAGTTATGGAGAGATTGAATGCTGGCAGCTACTACCTTTTTCTGATCAGTGGTTTACTTATTGTGTTAAATTGTGATTTTATTATATAGTAATATGAATGATCATTTTGTTGGTGCACATGGATGTACAGGGTGGTTATTGCTGGCGTTATATATGAAGCCTGCGTTGGCTGCTGCCAAGACCAACACTTGGGTTGAAGATCTGTTTTGCAAGCAGGCTGTGAATCAGGTCTTTGTTTTAAGTGACTTAGAACCTCCAGTCCCACATCTCACAGGGCCTTTGAAGTCCAATAATGAGCAAAATAGGCCCTTAGCCAGCATATAGAGAAGGATAATTGCTATAATTTATTAATAATTCCTCTCAACCCTTAATTATTAAAACCAAGGTGTCACTGGGTACTTGTAAAAGTGCAGCTCATTTATGTCAAGGTTCACAATCTATTTAGTGAAAGGTAAGAAGAAGCTCAATGCAAGCAAGTGGTAACTTTCAACTGTATTAGTCCCACTTGGCATGAACAGGTTACATTTTCATATGCACTACTACATCTGTCAGCACTCTGCATTGCCAGTAGGTACGGAAAGGGCAGCCATATATAATTCAAGCGATGACTTCAGGTCGCATTCTCCTTGTGGGGCATTTGATTCTTAACCCTGTAATGAGATCTCTGGCCTGTTCGTTACTTTTGCGATCTGCTTTGCTGAAAAGGATCACACTTTATGAAAATTTCATAGTCCACTGAGATTTACATAATTAATCTTACTGATCACATTATATTAATCATCAAATCCATTATTTTTCATTTTCTTTATTTCACTAATCTAAACACCTAAAATTCTACATGCATATTTCAGCACTGCTTAATGAGCAATGGTTGTTCATGTGGTTGGTTGGGGATTCTGGTCTTAATTTCGCAGTAAGCAACATGGCCGGCGTTGGCTGTGCACTTTAACCGGCTGGGTTTTCATGAAGTAGTCCACATACCTGCCCTGTGGTCCTGCAGAGGGGAGCCTCTTTGGATCAGCGTGGAAAACATTCTGCTTACAAGTCAATGTCCTTAAGCCGTCACCCCGGTGTTGCCCTTCTTTGGGGAGGAACAGCAGGTGCTGCAGGGGTGTCTGTCATCAAAGCGGAGCCATGGGAGCATCTCGTACAGAAATACACTGAATCACACAAACTTTCATCCATCAGCCCCATGTAGACCCACTTCCATCTCCATATTGGCACTTGGTTAGAAAATGATTTGAAGCTTTCCCATTTTTTCTTCCACATGTAGAATTCAATATGGCTAAATTGTTTTATTCATAAAAACAAATTCCGTAGAGATGGGGAAAGTCACCATAAATTGAAATGTCATAGCGAAACAGTTTGTATTTTAATGGGATTTTTTCCATTTTGCTTGTGTTTAAAGTGCAGTCATTGTGGAATGAATAATTGAGTTTGTGGTAATAGATCAACTGATGGGACCTTGATAGGTATGAAAATACAGCACATTCTGTGCTTTAAGGCTTGCATTTGAGTGGGGAGAGGAAATCTATTTGATGTAAAATCAAATGTTGTGTAAGACCATAACTTTATTACATGGTTAATTAATTTGAATATGTCTGCCATTTAACATTTAACTTCACCTTCATCTTTAGTGCTTCAGAATCGCATTTGTCATGATGATGTTAACGAAACAGTAGGTCAGTTTATGGTGTGCCCAGGAGGGAAGCGTAGTTTATCACCATTTATTTATTTATTTAGCCATCTCCTAAACTCATAGGCTTTCTTTGTTTGTTGTCAGATATGAAGTTTGAGTATGATTACAGTTGTACAGTTTACTGCATGTCTGCAAAGAATGTACTTTTGTCCTGTATTGTGAAATTGTTTATAAATTCCCATGTTGCATTAGAATGTCAAATTGAAAACAATAGACTTTTTCTTGTGTTTTTCAAAACTCAAACACCCATCTTAATCCCTTTTTAATATTCCGTCGTCAGGATACAGCCAGCTCATTTTCTGTCAAGAGTTGTTACATGTTCTTCTGCTTTCAAATCACGTCACACAGTTGCTAATCTGTGAACAAGAGGCACTTACTCTGCCGCAAGTGGATGGCCTGTCATCCGTGAAAGAAAATAGTCAGTGTGGCATGTACTCAGGCCTGCCTACCTGTTTGCTCTGACGGACGACATGGCTTCTTGCTGCCAGATGTGAGGGCCTCATATTTACAGAATATGTGCTGGAATAATACCGGTCATTAATATTTGATACATTCCCACTAATGATCACGTGAAAAATCTTTCACATGCCCTGTTTACTCTGAGAGACTGTGCCGTCTGTTAGTTTTACTCTATTTGGCAAATAAAAATTAATCACTGCAAAGTACCCTCTATTTGTGTAGATGCATAGCTCTGATGAAATTACCCTCTGTTCAAAAAAAAAAAGATGAACATCATTCTTTTGGATAATTTAGGCAATTTAGGTTGTAGACCTACAGATCATCAGAAAGTCGAAAGCAAACAACCTTCTGTAAAGACCATCAGTGTTCATCAGCTCAAGTACGTTTTTGTGGCTGAACTGCAGGCTTACATTTTTATGGAAAGCAAAATTACAGCAAAATAAAAACTAATGTTCCTGAAGTGGGACCAGTGTAAAACTGGGTTTAGGACTTTGAATGGAGGGAAAGGCATATTTCGCAAACAAGAGACACATGAGAAGGTGGTTATAAAGTGGACTTTACTGGGCCAGTGAAAGGGTACAGTCTCAAAGGGATGGGAGACCTTTGTACTCCTTACTTACGGTAGCCTTGTTGTGTAGGACATTTATATGCAGTGGATTTACGGTTCGTATGTTCACCATATTTCTCTCACTGCTTTATTGCAGCATAAGCATTCATGCTTACAACTGGTGGCAGTAGTCTCCTTTCTGAAAAGCATTATCAAGCAGATTTTAAAAATATATACCAGACCATTAGGAACTGAAGCTGCCTTTCCTTATCCAAGACACCAGCTTGCCCACAGTAAGAGGAACTCAGGGCTGTAGCCACTGAGGTCCAGATGATACTATGCCGGAGCTTTTTTATTTAAATTTTTTTTAATCCTTTACATTTTATTTAATTTGTTGAGAGCGCAGAAAAATATGAAACGATGGGTTAAAGTAACCAGCCTTACATGCAGTTACGTTGTTGCAGCAGGGAAACATGAATCTGCTTGCTGTATTTCATGTGACTCATCTGGACATTAGCATATGATGATAACAATCTGTATCCCTGTGGCCTGCCTGGGGGGCCGTCACTACAAAAAAGGAAGAATAAACCCCCCCAAAACTCAGCAGTAATGAATGGTGGACTGTGAACAGTTACCCAGCACTCTATAAACGTCACTCTGCCGAAAGAGCAATATATCACGCTGCTTTTCCCCCCTCAAAGAAACATGTCGCTCATAGCCGTACAATATCTCTTTTGTCTCTTATGTGGCATGACTCTCATAGGTTGTGAATAGTTAATTGAACTTCCATTTGAACAACATCTTTTTTATTAATAAAGTAATTATGCTGGGGAATTACAGACCACATTCACATTCACCATTTACTAAACTAATGGTAAAGTTGCACGACTTTTAATACGTGCGTTTGAGCCCTGTGTAAGACTTCAGTCCAACTCATGCATAAATAATTTTAAGGGCAGCACCGATAAAGCAGATATGGACACTGCCACATCTTTACTCCAGGGAGCGTCATTAATCACCTGAATAGCTTACAGGTGTGTGAGGAATGCTGGGAAATGAGAATGGCCTGGCAGCAAATGTGGGAAGAAAGGGCATGAAAAAAGGGGCCCGCGGGGTCCTGAACGGCCAGAGAGCAAAGCAGTCGATCGGCTGCAAGCGGCGTGAATCATTCTACCTGTTGACTGGTTCAGTCAGAGTTACTGTCAGCGCATGCAGATTCCTGTCTGAGTGCATACAGCTACTTTCCTTATTTGGGGAAAAATTTTGTTCACAAAAACATATCCAAAACATCAAAACCAAATACAATACAAAACTAATTTTTGCCAACTTTAAGGTCAGCTTTAAATAAGGAAACAAATTGGAAGTTTGTGTTTTGACTTCCATATCTTTTGGTGTTTTTATAAAAGTTGAATATAATTTGTGGTTTTTCATCTAGTGCCAATGTGACGTTGCAACAATAGTAGGCATGGAATGAATGTCATTGCATGAAGTACATGAATACAGCATACCTCTTATGGTGAATAATGGTGTTTGGGGAGTAAAATTCACTACATTTCTTTTACAAAGTCCAGTGGGAATAATTTTTTAAAAAAGCTTTTGTTGTGTAATATGCTAGAGAGCGAGAGCATTGTCTGCTAGTAAGTAATCAAGAGTTATTTCTGCAAAGCTGATCTAATCACTTCAAGTGAGGCGGGGGGTTAAAAACAAGGCATTATTGACAAGTGTGGGTTTTAAAAAGCCAAGCTGTTTTCGCACCTCCTTCTCAGGGCTGTTTGTGTGTCCTAGACCCGCCGGGCTCTCTTTGCATGGCCTCTGGAGGGCCCGCGTAATTTAGTCATTTTGCCTAAACGGTGATGCAGTAATTACGTGACATCAGCTGCCTGCCTGTCAGGATGGTGGAGAGTGGTCATCTATCATGGAAGATACTGGGAGAAAGGACTTCCGGAGTGAGTGGGGCTGGTGGGCAGGGAAGGTCAGCTAGTTTATAAATAGCAGCAGTTAAGTGCAAAAGGGAAAAAAAAAAAAAACACTAAATAAATAAAACCTGTCCAGTGTTGGTGAAAATGACTGGGGTGCTGGAAATGTGCCGTCCGGGTGGCGGTAACGTTATAGCAGAGTGTCGGCATGACCCTGAAAAGCAGTGATATATCAGGAGGCTGTGTGGGAAGGTCACAGCTAAGCAAAAAACATACCGCAGGCTTACTTTGGCGGAGGGGGGATTGGAG
>JABFEB020000060.1:6276823-6293173 GCA_019775895.2 Stomatorhinus ivindoensis
GGGGATCTTTCTTTGAAGGTGTCAGAATTGCTTTCTTGTTCCCACGGCCCAGCTTTTCCAATTGTTCCCACCCCTGTGCGCCCCCGTTTCCAGAGTGGAGAGTTCCACATCATCATATCACTAGTGCTGCGAAGCAGACCTTAGGCGAGACTGGTCAGTGTTACAGAAGGGATACCCTCGGTCCTCCTTGAATGGCAGTTAGTGCTGTACACTAACTCAATACAGCAAATGCAAAGACTAAATACACTAATTTTAGAAAAAAGAAAAAAAATATATATCATCTATTTGGAAAAACAACAAGCATTTTTGTTTAGATAAAGGGCTTGTCCGAATCTAAATTTGGGTGCCAGAAGGAGGAGCTGATACCTTTAGCGAGATGGATTTCATGCCGATTGACAAAACAAGTTCATTTAGCATTCAGGTCTTGCATCACTGGCCTCGGCTCATCGCATCGCGCAACAGATGTGGGCGATGCATCATCCTCCCATTCGATTTGGCGAACCTGGCAGGACGGCCGCCCGTGTTCTCAGTGGAAGATTTAATATTGTTTAAATATCTTACCCCGCTGCAGATTGGTGAATGAGCAGTGCTGCGGTGCACCGAGGCAGGGAACTGTCGGGTAGGAGGGCAGCAGACTACACGGGTGACACATTTTAGTCCTGAGCTCAAGGACCTTGACTGATGGTAATCTTGGTCTGTGAGCTTCCAAGCTCAGACACTTGTCAATAGTTTATTTTAGATTTATTGATTGATTTACTGTAACCCATAGGAACTCTGTGCTGCGTCCTGTTATTTCAGGTGGATGGAGAAAAGTGTTGTGACGCTTCTGTGAAGTGTTATTTACTTTATTATCACGTTGCCTTTACATTTTCTCTTAACAAATGTGAGAAAAAGGTATTTAGAAAGTGGATGGTTTTAGATTCAGGTTTTGGGTTTAATCATTGCATTGAACACTGGAATTGAGCTTTTTTGCTGTCTATAGAATTAACTTGCAGTACATTATGCATTATATCGCTACACCAGCTCAGTACATATTATCAATACAGTTACACACGCACATATATATATACCCATCTGTTTCACACCAAAAGCAAATATGGCCATAGTTTCCTGATGTGGCGTCACAGTGCTGTGATGCATCTCACCGTCGTTCCCATGAGTCATTTCAGGTTTAGTACCCTGCATAATGCTGCTGATTTTCTACTGGCACCCCTGTCCTTAAACACTATTAACTATCTAATAAAAGCACATATGGCTCCCAGTAAAGTGTAATGGGCAGTGCATCGCCAGCATTCACACTGAGAGAGGGGCGCCACAAGGCCACTTTGTCCATGTCAACAAATAACCAAATCATTTCCACTCTCCACAGTAATCATCCAGCACTTACACCACCTTCCATGGGTGTATATATTGTGTGTCACGTGACTTGAGAGAAAACGCCATCTCTGATAGGAAGTGGGAATTAGACTAAAGCAATTTAAAGGCACAGAGAGCAGACCAAAAAATGTCAAAGCAGCTTAACACTGTTGTCTCCCAGCCCCAGGTTTGCACCTCTGCTGTGTGTGGAGTTTGCATATACCAACCGGTACTCCGCTTTTCCCCCATAGTGCAAGGGCCTGCCTCGCTAAAGGACCCTGCACTAGATATGCCAATGGTTGGGTGAACGGATGCATTGAATGTTCCTTTTTCTCCCTGTAGATGGCGTAGTGGTTAAGCCTATTACAGATATACCTTAAGGCAAATCAGAAAGGATTTAGTTTAGTGACTGCCATTTTTTTTTTTTTGAGTTATGAATTGGGCAGTGGTGGCTTAATAGTTAGGGAAGGGCACTTGTGATTCAAAGATTGCAGGTTCGAATCCCCGACCAGCAAGGCACTACTGAATTACCCTGAGCAAAGTACTGCTCCCCAGGCACTGCTCCCCGGGCGCTGAATTAGCTGCCCCCTGCTATGTCACGAGTCACATATGGGTTAAAGGCAGAGAAAACATTTATAAGAAAAAAAATTAAGAAACTTTGTACAATCCTTTTGATAACATAGTTTAAAGGGTAATTTGATGTGACTCGCAATTTTAATTTATTTAAAATGTACACTACCAGTCAAAGGGTTTTGCACACCACAGGATTTGCACACCACGTTTCAATGTATTTCATAAACTGCAGATTTTTTATTCTTGTTAAGCATTGTAAAACCGAGTGAACAACTATAAATGAAAATAATTCCATAAAATCAAATAAAACAAGTTTCCTTTATAACAGGGGTAGAGTATGTAACAGTGCATGTCTGATACCCTATTACCTGGTTGCATGGTAATGGCATAATCAAATTCTAAACTGTCCTTTAACTTTAAATGCGCTAGTTAAGTGTTTCATCCCATGAAGCAGAATAGTATTCAGTGTTCCTTGTAGAAAGAAATGCCTTGAGTTTTATCTGCTGTTATAATTGCTAAAGGAGGTTGCTTTGATGACATTTTCTTGCCAATAAAGGTACTTTGTAGAAAATCTCAGTTTGTGCAAAACCTTTTGACTGGTAGTGTTTGTCTCTCTCTCCTGTTTTTATACATACTTAGCACAAGTCTAATAACACTGCAAGAAATCAAATAGTCTTAGAGATCAGCCCCTTCTGCTTAAAGAGATGAGCTGCAGATGACCCTTGCAAATAATCAGTGTCGTAACCCTGGCATTGGACTGAAAAGCTGGGGGCCTAAACATGCTTCAGAATATACCAGGATAGCACTCTGCAGCCACAATACAGTGCCAGAGAATCTCCTTTAATGTTCCTGGATATTATTAGTCAGTACTTTCACTGTTCCTTGGATACCGCAGGATGTAGCACATTCAGTGGACTGTGGCAATGATGAGACGTCGCTCCCACGATCGTGCAAAGGGAGTAGTCTGTTGCAGCAGGCAGCGATGCACGCCGATGTTATCCGGAGCGTAGCACAAGCAGAGCTGATGATCTCTGGCAGAGCCTCGGATTGATGGATCTCCAGTCAGACACCGTGACAAAGCCCGACTTGAGGATGTGTTACGTCTGTATCAGAAGGATCGCACTGATGCCAGCTCTGGGATGTTTCTGGTGTTACAGGCATATGGCGTGGGACTGCCGATCTGCCATCCCGTCTAAACCATCCGAGCATAAGGGCCCAGGGTACAGATGTGGGAGGAAAAATGCCTCTTTAGCAGTAGTCTGTTTATAATGGGGTCCACAAAGTATGCATTTTTGTGGACTTATCAGCAAAGTGCTGAGTGATTAAATGCTGCATTTACGGTTCCTTCTGTAGTATTTAGGTCAGGAAGTGCTGTTTGACATGAAGGGAAAAGAAACACGGAATAAATAGAAATCAAACAGCTAAAATTGGTATATGATGTTAGCCTGGCCAGATGTCCTCATTTCATCCACCTATTTTCAGGAGGCAATGAATTATAGTACGTTTTTGATATGCACAAGTTTATCTTGTGAAGACAGTTTTTACACTGCTAATCTTGAACTTTTGTTTTGGGAGGTGACCAGTAAACATTATGAACTCTTCAGGAGCCTGTGGTGCCTTTTTAGATTTATGAATGTGGGGGAGAGAAGAAGGAAAAAAAAAATATGAATTGCTTTGGCTAAATAAGTCCTGAATAATGTTGGACCAGCACTGATGAAAAGGTGGGAGGCAGAGACACCCGTCAGCAGCCAGGCATTAATGGTGGTTCCTGCTTCTTCGCCCTCATGTCCGTCCCACACCCTCAGCTTTCCGGGCCGTGATGGGGAATCTCCTTGTGCATCACCGCACCGCACCGCACCGCACCGCACGGCCATTGCTGTCACTCCTGTAAATTTGGTTAGAAATATGAGCCATCAAGGTTGAGGGGCTGTGGTGGATTTCGTAGTATCTAGCCCCCCCGCCCCCATTCATTGCAGCCAGGAAGAAGGTGCTGGGGAGTGGAGTAGGGATTGCATCAGCCCTTCCCGCGGCCTGATAATCGACCTGGATGGGTATTGTCTTTTCAATCGTCTCTGCTATGATTGCTCAACTGCTCCAAGCACTCCGGCGCGGCACTCTAGCATGCATAATTCATCCATGACACGCAGGGCCCCCACTTAGCCGCGCGAGTGTCTGAGTGGAGGAGCAGGACTACCTAATACCTCGCATAAATATGCTGGTATCCGCAGTGACAGGGACGGCTGCCGTGGGACAAAGGCGAGAGCTGGATACCGGAAAAGCCTCACTTTTAACAAAACACAAGCCAACAGCCATCGCTGCGTTTGTTAGTGTCTGCTTATGCCTGGATACATTGTGCTGTAAATACTATAAGCTTCTTCAAAGGGGAATTAACTGCTGTATGTATTACCGAATAGATTATATTGTTGCATTCACAATACAGTACTTGCATATTGAGCCATTCACAATAATAAGTAATTGGGTGAAAATGATTGTAATTCCTTGAGGCCACTGGAGCTTTTTTTCTCATCACACAGAAGCTATTAATCCTGTGTTTTCCATGCGGTGGCTTTGGAACAGCTCCGATGTGAGTGTAGCAGATGACGCTGTCAGACTGGTGGGGGGGGTGACAGCCCCATGGATGAGCACGGTGGCAGGCGTCTGCGTCGCCCAGCTCCTTTATTCCATCCCTTACTTTTACCATCTCCTCTCGTGTAACTTCATCGTCACCCAAGGGATCATCATCGATTTTGTTCAATTAACAGCTAGAAGCAGACACAAATTTGATCACCGCGGTGCAATACATGCAAGACAGCTGGTGGCCTGCCAGTCTGTGGAGAGCTCTGCGACCTAGGAGCACGTTGTTCATCTCGGCATTACATGCAGGATAAAGTTAGAGGTTAAATGACAGTTAAGAGCGTCGTTCTCCGTCGTGCCCGTGAAGGTGAAGAGGAGCCGGTCATCCCTTTGACGTGCTATTCTAATGGAAGCGCACTTTGCAGAGTGCTATACGACACCTGCGAAATGCTTTACTACAGTCTGCTAGCAGAGGTTGTCTGCAGGGGGACACAGGACTTCCAGGATGATCAAAAGGCTGCACCAGGGAAACCGCTGGAAAGAAACATTTCTTAATGATGACGGCTTGGCGGAAGAGCCCTGCCAAACACCTGGGGCTAGCGCGTGCGCCAGCTCTCTCTGTTCACCCTTAAATGGGCCAGGCTGTGACGTCTGCAAAATGCCCCCTCCTGAGTCTCTTGGCATACTTAACGACAATGATTTCAGAATTGTGTTCTGCTGCAGGAATTTTCCCTGATTGCAAATTGAAATTCGGAAGTTTGTAAAATGTTAGCCCGCAGACTTTCAAAGTACTGTATTTTTTCTTAGATCTATATAAAATTATCTTTGAGAGTCCGATAAATATACAGTAAATCTAGTTGCGGATTTTTGACTGCGTGTGGAAGTAGGTGGGCCTCCAGTATGGGTTCAGTACGTTACGCGTCTCTCATAATCGCTGTGACCTCACATGCAGGTCTTGGACTTGCAAGGACACTACTGCAGATTAATTCACAAGATACCTGCCTCGAAGGATGCACTCATAGTGCTGTCACAGGAGACAAACAGTGTGGTGCTAAATACCATTTATGCATTACCACAGGGGCACATTTTGGGAATGTTAACCCCTTCAGAAGTGAAAATGACTTTTTTGTGAAGGAGAAATGTGAAAATATTTCCATTTTAATGTAAATCATCAAGCATTCAAAATTAAAAGCCAGAGGCACTTGTCTTTAATTCAGAATGTCTTTGGCTGACATATATATATATATTTTTTTACATTTTCTTAAGATATCCTGCCATGGCTGTAAATTGATTTGAGAAGCACTTATTGTTATTTATAACAGTGTGGGTAACAATTTGTTGGTTCTGCCACATTTAAATGCAGCACCCTGTCTGACCAGCCAAATAGATGGCGTCAGACCATCATTCTTTTAATGGAAACAATAACAAGACATTATGTGTGGAAAAAACAATCTAAGAGAGGTGCTGTTAATTTGAAGTTATATTGGGCATCATGTGTCGCAGACATCGAACAGCAGCGGATTTCCCATTATGTGCGGTTCGGGTGTGACTGCTAATTAACTGGCTTTAACGAGGCAGTGCACACTGTTGTCAAGTGTGGGAGAGCACGCAGAATGCCACATGATAAGAGGACAAAAAAAGTCATTAGATTCCAACATTGTTTCAGGTTAACTTCTCTCACTCCTGCCTCCTGTTTTTCCCCTCCGTTTTTGTGGCTTCATTGCACAAATTATACAGCATCACGTCGTTTTGACTTAACTTTTCATTCTTGCCTTGTCATGGCATCAGCTATATGCTGGTGGGCTCTTTGAAAGTGTTTGTGGAATCCCTCCCCACCCTCAATCAAAAAGCCTCCCAGCAGCGCTGGGGCGCGAGGGCACTGTGGGGTATCGTCTGGCGAGCGGTGCCTTCCGTTGGATTGCTTCATTAATATCCCATGGCAGCTTTCTAAGGGGAATGTAATGGACTAATTAACCTTATGTGACCCTTCAGTGCTAAGGATCTTGCATGGGACACTTTAATAAAACTCTGGCTGGACAAATTTGAATAAAGGAAAAGAGGGACAAGGAAAGGGGGGAAAAATAAACCATCCCAAGTTGCCTCCTTGGTGTTTGTATTCCACAACTCAGACTTGCCTCTTTTTTTGTAGCCTCAAATTAATAATTTAGAAGTCAATTAGAACTGAATGACTTCATGCCCATCAAAACCCATCAGTTAGCTCTGGAGTAATTATTCTGGCCAATTTTCAGTTATCCTTCTAGAATTCATTGCCAAACAGGCTACTCTGTTTTATGTTTAATTTCTTTTTTTGTGTTGAATCTGGCATAAATGTGCATTAAGGTGTAATTTGTAAGGGTGGTGGGTTGTGTCCTGTTCTGAGAGTCCTGGCCCCACACGCACCCACCCACGTTTAATCCGCAGTGCAGGGTGGCTGCCGGGATCGCATCAAAGCAGACGGCAGGTCCGGACCACCCTGATGCTGATGGAACATGATTTGCGCCCTGATCCCTCTTGGGGATAGTGGCAGTAGAGGGGCTGTGTTACACAATAGGAGTGCTGTCTGTAACTGTGTCCAGGGACATGTAGCTGTCCTTCATTAGCGTCACCTGTTTCCCCAGATGGCATGACCGCTATCAGGAAGGATCACGTTCTCCTGCTGATGAGGATGGGGGGGGGGGGGGGGGGCGGGGGGGGGGTCCTCATGCAGTCGACGTGCTTCTTTCTGGCGTAGCGGCCTTGTTACGTTACGGCTTTGCTGTTCTTCAATAATCTGGTAATGCTGCATGCAAGTGAGATTTAGGCTAGTCGGATGGATATAGAAAATTTTGGGAGAAATTTCCCCCATGCTGTCACTTTAGCTTGGTGGTTTATTTAGTTTACTAGTTTAGCTATTAGTTTACTGTAGTGCTGTGACACGCCAGAGGAGGGAACAGGGGCACAGTGCAAAGGTAACAGAAGCTACAGACCGAAACTGAAGGCAGAAGAGTACGTATTCTGTCTTTGTGCTCCATGGCTGGTTGCATGTTCTGTGTGATAATGGCCTGCTTCGCTGTAGCATGTGCTCAGCACATTGTATACTTGCATATGTATGTTTTTGCAGCCGCTCGCTCCTTCTTCCTGTCATTTCTAGCTCCACCAGTTGGCCGAGGGGATGATGTGACAGTATCTTTCGATGCCTCATTATAGTGCTGCGCATGCCTCTATAAGGGATAAAAGGGGTTATTACGGTAGGAGTCTGTGTGACTCTTAACAATGTACGTCTTCCATTGTGAGGTGCCCGGGCTCTGTGTGGATAGAGCTAATGAATGCTCTTGCACTTTACCTCGAAAACCCCACAAATGGCCTTGGCGCCAATTAAGAGCCCGCGTTTGCCGAAGTGGCCATTATTAACCTGACCTTCCAATTATTTTTAGTGAATTTCCTCCCGATTCCGTCACCCCTCTGTACCTCCTGGAGCACCAGGCGCTGCTAAGGACGAACCCAGAATGGCTAATCCAGTCCTGCGTCTCTACTGCAACTGCAGCCGAGGTACCTGCCTTTCGGGCTGACAAGGCTCTATGACGACAAACCGCAACAACAAAATGATTACACTTTACATTGCTCAGAGGTGTTGTTGAGACCTAAGCCAGTTTGTTGGCAGCGTGGAGAGAAGTTTGGGGGCGAAGTAGTTCAGCTTGGTTGCTGGTTTTGCTGCCTCTTGCCAGTCCGGCGAGCACTGCAGGCCGTTCGGCCCAGTCAGGCACAATCACCACCCCTGCTCTTGAGAGCATAGTGCTGTGTTATTTATTGACTGCACATTCCAATGAATGGAACGTGACACCAAATTTAAACAAAAAAACACTACATGAAAACACAAGGGGGTGAGGGTGATTACATGTGGTGGCTTTAAGGGGGGGGGGGGGGGCTTGTAGGTATGAAAAGACCTCATTCTTTGAACGGGGAGGAAGTCCCTAGAGCCTTTTAGCACATTACAAAGATAGCTTTTGAGAAATGCACAGGTGTGTGTGAGCGCATGTTGCTGAGAGTAGATGGCATGTGCGTCTGTGCAGGTCGCCAAGGGTGGATGATGGAGAGAGAAGGTTTAAGCTCCACGTTCTGCCAATCGACATGTCAGGAATGTAACTTTGTGCCCTCGCGGCAACGAACACGTGAACCCGATGCCGTTGTTTAGCGCTGCGGCCCGCGGCCACCAGACGGCCCAGCGCTTGGTGCAGCTGCTGGTTCTGGCTGCTGTCTGGCCAGCCTGCTCTCGGGGATTTATGCCTCCCCTACTTGGCCAGCAGCAGCTGTTGCAGAAGGCTGGGTGCAAATCCACAGTGATGATACCCAACACCACCCTCCTCCTGGACCTCACACATTCAGAAGGCTCCTCGGTCGTGAGTGAGGCGGTGACTCCATCCACAAGGGCCTGTGGAGGATAAAAACAAAAAGTACCCTTTTGAACACTGGGGTGTTTCAGTTACAGTGCAGACCCCCCCCCCTCTTTTTGTTTCCTTTGTGGAAGCTCTCCGCAGAGATTAAATACAGGAAACCTGGAATGCATGGCATGTGGTTCTCTTGGGGCAGGTGAAGGAATACCCACAGTAGCCCTTCTGGCAGACACATGCTATTCTCTTCTGTTCCCCCATAATGCTTTGCACGAGCTCTTGGGTTTAACATGTGGTTTATTCTTGTATTTATTCTTTGGCCTTGTGGTAGCTCACATGCCTTTATCACGACGGATCTCATCAAGTCAGCTGGAGGTCTAAATAACATGTGTCTCGAACCTGAAAGTATGCGACCCGCCCACTTTTTGCGAGGCGGCCCATTCGTGGGACAGTCAGGGAACGCATGCGCACAGTCTGGCACCTTGCAAAATGGATTGTCAGAACGACTGTAACATCAATCAGCTGTTACACATTTTCTTTTCCTAATCTGTGCTGTACTTTATGGTAATTGCCATTAAAATTGGCACATACTGGCGCGTTCGCCATAGTCTCAAGGTGGCGATATCTCCGCGTTTTATTGATCATGTGAGGGGCCTGCGATTATGACTGACACAGTGCTGGTCTACCTGTTACTGCTAGCATTCGGATGTATGTTATGAGTATAGATGATATTCTGTGCAAAACTGAGGTGGAAAGCCATTTGCTGCCTTACTGCAGTTATTCTTCATAGTTTATTGTAGTACGATGAAGAATGCCTAGTGGCACTTCAGCGGTTAGGTATGGTCTGGGAAAAGAGCAATTGGAAAGTAGCTGTCGTTACGGGTAGGCCAATTTTTTATTTTTTCATTTTTGTGTCTGATTGGACGTTGGTAGGGTAAATGATCCTTGTTTAAAGGTGTCTTCCTATAGCGCTTCATTGTTGCTGTTTCATCCAGCTGAACTGCACAGCACAGAACCACAACTTCACATTGCTCTATTGCAAAATGGGCATGGGCATTCTGGCATACAGTAGGTGAGCCATCAGGGCTGCCTTCAGTATGAAGATTAATGTCATTGAATAAAAAAAAATTATAAAAAGTTCATAGTTTTATGTTTTACAGTATTTAATTTGGGCGAAGCCAAATGTGCTGTGAAATGGGCATTGGCCGTCTATCAATTTTCATGGACATTTAAAACAATTTATTCGAATGAAAGGTAATGTTTCGCATTTCATTTCTGTTCATTACTGGCTTGAACATAGCTGCCAGTTATTAAAAGCTCCAGATCCCTGTTTTAAGAAAATTTCCATTTTCAAGTCTTTGAAACTGATCTTTTGGAAATTTAAATGAAGTCATAAAACACAATTTCTGAAAATGTAATGGAATATCAAGCAGAATCAAGGACAAATCAGAAAGAGAAAGAAAATCAGACACACTGTGACCCATACCTCCCAAATCATTAGCAATGACATACATTTCTGGGGTTGATTCATCTAATTAAAATTACGATTTCGCTGTCAGCTCTGAATAACCGAATCTGGAATTCAATCATAATCCAACCACATGCTGTAGACTTCTACATCTCTCCTGAGTTTTGCCTCTATTCTAGAGGGAACAAGCTGTTACACTAAAATGGTAATGTCCTATATGTGCCTGGGTCGGGGTTTTCAGTTCATCTGGGCTATTTTTTTATGGCTGTTCCGGGTTTACAGTGTAATTCTAATGAGAGCAGCTAATTACTTTGAGTGAAGATATCTGATGAAACTAAAATGTTCTCTTTGTCGATGCCTGTTTCAGCTTATCGATGTGCTTGCCTCAAGTCTCAACAAAGGTTGATTCTTTTATGCACCGCTAATGTTTGTGTTAGCAGTTAAGCCCTTTTCATCCCAGCAGTCTCCTCATTCCACAGCCTCCGGACTTTCTGTGTACCCAGTATGTAATTCATATATGGGGGCCATTACCCCCTAGAGAGATGCAATTCTCTCATGCTTCACTTCTGCTTTGCGAGGTGCCTTATAGACCAGGTGGAACATGTGAAAGTCAGTAGTCTATTAAAACCATCGCTTGGCCTTGATGAGGTGTTATGATTGTGGCGGAAGCTATAGCAAGTTTGCTCAGCCAATTAGAAGCACATAATCCATGGCTCCACACACATACCCCCTTCCCTAAAGGTTCCAGAAAGTCCCAGACTAAGATTCCAGACACTCATTGTTCTCCAGTGGAGAAAAAGTGATGTCACTTGAATTTGAATCCACACCTGCCACCCAGGGAGCTTTTTGTTTGGCCGAGATCCTTTAGCTACCTCTATACCTTGTGGTTTCTTGCTGAGTGTCAGTGCAGGGTCAAAAAAGCACCGTGAGAAACAGTGCAGCTCATCTTCAAATATACGGCTTGCCTGAGATCTTTATGGGACCACACGTAAAAGTGTTCCATTTCTTGTCAGTTACAAGCAAGTGAAATATTTTGTGATAAAACTGATGCTCTTTACCCTCTGAACTTTCACCCATAGAGGGACATTTTATGGGATAAACTTTTGCTAGGAGGAAGATATGAGGTATGATATAGTTGCTCTGACTTTCATAGGCAGTGTTTCAAAATCATAGGCAGAAATGAGTTTTCATACATGCCTGGTGATTAATGCCAAAAGGTTTAAATGTAAATCTTCATTTTGCAATACCACGTTGACCCAAATGTAAGAGAGCATTTTTTTTCTCAGACAAAAAGTGTTTGAGAAAGTGGTATTTGGGGTTTAGAGAAAAGGGGATGGTGCCAGATATTGGTAACGAGTGTTTTGACTTATTGTAATACAGATTTGCTGTGAGATTTCTTGTATGAGAGTCTGAAAGTGTGAATGTTACGGTAGAGCTGGCAGATCTGCCAGTGCGTGTGTTCAGTGTGTAAATTGTCTGCTTCCCTGGCTGTGCTGCTGCTAGTATTAAACCGACAGTGGCTGTTAATAACGACAGTGGTGTTCATTTAAAAACAGCTGTCAAATCGTTTATTAATATGGCTCAACTTTTCCCCGCAGTACATTTTTTTTACCCTCTCATGTGGATCTGCTGCATCAAAAACATTCTGAGCTTTCAAGGATTGTGGAGTTTGTAGCCATTTTTTCCTCACAAGGAACTATAAAGAACAAAGTAAACAAGTGGATGTAAATAATAATAAGTGAGATAAGGTTATTAAATACCCCCCTCCCAAGTAATACATTTGTTTTTTTGGAATGTTTGCTGTTTAGTACACACAGTGTTATACACAATATTATAATACGGTTGCTTTTTATACTGTGGTTGCTGGTTAACTTTTCTTTATAAAGGTAAGATTTGGTATTCCGAAAACTTTTTTCTTAAAATAGTTGCCAAAAAGTAGGGACCGTCTTACAGTATAGTCGGGGCCACCTTATTTTCATGTGGTGCCTCTACTAAATGACCTAAGCTCAGGTTCCATGATATGAATAATCAGCCATATTTACATGCTACTTACAAGGCACACAAAGCTGGTGTGTCTTGCTATACAAGATAAAAAATATAAATGAAATGCTTTTAAACATAATGATGGTTTTTGTTCTGCAGAATCCAGTGAAGTCTATTCCTTCTTAAGAAACCAACCCACTAATTAATCAAGAAGAAACTTTAATTGAGTTTAAAGATGGATTAATTTAGTATCAGTATCAGGCAGATACACTGACATGAGATTGTTTGCATCAAAATGAAATCCCTTGTTGCAGGGAAAATTGAACAGAGCTTTTTAGTTTAGAGAAGCTTTATATTGATTTATGTAAAGAACTCCATGTCATTTAAGGCTGATTGATTCACTTTGTGTTTGGTTTTAGTTCGGTCTTAGGAAAGGACTTTCTATAAACTGTGTGTGTGCCGGTATTTATTTATGCACATTTTTCACAGTGATTGGCAGGCTCTGTAATTAATAATTTACAAACCTCTTATGAGTGTTCTCTGGGTTCTTTGTAATGATTGTGTGTGGGTCATCCTTAACTATCAGGAAAATGTACTATACAAATGCAGCTGTTTGTCAACACGGTTAAGGGAACAAGGTGCCTAAAGATCATGCAACATCTGGGTGGGGGAAGGTGATTTCCTGTTCAGAGTAGGGCTTTGCCTGCTGGCCCCCTCCCAGATCGCCTTTGTGTTCCCTCATATTCCTCCCTGGCATGGCATACAGTCTTGAGACACACAGGTTTGAGAAATGAATAGAGAACAATCCATATTGCAGTGGCCTGTGTGTGTGTGTGATTGTGTGCACATGCCTATTAAGTAATTCATTATGGTTTTGAAACAGATGCCTTGTGTGCACTTTAATGGATGTAACAGCTAAGGTTTGTTTTTCTTCTAATTCAACATGCAATTATTAATGTATATTTTTTATTACATAACATTTCGGTCAAGGTAAATCAGCCATTCAAGATGAAATGAATGAAAACAAATAATACCCAACAATACAATTATACAGAGCCATCTTTGGAACATTCAGGCCAAAGTGCTTCAGTGAGGTGATTATCTTTTTAAGTGCTTCTCTCGTAATCAGAACCTGCTTGTTGTATTGCAGTGGAAGTCAGCTTGCTATTAATGGACAGGTAACCGATTCCATGATCATGACTGTGCATGCATGCTTTGGCCCCTGTGAAACCAGAGAGAGGGAACCTTTGAAGGGTCTTGAAGGTTAAAGTCGAACTTCATTGCTTTATGTTGGAATTGCTTGGAAGTGCACATTTCTCATCATAAGTCATCAAGTTAATTTTATTTTAATCATCAATGTAGCATTAAATCTTTTGTATAGTACTTATACAATTTTCTGCACCATAAAAATATTAATATGCAAATGCATGCACTTATTTAGTAACTTGTGCTTTGACTTGTTGTTCTATTTCTTTTCTTTAAATTTTATACCCCCCCCCCCCCCTTCTCAAATACAGCTTTCATAGTGAATTGTGTGTTATATCTTTTTTACAGCCGTGACCCGTACCTGTCCCTGGCAGGCAAATGCCTTTGCAGCTTTCCCATCACAGATCACTTCCACACACTCCAGTGGGAGTGTCCCTTTTTGCCTCTTAATGATAATCTCCCTCACTGACTACAGATGTGTAACAGGGATGTATTTTTCACAATAGTGTGCTTTTAGAAGTGTGTCCCTTTGCCCCGGAGGTGTACGATCACTCCTCAGTTACTGTGTTTTGCCTGTCAGAAAGCTGAAGAGTCAATGACTAATTGCAAATGGGTGGTTTATTTCATTCATTACTTGCGTATTTGGTAATTGTCCATGTGCAAACCTGCCTGTTGCTGTATTGTTACCGATGTGGGGGGGGGAGGGTGGGCAGCCCATAATAACCAGAAAATTTTAAGTAGGCTTCAAGCGGGCAGAGCTGATAATGTATCTAAGCTGATCTGACAGCCACAGGTAGTGACAGACCCCTGATTCTAGCATTTTGCCGTTTGCTTCTGATGAGATATGTGACAAAGCCCTCACATTTAAGATCATGCGCACTCTGATACACAAACAGCCGCAACAATGGACCTTGCTGTTCCTCGAGGCTGTTTTATCGCAATAGGGATTCTCAGTTCAGTTCTCTTTGCTGTCGTTTCTATTTCAGGGCCATTTTTGAAATCACCTGTAATGACATGAACATCAGTAGTCATGCTTAATCTCTTCTAAAGCAAGTCCTACTCAAGAGGGATCATTAAGAAATTCAGCAGTAGCAGTTGGGCAGAGTGGCACCCCCTCTTTGTTATACCCCATCTCTGGGACATGTACTTATTAATATATGACATACCTGTTATTTTAAATAGTAACATAAATAAATTTATTTTCCCTTAAATACGTTGTAATTACAATATTATTATTCTTCACTTGTTGCTGAAAAAGCATTGTTGGAATTGGATTCCAACTGGAGTTCCCCATTCGTAGCGATACGAACTTTACATGAAACAGTAAGTGCTATGCATATGCACAAACAAAAATCAATGCAATACACAATACAATACAATGCAATACAAGGACGTAAAAAGTGCAATACACCGAAGAAAAACTGGGCAGACTGTAGGTGCAATAACAACATGGTCTAGTACTGCAAAAAGTCTTCTGCTAGTTCAATCGAGAGTGAGATGTTCTGAGGCGGGTAGCTGGAGTTCAGCATCTTGGTCACCTGGTAAAAGAAACTGTCCCGGAGCCTGCTGGTCTGGTTCATGATGTTGCGGTACCATCTGCCTGACAGTAGCGGGGTGATGATTTTAGCGGCTTTCCCCCTGGCTCCGCCTGCTGTAGGTGGCCTGCAGGGGTGGTAGGTCCCTTCTGATGACCTATTCGGCAGAACGCACCACCTTCTGCAGTGCAATCTCTGTACCAGACAGTGATGCGTCTGGTCAGGAGACTCTCAATACTACATCTGTAAAATAGTTGAAGTTGAGGCAGTTTTCCAGGCACTAGTGTGTCAGAGCTCTGACCTTCTCTCTCTGTATGCAGTCTTGTCACTGTTGGAGATGAGAACCACCACCGTCCTTTCAAGTCCATCGTATTTGACTCCTTTTGCAGATTTTTAATAAAGAGCAGTCTGTATAGCATCTGGATGCATTTCCATCTCATAGCACTTCGGCATGTGGTCAATAGACTTACATATTTATGGCTATGCGAATATATTTCAATAAGCTTTCAGTACATTACATTTCTGACATGTAATTTGTATGATTGTAATGGAGTATAAGGCAAGACAGCTTAAATGATAAGCAGACAACGATAGAAATCTGTATCGCTCTGTGAGTGGTTATGTTTGGACAAAAATTCCAACTTACACAAACTTCCTTTCACAATGGGCATGTATGTGTTTCATCAAGAGGTGTTCCCAAATGAACAGCAGCTTGTCCCTGTGTCTGCAGTTGATCATAAGCTAATATTACACATTTATTGATGACTAAAATAATATAAAATTGATTTTGACTGGCAAGTGTTCAGCATAAAGTGACTCAAGCGTTTATTTTAATAGATAGTTTCACATTAGCCGTTAAGGACAGATAAAGATAAGACGTTATCTGGTTGTTGCTATGCTCGTTATAGCTTTGCACCAGAAGACAGATGAGAATTGAAGTGGTCTTCATTGACCAGGACTTCCGGTGACACACAGCCAATTCAAAATCGGTATCTTTTCCCCTGAAAATTATATGATTTCTGTGTAGGCTTTTTAAAAATGCCTTCTGTCTTGCCATTCCTCTTAGCTGTGTGCTGTGTCTCAGTGAAGCTTCTAGAATGAGTCCTCGTTTCCTTTGATGTTCCAGCTCAGGACGCGGATCAGGGAGCGTCTCAGCGTTATGCAAATCGAAGGAGCTGCCTTTTGTTTTGAAGCGGCTGAGCTGTTCGATTGTCGGTGGGTGGCGAGCTTTTAAAGTGGAAATGCAAGCGGGTGTTGGGGGTGGGGGTGGTGGGGGGGCGGGGGGGTT
>JABFEB020000060.1:6305926-6316425 GCA_019775895.2 Stomatorhinus ivindoensis
GAGTGTCTGGGGTGTTGTAGCAGCGATTTGTTTTCTGCTTGATTCTCATGTTCCGCCCCCTTCCCCTGGGGGGTTAGGACTTCACCCGGACAATGAAGAGCTCAGCTGTCGTAGAAGAGTAGTGCTGCAGTTCTGTGCCCGTTCCCAGTATAAAGAAACTGTCCTGTGCCAAATTTTGCAGAGTAAAAGAAAGGTTTGGAATGGAATGGGAATGATGAAACCTCACAAAGTTGTAATGTTAATAGTTAATACCACATATAAAATGAACCACTTAGCAGTGGAGTACAAGGATACGTTAAAAAAAAAAAAACAGTATGGAACATTTTTGGCTATTAGACTATACGCCTCTGGCCTATATCTTGGAAGGTTTCGTACTCTGCATGATTTGGCGTTGGAAATATCTGTGTTGGTTCTGAACTGCTCGTTGTACTGTAAAAGAATGACTGGTTGTCCCACCGGGACTTCAGCGGCCAGTAAGAGCAGCGTACAATCCCAGCTTTGAAGCTGCAGACAAGGAGTGCACTATTCTTACTTCTCCTGACATAGATTTCTGGCCAAATATTAATATTCAGACACTCATGCTTAGGGATGTCTAAATGGAAAATGTCTCCCTTTCATTAGATGTGGGGGAATGGGGGCCAGGAGATCATTATGGATGGTGTGGAGGTTTTCACTATGCTTGCCTTCACGGATGGTTGCTGTAGTTCTATTGTCAAGGTGATGGATTTCCGACTGCCAGGATTGCTGGATCCTGGCTGACCACTCCTTTTTCCTGGCACCATATTGCTGGCCCGCTAGAGGTTTTGGGGGAGACCTGATGGATGAGATGCCCCGCCCCTAACTGTCCTGCCTCTCAGCCTGCATCCGTCAAAGGCTGCTTACTTCATCGCAGAAGGATTGTTTCCAAGGCCTCCCCTGTGGCTGCTCATATTGAGCCATTTCTGCTTTTTTTTTTGCTGCCTTTAGCATGTGCATTAAGAGGTTAAGTTAATGTATTATGCTGTTTCCTCCACACACAGCCCCATAAATCAATCTTAATATGCTATGATACAATATCCCTATTTAAATTCTTGTCTAAAGGGAAATGAACAATATTTCTGTCATTTTTTAATGCTCATTTCATCCTCTGGTTTTGTTAAATAAAATACACTGGCATTGTGTGTGAATATTGTTTATGCTGTTAATCTAGTTTCTTAGCATACTCAAATCAATAGTTTCATCTCTGTGATCAATAGAGCAAATATCCATCCAGGTCTGTGTTTCTCTGCCGTCAGTTACCTTGTGTACCTTCGCACAACCACAAGGATGCATGCTTTCAATCATTTCCGTTTGGCTTTGGAAGCTTGGTCCCAACTGCTGACTTTTGTCAGCTGGGAGGGGAACCGTAGGGTTGTGGTCCGCAGGGTGTTACAGCCGAGCTGAGGTGAAGCTGCCGTCATTGGGCCACCGCTCACCGTCACTTTGCCTGAAGCTTATCACGGTGAGGGCGGACATGCTGTAAATGATTCTGCCAGGATCACATTCTGTCCTGTCAGCTGATGACTCCTTTTATCTTTTTATCTACAAAAGAGTTGCTCTCCCTGTCTTGTAAGAATGATAAAAGAAAGTGAAAATGAAGGTAAGACCTTTTTTTCCCCCCACAATTGATCTTTTTTTTTTTTTTTTTTGTGGGACACTGGCCTTTGGTCAGTTTGCCCTTGTGGGCCTATTGGGCCCTGAGCCAAAAGTCATGTTTGAGGCTGTATCCCGTACATTTTCAGGAGGTTTAGCCCATACTCTTCAGAAAACATTAGATGGAACTTTGAAATGAAATGTGCTAATCCTGTGTTTCTGATCCTCACAACTGAGACTAACTGAGGGTCAGATTTAGTGAGTTGGAACAGAACTTTAAAGGCATTGTACTGAACTTGATACATGTCTTTAATGTGCACAATAAAGTATTTAAGTGTTCCCTGCAATGGGAACAGTGAACTAGCTGGCGCCATAAATTGGCTTTTTTAAAGACATATTGCTAATGAAGAAATAATATTCACAGTTGTCTCAAACTTGGCTTGGTAATTTTAATTCTGTTCAATATGTATGTGTGTATCATTTCCCACTACTGTAGATACTATCTGGGGATGAGACACAAAGGAAATCTTATTTTTCATATTACTTGAATTTCTTCAAGGAGCAGCTCTGAATGCTATTAAAATGTATGTTTCATCCAACCCTCAGCCCCAACACAAATAACACGTTATTCTATAGACCTACATTGAAGAGTCAGTTCTATGTAAATTGAAGAAAGGAGGAAAATGAAAATCATCCCCCCCCCCCCATTAATTCCAGGCTACCAGACGTTATCGGCCAAGTGGGAGGGGATTTTCTTATGTCGACTTGGCAACAAGGTACTTGTGATGTTATTATAGGGTCTGCTGTAGGTTATATGCCAACCGGGTGTTTAGAACAGAGCCCTTGTACTACTTGAATAGGAATAGAGAAGATATCTGACAAATGACTGGGATTTCATGGCCCCGTGAACTATGCTGCTTTATAGTAAAATAGACCAAAGTGTCCTTCAAAATGACGTTGTGTTATATTTGAAGCTAATGTTACAAGACTACTGGGAGTGATGCCACTTTTGATTAAAAATCGAGGCATATTTCTTAATTAGTTACAGAAGTTATAACTGCGTGGTGAGAAACATGACCATGATTATATAGAAAGTTACTAGTGTTATCATTAAATATTGCAATGACACAGTAATATTGACACATACTTCCTTATATTGCTTAGTGGACACAATCATCATACAGGAACCATGGGGCTGTGGCAGCATTGTGGTTCTGTTATACGATGACATTAATGTGCTTTTTGTCACAATTACAACTTGTTAACTTGCAATTCAGAACGTTAAACTGAGTGCAACGTTCAGCTGGTTTTTTTTGTCATGTATATACATTTATATACATGTCATACCAATTTTAAAACCAGCATTTACACCAGATTTCTTTTTAATTCTAAGACAAACATCGTACTGCTTGGAAAGTTCATTGCATTATAATCCTGAATTCTGCAGTATTGGAATGCAACACATGCCATAGCTCGCGTGTGTGACTGAAGATTACTCCTGTGTACCAGACAAGGACAGTTTAAAGTGTGTTTGATTCATTTGGGCACATTCCCTTGATGTTCAATCCTTTTTGTGAAAACTGTACATTGCAGATGTTCTGTTTTAGTTAATGGAGTTTATGTAACCTTTAAAATTGCTGTGATTCTGTGTCTGATTCTCTTTTTGTTGTTCTTGATATTTGTGAATGTCATTGTAATTTTTAAAATAAGTTGTTCAAACAATTCTTTTGTGATTCACTTGATTTTTATGTTTTTTTGTAAACTTGACTTTTGCACCCTGATCTCAGCTGTCTTGAGAAGTCTGCATGAAACCTGATTAGAAGAATTGCTTGTCAGGAAAGCCCATAGAATTACACTCTCTCAAACCATCGCCATTCCAGTGGCACCTTGAAGGGATGTATAGTTGGACTGATGGTCATATTTGTCAATTACAGAGACAGACTGGGCACCAAGATGACTGATAGGATGATGTCATTCCCCAGGAAGGAGGACATCTTATTGTCAGCTAGATCTATGTTTACAATTTGTCACACAGCAGACAATTGCTTATTCTAAGCCGTGCTGTTTATTGCGATATATTATGTTTGCCAGTAAGGAAACCTGGCAATAAGTAATGTCTTATATTAGAGGATATTGGTGCTGATTTGAATTGTCCTGTAAGTCAGTGTTTCAGTGTTTGTATGCAGCAGAATATGAGACATGGCAAATGACACATGCATCTCACATTTCACCATGAGTGAACTGGAACTTTGAATTGTTAAAGTCTGAGGGCAGAAGGTGTAATGCAGGACATCATTTGGCGATGTTTTCGCCAGGAGCTGTTTTGTATTTTGATGCTGGTTTTTCTATATGGCCTCGGCAATTAATTAGGGCCTGCCCTCTAGCAGTATGGTCTGCTCAGCTCTAACAACCATATCCTAACGAACAGTGTCTGATAGAAAGGCCATGGTCGAAAACCGCAATTACCAGCAGAGGAGAAAGGGCAGGTAGACGTGCGCAGGCCCTTTCTTTTAAATGAAAGCTAATGAATTACAGCAGGGCTTCAGGTGGAGGCTGGTTCTCTGAAAAAAACATGCTACATGCACCACACTGGCTGTTTTATGTTCCCTGCATGCAGGGACTTTGGGACAGGCTTCCACTCTAGATCTTCCTTTTCAGAAATTAATAAGGGAGACAGATCTGAAATACAAGGTAAAAGCAAAGGAGTAGGTAAGGGAGTGGAGAGTTACATGGGCAGCTCGCATGCAGACTCACGTATACAATAACATGGGCCGCTCATTAGAATTTAGGGTTGTGCTTCAAGCATATAAACACACCAAAAGAGGGGATTATCATTGACTGCCATGTCTTGACTGGGGAAATTACCAGTTTCCACAGCCAGAATTCCTCTGTGAGGTATCCAGAGCAGTAAGTCGCTTAATGCACTGGAAATTGCCTACATGCCTGTGCTGGCTATTTGGAATCTGTTCATGTATTTATCTATAAATGTTTTTCTTTTTCCCCATGAAATTTTAATGTTTCCAAAGATCAAAGTACCCTACTGCAAAGTCAGGACGATTTACCCCACTTACGCTTTTTTTGAAGTGAAGTATGTTTTAGAAATTATGTATTGTTTTACATTAGCAACAGTCAGAGTGTGTTGGTTGGGGGAGCGAGAGTGGTGCGTTGGGGGGGGTGTTAAGGAGAGGCAGTTTTCAGAAAGCTGACATTTGACACCTCTAGACATTTCTATGTGTCCCTTTAGACCAATAAAAGCTGATGAAGTGAAAAAGATTGGAATAAACCATAAGTGAGTAATTATTCTCCCCACTTTGCCATATCATATCGTTTCAGTTGTGCAGCTCCAGCTCGTACAAGGCTTTGTACAGGGAAGTGATTTCTGTGTAAATGGGAACCGGTTTTTAATTGTTAATGTTATCAGTGTTTCACAGTAATGTAATGAAAGGGACTGTGGGTCGTCGAAGAAACTGTCATTAAATGAAATGAAAGAATGTCCCTTATTTTTTTCTTCCCCATTGGCGTTATCCGTCTCTTGGAATCTTTTTGAAAGAATGGCCACCTTACACTGCCTCTTTGTCCGCTGCTGAGTGACTAAGTGCTTTTCTGAGAGGCCGAGCTGGGGAATGTGTTAAGTAATAATCAGAAAAGCAAAGGTAGGCAGATGGCATATTCCAGCTCTACAGGAATCTCCCTCATCAGGAAGTGCACAGGCAACCGTGGTATAACAAACCTCGTAGTAATTTGTTATGCTCTATGAATATCGATACGCCCCATCTTTTGTCTGTTCACAGTCGACACAATTTCACACATTACAGTCTGGTCAAAAAGTCAGACCATTGTCACTTGTGCCGCATTGTTTAGTCTTTTATGTTTGCCTAATTACAGGGTATATCACATAAAATATCTTATTATTATTCAAGCATTAAAAAGACAGAATTTAGTTAAAACTGTCAGCTAAGCTTCAAGTTTCCAAATTGTCACTGTATCAGTAGTGTTTTATCAGCATTCTCAGCTTTCATAATTTAGTGTGAAATGTCTTTAACTTCTGATTTTCTGATGAATCTCTCTTGGAAAGTGATTAACATTCTTGCAGGGCGGTTAAATCTATACAATCCTGATTACATAAAATTCAGCTCTAAAACTGCAATCAGACATGCCTTTTTAAAAAGGTCACCCGGAACATCCACGTGGAATCTGGAGAGTAAAGTGAAGACGACGAGAGCGGGGAAACGGTGATGTTTTGATGCAGTTCCTTCACAAACTGTTCAGCAGCCGTTCTGTTTCCCTTGCAGCACTGTTCCACCGTGCGACACTGTAGGATTGCGTGGAGGCTTTACGGAGCGGACAGTTTACTTTTCGACTATGCTGCCTCAGTTTGTTCGAAACAAAGGCCTCAATTTAAAATGATGATAAAACAGTTCTTGTCTTTTGGGAATAAGAAATATGGCATAGAGACACGCAGAGGATTGTAAATATCCAGGCCCTCATCTTGTCACGGGGGAGGCCCGTTATTTCCCTCAGTGAACCACATAGTCGTGAGAAGTGAACAAGAATTACTCTCAATATGGTAAACAAGCAGCCTGATTAATTGTGGATTTAAGCATTCAATTGGGAACAATTCAGAATGCAACCTAACAATAATTCTGAAATAAACAGTGCAGTTACTTGATAAAGAACTTATCATTTTTACTGCTTTTTGTACAATTATTCTGGGTCAGTAGTTGTTCAGGGTGCTTATCTTATAACGTGTAAATAACTGATTACGGATTAAAATGTATGTTTTGTTCTTTTTGTCCTAATTTTTTTTTTTGTATAGTATATAAATCTTATGGGTTAATGATGCTCATATATAACCTGTTATTGGATTTTTATGTTTATACTGTATAAAGCAGATGTCAGTGCTCTGTGTTATTTGCTAGTGTCTTCCTGTTTTCCCACAGTCTGCTTGCTGGTATGTCAATAGCCGGGGGATTCATTAGTTATCATTAGCCGAGGGCCATGAGAATGTTTGTGTTACTGTAACAGTATTGATTGACAGTGCTGTACTGATGTGCTGTTTTTTAACGAGAGATTTCAGTGGCTGCCCCAGGCAATCAAAGGATGAGGGGCTTCTGTCTTCTAGCAGCTATATGTGGACAGTTAGTACTAGCATAATTTATCAAATGGAAGAGTCGGTGGTGCAGTGATCAAGGGACTAGACCTAGATAAATGCAGATTGTAGATGGTCTGCTCCCTCCTCTCCAATTAAGTAACATTTCTGAACCTGAATTGATTCACTAGCAATGTCCTGCCAAAACATTAGGAAATCTCATCCATAAATCCGTATGAGACATATGAGTTTGGATTGAGTAGTGTAAATAATCTACAATTTGATTTCAGTAAGTTCTGACCAATGTGTAATGCATCCACCGATGGATATTTACAAGTTAAACTTTCATAGTTTGACATTGTTGCTCCAGATGAAACATCTCATCTACTGCGTGACAGTGCTTCTTTAGAAAATCAAGCAATGCAACATTATAACGCTCCTATTCAGTGTGCTGTCTGCTAATATCGTCCCAGATCCTGAACAGGGACAAAAACTTGACTTGTTTCTTCTTGTGCATATAGCAGAAACCAAGTTTTTTCACAAAAAGCCATCCAGCAAGTCTGTTTTCAGCTGAACTCATTGATGGATAAATGTCATATGTGGCCTCCTTGCATGCTCCTGCCTTGTGCTCTGTTTACACAGTGTTTCACAGTGCGACAGCATGGGGAATCTCCCTGCTCCCATCCATATACAGAAGAAATTTTACAGGGCCATCGCCATTCATGGTGACACGGTCAATGCTTCATTACATGTTTGAGTTCATATTTGACAGTAAGGCTCTGTGAGGCTGGTTCAAGAGGTTAAGAATCTTTTCTGTCTATCTGAAAAGCCCATTGCCCGGGAGCACAGAACCTTAAAAAATGTAAAAAGCCAGAGATGAATACTTGTTAGATCTCTGATCAAAATAGCGTGTCTTGAATCATTGAAAGGGAATTGACCTTCCAAGCATGGAAAAAATAATAACCAAAGAATAATTAAAGGTAAATGATTCTCCAGGCTAGTGTGTTCCCCAGCATGGATTTAATCTTTTTATTTGTTGAATTATTTTGTCTACTATTTAACTCATATATCTATGTAGTAACATCTTGCAATTGGCCACCTGGAGGAATATTTCTGGCAATGCATTCCAAATACCGGTTAAATCTGGATTTCATTTTCTTTTTAAGAATTGTACTTTATTTACTGTGATTACCCTGAGACAAGATCTGTTTGATATAATGTTGTGATATTTGGACCGATATTTGGACAGTCACTTTATTGCGTTTCTTTCATTCGTTACAAACCTTTTAATTCAGATGACAAATGGTTCCTTTACTAAAAAGTAATACCGCCTATCAGTTGTCATGTATCACTATTAGAGGAGTGGCATTTGGGAAAAGACAACATGCAGCATTTTTAAAAAGTTTAACAGTTATTGTGTGGTTGTACCTTACCATGCATGTCATCAAATTTGCAAGTCTTTTGTTCAAGAGCCATAACTGGTTGTGGCTGAATAGTCAGGTCATGCTTGCTTAGGGTGATTCAGCCCCAAGTGACTATACAGAAGAGTGTTCCTCTGATCCAGGGTCAGAGGAAAAGAAGAGAACTGTGGCACTTGGCAGTTTTGTATAGGCTATAGGCTTGGTTGATTATTGATTTTTCTTTTTTTTTTATTTTGGAGAGAGAAGAGGGAGGAATCTCCATGAGGACTCCGAGACAAACTCAATGAGACAAATGCCATGCGTCGCTTCCGTTTAAATCTGACGAGTCAAAATGACTGTGGGGTTCTGTTTACGGCACTGCAGTATAGGCAGTACTAATGTAAACCTCAGTTACATGCCTGCATGGAAGACAGGGTACAGCAACCGCGTTAGATTTTGAGAAATCATAAAATGCTGTTTGTAATGCAAATAGGGCCACTTCAAAGGATGGTTAATTAGCATTTTAAGTGGGAGAAACACTATGTAGTAATAACCATTTTCTTCTAAAGTTTCCCGCCTGTCTGAAGTCTAAACATTGTATGATAGAGAAGAAGTATGAAAAGGAATACAGTGGTATAAATGTATTCCCCATCACTGTCTATGTACTATATCTGTTCTGTTTTGAGGCTTAGACCCTTTGTGATATTGAGGCACTTATGGAACCTGAAGAAACCTTTCATGACTCAGATTGTTTTTAATATATAATTTCACACCAGTGTAATTTCCTTTTTTGTACCATCCTGGGGAGAGGTGCCTGTTATTATTTGGTCACAAATGTCAATATTTGTAAGTCTGCACAATAAGAGTACGTATCACTTTAGCAACTCACGATGGTGCCGAATCTTTGGGGAGCCAGCGAACCAAACGTCCGCCGCCCAATTTCCCGGCAGGGTGCGAGGTCAAACTGGTAGCTGTGAAGCATTTGCCCACAGACTGGAAAAAGGGCCCATTGTGCAGCATTGCCCCCCCCCCCCCCTGACATCCTGCTGACATCCCCTCGGCGGCTAAGAGATGAGCAGCAGCCGTGGAATAGCGACCTCTTTCTGCGTCCCTGCCGTCTGCCGTCGTCACGTCCTGTATATAGGAAGAGGTGGGCGAATCTCTGTAGAGGCAGATTGGCAGGCACATACGCTCACAGGCTCTCGCCTCGTTTGATCTGATCTTTATTCTATTCCCTCCCCCGCATTATTGGAGTCACCTGTCTGTGAAGTGAGTATTGACGGTAGCTCTGCTCTTCCCACAGCGAGCCAATGCTAATATTCCCCACAGCCTGTTAGATCATGGCTGGTATAATATTAATTGAGGTTCTGTTGTTATTTTCAGCTCACGCCGCAGCTGATGTCCTGACTCAAGGCCCCCACTGTCAGGGACCCTGGGGGGGGGGGATGTCTGACAGACAGAGAGTCTGTGCAACCCTCCCGCTTCTCTATTAATGCAACATGTCAAAGCATGATAATTAGTGGCCTCTAAAAATGATCATGTTCCTCATTTTTCCAGACAATCAAAAACAAAAATAATTAAGAAAAAATAAATTAAAAAATAAACAAAATTAGTGCTGTTGTCGGCACCATCTATACCACTAAGGGGACTGCAGGCTCCTCCTTCTCCAGAGACAGAACAAATGGGATAAACACATTGTTCTGCATTCAGACTTTACCGTGGGTCACGCTTCTCCATTTTTTGTTTTTCTGTAGCAGCACAGCGGATGAGATACCGCTTATAGGTCTGAAAATGTCATCGTTTCTGTTAAGCCCAATTAGGACCGGTACAGGAGCTCTGTCGTTTCGGCACCGTCATGGAGTAAATGCAGTCAAGCTGCTTTTTGTTCATGATCAGAAAGTCCCATTGAGTGGATTACCGTCAGTTTCCTTTATTTTATTATTTTAAGTAGCTGCCTTAATGAAATGTTAAGGGTGTGTGAGAAATCGTTTTGTTGACAGTTCTGTGTTGCCAACGTGCCAGTTGCGTGTGTACACACTTGAGAATAAATAGAATTGTCAGCAGGGGGGTGTTTTAATAAATTTTTTTTTTTTTTTAAAGTTTAGCATTTTTTTTCCCTGTGTTATGGTCATCTCTGGCTTACAGTACCCCTGTAGTGTGCAGTACAATTAATTTTGAATCTGTGTTCTTGAGTTGAATTTTGAAATTTTGCTTCTTTTTTTGAGAATCCATCAGTAAATGCTTCATCTGTTAATTTGCAGTTCTTTTTATTGATCATATATTTATTCATTTATATATTCACTTATTTAGGTGTTTTGGGGAAAAGGAAACTGCACTATTATGTAGAAGTGTATGGATCATGCAGCACTTCTGGTGTGTGTGTGTGTGTGTGTGTGTGT
>JABFEB020000060.1:6319143-6329672 GCA_019775895.2 Stomatorhinus ivindoensis
GGTTCAGAAGTAGGCTGCGACTACAGGGGGAACAACCCCGGCTCCTCTGCACTCTGAAATGCTGTCAGATGAACGGAGCCGATGGAGCCAAAAAGGGGGCAGCGGTCAAGATCAGGGGACGACGACGGATGAGTAATGCTGCAACCTTTTGTTAATTGAAGTGCCCCCTCCCTTCGCCCCGCCCTCTCATATCAGGTGGATGCGCCTGCCTGTACATTTGTGGGGCAGGTGATGCCCTTGACAGCAGCCATTGCCATTGCCTATACTCTATGTTTTTAATTTGTATATGAGTCTGTGTGCACATTTGTGTATATATATATATATACATAATTTTCCCCTCAGGGCTTTTGTTTTAGAGCTACTTTTACTCCAAGGCTCCTACTACTACTCTATGCTAGGCCCTGCATCCGAGATGCTGCTCCTATTGTTCCTGGGGACTTTCTGGCACTGGAACCTATTAAAATATCAAGACGTGACCAAATGAACGAAATGAATGAAATACCAAAGGTGTAAGAAAAGTAAGCTTTAGACAAAACAGCACTCTGAAAACCAGGAAGCATACCTGTGATGTCAGTTTGCAGTTTGCTGGAATGTGATTCATATCCGGTGCCGCTTTACAATAAATCTACCCATATAAAGGGTTTATGAATGGTTTATAATCTGGTTATTAATTAGGTTGTAAGACTTTGTAAATTGTCAATAGACCGTTTTAAAGTTATAACACTATTTTCTTTCTGTTAATGAGTTACTACCATTTACAAGGCATAGGGAGCCTTATTGTACAGTGGTACCTCAAAAGAGTGTTTTATTTGAACCCTGATATTTCTGTATGATGGTCTTTCGTGTATTTCAGATCCTGAAAAACTTCTGCAGTATTTTATTCTTTAAGGGTTTTTTCCCCACATGGTCCAGCATTTGTTAGTCCTAAGGGGCTAAAGTGACTCACAAACGGTTTCTTTTTCAAAGCTGTCCTGTCATGTGGGGTACTCTCTTTAAATCTACATTTGTTTTCTTTTGCGAAATTTTTCTGATTTGTAATGGTCTACAGCAATGACCTTGGCCTGTTTTCCATTGCATGCGAAGCTCTTGGCCCCTGCCGATGGGGGTCTTGCTGTGTGACGGCTGTTCCTTGCTCCCTTCTCCAAGGAGAGCCATTGAAACTCAGGGTAGGTGATCCTGAAGCTATGACATCAACACTTCTGTGGCCTCAGGTCATCGTCTCAGGGACTTAGATTGTGTGCTTAATTATGTACTCTCCTCTGTTTGGTTTTCAAAGGCCTCCAGCCAGTACTCATGCCTGGTTTCCTTATTAGGCCAAGGAGATTTTCCTAGTGCCTTCAGCCCCAAAGGCCCAGGGTTCCTAAACCCCTTTTTGCGGCTTTAAACTGGACCCACTGCTCCCAGTGACACATGTGCTGCCATTTAACACATAAAACAAGGTAATGGTAATTTCTGTGATTGACTAAAATATGTATAGGTATTCTAACCATCCTCATTTTGTTGGAAAAGTCTGGCAAAACTTCATGGCAGATTTTTAGATCCATAAAAACAAATGTGAACAGACCAGGACATTTTGTTTGGGATTGGTTTATGTAAGAGATATTCCATGTAATAAAGTATAACTAAAAGCAGTGTCACTGTTCGCTTCAGTTTGATATGGACATGCTGGGCGCCCAGGTAATAGTGTTGCAAGGCTGCACAATAGCCTTCAGCCCATAACACTGACCATAATCAGGCTGGTCTCGGCCTTTACATGAAAACCCCTTTTTCATCTGTCGTTCAATACATATTTGTACATCCATTTGTTCTCGGATCCCCTCTTCATTTTTCAGTTTCCTCGCCTACAGACTCTTAATTGCAAAGGTTTTCAAAAAGAATTAAAAGTGAGCTCTGTTTTGGCAAAAGGATTGATGAAGATATGTTGTTTATGCACTTATGTTGTTTATATTCTTTTAACTGAGTGAAGAAGAAGGCCAAGGTTATATTTATATTCAGCATTTAAATGTATTCCCTGAAGCATGATAGGCTTGTTTCCGTGGCCTTGATCCTTGTGTATACTAGCTTTGAACAAGAGGGAGCTGTCAAGGTTTTCGTGTCAGTCTTTTCTGCTAATGCTCCTTGTGAGAACAGGTGTGATTTTGTAATCTAATTTGATTATGATGCTGTTTATGGTATCAAGGTATTCCTTAGCCATGCTGTCTTGGTATTTTCTTGTGATTCTAGGGAAGTGGAGAGTTACCTCTCCGTGAAGGTCGGCTGTTTTCCTGGTCAAAAGGTCAGTTTAGCTTGAGCAACATGATCCCCCGAGGCCCTGCTGCTATTGCCTCCTTTTTACATGTAAAGTTTAGGGATTTCTGTTCAAATGAGGTAATTTCAACCTGGGAGCTCATATTTTCTGTCGAATTGCTTCACTGCCCATGATGAAACAGATAGCGTACACTCAGCTGCTGATGCTACTCAGCATTCTGTTCAAGTGTGGAGCTTTTAAGATGTATGCTGGATGTCATTTCTTCCCGTCTCTTTGGGAACACAGGTGGACTCCCTATAAGCTTTTCTGACATCAATTTGCTCGCTTGTGCTTTGAACACTGAAGTCTGAGGTATGGACTGAGGGTGTGTATGATATGCCTTATTGCAATCTGCATCACTGGAAAGTGTCTGAAAATGGGTGTGTTATGCTATACAGCCGGTCCTCCTCCTGCTGATGGAGTTGAGATGCTCTCCTGGTTGCTTCAGAGAACACTGTCTGTCTGTGGCAGATCGCGGAGAGTCCTCCTGCCCTGATGTTTTTCAGCAGACCTGCGCAGGGTGACACAAATATCCCACAAATGTTTTCTTAAAATCCACCTCTAATCTACATTATTACTGAAATGGCTCAGTGCCTGTTTTTCCCCATATCAGACCTCTGTTCTTAGCTACTTTTCGCTTGAGTTTTCATGCATCTTCCCATCCTGCTTCCCTAGTTTTATTGTACCGCTTTTCATGTAATCCTATTTTTATTCTTTGGCACAATATGGACTTCTGAGGCGATCATCTGGGCTCGATCTCACTGTGATGCCGTTCCTGGAGGATGCATGTGAATTTAGATTCTCTTCATGGGTCCGTGGCTGATGTAAAGTTATGACACCCTGGCGGTCAGCCTCTGTATCCTGGGGCTTTACCAGAAGCTGCTTGCCGTGTTGCTGTCAAATCCCAGCCACTGTGGAAGACTAAAACTGATTATGCGATTTTTCTTTCCCTGACAAGTTAGGCTGTGTGCGGGATGCATTGAGTGTCTTTGTCCACCAACTGCCAATGAGAATTCCTTTGGGAGTGATTCTGCTCCATCCCCTTTCATCCTTTTATGTGACGAGGTAAATCCATCCGCAGGCAATGAAGTTTTTTTTTTAACATGGATGTCATTAGTTCTTTTGCACGCGTCTACACAGGTTGTGTGTGTGTGTGTATAGTGCTGCTGAAAACATCAGTGTTGTTATAAAATAGTCTGTATATAACGTACATGTAACATATGTTTGTCTTTTATTATTTAGTTGTACGCAAAAGAATTGCAACACAATCTTTAGGATTCCTGCAGAATTATTAATATAAATCCCGATGTGTGTTTAATCTGCTTGCTAATTCTCTTCCAGAAGTACTTATTTTTTATGTTTGACACGCTGTTTAAACTTTAAAGTTACTTTCCAAGATCTGTGCCTTAATATTCCTTGAGTCTCACTCTTACCCTGGAAGTCTGTGTGAAATGTTATTGTGAAACAATGACAGACATCTTCATAAACACCTTTATATTGAAGCCATACGTCACGTGGCCTCCTGCAAGTACAGCCCTTAATCCGCCCCCTTCCAATCTAAGTCCAAAGAAAGACAAACTGTTTAATTTCCTCCCTTCTCCTTCCTTTTGTATTCGTTTGCATTTATAACATTGTTATTCACATAGTAGCAAGCATAATAATAATGCCATTTATCCTCGTTTTAATTCATATGGGCATTATTTCAAGTATATGTATGACTAAGTGATTCAGTTTTTTTCGAATTTAAATGTCAAACAGGAAATATGCTTTTCTGCCGTGCTGTAATGTTACGTAAAGTGACTGAGTCATGAGTGTGCTTTGTATATAATGCACTTCTAAATTCTTTGGTCTAAATTCATGTCTTAAAATATCTGCAGGTTCTCCTGCTCCTGCCTTTTACCACACCGCTTCACTGCCTCACTTATTCATGTGCAGTGCGGCTGATTGCCGCACTGGCCAGTTTCGCTCTTTACACGCCACTTTAGCAGGGCTGCGTAGGGAAATGATGTGTAGTGCAGTGTTTCTCAAATTGTCCGTCAGGGACTTGGGAGGGAGCAAATATGTGGACCGTGTGGGGGGGTGGGGGGGTCCCAGAGGGCCGGGTTGAGAAGCTCTGGCGTGTAGTACATCGCCTCTTCTGTCCAGCTGTCTGCGGTGTCTCAGTGGGACAGTTTAGAGGTGTCACAGTTGGATAAGGTGCTGTCTTATGTGAATTACAGTAACTTTATACAGTGACGGAGACAAATCCGCTGGCAGAGGTCAGGAGCCCATGCCATTGGACATCTTTGAATCCCCATAATGCACTGCAGAAACGTTCAGGTGTCGGATGCTGCCTTGAAATCTATCCTGTCAACATGAGTCGTCTCAGCATGAAATCTGCAAAGCTCCTTTGAAAAAGCAGCAACGCACACAATGTCTCTGCTGAACACCTCTTGTCATAGAGATATTGCTGTTTTGTTTTCTGCGAGCCTCACGGTCCCA
The DNA here is from genome assembly GCA_019775895.2 of Stomatorhinus ivindoensis. Classification (NCBI taxonomy): domain Eukaryota; kingdom Metazoa; phylum Chordata; class Actinopteri; order Osteoglossiformes; family Mormyridae; genus Stomatorhinus; species Stomatorhinus ivindoensis. Next base: position 6,323,912 of record JABFEB020000060.1, read on the forward strand.
CCACTAAGGGCTGGATAATCCACTATGATGATCTGCTGTGACTGCCCTTTAGCTACCAACCCAGTCTGCCTGGAGTGCCACCGATCATACTCAAATTCAACCTTGTGTCCTACTCAGTGTTGATTCATAGTAATACATGAAAACAAATTAAAAATTTTAACGCATAAAAAGAAATTTGAATGTTCAATTGTTGCAAGGGCTTCATAAGTGTAAGCCAGTGTGCCAAGTAATGTTCCTTAACCCAGAGGCTTTATATGGCTTCAGCTTCCAGGTAGTTATAATGGGCTGATAAAGTAGCTGGTTCTGGCTTTTGCAAGACGAGTGTTTGCAAGGCCAGCCTCTGGCCTACAGCGGTTTTTGCAGGAATGGTGCCAAATTTCAGCTTTAATCATGTGCTTGAGCATTCGGCCGACTCTGGGTCAGCTGAAGTGTGAGGTGCACTGCTGCAGGTGTGAGATGAGAGTGAGGCCTCTGTCAGGCCCTGGGAACTGAGAAATGTTGAAAGCACTGCAGTTGCTGGTTTTTGAGTTACACCTTTTGCTCGATTCATCCCCAGGAACAGAGATGCAGCTGTTTTTCATAAGCAATTGTGATGTTCGTCAACCCTAAAGATAGAGAATTCCTGCAACGTGTGTGTTAGCAGATGTACGCAAGGATTGTTAAGATGGGGTACGATGAATTTGCGAAGGCTTCTTATTAAACGTGTGCTCAGTATAATGCCAAGACGCTGTGGAAGGACACTGCAATTTTTAGGAAAGAAATAACTTTGAGACATCTTTTCCTGTGTTTAGAGTTCATTTGCAGAAACTGAGCATGTTAACAATTCAGCATGGAACCTGTCTGGTTAAGTCGTCTGTTCATTCTCCTGGCTTATATATCGTGGGCTGCTAGAAGTCATCGTTACCGCAGTGTGGAGCGAAAGGAACAAACGCCCCTTTGTTAAGCACATGTTAAGCAGCAAGATGAATGTGGCCTGCTGATGCATACTGTAGGTATCCCAGATCTACAGTCAGTGCACTCTAACCAGCATTTATATGATATGGTACAAAGATGATTAGCTTTGATTAGAGGGATAGCAGAGCGTTATAATGTAGAGAGGGGGCTCTCAGGGCAAACGTGGATCCTTCTCCCTGAATATTACATATTCATTTTTCTTAGAATATAATTGCAGCTCTCTTTATTCCTCACTTTATTCTGCTTATGCTAACACAGACTGGAAGATTTTCACTTTGGTACGATATCTAGTTCCTTGATATAAAATGTATTGGAATGTGACTGGAGAGAGCAGCGTTTTGGAAAGCAATCACAGCATTTGATGCTCCCAAGTTCTCATGCAGTGGAGACCATAAATAAATCGTGATGAAAGAAAGCTTGATTTATGTATCACGTCAAATATGAGCTTACTGTAGGGTTTCGTTAATGACGTTATGTTGATCTTAGCTTTGGTTGGACTCTCCATATCTTGGACTTTTTATATTTTAAAGGATTTTCTGTGCTGGGCAATAACTTTTAAGGTTAGACAATAATTTATGCTTTGTAGTGAAATTGATAAATGTTTATATGCCCAGACCTAAATATATAATGAAAACCATCCAAGAACAATGTTTAATGTCCTGCTGAATCATGTTCCTGACAGATTCTCAGCGTGTAAATGCCACATGCACAAATAACTTCCAATAAAAATGAGTCGTTCTAATAAGCATATGTTTTTAAGTAGGGTACCTCGTTTGTGTGCAGTGGCATAATACCACAGGCATTGTCATTAGAATTTCTACAGTCACGTCACTGAAGCACATCGCACTGCCTTAGTGCCTCTGCCCTGTGTAGTTGCTTTGGAGCACCATGATGACATGGGTGCGCCGCTCAAGATGAGCCCTTGCTTTTTCTGCATCACCCTGGAAGATTGGGTTCAGGCGGCCGAGGCAGGCTGCCGTTAGCTGCCAAAAGCCATCTGGTGGCTTCCCTCGTGCTCTGCCTCGAGTCAGCATAGACGCCTGGTCCGCCTCAGCCTCGACGGCGTCGTCTGCAGCCCCCGCTTCTCCGACGTGCCGATTCCTCATGCCGCCCCCAGCCTCTGAGTGGCTGCCTGCTGGCTGCGGCATGTTGAAATGCAGAGATTATCACCGTGACCTATGTCTCCATCCATGCCACCTGGTCAATGTGGAGCTTCAGGCGACCTCGTGCCCACAGAGAAAAAAGGAGGCACAGCGGGACGGAGGGCTTACATCAGCATCAGTCACACGTCGCTGCGGTCTCCTCATCCTGAGCCCTGGAGGCGCAGCTTCTAATCCAAGCATCCCCTGGCAAACCCACTGCTTCTTAAGCCGCCTGTGGTACCTTTCAGTGATGGTGCATGCTAAAGCACATGGTGCAGGTCTGCTAGCGTGGGAAAGTGAGAAGTTCCCTGCGGTTTGTGAGTGAAGAGAAGAGACCAAGGTTGATGCCGCGACTGACTGGGGAGATGAGCTGGCTCAGACCAGATCGAAAGGCCCTTTTTGGACACGCTATGGAGTCCCCACCCGGACAGTTCTGCTGCACATAACAAGCTTGACGCCTGTGATGGTTTCGCTCTGGGACTATTAGCCTTTCAAAGCCCTCAGAGCAGTTTCTTCCCCTCATATTTCCCTCTTTATCTTCCGGCCACCTGATGCAATGACTTAGTGTCTGAACACATTTGAGTGAGGAGTCCAAAGACTATGTTCGGGAAGATGGATAAACCTTCTCTCACACTGTAATGAGAAGCAAAAGGAAAGAACTAGAAGAGAACGACAAGAAGACAAGGAAAGAGAGAGAACAGCAGAGCAGCGAAAGTGGCAGGACTTGTTTCTCATTAGGTTTTTAATGGGTTGATGGCTTCCCGCAATGCATTTTCGTTTTTGTTGTTTTCCTCCGTGTTTGACTAGCTCCTCAGGCTTTCTAGGATTAGAGCGTCTTCACTTCCTGGGGAAGGCGGCAGCCCCCTCACCGGGGCTGGTCTCCACGGAGCTCTGGGCCGGCAGGAGAGGAGGCGGCTCCATGCACCACAGGCAGGAGCCGTCCAGGGGCTCTTGTCAGGCTGACGGGAGCGCCTCCTGGAGACAGGCCCGATAATGAGCTGTCTGGGTTGTCCTGAGCTTTTTTTTGGGGGGGGGGGGGGCAGGTGCGGTACAGCACCAGAAGACGGAGCCGTGGACCCGCCAGACACATCTGGGGCAGGGGCGTGTCCACGGGTCACAATTACCGTGCCGGTGGACAACCTTAATGTGCCCATTCATTAAGCACCGCATTTTATATCGCTCTTTAAAATTTAAATACTGTTCTATTGGGGACGTATTGTTCCCCTTGGCTACCAGGCAGATGGTCACTTATTACCAGTAATTAAAATTCCATCATTGATCATAGTTTGTGATCTGATTTAATTTGAGTCACGTTAATAATTAATGTGACGGAGATGTATGCAGCGAATGTGGATCGGGGCTGGTCGGGCCTCAACGGGCACTAAGCAGGTACCCTCAGCATTGGTGGATTTGACCTCATGGTAGGAGCGTTGACAGGTATTTATGGTAACATATGTCTTTTCAGCAAACAGTAGCTACGGAGCTGCGTTCTCAGTAGAATTTGCCGGTGCTGTTTGTGTTTTTGTGTGTGCATTTTTATTCATTATGAATTCATTTAGATTCAAGATTAATACAGTCAAATGGGAAATGCACTGGATTATATCATTCCCATGTTTGTGCTTTTATCCTCATGTAGAGAGAAGATTGAGAAAGGAACATTTTTATTCTCATTTTAGAGGGAGCATTGAGACCGAATGAAATGGGGATCTAAGTAGGTCAGCTGTGAGACTATAGGGGCTCACAGACTCTTCCTCAGCACTACGACGGCTGAGTACACAGCCATTATACAGAGAGAGAGGAATCCATACTGATACACCACTACATCGTCATTACCGACCGGCTTAGGCAGGCCTCTAGCTGTTTGTGTAATCTTTCGAGAGGCTGCTCGCTGTCATTTCCAGAAGAACATTCAGGAAGGATATGAATCATCTATGCAATGATGGGGAGAAATGTTCCATTCAATCCATCCTCTAAGGCAGGTTATCCCTACTTATAAAGGATACAGTACATTATGTAAGCTACATTGTATCAAGATTCCTATTGCCATACCATTAAGGCTAATGCCTGCCTTTTCATGTTTTTAATATTATTTACCTGTAGATGACCATCTTTACTCTATTTGGGCAGGCCGTTTAATTTTCATATCTTTAGTGAAAACAGAAGGTGTAATTGCACAAAGTATTCATTTGAATCTGTTCTCATGGTTTAGAAAGACATTGAACACATATCTGACAGCTTCTGGGATGAGAGAAACATTTGAACCATTTTAAGCACATTTAAAGTTTTTGGGCTCATTTTTACTAACCATTGCTACATCACCACTTTTACCTTCGACAGAGAGCAACAAGTGAGCTTTTGCTTTTTATTTGATTCATGTATAGAACCAAATAGCAATCTGAATCATCAGTCTGAAATAGCAGAGCTAAACAATGGGGTTTGTACAACAAAGAGGTGTCTCTCTGAGAGGTGTTGAAGAGTGATGTGTCAGCGTTGCCTTAAGGAAGGTGGCAATATTTTTTGTGCTGCTTTTAAACGGACAAAGAATGAAGTTACTGACCCTTATGGAATATTCAGCTGCTGATTCAGAGGGAACCATCGGCCTCTCTGTCTTTTGTTTTGATGTTGAAACATTGGGAACTTAGCATGGGAGTAATAACTTGCTGCTACTACTGCTACTACTAATGATTAATAATGGTGAAAATGATGAAAACGTCATGTCTGAAGTTTGCATTGGAATTCATGCCCAGCTAAACATGTCTTACCAATAGGATAGACCTGAATATGAATGGCTCTGTAATATTTTGCAATTTTTATATTTACTATTTTTGTAATTAATCTTGCATTATCATGGTATGACAATAATAACAATAACAATAAGAATTCTCTCCTTACCCATCTGGTATAATTGCTGTACATATTCTGAGATGAGGAAAAGTTCTGGTGTGACAGCATTTTTGAGGCTAATTAATTGCCACATACAAGCCCAAACCTGCTGTTGTGTTTTCAGCAGTCACATTAATCCAATATCCTTCTATTGTCAGAACAAAGATAATGGTTTTACTGACCCGTTTCAAGGTTCTTTTACTCAAGGTTTGTAATTCCTGTGAACTTTCCCACAGCTTTAGCAATTTTATAATTGAATAGGTTTTCTTCTGCTTCTGGTTTATTATACTTTTTGGGTTTCTTACAGGCAGGTTAACAGAGATTTAAAAGGTTTTCTATTATTAAAGAATTAATGCAATCAAGAAATCTACAAGGGGGGGGGGCATGGTGGTGCAGTGGTTAGCACTGTTGCCTCATACCTCTGGGATCTGGGTTCGAGTCTCTGCCTGGGTTGCATGTGTGTGGAGTTTGCATGTTCTCCCCGTGCCGTCGTGGGGTTTCCTCTGGGCACTCCGGTTTCCCCCCACAGTCCAAAGACATGGTGAGGCTGATTGGAGTTGCTAAATTGCCTGTAGGTGTTCCTGTGTGGGTGTGCCCTGCGATGGGCTGGCCCCCCGTCCAGGGTTGTTTTCTGCCTCGTGCCCATTGCTTCTGGGATAGGCTCCGGATCCCCCGCGACCCAATAGGATAAGCGGGTATAGATACTGGATGGATGGATAGAAGAAATCTACAATGATCATTTTAGAAAAGGAAAAATTGTCACATTATGTTCTTTCAGGGAG
>JABFEB020000060.1:6344184-6359345 GCA_019775895.2 Stomatorhinus ivindoensis
GGGGGGGAATCCAATAGGCTCCCTGCCCCATTGCTCCGCAGACCATTAGTTGTGATTCAACCCAGAGGGGACCCCCCCCCCCCCAAACATAGACAGCCTCCTGCAGCTTTTGTTCTTTTAGTACAATTCTGACAAGCTTGGCATGAAACAGAGCTTACGCAAACAATCACCCTGCCCTAGAGGCGGCTCGCATCTCCTGTTGAGAGTTAAGATTACTTGTTTTACATACTTTTTACTGCGGCTTCTTTTCCTTTTGCTCTACAGAGGAGGGATTTGGAAATCAATATGGACAAGTAAATCTCGTATTTTTTTGCTGAAATGTGGAAACCCTAATTCCTGCTTGTTTGCTTAATGCATTCCTTTACTGGCTGAATGGAAACCATTAGCGATATCCTATTGGGCTCTTTGTGTATATGTTTGCAAGGTTCCCATTCATAACACTTTAGTGAACACGCATATGGATGTTAGTTTTTATTAATTGAGTTCAGTCATCCTTTTTTGTTATGGATACTTCACGTTATTAAATTCACCCAAGATTTGGATAATAGCTGTTACATTTACTGTACGTGTAAATGTTATTTCAATGGAATGTTGTTGTTCTTCATCACTGGACGCAGCTGATGGCTGATGATGACTATACTGGATAACGTGACGCTGGACCGCATCTCAAATTGTTTTATCCTCGAGCAAATAGTATATGTTTAATTTGTCAATGTTTGCGATGGTTTGTTTTTTTTGGAATATGTGAATGGAATGCACTCAGAGGAGATCAACTTGTATTTGACACGTAGTAAAGATGCGCTTAGGCATGCATGTATGCACCTGTTTTCAGTGGCGGCAGTTACAAAGTAAGATACCATGGATGGGTGAACCTCAAGAACGCTCTTAAATGATTCAGATGTACCTAGCTGAGTCGGGGCAGGACTCTGGAATTTCCAATGAGATTAGCGAGGACAGACTAGGGGCTTGTTGATGGATGGGCCTGCCTGTATGTGTGAATGACTTGGGCGAAAGCACAAAACCCCAGAACCGGAATGAGTAAACGATCTGGTCTGTAGGCCTGCAGGGAGGCTTAATGAAGCTGGTTTAGGTGAGTGGGACATCGCAAGTGTTTTAAAGACCTGGCCGGCAGATATTCTCCTCCCCACTCTGGAAGTCAGACCGTGGAGTCTGCAGTTACTTTTTCGACATTCACATTAGCCTTCAGGAAGGAGTCACGGGGTGGTTTTAATTGGTAACAGTGGAATTCTGGATATCAACTCTGCTGTGACCTTGTGGCAATACCGTGGTTTCTGGACAAGTACTTCAATTATTAGAATGTATTAATTGGGAAGAAAGGGATACTTCACTTAAACATTTCGGTAATAAATGCATACAGTAATTATAATCATCTTCATATGACTGTAGTCTATGCTGTAATGTATGGTTTTGCATGGAGTCCCAGAAGGACAGTTTCCCACCACCTCTCTCCATCTTGGGGGAATTTATTTCCTTCTGCTTAACTGATGACGGCATTCTTGGGTTTGTGTCCCAGCGTGAGTTTTGGACATCAGCTCCAAATGAGACATACCAGCGTTTATTGCTTGTATCCGTATGTGCCATGTTTCTGTCTTTTTGAAGAACCCAACTATGCTTCGGTTTTCTAATAGAGAGAATCTGTCAGGGAAACAAGCAGAACATTACATGCTACACCAGGTGGGTATAGGTTCCACACATATTTTGGATAGTGTCTGAAATGAGAATCAAGATCCAGCTCATTATTAACAATAATTCGACTGAAGTTCAGGTAGACAAGATTATCATCATAAGGATTAGACAGGTGTAAATGTATTATACTCAGTGCCACCTCCAAGACTATGCATGTCACAGCACATCTGTCTCTGTTAATTACCAAAATGGTTTGGATACATTTTCCCATAATGGCGACTCATTTAATAAATCTCAGCCTGTTTTTGAAGTAGCTTTTATTCCAGGTTACTTTCATGCTTGTGTTTTGTAAGATGTATCATCCCTCGAGAAGTGTGTGACCTGGTATGTGATTCATGATTAAAATGCTATCAGTAGCTTTCCTGCGATGTCCAATTAATCTTGGCAGTTTTTTTCCTTCTTCTTCCCACACACATATCACTGATGGTTTAGCGGGTAGCATTGTCGGCGCACCACTTCTGTGTGAGTGCGTTGCCCTTAAAGCATATGTTGTTACTGGAAATTAAATGATATATGGATATGGATTGATGCATATTTCATTCGGTGTGCATCATGATGTTGACAGATATTTCCACAACAGTAAAAAAAAAAAAAAACGGCGTATCCTTCTTAACATCAAACCTTACAGCGGATTTGCTGCCATTTGCTTATTCAGACCTGAAAGCTTGTAAAACAAACACAGGGATGTTGCTATTTGGCATTGAAACCCAAGATGAACATTCAGCTGCCCGTTTGCTTGCTCAGTCGCTCACCCAACCACTCCATACTGCGGATGAAGGACCGATCTCTATTGGCTACCATATGCTTCTGTTGGGGTCACTTGTAGGACCCATGTACATTTATTAAGTCATGTCATATGAATGTCATTTGGGGTTATGGGACACGCCTGTGTTTTTACATGTCTTCTGGATGTATGTAAAGTATGAAATGAAAAATGCAGACTTTTACAGTATGTTTTTTTTTGCTAAAAGTCGGCCTGCGAATCTGACAGTTCCTTTTTGTGTGGTTCCCGGGGCCGAGACAAGTGGCAGACTTGCTCTCCACACAGTTTATGTGTCTGTGATGTGACCCATGCTTCCTTGGGCTCCGTCTCTATGTCAGACACCAGCCAGGCTCTGTTTGCTGGGGATATTGAGTTACAGAACAAAGCAGAATTCATGCACTGTTTCTGTCTGACGCGAGCGATGTGACGCAGACCCTAACTACCCTTGGTCCAAAATGGAGTGCGTTTGTCTGAGTCTCCATCTATGCGAGAAATGTGCAGAGGGAGAGTACAGTACATGGGCCACATAATCAATTGGCATTATCAGTTTCATCCACATTTATATTAAAGACTATTTCTGATAATCTCCCTTGGTTTCTTTTTCCGTATCAGCAGTTCCCCTGCAAGTATTGCTTTGAGTCTTAATTGATTTAACAGGACCTACAACAGATAAAATATATTTTTGCAGTGAACTCTTAATTCTCTCTAACTGCGAACTGTCCAACAGACTGGAAATAAATATTAACTTGGGCCTACAGGCTACTTACACATTACAAAGGCACATTGTGTTTACTCGTCAGTTGGATTCTGGCAGTAACCCAGGCAGAAATCTGCTTCATGCTGTCATTTGTTTAGTTAATAGATGAATTCTCTCTTTGACTTATTCTGTTTTATAGGAAGATCTTTGGCATGCTCATACTGTCATAGAACTGTTTCCAAGCTGAAACCGTCTTCTTTGAGCAAAATCCCTCATATTGTCAAACAGAGACTGATTTACAGCCAACAGGAAGCTGCAGAAAATTAGTGGCACAATTGATTATTATTTTTCCATCTGTGTTCCATTTAGCGCTTATCTCAGTGGCCGTTTATGGACTGGATCGAGGCAGCCAGACGCTGAGTTGTATCAAATGGTCCTTCATTTTGGGATTTAGTTTTTCCTGCCTGAGGCATCTGTTGTCAATTTTCCGAAAGGACAGGCTGCCGTGTGGCAAACCCCAGCTTCGCATCCTGCCGATTCAGCGGCCCGCCACACACTGCTAATCATTCCTCCCTGTCACCCAGCAGAGCCTTAAAGTCATGCTCTCTCTGTTTATGGAGAACGGCTGGGGACAAATAATGCAGTGGGCCACAGTGCATCTGAATTCCAGGCTTCCGCAAATATCCCTACACCCTATTAAAGTATCTTTTCCTCCTTTGTCTTTATTTTATGGCAGTGTGACACAGGTGATTTACTGCCGTGTTGCTGTCCAGAGTATCCATATTTCCACTTGTATAAGATTTTGTCTGAGAAGCTTTGGAGACTTTTTCAAATGAACATCAAATACCCCCTTGAGATTGAGGTCCGTCTGAGTTTTCGCAAAAAAAATTACTCTGTGTGAAAGCTTACAGGTGTCTGTGTGATCCCTTGTGCTCTGATTTACCAAACACAAGTTCCTCACTGTTCTATGACATACTCATGGAGGGGATATCAATTCTCACAAACTGCTAATGTCTGGACATCACCTGAATGATATTTAAACTCTGGCACGACTTGGAGCAAATTCTCAAAAAAAAACTGGATGAAACAGAGCTGCGATTGGCCATCTCCCATGTCATTGCATTCCTCCATTGCAGATAATGATAGTACTGTCTCCATGTGAAACTAATCAGGAGTATAGGCTACAGATCTTCTTTTTGCATTTGGATGCATAATCTAATCCAAGTTTTAATCTGTATATTTTACTGATTAATGCTAACTCTGCTAATGGCATCATGGATTTTTCTATCAGTGAAAATCTGAGACCCTGTTTTTTTTTCATCCCACAGCAGGTCTCCGAATCATGGACATCGATTTCAGTGATGGCTTTTTAAACTAAGCCTTTGGCCTTGTTCGCATGTCTGTGAACTTCTATCCAGGACTTTCCAAGTCTCACCCCCTTCGGCCAGTCAGTGTGGCAAGCTGGGCTTTGCTTCCGTTCCTCTCATCATCTCACCTTCTCCTTCCTTTTCGTTGAGCCGATTGCACTCGTACTCGGCCGGTGAGGAGAGCGAATCCTGAGGAGTGGCAGAGGAGGAGGCAGGACTTCAGGCAGTAATTACATGTCATTTGTGCTGGTGGCGAAGGATTGTTTGAGGGCCTCTTTATCGCAGGCGTTCGACAGGACAATCAGCGAACGGAGCATCACGCTGCTCTGAATGTCCTTCCTTCCTCACAGCGAGTGACTGTCTTTCATTTTGTCTCAGATTCCTGGAATCGTACGACACCCCTTTTGTTTTCGAGAGGTGTGATATGTAAATAACCAACGATCGCATCACAATACCCATGGCTCTCTGTTTGGGGATGTGCGTGCACGTAGCTCAGCGGTCGCTAGACTCCTTACTGTGCGCCCGCTGATTGATTGATGTCACACCTGCATAACTGTCTCTCTTTTAGAATGCTGTAAAAAAAAAAAAAATTCTTAGTTGCATCAGCCTTAAAGCTTCTCCATATTCTTTGAACGATATTTCCATAAATCTTCCAAAAATCCTGACCGCTGCCTTCAGCCTGAAATCGATTATCTCACAAAGCATTGCTGAATTACGGGTAAGCTTTACAAGCATGACCAATATACAATGCGTGCCTGTCCGACATGATGTCTTTCATGCTGTATATACCGTGCATTTTCATGTCCCTTCAGCTTCCTCAGCTTCCTCAGCCAGCGGCTTCTTGTGTTCTCTCCTCATTTTGTGAGACTGTGTGCTGCAAGTTGTCTTTTTGAATCAGGCTGCATTTCCTCTGTACCAGAACAAGGCTCAATATCCACTGTTGATGTCACTGACTACTGTCAAAGCTGCAGCTAGGGGCTGTTTTTTACTTTTCTTTTTTTTAAAATCTCTGTAAATAGTCAGGGAAAGTTAGACTCCTGAAGATTTCGGTTCTGGTGGTTCAGTCTCCTATCTAGTGCGAGATTGACATCTCATTACCAGCACTGAAATCCAAGCTTTGCGCTTCTCTTCTGACTACAGGCTTTGAGAAGTGTAATAACTGTGCCGTAAAAAAAAAGGAAGCATATATGAAAAGTGGACTGGCATGGGTGCAGGCTTGTTCGCAAATGGAGACCCAGGTCGCGGCACCAGTTCGGGTTTACAAGCCAAGACCAACAGATGGGGAGAGCAAAGGAGCTAGTGGTTTAATGCTTTTCCTGCATGCTGGGCGAGAAGGTCTCACTCCAGTGAGGGCTGGTGTCCGGCGCTCAAGGGGAGAGAGAGGAAACGAGACCTTCTCCAAGACGACTGGCCATCCTGGCTGGCCGTGACCCACTGGGCAACCGCAGTGCGCCCAGACCACAGTCATGTCCTTCCCACAGCTCACTGGGGAAGCATGCTGAGAATAGCTCTGAGCGCTGGTGACCCTCAGCGTCATTGTGGCTTATCGCTGTAGCTGGCGTCTGTCGCGCCATTAAATTAATATAATTAGGACGCTGGCGGGTTAAGGGATCCCACAACTTCCTGTGAGACGCTGTTGCATCAATGTGCATATGTGCTTGCCGAGCTGTATAGAAATGAGCTGAAGTCTGGCATCAACCTCCCATGCGCATTAGGAGAGCCCCCCCTGGCCAGCTCATCTTCAGCAAGCTTCTGTAGCTTCGGCCAGTGCGCTAATTGCTGCCTGGATTAACTTTAATCCATAACAAAGTGACCACCCCCCTCACCAAAAAAAAAAAAAACAACCCATGGTGTGCATTTGTATTGTTGTTATTGTAAAATGCTGACATTTAATTAGCGATGCAGACAGTGTAAAGTGTTTACTGCTCCTCAGATGTTCTCGTGAGGATGGTGGGGTCGTGGCTGGCTAATACAGAGATGCACAGAAACGGGGGTGTTCGGCAGCTTTGCCGATAGCGTCCGCGCAGAATGCTAATGGGGGCGTTTGGCAGCAGCGCCGGCAGGTTCTGTCGGTTGTGAAGACAACGCTGGCGTGGTCAGACAGCGATGGCCATTCCACGCCCCGGAGCAGCTGGGAGGGGGCTCTCCACGGTTGTCGTGGCGATCAGGCCGTCCTCTCCCTTTCCAATGGGAACATAATAGCATCCATGCATTAATAATCTAGGCAGCAGGCGAAGGGGAGCCAACTGCATTTTAGTTTTAATCAGGAAGTATGATTGCTTTATTCTTCATTTCACTGCTCTGCCCTCACGCTTGGGATTTCGGTGGCGGTTTATGATAACTAGTAGTAGGGGAGGAGGGGGAGAAATGGCACGGAAGGAAATCTGGGGGGGGGGGACCTTAATGCTATTAAATCATACCGGGTTTTCAAAGAAAATCTGTTTTAGAAAGGAGTCTCCAGACTGTTTGGGGAAACTGTAGACAGGAATTCCCCAAGTCTGTGAAGTGACTTCATTCTGTTTATTGCCCCAACAGGTAGACTTAGCGGAGTGCTGACCTCGCGCTTAGGGGGGGGGGGGGGTTCAGAGACAAATACATCCACAAATGAAATTACGAAAAGCCTGTGGCGTGGCTCCTGTCCAGCGGACCTCAGCTGTGGGCTCGTGACGAGCCCTGTCTCTCCTTCTGGGCACACCCTAATCCAGCGCGTTTGTCGCCATACCACGCCAAAATATTCAAATGTTAGGATTCCTCATTGGCTCCTGGGAAGCAGTCTTGTCACTAATTAGGGATGTTTTGTGGGAAGTGGGGAATTTGAGGGACATTTTTCCCCTGGTGGATCTTTTTCATCTAGTTCCCATTGTTATTTTTGTCCAACATGAACAACAACCGGGTTTTTCTGAAATGGGTCTCGGCTGGCCACTACTCTCGTTATCATTATATCATTGCTTATTTATTTATTTTTGTGAACTTTTCCTTTCCTTCTGCTGTCAATATGAGGCCCAGGCATTACAGGCCCTTCTTCTGTGACTCTTTCTCTAACCAGCAGTAGAAGAGCAGGTTTGATGGAAAACCTGATCGCCTGTTCTGAGGTGCTGGGAATTGTCACTGTCCGAGGGCTGGTGCCCACCCCGCACTTATTTCTGACAGCTGTCAAGGGCTGTATATTTCTGACAGGCGCCCATCTTGTGAGCAGTTTTATTTTCGGAACAAAGGAGAACAGTCATACAGCTGGGTGTTTATGTGGTGAACGGTGTGGTGAACCGTGTGGGAAGCTTGTATTTAATATTATGCATAAACAGACATCAAAGCGTGGCTGACTGTGAGGACTTTCTGCAGAATCGTCACAGGTGGAATTTTCTTTGTGCATAAAACCCGGGCGCTGCAGTGTGGGAGTGGTCCAGCATCATGCAGCTTTCAGCACAGGATGCGATTAGATCCAGTCCCAGTGCCTGAGAGAGTGAGGCCATGTTTTCCAGCCGGTCCTTGTGCTGTTTCAGTGCAGTTTTATATTAGATAGAGCTGCAACAGATATAGCATTTTGTTAACATCAGATTATGCAGGCAATCCCAGGAAAATTAACTCATGTTTTTCTAACAGTTACTGTTTTACAACTACTATTATTCTAATAAAATCAATTAATTTTGACCATATTTTTTTCTATTTTTCTGCACTCCTTACCTTATCATGCCTATTGTGAGGAAAGCATCATTTTAGTTTAACCTTTATCAAATACATTAAATCACTTCCTTGCCACAGCCACATTTCTCTTTGCTGAACATGCATCATTCTCTCTGTGCTTTTGAGGAAATGCCTTGTTCCTCTGAGTCCTGGTCTGATTTCTTCCTTTTAATTTACTTTTGATGTTGATTTTCCCCTCGTGTCTTTTGATTTCTTTCTATTAGTGCACTTTTGCTGGTTTCAAAGACACCAATCTAAATCCTTCAGCAAAATGCCAACTATGAGAGTTTAATGAATAAATTGAGCCGGCTTTTTTTCCCGCCCATTATACTTAGCCATTGTTATCTCAGAGATGGGAATATTGTCACCTGGTTATTGCCAGTTGTCCACTGTAAGCTGTTATTATTGTTGTTGTTATTATTATTATTATTATTATTGCTGTCTCCTGTCATATTCAGTATATATTTTTTTAATCTGTCACAATCAGACAGCAGCAGAGATCATATAGTTTTTCCCTTGGTTTAACTGCTGGGTAGCTTGTGGTGAACGTTCTGTATTGGTCTCAGCATGATGGGAGAAGGCCAACCTCAGTTTGACCTTGAGGTATTCCACACGCTCTCTTTCCCTGAGGACTTCACTACTTTCAGATAACCATGGAGGAGGCAACCCTACAGGCTGAGACGCTGGGGTTAGAGACTCCATGATGCGCTGGGTTGCTGTGACTCTCTGCGTGCTGAAGATTCAGCAGAGTCACTGCCAGTGGATCTCTCTCTTCTGCGCTGTCCTGCATGTCAGCTCACTGAGCCGGAGTGAGTCTCCTCTTCCATGACCATTTATGGTTTGATTTTCTGCGAGAATGACAAGCAGGGGCCACGCTGTTGTTTTTGGAGCGATCCAGCCATGCAGAAGAATAAAGCACAGTGCTCGCCGCTATACTTTTTATCGAGACGGATACTAGTAACAGCACCAGTACTGTAGCTAACAGTAGCTGAAACGACATTTGTTTCACTGGCAGCACGAGGGATTTGTAAAATTGTCCGAAAAGTTACCCTCTGGAGCGAAATGTCTTTTGGAGTCGTGCAGCTTAGTTATTAAACTGAGCACATCATGTCCTGCTTTTCCCTTTTCATCTCTGCTGAAAAATATTATTACGCCTCACGTTTGCTGTTCACAGTAAAAAAAAAAAAAAAGAAATAATAATAATAATAATAATAAAAAAACGAGCTCCAAAATCAGATGTGAAGGGTTATAATTTGTGGTTGGTGGGTGGGGCAGTGTTTTTCTTTAAAGGTTTTCCTGAAGGCGGGTATCAGTGAGCGCCTGCTGAGGAGTGCGGATGCGATCTGGGTGGAATGGCGAAACAGGAGCGCCACGTAGCGAAACGGCCATGTCTGCCCAGACCTTACTCCATTACAAGCCTTTGCTCACTCTGGAGCCATTTTTTGTGGCCTGTAAGCTAGAAAAGAACTAAATGGTGGCCAAGGAATGAAAATATGCAAAAGGGAGCCTGTCAATGAAGACACTGTATGAGTCATTAATGCTTAACTGCTTCAGGTCCCTAAATGGTCACCCTTTCAGGGTTGCATTTAGCACCATCTGCATTTAGCCAGGACGAGGTTTTTGGGCAGATGAAAATATTACTTCAGATGTAAATGAAAAAAGTAGAATTTCTCAGTTAATTATTACACTTTCACAGGAGCCAAGCCATTTTAATAGACAGGTATAATCGCTCTCCTTCTCAGTTATGGTTTTTAAATAGCACTTGAGAGCAATTTGAGGCATTTTGTCACTCTTTTCTTCAGCCTCTTTTAAAATATATATCCATTAAGAAAATTACTTCGACCACAACTAACAGATTGATCCTCAAAGAACCACAATAATTTTAAGAATCTAAAGAATAGTGATAAAAAGAACCATGGCTGATTGTGCATGTGCCGATTGCTGATCTTAAGTATTCTTGGTTTCCAGAGATGTTTGTGTGTTTTAGAAACTCATCAATAGCCATGAGATTTATCCGGAACATTTTGTAGGATTCCATCTTTTTTTTTTCTCCCTACTCAAGCATGCACTTGAATTCAAAAGATAACATCAAGGTGAAATTTGTGAAAATATAGTGTTGTGTAAGTCAGGGATTGAGCATGAGAAATGACCATTCCAAAGACGTCTGGGTTACTTCCTCGCCAATAGCGGCCCTTTCATGCGGAGGGAGTGATGCGCCCGTCGCTCTCTCTCCCACTCTCCGCGTTGCCTAGGGCAGCCTGCTCTGACCACCTGCGGCTCTAACAGGCTCTGACATTTTCCCTCTGCCGCGAACAGAATGGGGAGGTGCGCGACCTCGCTTCACGCCGTCCCGCTGTTCCTCCTCACCGAGGCCGCCCACGGCTCTGAGTCCCGTGTCACACCGCGCTCTATGATAAACACTGAGCCCCACTGCAGGCGTCTGCTCTCCGCGTCCTGGCGCTGTGCAGAGAGCCAGTGAATCTCCCCGGCATCCTATCCCCAATTTATCGTTTCAGATATTAAAGTCATATTACCGTCTCTGGAAACGGGAGGTAAAGCAGCTTTAAATCAAAAGAAGCTGTATGCGACCGCCATATTTTATCTAATCGCTGATTGGAACTTTTCTTGCCCTAAAAATGGAATGACCTAATGCATTTAATAATCCATGACATAAATTCTTAATTTCACCTATATATTTTATGTCTGTGGTGTTTTTTTTTTGGCACTGCTTGTCTGAATAAATATTTCTCTGGGAAATGGATTAACAAGACCAATAAACCAAGAGACTGCAGATGTTTGTGGGTGGCAGATTTTTTTTTTCCTGGGGGGTTCTTGTGTTTTCGGTTCCCTTTCCTCGTGTTTGTCGTCTTGTATTCCAGTGTCACAGTCTTCCATGTCGCCTGGCTCCCATTCACTGCACATTATTTCATATCTTCTGACAATCGCAAAGGCGGGCAAGCAGTCGAACCAGCAGAAACAACTGTTAGATGTTCGCATGGCTCAAGGAAGCACTTGGAGTCAAGTCAATGCCCTCGCTGTAATGCAGAGGCGGAAGCGGCCTGGCTCGCAGTCGCGCTCGCGTGTCGAGGCGGGATTGACAGGAGGATGTGAGGATCACATTACACAGGATGTAGGAACGGGCTACACAGTTAAATTATACGTATATGTAAACAGACCGACTGTGTTTCAGCCCCAGGACTGAGAAAGATTTCAGTGAAAGGCTCATGTCAGTCGCCTCGCTGAGAAATTACTGCATCAGTCTCTACCCTCGCCAACAAGCACAAACACACACATACCTGCACGGGCTATCAAGGGTCGCTTGTTTATTTTTGGCTTACTGGCCACATGTCAGACAGCCGCCTGAGATATGTCTGTGTCTTGTTCTTTGTGAAAAAAGTTTTATCTTGGAAGGGGATGTTAAGCCCTCTACAGTATGTAGCTGCTGAAGTACTCACATGTATTCTTAATAGAAAACCGCAGTGCTATTTAAACTTAAAGGCCGGCAGATTGTGGGATTTAATGGACATCAGTGTTTGCCATACTAAATGCTCTGTAACGATTTTATCCCCAAACGAAATAAGACTGGAGGTTATAAGCTCTTTTATGGGATCCCAATATAAACAGCCCAATATTCATCTCAGCGTGCAGCCATGACCTCACAGACTCTGCGCTGGGGTGTGTTGCTTCTGGTTTGCGTTAGTCAGTGGGGGTGCGCTGTTTATCTAAATGATTAGCCAAGCTCTCTGTGGTTTTCTGGGTATCTCTGGAACGCACCCTCTCTCAAGTCTCCTCTTCCATTAATGCGACAGCAAGTAGCACACGTGGAGGGGTGCGGGAGGAGGGTGGTGCCGCGGATGCTTGTGGGTTGTTGGTGTCGTTCGATAGGCCTGGGAGCAGGGAGAAATATGTGTATGAATAAGCGATGGTGAATTAGATATTGGGCTTGGCCAAAAGACCCAAAACCTGCTGGCCTTCAATGTTTTTGACCGATGCCTTAACTTGACAAATGTTTTATTTCTCATCTCGTTTTTATTTTTAAAACTTCTTTAAGCCAAATAATAAATGGAAGACCCACTACAGTAATGACTTAACACCAGCCTGTCAGATTACCTCAGTATAATTTGAATATCTAGGTCTTCACTCCGCTCCGACTTGGATTTTTAATTCAGTATTGCAGCCACCACCTCGCGGGCTTAAGAAATTCTTTAAAATGGGCAGCCTTCATCAATTATTCAGTCCCGTGGAAATGCGGCGAGTGCTGGATTAATTCAGGTGACATTTACGTAAGGTAAACATCCTGCAAATGACAGCGTGGCTTGTAACCGAACATGCTTCCCGCGTCAACTCACCGTAGGAGCGTCCATTTTTCTGGGAACAGCTCTCGTCCAGGCATGTACATCCATTGGCGCTCATTGACAATGATGAATGCTCTGTCTGTATAATAATCACCAACTAAAGCTATTTTCTACCCGATTTGATTAGGTGACTGAATTAGAAAAGCGGGAAAAAGAGGAATGAGAAAGAGGAGCGAGATGAAACATTGTGGTTCTTTGCTACCGTTCTTTTCAATAAACGGTAGCCGACTGCTGCGA
The DNA here is from genome assembly GCA_019775895.2 of Stomatorhinus ivindoensis. NCBI lineage: Eukaryota > Metazoa > Chordata > Actinopteri > Osteoglossiformes > Mormyridae > Stomatorhinus > Stomatorhinus ivindoensis. Next base: position 6,356,992 of record JABFEB020000060.1, read on the forward strand.
GTGGAGAGTCATCAGACAGTAGTAAAATGAATAAATAAAAGTTAAACATGCAATGAACGAACTGCTGACTTAACTGCCAATCCCGGGAAGGAGGATTGTAGGCTGAGCGAGACCCATTTGCCCTCAGCAGTGAGCAGAGCATCCGGGGCCACGCACAATGAAACGCGAAGCCCCCTTCAAACATGGAGGCGTGCCAGTGACCACAAGGCCCCTCCAAAACTACTGTTCTCACTTTCATTTCTCCCCCATTTACCAGACCAAAGGGAGCAGGATACTTTTAGTAGTGATAAACTTTCCCAGATTACTTTTTAAAAATGCTTTATGAAGATCTGATGCTTCAATGATGTTTACAGGGCTTCATAGCAAGGAAGATTGGCAGGCCACCATCTTAATGAGTCAGTCTGCATTGGCACCGTGCTACATACTCCCCTTTTTTATACATTGATAAAAGATTGAAATTACCCTTTGCTTGTTTTGGTGCTGGGGGATGCAGGGCAGCTGAACCAATGGCAACACGCTGTGCCCCCCTGTAATGGTTATAAAGTGAAGAATAGACTCCATTAACGATTGGCTGCTTTACACTTCATTCCCATTTATATCCCTCTCAGGCACATTATTTGCTTGTTAAATGCAGATCAGATAGCTTAGAATTTCTTTTGCGATTAAATGTTGTGTAATGGCCACAGCAGAGTTTCTGAGGCTGTGGGCTCGAATTTTGCTGTGGATTTGCATCTCGAGTTGGGTACATGTTGGAAGTAATCAGCAAACGTGAAAGAGAAAACAGTTCACGTCTTGTTCTTCGCACCTCTGAATGTTTACGCTAAAGGTGTCACCCTGCTGAAATTTGAAGTTAAACTTATTGCTCTTATTTTGTACAGTGCATAGTGGTTAATTTGTGTGCTGTGATTCTTGCACCTCATTTTTTTTTTTTTGTTTTTCTGTTTGTTTTCAGAAGTCAAGATGTTACGAAACAGAAAATACTGGAAAATGTCACTTTTCTAGTTTGGAGAGGTTTGATAGAATAAGCTTTCACACTCCTTCCCTAAGCCCTCTTACTGTGGTCCGTTTCTTTATTAGACTGATGTAAATAGTGTTGTGTGTTTTTGGTTTGGCTGCTCTCAACACTCAAACCATACGTGGCTGCGCTCCAGGAGCCATTGCAGGGTCCTCAGCATGCGTCCAGGTGAAATGGTTTTTGGATTCTTCTCTTTTTGGATTTCCAGCCAACATAAATTCCCACCCCTGGTGGTGAAATATCCTCTCAAACGAACCTCACGTCCAGTAACATAAACATGTGAGGCGCGAGCAGCAGGCCGACGTGCCCTTTGTATTAACCGCAGTCACAATTAAGCGCATTTGTTTTAAGTAAATGCCTTTTAGATAAGCTACGGGTGGGTTCGATGGATCCATTGAGATATGAATGTCGAGGAATTCTGCTCTGGCCCCCTTCGGGTTCACTGGGGTGAACGTGTGTATACTTGTGTGCATGGGGGCTGCAGGGGGGTTGCAGGGCCAGGGGGAACATTTTAACCCAAGGGAGAGTTCAAGGAGGCGGTCCGAGGAAGATTGCAGCCAGTTGTGCACAGCTGAAAGAAAGCAGTTGTCCCTCCATTATGCAGCATCCAGCCTCTGAAAGCCAGGAACCACAGTCTGTCCATTTAAAAAGTGCTCTAAATCAGCGATGACTTAGAGGAACTCTCCACAGACCATTCAGAGCTGTCTGTTTTGGAGTGTTACCGCTGATGATTGTTTGTGCTGGCGCCCTGGTATTAAGTCATCGTCTCTAGTAGTTGTCCCTTTACATGGCGAGAGTTATTTTCTTATAAAAAATGTATGTACGTGATTGAAGTTCTTGAAATGGTTTCTGCAATTTCACAATAACTTATCGACTAGAAGCTGAAATGGTCGATGTACAACAAAAAATATTATGTAAAATATTAATTTGTGAATCATACACACAGAATACATATGTTATACAAAATGTCAGCAAGATATATGTAAAATCCATAATACATCAAAAAGTCCTGCGTACTTTAAATTGTTAGCATTAGATTTGTTTTATTATTAAAGTTTGGAATATTTATTTTGCCCACTGGTACAGCTTGTAAAATAACTGGAAGATTTTATTTGCTTATCTCACTGTTTTTTATTTAACATGAAATACTGTATTATTATAAATGTATATTGTAAATGTATATTGAGGAGAATTGTAAATGTAACGGTTATATTCCAGCGTGACCAGTTGGTGCCCCATCCTGGGTTATTCCCTGCTTTGTACCCTGTGATGGGTTGGTGCCCCATCCTGGGTTATTCCCTGCTTTGTGCCCTGTGATGGGTTGGTGCCCCATCCTGGG
>JABFEB020000060.1:6376066-6388179 GCA_019775895.2 Stomatorhinus ivindoensis
ACAAGTTAGTATGGTGTGACTTACAGCTCGGGGGGGGGGGGGGTGCATAACGTGGGGAAAAAAATGCAAAGCACCGTGGGTCACATGACGCTCCTCAGACAGGTGCTGCGCTCTCCGGCTTTTCCGGTGGTGCTACCTGCTAATCATCGGCAAGCAGCGATGCCATCCTGGCTGAGAACGCCTGGGCGGGCTGCTGGTAACCTCAGTCTGTTTAGGTCTTAGCACCATGTCGGCACGCTGTCACTCGTGACAGTAACTGGTCGGCGTGTTCGTGCCTGACGAGGGCGAACCATCAGACGGGCAAGAAGCCAAGGGCGTGTGCTGCACGCCCTGCTGCCACCGGCGGACGTCTTTGGGTGTTCTCGGCTATACCCTCAGCGCTGAATTCCTCTGCTGGAGGCTCTGGAGTTTCCACACATCAACATTCAAGCAGTTAAGTTTCCAAATGTGGGTGTGTTTGACCAGTAGGGTATTATTTCAGTATCTGTGAGTGTGTGTACTCGCAACCTGGATCAGCATTCATGAGTATTGGGTCTCCTACCTATTTAGAGCCTATTTTGGCAGTTGGCACATTAACTCAAGCCAGACTGCTGTGGCGTGCTTTTAAGTCTTGGTGTTTGAAGTGCAGTTTATCAAGGTCAGCAACATTTAGCAAACTGTTTGCCTGTGAGGCATGACAATCCGCAAGCCTCATGTGATACACCAGTTCCCCTAATGGACTTTTAAATCATTCCTTCAGCATTCAGATTCGATTAAGTTCTCTTTGCGCTGGCGAGGTGCAAAAGTCGCTTCTGACAAGAGAATGCCTATTAATTGCTCACCCATAGTACGACTTTCTAAATAAGATGACCTTTACGGGTTCTGTGAGCTGAAATATATGACCGTGAAGGCTGTGAGAAAATGTGTACCCTGTGCTCTCAAGATTAGTTTTGTCCTACCCTATTCCATCACTTTTGTATAGTGTTTAATTTAATAATCAGAATGTTAATGGAACAACAGGCCCCCACTCTAGCTTAGTGGCACAAAGCTGCATCTCCATACTTTGTGTTTGATTAGATATATAATTAAACTTGGATGACAGTCAATTAAGTATTAATTTGAGTGACAGTTTCCTACTGATTGGGGTTGGTAAGTTGACCTGCTGTACACAGGAGACTGCAATTAATGTGAGGAGCTCATAGCTCCAAAAAATCCCAACAATGTCGACTCTTTTTGGTGTTTTTGTCGCTATTATTATGCCTGGGGCATCGCAGACATTATGCCAAAGCAGGTTGAGTTTCCCGGTACAGCACTCCCTGGGACAAGATTACTTTTATTTATAATTAGGTTCTGACAACTTTCTGCGATCATAAACAGCCTGTTGTTTGTTTGACTGTATATCATTGATAGTGGCCTTTGAGAAGAGGCAGGAAATGCCATTTATTAAGCAATAATAATAATAATAATACAGATCTCTTTTCAACCAAGAAACTCCAAAAATGCTGTACATGCATCAGTTTGTTTTTTTACTCACAGATAATCAGAAATATGCATTAGATTCTTCATAACATACTGTAATAGCCAGAGAAATCTGTTAGTACTCAAACCGAGTTTTGCTAAAACTAGGGAAATATTCACGTGTACTGACTGATTCTGTTCTTAAATGTAGTTATGGTCTGTGATTGAATTTAACAGCCATTAATGATTTAAAACCTCATGTAGGCAATGAACGGTTATACATAAGGCCTGTGCTCTTTGTTTATAAAATGTGTCCTGAAAAATTATGAGTTCGTACATATGCTGTACATGAATTGGAGATGTCAGATTTCTTTGCTTGGGAAAAAGCGGCTGAATTAATCATTTTATCAGTTAGGAAAGCCATGGAAATATTTCCATTCACTGCAAATGCCTTTCTGTCAAATGCCCCATAGGAGTGCTGCTATAGGAAAACTGTAAGCCCAAAAAGTTCTAAACTAATAGTTTCCAGAAACTGATCAGAAAGAAGCAAAATATCTTGTCCTGCCGTCTGGGCTTGACCTTCAGTAGTCAGATACACAGAGATATATCGCTACAACAATATTCAGAAAATTAAGGACTGATTGATTTGCAATTTCAAGACAAAACAGGTTCACTTAATCTTTGTTTGCCCGCTTTGAAATGTTAAGTTAGTTGATAATGAAGCTTAGTTGAATCTTATCACTGAAAATTCTCAGAGAGAAAGGGAAGGCGGCGCGTGGTCTGTTGAAGGCGGTAGTGCTGCATGCTGCCATAATCTGTGCAGGAGCAGATTCATGCATATGGCTGGACTGCCGCTGTTTTCATTTTTTATGGTTTATGTAATTTGTGCCTTAAAGCTGTGAATGCATTTGTCATAATTAGCATGACAAGCTCCCTTTACTGCCACTGAATGTATGAAGTGTTAGGGCTCTGTCCCTACTTCCCAGCCCTGCCCACATCGCACGTGACGAGCAGCCTGTTTTGTCAAAGCACAACCACCGCGCAATAAATTTGAAAAAAAATGGGAGATCATTTCTCATGGCTTCTTTGGCACATTCTGAGGTCCGTGTTGTGTGTTTTTTTTTTTTTTATTGCTTCAGATTTTCTCCCAGATGCATGTTCAATTCCTTCAGTTGATTGTGGGGCAAGCGTACACACCCCCATCAATGTAGGCCACAGTTTACAAACTGCATACCAAACATTTTGTAGATAAACAAAAAATATCTTCCCGTCATCTGAGATTCTCTTACCATATAATCAGTGCAAACAAAAGTCCTAAGTACTTGCATTAACATCTACTAATTTAAAATGTATTTTTATTTATATTTATTAGCACAGGCATTGGTGATTGCGTTAAGCCTTCGTGACTGGCAATTATGTAGCCTGGAGATTTATTGTCTGCTTAGATTGGAAATAAAGAATGTGCTAGAAAATCTTCATATTAATTATGGGCATATTCCTCCAGTTTCATAAACTTCTGAGTCTTCTTGTCTCCAAGTAATTAGTTTAAACCATAGCAAGTATAACTGATTCTCCGTAACTTAGATTCTTATAAACCAGCCGGATGACTGTTTCAGCTCTGAACTCAGCCATGTGTGTCACAATAGATACGAAATCCTAAATAAAAGATCACAAACTAATCCCATGAATGAAAGAGCTTAGCAGAATCATGGCTACAGTCACCCATCACGATTCATCCTTTTTGTCACTGAAGATGCCCAGGAATGCAGTACACCTTTAAGGGATTCAGAATATTTTGTAATAAAGTGTGATAATTTCTGCTGGAGCCATTAATTTAATACTGCAACAGCATGGCATGAGTTCCTGAAATGAGCTGCACTTGATCTTTTCACCTGTTACGGCACATCTTGTCCTGACAAACCGCGTGGGCGTCTTAATTGAAATGGTTCATAATTGTCCCTGTATCCAGCGCTGTGCCAGTGTCAGTGTCTCATGCCAGTGCACCTCTGCCTTTCGAAGGCTTTTTAATGGGGCCGTCACATGTTCACGGCAACTGTCCTTGCAGTCCACACAGCAGCAGGTCCCCCTCGGGTAGCATTATAATGGTGTATTAAATAGATGTAAAGAGTGCTGTGTGTGTGTGCGTGTGATTACGTGTGTCTGCATTCGCTCATTAACTTGATTAACTTCTGGTTGCATCTTCCTTAGGTCTCCAAATCTACAGTAAGTTGTATATGCAGGTTCTACTGATGTTCTTCCTGTAACAATTCTCCGAAAATAATGTTAATAGCATATGGCATTCAGAAGTGCATTTTATCAGCCTCGACAGCCCCCAGTATCTTCGAAAAAAAGAACCAGACCTGATTTGTGCTTCTTGACCTCTTTGCGGCGAACAACACCAGGTGGCTGATGGAAACCAGCATGTCCTCACGCACTGGAAACTGGCTCCATGCTGGTGCAGCACCATAACGTCGCCTCACCATGGGGTCTCAGATGCCATGGTGTTGGCGATGGAAGTAGACTAGGAACAATCTGTAAATCTTTTTTTTTTTTTTAATAATATATCATCCTCCCTGCTGTCTTTACAATGTCCTTTGTCTTATGATTATTATATAATTATATTTACCTATAGGGTACACCAGCACTTGAGGAGCAATACATTTCTGAATTTAATAATCAGTTAAATGAATAGCTTTGTATTTGAGTGAATTATTGATTCTGGCAGTATTTAATGAATACTCGACCATGTTATGCAGAACTCCTGTTGGTTGCTAGAATGAAGTCTGAGCTGCCCCCCCCCCCCACTCTGCCCCCTTTTTAGAGCATGTGGATGTTTGTGTTTGGTGTGCATATTTAAACATGGCCTTGTAGATCATACGCTGGCAAAGATGCGACTAATCACAGTGATTATGAAGGAGAACAAAAGCAGCGGTACTGGGGAGGGATCTGATTAATCTTGATGGTTTCTAAGCCTCTGATGGGGAAAATCAAATGAAACTTACTGTATTTCTCATTAGTGCCCAGGATGAAGCCTGCCACCCCTCTGCAGACCAGCTGTGCCTGCCGGCTTATATCGAGAGACTGTCCATTGGCTGCGTTCTCATCGAAAACCAATTCCGAGATCCCCAGCAAAGTGGCTGTATACCATGTCTCGTGTTGTAGGTCAGAAACCTATACTTCATAATGGGCATGTTGCTCGACTAAACACACAACGCCTACCCTCTCATGGGAAATTGGGGAGAGAATCAATTCACTTGGCAGTATTCAATTTACCTTCATCATGGACAGTAATTGCACTGCTTGGTTGGTCTTCTCTAACGCGGCCATCACGAGGACAGAAAACTTAGAGCGGCAATTACAAATAAATGAAGAAATGAAAAATAATGGGAATTTCGGTTTGTTAAATTGCTCTTAATTCCCTAGATGCAGTGATTCGGAAAATAGCACCATTTATGTTTCCAGGGGTATTTGATTGTGTCACATAATATTCTCAGACTGCTTGTGGATGATTTTGCTAAGACTGTTGGTTTGATCTTTTGCTTCCTGCTTCACATTTATGTTAGTGCCATTAAAGAGGGGATCTGATGTACATTGTTACTCGAATGTCAAGCAGATGTCAGGCCTGGAAAGTAGGGAATGGCAGCTCATTGGGAGGAATGATTTCTTCAGCTGTGATAAACGGCTTGGTCGTTTATGAGCAGCGGTGACTGAGGCGTTCTTCATCTACGGCTTGCAACACCGCAATTTTGTTTTTGCAGTATTTTTTATTTGCGATCCTCAGGTCATTTTTCAACATCTGTTATTGTCGGATGCTGTCAGGTCGATGTTGACTCCTGGCAGCGGCGTTTTCTCCAGAACGTTCCGTCTCCTGTCTGGGTCTTCACGTTTCCCAAAGGTTCATTGCTGTGATGTTGACTGCATCCACCCTGCAGCTGGTTTTCTTCCAATTTTTATCTTCCATTTTTCAAATAATTATAGGCTTCTTTGTCATGGGGCCAGCGTGACCCGCATATGTAAACGTGTATTTATATAACTGTACTTAACACTTCATTTAATGCTGTTTGTCTATCTTTTCTCTGTATTCAGTGTATCCCGTTAACGCTTGCTATGATTTATGACTTTGTGTCACCATGTCACCAGAGCTCAGCTTCTGCGTATGTGTGAAAGTAACTGCTCCTAAAGAGCATTGAGTAAGCTTTGTCTGTTTTTGTGTGTCTGTGCTAATATTTCCTGAAACGGGAGATAAAGCAAAACCACAAAGTCTGTCAAGTGTCTGAATGCATTTGCAAATCCATAAAGGTAGATGAATGAAACATGAACTTGGCAAGTGTCCTTTCCTGTCCTCAGTATATTGAAATGCACGGGCTGCTTCACAGTCCTCCAGTCCTGCTAACTTTCTTTTCTCCTGGTCGTGCCTCTTGCCGCGGCACAGCGGATGTGAGGCCTATCGGCACACGACACGGTGTCGGGCAGCTGGCGTGACGTGGCGCGGCGTGGCGGGAGAGCGGCGCACCCTGGGCCAACTTCAGCTGGCGTCGAGCGAGTGCAGCAGCTGCCTGAGAAATGGGGGCAGCTCATTAAAGCGGAGGAGATTCAGGCGCCCTGGGTACAGCACTTTAAACCTGGCTGAGTGACATTAAAGCCTTGGCGTGGACATAGCCTGACTGCGTAGGCTGAGTAACAGCATCACTAATGCTGCCCCTTTCCTCCTCACCTGTGTGCTCGTTCTCTTGGAAATGTCACAGCCTTTTCAAGCTTAGTGGAAAACCCGAGATGCGGCTGGGGCACACTCTGCCCGGGCTCTGGGCTTTGAGGACGGGAGCTGGACGGGATCACCTGCACTCACCTGTGGGGTTCTGACCGGGCCCGGAGCACTGTGTTTGTACACAACGGATGCGATCGCCGGTAGGGGCGGTGGAGTGGCTTAATGACGCGAGGGGAACGACGACAGTGCCTTTCAAATGTACTGCCGGATTAAAAGAGCAGGCAGCTGCTTTGTTTTCTCTCATTATTTCCCACCCCTCGGGATGCCCTGTTGCTAAACAAGCTCGAGCTCAGCAAAGCCAGGCCCCTCGTACACCCCCATCTAATCTCCCACAAAGACAGCCCTTGTTTCTGTCTGTTTACATAGGATAATGGGAATGTCAGTTTGAGTCGAGCTGGGAACACTCGCCCGCTGAAATTGGAAGTTTCTGAATTGATATCTACCAGGGATCACTGTAATCTGTGGTATTATGAGATCATACTTCTAGCGCTCGTCTGGAGATCTCTCCTTCTGTTAATCGATTTCTGGGTATCTTATTTATTTGATTTATTTGTGTTTCTAAAAGGCCGTGCAATTCAAGGGCAACTTTATATCCATTTCTTTTGCACTCATTACTGCCATGAGAGCATTCATATGCATTAGAATATTTGGAGACTGTCAGGTATCTTGTCCCTCTTGACTCTTTGCCTCCCCCACCTCCATACTCAGATCAAGGTGAACTCAGAGTCAGATGGACGTATGCTTCCCGAATGCACAGTGTATGTCGGCACACGTGCAGACACATACTTGCACACAGATGCCAGTACTGGTCCTATAGTGGAGAGCACTGACGCCTTCAGATGCGGCTCTTCCAGCTCTGTCTGATTTCATATTCCGGCACTTGGGAAGGGAGTCTGGAGCCTGCATCTGTGCCGTATTTAGTCTGCTCACCTGAGAGAGCGATCTTGGCTAGTGGACACTAGTGCCCCACCCTCACTGTTCCTAACACTTAGCACAACGAGCGCATGAAATCAGGGGGAAAAAAAAGGAATGTTTAAAAACGGCAGAGCGGTAAGTGGTGCATTTTATCCCTTGGAGAGGAGCTACTTGACATTTGAGGGGGGAAATGGAAATGAAATCAAAGCTGAATGAGGCTGGGACACCTGACAGTGCGTAAACGAAGCTGTGCGCTTTGAAACGTCGCCATTAAAATGTACATAATTCAGTGGCTTAACAAGTCTACCTGGAATCTTCCTGCTTCTGACCCACTTACTGATGTTTGTGCGAGGTATTAGTGGCTAGAGCAGTCGTGTCAAAAATGTTTCAGATGTAACACCTCGCCTTTGAACCAAGAAATGTCCTAATGCGACAGTATATGACAAGCGAAGAACTGAATATGCGAACTCTCCATTTCATAGAGGAAAACACACATGCCTAGGTCACTAGAGGATGATGGGTAAATTGAAGCTTAGAGCCCATGACAGTTGTAATGTAGCAGTTGATATTTTTGGCATGCAATTCTGAGCCTGTTTCCTGTTTGTAGTCAAGTTGTAGATTTTCCCTTTCAGCTTTTTATGTCTGGATTATGTGCAATGTTATTATATGCAGTGCAATTTTTCATTAGAAAATACGTTTAAAGTCTGTTTTTCCGTTGAAGGTTTTTCGTAAAATGTAAATAAGTGATCTACAATTATTTATTTTTAAGATCTACAAAGGCAAAAATCAGTTTTGAGCAATAATGACCGTGGAATACCTCAACAGCCCCCTAAGTTCTGTTGAAAATAGGTTGATATTACTGTCTTTTTTGTTTATAATGTCAACGCAGGTTTTATTATGGGCTATCCATGCGCCATAAGATCATGCTGCATGTTGAAAATGAGGTGTTGAGCGCTGCTTGTTTGCGTGCCGTATTGTGGCCTTAGAAACGGGCAAAGCGCCATCATAAATGAGACAGAAAAGCGTGTGAAATGCTCATCACCCCCAACTCTCTGTTTCCACTTAAACAATTTGCGAATCGGCTCAGGGTCGAGGCAGAGAGCTGAATGAAAGCACCAGTGTGGCGTGTGTCCTGCTGCTGGATGGCCTTTGTTTAGAAGGAGTGCTGCTGACGTATAAGGATGTGACCGTGATGCCGATCAAAAAGCGTACTGCATGTGCATCTCCAAATGCGGCGTACTATACAAAACATGCGTCGTTTTTAGCCACTCTTAAGGATATTGCTGTGTGATGTATGGGGTCCTTTTTTAAACTCCACCAGGGGAACAAAAAAAATCGATAAATACTGCATGCATTTATCCCTTTCTGCGAAACAGCTGTTTATGTGGAAACTTTTCTCCAATTTGCATTCACTCTTGGTAACGCTTCCGTGAGTTAAGTGCATAAATAATTATTGAGTAAAGTATAATCCCTTTGAAAAAAATTGAAATTAATGTACTAACAACTGTGTCCAAATTAAAGCTATTGGCATTCAAAAAATGAATTCGGCACTGGTTAAAAGCCTCTCCCAGACTTCAGGCCCTATAAACACGGAAATCACTCTGCAGTCTCTGTCACCATGGCAACCAGTATTTTATTGGCTCAGTCATCCAAGCAGAGGTGCAGTGTTTCATTTTATCTTTCATAACTAAAGTGAGAGCAGCAAGGTGCCCCAAGTGAGGGTTTGCTTCTCGAAACTGAAAGCAGAGAGTCCGCCCGCCGCACGCTGGCATTTCATTGGTAGGTGGTCTGTCTTCTCACCGTGCTGTGGTTTCTAGAAGATCATTTCACGATTACAGTTTTGGAGGCCTGACGGCAGTTGGTAAAATATCGAGGCTTGCAGCCGATAATCTTGAATTCCATTATCGCTCGGCCATAAACCGAATTATCAGAGGAACTGGCTGGTCTCCTGTGCAGGGGAGTTGCATGTCGTTTGTTTTTACAAGTGCTGACACTTAATTATATCACATCTTGGTAGAAGTTTAACAGTGGCAACGAATGATTAAAAATGCTTTTATACAAGGGACATCCAGAGGAGTGTGTGATTCTTAATATTCTCCTGTTTCCATGCCTTAAACCTATTCCAAATATACCTTCTCACTTGCTATGTACCGATTTTGATTAAAAGTTTAATATATAGCCACTGTTTAATGTATATTTTTAATACTTTGGAAGGTTATTTATAATTCGAACCAATAACCCTGGATTGTGCTTTAATTTTTATATTTTACTTTGATTCTACTTTGTCAGTGAGCAGTAATTGTTCAATTATTATTATTAGTAGTAGTAGTAGTAGTAGTATTGTTTTTGTTATTTATTATTTATTTATGTTTGTTTTTATTTCATGTCATGACATTGGATCAAACCTGAAATTCTTTTAGTAGAAAATCTTATTGTCCTGGTTCAGAATTATCCAGTCACGTAGCATTGTATGTATTTGGAGAGAGAAAGTGAAGTATTTCTCCTGTGTGCCAATTGAAGTAGAATACTCATGTTGCCCACTAGATGGCAGCGTGAATTGACCCAGTAATGCACAAGGGAGTAGTAGGATCAATATAATAGCTACCGACATCACCTTCAATGTAGCGCGGCCATTATACCTTGCGCATTTCGACATGAGGTTCTATGACACAAGCACAGTCGGCTGGAAGATGGATGTGTTGATATTTCCGTGTATGTCTATGTACCCACATTGATATATTATCTGCCACACTTCAGACAAAAGTGTCTGGTAAAGACATGTAAAGTTCCGGTGGCTTATGCATTTAACGAGCGTTCTCACAATCTGGGCTGTCGAGTGTTCGTGACATTTGTTATTTATTAACTTACCTTGGTGTTAAGCCAAAAACAATGGCAGGGCATGAGGCATTTGGGTTGCAGTTCTAATTTAAGCATGTACGGGGACATTATCTGGTGATAAAAAAAAAACAGTGAGAAAGATATGTACGGTCTAAGACTTGTCCACGGTGAAATACTTTCTGACTAGCCTGGGAAAACTTGCGTTCGTCTGATGTTTATGATGATTGTCAGACTGGTGTTAGAGCTGTAACTGCCCTCCGCAGGGATAGTCTAAACTGTATAACTCTAATTGTTTTGGCACAATGCAGCTCATGGTCTGGCTGCATTCCCAGTCACCGCGGATACGGGGTGGGACATGGCAACACTTTAACAATTTAATTTTATGGTTAGCAATATGTGTCTCTAAAATGTAGGAAGCACATTCATGGACTTGTTTTAAAAATTCAAGGATTATTGTTATTAATCATTTTAGAAACCTCAAAGCGTCCAATTTTTTATTGTTTCAGAGGGACACAAATATCATTTTTGAGTGCACAGCCATCTCTGGTTCCCCGTCGTTCAGTGGTCATAATTCAGTTTGGGCTATAAATATCTATGGTAGCAATGTAAACATCTGTGGTACAAAGTTTTTCAAAGTCAAGGGGAAAAGTTACGAAGGGCTTTCCTTTGAGGCAGTGATTGACTGGTAAAAAACCTTTACATGAATGCTTTTAATAAAAATAAATAGTTGTGCACTTAGTGATCTTTTTTATATTCTCAAGTTCTGGCTGATTTTCTGCATATAATGCCAGTTGTATTAAAAGATGTAATTGCCTGTCATTTTATTTTCCTCAATTAGTCATGGAAGTTTGAGAATTTGTGAAGGAATTTGTGACAAATTATCCATTTACATTTCCCATTGGTGTCGCTGTTTTTGGTTGCAAACTAATGACCTCTTCTGCTTTTGTACCATGCAGATATGCACTAGCATGCATAAGGACTTGCATGGTTTGATGAACCAAGTATGTGTTTTAATAGCTGTGATATTAAATTACTGTCGGGCCTGAATTTCATTTTTTTGGTCCAGAGACGCTAGTAGAGAGACAGTTCATATAACACAGCTCATAACATATCTGGGTCTGTACATACACAAATTGATTATGCAGATTTTGCTTACAGCTACCTTTAAGCTTGCAGTCTTGATATTTTATTATTCACAACATGAATTTGTGCATTTGTTTAACTTCAGTAAGATGAAATAAGATATTATGTGGAAAAAGTCAAATTGGGACTATAGAATGAAAATTGAAATAAAAAATAGGTCTTGGAGATTTCTCGATGAGCCTTTTTGCTTCTTGCAAAGACTATCATGAAATAAAAACCACAGAGATTTTTAAGACAGATATATAATAAAGAAAATTGCAGATCAGAATGATACAGAAATATGGAGTTTTCTAAATATTGCTTTTCAGAGCAGTCTACTCCATCATCATGAAGTACTGGGTGCATTGTGCCAACTATACACTATCTAAATCGAGAGTGTCTTTGCAAACAAGGCAGTCAGGCAAAGAGGAAACTAACTATGGACTATGCGAGAGCTCAGGGGAGGGGATGCAAGGAAATGCGTGTAACTCCACAGTATCCTGGAGCCACTGCTAAAAATGCGGAAACTTGTGTGGTGGTGAAATGAGACTGATTGTATTGATTATAAAATGTGTGCATTCGCAATCTGTAATAAATGGGATCCTAAATGGGGGTTCTGAATACTTTAAATTGGGGATTCTGTACTGCATGATAAAAGTGTGTGTATGATGATGTCTTCGTTATATTTGGATAGTTCTCATTAGATCATGCTTTCGTCCTTGGTCCTGTGCACACTATCATAGGACACTGGTAGCGGAGGTAGTCATCCTTGAGTTTACTGCGTTAAACCAGTTAATCAACAACCGGCTTTGTAACAAATGGTCCACCTAAGCCTCATGGTTCTGTGACTGCATGGATTGATTTCTTTATGTTCGGGTATGGAAAGCATTTCAGTAAAAGTATCACTCACTGAAATTGCTTTTCTTCTCAACATCCCTGCAGTACATTTTGGTCTTATTTAATTTAGCTTATGGATCGTTTCCTCATGCTTCTTATTTCTTTTGATCAAATGGGGGGGGGGGGGGGCAAAATGAAT
>JABFEB020000060.1:6388189-6405484 GCA_019775895.2 Stomatorhinus ivindoensis
CCCCCCCCCCAAACTGAATCTCACTTGGGTTGGTGTGGCTTTGATTTCTGAAGGCAAACCCTGCTTCAGCCATGATCCCTGCTTGCTTATTCATTTGTGGAACACCTGCTTCTTAGATAAACTTGGGAGTAGAGATGGTGCTCTGGACTTCGAACTGAATGTAATATGAACATACTGAAGGAAAGAGGAGTCATAAATTTTGACATAATTAATGATGACCTTGTCACTAAATGTACTTGTTTTTATGTCTACATAGGGGCATGAAGAACCAGTTCTGATCAACTTTAGGGTAGCAGTCCTGCTGTTAGTATTATAGCAGAGACCCTGTGGATTGTAAACCACTGAGAAGAGACGGACATTTCCGCAGACCTTGTCAGACTTCCTATGGTGCTCCCCAGACTCTATTCATGTTCACATATTCACCTTAGTGAACCTTCCGTCATTAGGAATTGTAAAGGGTTTTAAAGGTGACGACCGGGAAAACTGCAATTTAAATACCCACAGAATACATAAAGGTGGGTTGGTCTTAACTGTTTCTACCTCAAATTTTATTTATGGCAACACTGAGAAAAGGAAAAAAAAATATTACCGCTTGCTTTCATCACGCCAGTGCAGGTGCAAATTATAAATTTGTTATAAGTGGCAGATTGGTGAACCTTTAAAGTCAGCTGTGCAATGGCAAGTCCCCCCTCCTCCTATCTGCTTGTAAGGAATGATTGAGACGTGCAAACGTACCTGTGATTTCTTGCGCATCTCCGTCATCCCTGGTGCTGATGATTTAAGCAAGATACCAGTAGATATGTTGATTAGATCTCACTGGTGCTGTCAATTTTTTGCCTTGCACTCTTGTCAGTAGAGTACTCAGAGGACACAAACTGCACAGGAATAACTTCTTAATGCCAGACATTAAGACAAAAAAAATATTACCGCTTGCTTTCGTAACGCCAGTGCAGTTGCAAATTATAAATTGTTTATATGTGGCAGATTGGTGAACAGCAGAAAATGGAGCCCATTATATGCGTCTGTAGTGTACCATGTATGTATTTAAAATTTAAATTTTTCCTTAGTCAAAATACTGATCTTCCCAAAACCTGTACCATGCATATATCTTACATTTTTGGCTAGTAAGGGATACATAGTATCACTTTACAGTATTGCAGTACTACAGTATTACCTTGATATTTAGTTTCCTTATTTTCCTATAGTTTCCTTCAGGCTTCACAAATTAGAAATATACTTTCACAGTTTTGGGGCCGTGCTACTCACAATGTGTCCCATATTGTTATGTTCTAGACAGTATTAAGATATTTTTTTCATGAAGTGCTCCACAGTTTAGAAGCAATCACTAATGTTATCTCTGTGACATGGAGGATTATTAAGTTGTGGACCATGGTTGGTAAAATAAATAAATAAATAATAATCACTGAGTAGCTCTTCTCCATGAAACACAGAGGAGGCAAATTGAAATTTGAGACTCACTTACAACATGTGGGTTATTAATTGTGATTAAGCGAAGCCTGTGATTATATCCCACAAAATCTGTCTGCCAAGCACCATGAAATGGTATCTTTCAGCATTGCCTCAGCCCCTTTAATTCATGACTGAAAGCGCTTGCAGTCTAATCACAGGGCCTCAGTCCAATCTTGGATTTAGGATAACATCTGATCTGTTAGGGTAACATCTTCAACCACAGTGATTAACAAGTTCTGGTAAGACCCAAGAAGTCAACTTCAATAGGATCACCTTAAAAAACTCTTTCTATATAGTTCTTTTGGGAAATATGCCTAGTCAAATAACAGGGATTACAAAAGGCTGAAAAGCCCTGGTGCTTTATTCTCAGCTGCCACAGGTCAGATCTGTTAAGTAGATTTATATACATATGTGCAGTTTACTGTTACCCAGTGTCCAGCTAATCCACGCAACTTGCATTAAAATTTGATTTCTCCAGAATTCCTTAATGGACTGTAAGTCATTATGTGCTTTGTTGATCCTTAAGTGTGAAGATAATTGCGATGGGCAGCTTGAAAGCTGTTTGATTATTGTCTGCCGACTCCTGTGAATTCTAATGGACCTAATTGCATTTCTCCAATTCATCACCCAAACATCACTTATTTTTCTCTTTAGCCCATCTGTAATGTACCCTGTAAAAGGGAGGGGAAGCAAAGGGGGTTAATCCCTGGGTGGTGATGGATTGTCTGGGTACGGTGAGTGGGCTTCCTCATGAAGCCTCAACAGGCCGTCGCACAACGGAAGCATCAGCTATACCGTAGCATTCATTTTTAATAGGATGCAAAACGCGGCTCGCAGCCAAAAGATAATTGATCATCGGCTGTCAAAATCTAACTTTGTGATGTTTAATTATTCTATTCATGTGCGTAACATCTACATAGTGGATAGTAAAACAATTGTAAAGCCTCCTTTTAATTCCGGCTAACTGCCTTTTGCAGACCCACTTGGAAGAACTGAAGTTAAAAGTCACATTTTCATTCGTATTTAAATATGTTATTAAGATTGGTTTCCAATATGCTTATATGGAATTTGACAATCATCCATATGTCTATCCATCTCCCAACTGCTTGTCTTGGGATTTGACAATTGTATCTAATGAAAATATTCAGTACTGTATTCAGCTGTCTTTTAATTGACATTGCCAGTTCAACATAGCTAAGGTATTAGTTCTCATTGCTGTAATTATTGTAGCTCTTCTCATGTGGTAATTCTTTTGTTGAAGATGTAGTGGTTTTATCAGGGATAGAGCAGTGTAACTTGTAGCACTAGTAGTATTTGAATGGTGCTTGTTATGATGGTATGACTCATTTAGTTCTAATTTCATAGCAATCAGAATGTATTTTGGTTTTTGGCGTAGTATATTTAGAAGCGGTAGATGAATTAGCACTGGCTGCAGTGTAATACCGATATTTCTCATTGTGGTTTTTTGTGGGCCATTTCACATGCACCCATATCTGTTGTCTCCCAACGTGTTAACGCCGCCATTTACTCAACACATTTCATGGCTGTCGGGATATATGTTGCAATATCCTTTGAAGTCTTTTTTCGTATTTCTTCGTTTTTTTCTCTGTTGCCCCCAATGCCTTTTGTAGATTTTGTCATCTTGTTCTACAGAAGCCCTATTGCTCCTAAATGTGCTGTATCAAATATTCGCATTTCCCTGTTTGTCTATAGGGATGGCAGTGCGTGGTTGGTGTCTGTATACATTTAATCTCTCCACGATGAATTTTGTCAGTATTAGGGTCTGTCGTACTGTAAACAGCATAGAAGCACAAATCTGAGTTAGCAGAGAGGTCCTTACAAGAAGCCCTTTTTTGGCCATGCAAAATTATCAAAGAATCATAGTTTTAACTAGAAAAATAAACTTGCTTTACAGTTTGTTGCCATGCCTCTATAGTAACGAATGATATGTGCGTCATTCTGTGCATGTGTGGCAAGAATAATTCTGCCCAGTCAGGAGGGTGCTATTGTAAATTGGAGGGATTGTTTAAAGAGCTTATCTCCCTGTTACTCTTTGTCATTCCTCACTCTAGGCCCTGGCTTATGTCTGTCATACTGCTGAGCAGAACCCAGGGCAGTTTCTGAAGGTGGTGTCTCATGGTCTTTCCAATCAGTGTAGATTTGAAAAGGAACTAATCTTTATCTCTGTACTACGGAGCCAGCAGTGCTCAAAGCAGATATGCTAATAGGGATGATTTGGGATGTTTTTTTCCCTGCCCAAAAATGTAGCCCAAGCAAAATGTCAGCAGACTTGCCTGTAGCTACGCAACCGCTGTCTGTTACCGGCCAGCCTCTGCTTGAAGGGTCTCTGCCCTCAGAACAGATGTGAATGGTCACTATTTTCAAGCTCGCTCTCTATCTCTCCCTTTAGTGATTGCACTGGTTCGTCCCCATTATCACTTGGCCTGTCATACGTCTCCTGTCTCATGCCAGTCAAACCGGCAAGGCTTGGCACAAATTATTCTTGTATATCAGCTATCGGGTGCAAATGCAGCCCCGAGAAATGCAGACGTGGCCTGGGGAGGACTTGGACGGTGACGTGGCGGGAAGTCGGAGCCCTGCGCAGGATCACATCATCCCGCTGCCAGGTCCTTTTCACCTGCTGTGTGTTTACTTACAGGTGTGCAGTCATAGAATTTAGTCACCCATTCTCTTTTCTAAGTTTGGAGGAAGATGCAGTTCTCCAGGGGAAGAAAATAAAATAAAATACATGTGTTACAGTAACCCTGCACACCATCGTCAACCTTGTCTGAATGTGTATCCAAGTTTTCTGCCTCCCCTGAATGTTTTATCCCTCTATATTTCCCATCTCGGAGGATGTTTATGCCTACCAAGGAATATAATTCAGTGCTAGTGCCATTTTTAAGACCCACTCGACCAAGCAATTTTAAATTGCCAGTTATTCCTCTTAACCGTTGTGGATATTCAAAACAATTCTGACACTGTGTGGCCGTATAAGACAATTCAGCAAGGCAGTTGCAGTATCACATGCATATTCACCACCTGCATACATCTTCCCTGCACTTGTTCCGCCTTGTAAGTGCCCTTGGCTGCTTCATTTGGATGTGAAACCATACATTATTCAAGATGATTGAGCTGGTAGTTTGCTGCCGACGCTCTTTGCAAGCCAGGGTTCCTGGCAGTCTTGGGGAATTGTTTGTCTGCAACCATAGCTTTGAATCAAATGCCAGTTTTTTCCCCTGTAATATCAATTCATATAAGGCAGGATAGGTGCACGTTTGCGAGGCTGGGGGTGTCTTTGGAGGGCAGTGGGGTTACTGCTGTATATCTGGTAAGGCATTCTGTATGCCATTGTGTATTCGTATGAGTCCTGTACTCATGTAAATGTTAAAGTTATAGGCTGAACACTGGATTGATTATGTCAAAAGAAGGTTGTATCGTAGGCCCAAGTCTCAACAAACACAAACCAACAAACTTCTGTTCTGGGAAAGTTGTGTGTGTATGTTTTTGGTGGTTGGTGTTGCCAGTATTATCACTTATCACTGTATGAAGATCTTGTTTCATGAACGATTTTATGAGAGGAATGAAATTATGAGATATCAGATGGTATTAATCAGGCTGAAACTGAGCTTATGGCATGAAAGCTGCCTGACTGGTTCAGGCTGGTACCGGCAAAATTATTAGGTGCAGATTCCTATCAGCATGCTTTCCAGTGGGGAGGGAAGTCCCACAGATGGGCAGTAACATCATGACTAATTTTGCTTGACGCTTTTCGACTTTGTGACAAAGAACAGAGTCATTGATTCCCTATGACTGAGGACTTTTCTCATTTCTCTTACTTAAAATGTTTACACACCTATTCTTTAAATCATAATGTTGACCACAGGCCAATTGACAGCATTGCAGTGTTTTCAGTCATTTGTTAACATGGAGCTTGTAATCATCTTAATAATGTCAGCAGTTTACTGTCTCTGATTTTGCCTTGCTTTTAGATAAGCTCATTACAGCAGGATCACCTGTCATAATCACTAAGCTGTGTCAGCATCCACATGAAGATGCGAAGGCTGAGAAATCAATTTGGCCATAGCTATTTCCTCTATCTACCTGATCTCCCCGTTCCATTTCATCACATGACGTAGGCTGTACATCACATTCCCAAGACCTTTCTTTATGATCTAATATATCTAAAGTGCATCCCATCCAAGGTGTTCTTTCACACTGTATCCTGAGCATCCTGGAATAGGCTCCAGGCTTCTCCACAGCTCCATATTGGATAATCAGTTGGACGGTGGATAGAAGGATAGATGGATATCTGTGGAGTTTTGTAAGAAGAACTGCATCTGGAACCCCAGGTGTAAACATGAATGTATGATGGCCTTGCGATCCGCAGGCACTGCGATTCGGGGAGGAGTTCTGCTGCTCTCTGCAGAATGTGCATGACAAGTGCATGCTATTACAGTGACTAGACTAGTTCTTCCATCAACCAGATGTACAGAATAGCTGTCAAAGTGAAAAAGAGAAGGCGCTTCTCAGTGAGACTTTCAGAGCGAAGTAATGATATCAGAGTCAAAGACAGTCCCAGAAGCACTTGAGTATATGAACCTACCTCTCAACCTGCCAAGCTGCACATCTACGGTATGTCTATCCATCTTCCCCCAGTCATTTACTTCTGCACACAGTGACACTTTAATGAGAGGTATGCTGGACAAGGCTGAATTAATACGCTCCCTGTAAGTGAGTGAGAACTGACCACTGACTGTACACCCTGCCTGGAATCGAGAAAAACAATGTGGGGGAGTAGGGCTTTTTCTTTTTCTTTTTTTTTTTTTTTTAGCCCTCCTCCTCTACTTTTGTTCCCATATGGTGACTGATAAAAGCAAACTACATCATAAGCTGTGCAGGTGTGTCAGTAGTCAGTACCTGGTACTTTTCCCGACTGTGTGCCCAAACTGCCAGAGGTCAAGAAAAAATGTGACCTCTAATGGAAGGAGGCCATGTTGTCGCTGTGTTTGTGCCTGTGTATGCCCAGTACATGCTTCTCCATTCTACTAATTTGCTGAATTACAGTTTACATAAACAATTGATTGGTAGAGCTTACAAGTTGCACTTGATGCCTGTTTCCTGACAATACGCATGAAATGGTTACGTATGGATCAAATATCCCATAAAACCAGTTAAAAAGTGTCATGGCTTGAGATGAATTAAACCAAAGACAGCTTCAAGTCAAACCCCGTCATAATCAGTGCTTCGGGACACAATTAACAGTGGTCTTCTGAGGGCAAATTAGGATCAGTACTAGCAGAGCATAGATGGCCCAAAATACCACTAAGTCAACAAGAACGGGCATCAAAATACTGACATGATGAGCACAAATGTGGGAATATTTTATTAAGACTTATCAGGATAATTCAGGCCCATAAAAGGTGAGAAATATAAAGCGCTCTTAAACGAAATTGTACCTGCAGAATGTGGTTCTAAGGACATTTACAGTAAGTGTATATATGAATATGTATTAATTATATGGATAAACATACGTTTTGTACCACAGGCTTGATATCGCTAAGAGTCCAAGGGCATCCTTGTTTGCTTGTGGGGAATAATAAGTAATCAATAGGGTGTCAGGACTTCTGATCCCTGTGCACAGCCACTTAAAAAAACCAACTAGCATCGATGATGTTATAAATGCTTATATTACAAATCCTAATTATTCAGATGATTCTGGTTGATGATAAATGACACATTCTAGGCATCAAGCTTGTTTTTCCTTGCTTAACTAGTACTTTACATATCTACTGTATTTTAGCGTATGCCATTTTAACAGCATACAAACAAGTGGTGATAGAAAGCAAAAAAAAAAACAACTTATACATTATTCATTTTTGTAATTAATATCCAGTTGGGTTTTTTATATGACCTAATTTTAGGAAAAATAATTGTGGAGCCTCACAAAGGTATGTTCTGTATTACCATAAGCTATTAAATCAGAAAAAGGTGTGTATATTTTTTATTGAGTATTGACAGAATTTTATGCAAGCATAACTTTAATGACAGAAAGGGGGGAAATTATAAAGGAGACTTCAAAGGAAGAGAGATCTGTACCAAGATGATCAATGATCTTTAGCAAATTTTATTTTCAGCTTTCATGTATGCGCTTGCTATTGATGCTGAAGACTGGAGAAACAACAAAATGCTTTGAATATGAATTGCTGCGAATAAAAATGGCCAAATATGGATATTTATTTATGATAAATATAGCAACTTGGAGCCAGCACTTTGCCAAGATCTGTGGTTAATTTATTGTTATGTAACCTTTTTAAAGTGATACATAAGCATTTTAAGATGGTTACTAGGTTTGAACATTGTTGGTCTTTTATTTATGGCATGGATGGGATTTTATACCCGCCTTCCTAGAACTGTTCTCACATCGGGCTCTTGACTTTGGCAGTTTATGTCCCTAAAACAATATGAAGATTTTTTTTATTGATTTCATTGAACTGTTTACCAGAATGTTTTTTTTTAATATCCCTCCCCTCATTTGGTCTATTATCAAATCATATGGTTACTTCTCAGGGTGGGAATCAATGAGCAGTTAACCCAAAAATGTTAATCAATCCTCTATTTACAGCTGTACCTCAATCCGGCCATGTGAACGTACTGTATTGCTTCCAGGAATCCTTGGCCAGCGTTAACAAGGCTCAGAATAGTTTTCAAATGTAGTGCCTTAGTAAAAACTATGGCTTTAACAAGCCAAATCAGTAGTACTTATGGTGTCGCTAAGAATCTTGAGTATACTTGTTCTCATTTTTCATTTCTTGCTAAACAATCTGGCTGCTGTTCGCCTTTCAGCCGTGGCCAGGAAAGTGGAATGTCGATCTCACAGACTGATACTCTTCACTAATCTTGTTTTGGGTCATAGTTTCTCTTATTGACTCCAAGCACAGCTTTAAATGATGACCTATTTTATTGCCATTTGATGTAAGGAGTTCTTGCGTGTCTGTTGACACCGCAACATGATGAATGCACCCATTGAAATTGTGTTTGAAACCTTTAAGGCCAGCTGAAATGAATCACGGTGCTTAATGGTATGAAATTGTGTCATGATATGGCATAACATTTTGATGACATATGTCCTTAAACCCTATGGTTCTTGAGCAAGTATTAGAAATTCTGACTGATGAGAGATCCCTTTTAAATTTGACTCACTTGGTAATCTCATTTTGCTGGATTTACTAATATTTTTACCTTTGCTAGCTAGTTATTTTGTCTAAGTTTGTGTTGTATTCAAACATTACTCCAAAAACAATTGCAAATAGTGACTTAATTATACTGTAGAAAATGCCTGCATATGAGTTGACTCATCCCACTTTGATTTGTGCTGTGTCCCCTGGGTAGACTTTGGGTAGTTAGAGATGAACGTACCATTGTATGCTTACAATCAGATGCTAGGAAAGAGGAAATCGGTTTGATTTCCTGCTTCAGAAATCGATTGAATGTGAGAGAATATTAGTCAATAATTATGAAACATAACAAACTCTTGGGTATTTCAGATTATATTGGAAACTCAATGCGCACAAACATATTGTTTATTAAAGCATGCAGAGTTACAAGCTGAACTGTTATGAGTTAGCATTTGCTAATCATCTTGAAGTAAACATTCTCTTGTTTATAATTTCCCTTATGTATTGGGAACTCAGTTTTGCATCGTGTACCCAGCATTATATTTCCAAAACGGCAAATATGTAATATCATTAGTAGATTAATAAGATTGTTGGTATTATTCAAGTTACTTAGCACAGCCAGATAGTTAATGCTTTTTCTGAAATGTAGGCTTGATTCGGATAAATAAGGTTTGGAGAAGCGGCCTCTTAGCAGCACCAAAATAGGGGAAGTGATTCAGCGATTATGCCAGATGCTGGGAGCTTGTGTCAGTGAGAGGGGTGACGCTACTGAACGAGCAAGTTCTGTAGAGGTGATTCAGTGTGCTGGGGGCTAATGGATGCTTTCTTGTTGGTGAGTAGAGCACATTGGCAGCAATGCTGACTAACTGATAACATTTTGCAGATACTCTATTTTTTTTTAAATCAGTTGAAGTGATTTTGTAACATTCATATAAAAGGAATACGAGGTTAGTTCATGCAGGAGAAACCTTAAGCCATTAGCTCTGAGATGGGGGTGAAGGAAGAACCTTCTCTCATGATAACTGGGTTTTGTGGCAGGACAAGGTGATACAAGAGCGACATCTAGGTTTGTTGGCAGTCCCTGCGGCAGAGACAAGCGTATCATTTACTGGGGTTGGAAAGTCAAGGTGGGACTGATTGTCTGGCGGGAATGTAGGCGAGTTCCGACAGGGAGAGGTCGAGCTTCAGGTTATTGTGGTGAGACTTCAGACTAGGAGGCCCCTCCCAGACATGTTGAAATTTAGGGCAACATCTGTGCATCTGGGAAAAGGGACAGACAAGAAACCGCTACTGCCAGCATGTTCATTCTCTTGTAGCAGAATTCAGTCCGTTGTTTTGTACTTATCTCGCATTATGTGCAAACAGAGTGATAAAAATTTCTTGATGAGTGTCAGCTGAACATTACACACAGTACAGCAAATGTAAACAGTGCAACACGGTGATTAAGAGCATAAGTGAAGACCTTTTTATATGTGATTTTTCTCTTGCTAATGCAGAATGAACTGATGGCTTAAGGTATCCCATAGTAGCTAAGGCA
Organism: Stomatorhinus ivindoensis; assembly: GCA_019775895.2. Classification (NCBI taxonomy): domain Eukaryota; kingdom Metazoa; phylum Chordata; class Actinopteri; order Osteoglossiformes; family Mormyridae; genus Stomatorhinus; species Stomatorhinus ivindoensis. The sequence continues at coordinate 6,398,375 of JABFEB020000060.1, forward strand.
CGCAGCACATGCTTGCATGTTATGATCGCCCCTAAGCGTGAAGGTAGATAAATGAGGTGTGGAGTTTAGCGGACTGCCACAGTGCCTCTACTGAAACCATTACAAATGGAAGGGAATCATTCTTCCAATGTTCATAATGTCCTTCAGACGTTCCGCTTGCTCACCCCAACCCTGAGCTTGACGAGCACTGAACAAGGGCACGGAACTGTAGTAAAGGAGATCTGTTCGCTGTAAACCAATATTTGAATCTAAATGTCTGAATTACTGTGTTTAAGACTGGTAATTAGGAAGCACCATTTTAAATTGAATATAGCAAGAAAATAAACTAATAAGGTAGGAGGTTTGCCATTCATGTTCTGCAGTCACAAGACATCGATTGTACACAAACTCGGTATCAAAAAAGTGTTTTGTTTAGATTATTGGATTATTGTATGACATGCCAGTACAAACTGTCTTTCACTTTAGCATGTGTGTGTGTTATGGAAGTCAGCATTTTTCTGTTGTTGTGATCTATCGAATGAGCAGCGCTGCTCTTATTTCACATATTTCAAATAAACAAGGTGATTAAATATTTATTGCCATGGAGGTATTGAAATCACGACAAGGAACTTTGGGGGCGACTGGGTGTGAGTCGCGTGTATTTACCAGTGGCTCTGCTTGGTGCAGGTCCAGGCGTAATTTAGCATGGCGCTGCTCTACGTGTACTGTTCACCATGAATAATACATGACAAACATTTTAACAGATGGCCCATTATTGCCACATTGTGGGATGCTTATAATACAGTTTTTCTGGGTAAAGATTGCAGTCCAATAAATCAGCAACACAATAACTCCCAGTATCAGGTGGGACACTAGAATAACCCTATATTCGTTTGGCAACACCGCTTACTTGACAGCCAACATGCTACAAGGACAAAAACTTGAAAAATGAATATTTTTAATTGTCCTCTGTTAATTTGTTTATAGGTAGCTTTATAGCTGCTTTATACACTGATCAGTCTCAACTTTAAAATCACTGACAGGTGAAGTGAATGGCACTGGTTATCTAGTTACAGTGGCACATGTCAGTGGTGCCATTATATATGAGGCAATTGAGCAGTCACAACTTGAAGCTGATGTGTTGGATTCAAGAAAAATGGGCAAGTAGACGGATCTGAGCGACTTTGACAAGGGCTAAATCATAATGGTTAGGTGACTGACTGAGAGCTGTTGCATCATGTGGATGGCCGGGTGCCTGCGTGTCATTTACCTGGGAAGAGATGGCGGCAGGATGTGCTATGGGACGAGCCCGGCGGGGGCAATGTGACGCTCTGGGCAGTGATCCGCTCAGAAACACTGGGTCTTACTATTCATGTGTGTGTTATTTTGACACGTACCACCTACCTAAACTTTGTTGCAGACTATATACATCCCTTCATGGCCTCTTTTAGCAGGATAATGCTCCCTGTCACACTGCAAAAATTGTTGTGGTATAGTTTGAGGATCATGAATAAGAGTTCGAGCTGTCTATGTCCCGTTCCCCATTGCTTGACAAATTAAGAAATGGTTCCTGTTTTATAATGTAGAAAGTTACTTCATTTTGAATCATGGGTTTATCTTTCATACACTGTAAAGCAAAGTGAATTGTAATAACTAATGTGTAACATTCCTAAAATATTATAAACCTTTTTCAAAACAAATAAGTTGTTTAATATCCATTTGGACTGCAGATACTGTAACACCTTTTCAAAATTTGTAGAAAATTTTGGACTGCAGTTTGTTGTCAAAGAAAATGAACTTTAATGTTATAATTGAGCTTGTCATAGTATTGTTTTTTTCTTTATATGTAGACTTTCAGGGTTGAACTGGTGTAAAATAAAATTGAATTTGAAAACTTTAAAAAGACAGTCATTCTGAATGTATATCACAATTCACATGCATGTCCTGTAGCAAAGATGCTACTTAAGGTTGTATTCAGATACTAACTGCAGATCTCCTGGAATAATGTCTCAAATGGATGTCAGCTTTTGATTTGCAAAGGAAACACAACAGCTTTTTGGCAGATATAAACCTCTGTATAAGAGCAACATGTCCTTTGTATTACTTGCATATGTTAGCATTTACTGATGTACTTTTGATGTCTATAGCTGAACTAGAGTAATTTTGTTGTATCATAGCAGCGTATATTGACTGGTCAGTAACTTTATACCGAAACTAAATAATTACAAGGCATATTGATTTTGTTTCTCTGATCCATTTATCGTTAATCTATTTTTTTCCTGTCTAACTTAATCATAAATAAACATCCTAATTTAATCCCACTGGAGAACGGATGGCAGGTTGCGTCCCAGGGGCTGAGTTTGCAAATCAGACGCAGGGAGAGTCATATGATCTGACAGCCTCTGTATAGACTGTGCTCTGCAGGAGCCAGATGGACCCGAAGGGTCATTAACTGGTTGCTGTAGTGAAGCTTTTGCCACCAGCTGAGCAGCTGAAAAATGCACCCTCCTCTAAAGCGAGTCCGCAGCTGGTCATTTTCATAATGTGTGCGCGGATGCATAGGGTCTGGCTCAGAGCCTTGGGTCCAGGTCCTCGCACACTCTCTTCCTGTTGAAAACGCAGCTATAATCCACACCCTGTGTGTCTTTCTAATGCTGCATGATGTTCTCTTATTTCTGTTGTTTTCGCTGCTTTTACACTTATTGGTGCAATTGTTTTATTGGTAAAACTGCTGCAATTACAAGTACTGCAAACATACTGCTTTATTTATTGCTCCCTAATTAACACAAGCGCTTCTTTAGCTTAATCCACCTGGTAAAGTCAGAGTGTCTGTTTCTTACTTTTCGTGAGATTGTGATAAAGCATTGGTCAGTTTTGACGCAGCAATAGTGTCGTGTTGCCAAACAGATGCTGGCAAATGAACAGAGGTGTCAGCAGCGGTGAAGCACGTTAACAAGACTGACAGTATGCATCAGTGGACAGAGACGTATGCAATAAATAATCTTTGTCATTATCATACCAGAGCTACGCCCATACACAGCCTGGAGAAGCTGTGTCAGATAGTTGCATTATTTTTCTGTCAAATCCATCCTCGCATTCTCTTATTTTCTTGTCATCGCACTTATGATTCAATTAAAGAGCATCGCATTCTTCAGTCTGGCCAGCTCAAACAAGGAAAGCTGTGATTGGCAGGCGGACGCATTACTATGCAAGGCGAGCGAGAGCTGAATGGGAGATATGAATTCTTGAGCAGATATGATAAAAGAATGTTGTAATTGATTTTCTATCAGTGTTACCATTTCATTAACAGGACTAATGTGTTCATTTTCGGGCAATAGGGTTATTAAAAGCATTCCCCATTGTCATAACAAACACAAATCTTGTTTGTTTTCCTGGATAATATTTCTTTCTCTGAGCTGGAAGTCTCTGCTATTGTAAACTATTTTTTAAAATAAAATAAAATTATAATGAAAAATTCAGATTCCCAGTGCATTACGAGGTAATAGCAATATAAAAAGGATTGAGCAGAATTATCTATTATTTTTCAGGTGCAACCATTTTGGAAAGAGGGCCTTTATGAATAGTATTAGAGGCCTGAAAAGTAATGTGTTTTTTTCCCTTCACTGACAGCATACAGGCAGCGGTCGTGATCGGGTTCTTTTATGGGACAGAATTAACCACGTGGAACCAAATGCTGTTCCCCTTACTAACGATATTTACAGCCTTCTAACTTCTGACATTAAACTGGATAAGTGAGCTTGACGGGGATTTCAGGCCTCACATGCAGGATTTTGTGTGTGTGTGGGTGGGTGGTATATTTAATATTATTAAGTATGTATTTGTGGCAAATGTCCCCACAATGTGATAAAACCCTTATTTTATTTTATCAGTCAGTTCTATAAAATTTGTGACTGCAAGCTCAATCTAAAAATGCCAAAAATCTCTTTATTTCGTTTGGTTACTTATGGTTAAGGTTAGGGCTGGGTTGTCATTGTTGGGATTAGGGTTATGTCTATAGAAATGAACGGAGAGTCTCCACAAAAGATGTAGATATAGATACCTAACCTGTGTGCGTGTTTGCGTGCGTGAACGCTGTACATGAGTGGTTTACCTGTGTGCCTGTAGGTTTTGTGCCTGAGATATTAAACTGAGGTTGTCTAAGTACTTGTTAAAGGACCATCCATTATGATCATGCAGTGTTCCCATGACCTTCATAGAGACGTGCACTGAAAAAAGTCAAAGCCCATTTATAGTGGTTCGGATAAATTTGTATGAGAAGTGCCTGTATGACATTTCTTTTCTTCTGCCTTTCCCAACAGATGTTATCCATACCGTGGGCCCAGTGGCCAGAGGCTACGTCGGAAAGGCCCAGAAAGAGCTGCTGTCGCAGTGCTACCAGAACTCACTGGCGCTGGTTAAGGAATACGGCTTGAGATCTGTGGTAAGTACGGCCGGCCCGTCTGTGGTGTCGACGGCCCCAGTGACACATTGCAACAACGACATGAACCCCGCCTGGGAAGGCGCCTCTCATTGGCTGTGTCCGGGGTTCTCTCTCTCTCTGCACCTCACTGCCATCATTGCGCAGTCATTAGAAGGGCAGATGTTTGTTTATACCCAAATTAATGGGATGTTGGGTTGCTTTGACGAAACCTGACTGGCACTATAAGGCTTAGTTGACAGTTAAGAGCTTTTTTTGGGGTTCTGCTGTGTTCTGAGTCATGATACTGTTTTGGAAAAGGTTCCAAAATGGCTGTGCTATATGGGAGATGTGGCTAGGTTTGCAATGGTCTGATGATAGATCATTTATAGACTTGTCAGCAGGTCATTGATCAACTCATCTCTGACAGGGCATGTGGCCTTCTCACTTCTTTTTTTTTATTCTTTCTTTTTCCTTCCCCAACACTTTTTTCCCTCTTAGTCACATTCTGTTGTTGGCATTACATCTCACATCTGAATCATGTCATTCTGTGCCTTGTGTGCAAAGACAAAAAAAAAAATCTTTTTTTTTTTTTTTTTTAAATCACACAGCATTTTAAGACCTTGGAGCAATCTCCGTTTCTCTGTCAAATCTTATTTTTTGGTTTTAGTTTTCAGTGTGCCTACTGATGTTGAAACAGTAACCATTTGACAACCTGTTGAAGATCAAGCAAAACCTCTGTGTCAACCAAATCAAACATATCTTGCTATTCTCCTGTAACAAAAGAAGCACAGACCTTATCGGGGATGTTACTGGGTAATACTCAGACCCAGGGTGATCTGACAGTGCTGATACGAGTGACTTTTCCTTCTGTTGGACTGTTTGGCACCCCTAATTAGTTGCCAGCCTGTTGTCATCTTTTGATGTACTTTCTTGAAGGAAAGAGCCTGCAGTAAGTTTGTTGCATCTTTTGAACTCTGCAGCACATCTGCAATCTACGATAACATTGGGCATCAGAAGGCTGCTTCTGGTTTTTGTGCAAGCCTGTGCTGTGATAAACCAGCAGATCTTTGTTTCTGCAGCCATCTTGGCCACACAGTTTCTTCACTGTATGTCATATTTGTATCGAAGTTTAGGTACCGGTCGGTCTACTGCGTTGCTGATAACATGATACTTCTCAGCTCAGTTCCAGATACTGCAGTAGGCTTCCAGACCTGAGACGCATGCACTTAGTGGATTTGATCATAGACCAAAGGTGCTCACAGGCTAGACGTGTCACAGATTTATGGTGTATCCCTGTACTTGGACACTGCTGTCATTCAGGAAGAAAATTAAAGCAGTACGCAATTTACCTGGATGATGTCTGAGATAACATTCCACTGGTAAAACTTTTCTGGCAGAAAATAGTAGTTACCTTGCAGCCAAGATTAAATATATTCTCAAGTATTTGAAACTCAGTGGGGAACACATTCTGGTTCAAAGTTTACAAAATACCTATCTTCATTCTTCCTCAGATCCGCCGTCAGAACAACTTAATTTCTTTTTTGTATCATGTTATTGTGTCTTTTCTCATCCTTCACTATCCAGGCAGTGATGCATAGTGCATGTGTATCGTTAGCTTCAAGTGAATTTAATTTGTATATTTTCAGAATCCTTTTTCCTAATGCATGAGCAAATACTAGAATATTCATCAATTGTTTATTGATTAAAATCACTGACGTTTTAGCGAATTTCTGAAGGCTATATGACAGCCAAATGACCTATCAGACAGAATTACAGCTATAAATGCATTGAAGTCTTTTTGAAAAGCAAAAATATAGATAGCCAGCTAATATTATTAATATTAAGATAGTTTATTAGATTTTATTGAGTAAATAAATGAGCTTAAATGTCAGTATTGTCATTTTATTAAAGGCCAAGGCTGCCATTGGCAATTTTTGGAAATACATTGCATGCAGATTGTGAAATATATATCAAGGCTCTATTAGCGAATTCTGCTTTTAAAAGAGTATTTACTTCGTTTGCTCTCCCGGCACATCTTTCCATTTTCTGCGTTTCAGTTTCATTCAGCAGGGATGCAGTCAAAGCACGTAAGCTACAATGTACGCAAAAGAGTCAAGTGGTTTTGGTAAAGCTTTACTTAAAAAATCTCTTTAAATCTAGCCAATTCAGAACCAAATATTTTGACATTCAAAGTTCATTGCAAACTGAGAGCAAACATACCCCATACTGCTGTGTGCAGAAAGTTATCAAAGGAGACTTAAATTTAATAAAAAGAAAATATGTTTCCTAGAAAGATGTCAATGCAACAAAGGAGTTTAATAATATATGTATAAAATGCCACAACAGGTTATATATTCACTGTAAGCATTTGTGGTAAAAGTTCATACAGTATGCCTTGATCAAAGGTGTGCAAATAAGAAAGTTATATAAACATTTATGTTTTTCTTTCTAATTCTTCAACTAGTGTTTTATTAATATGTTTCAGACACATTTTAGTGATTTACCCAGTTAGGCTTTTCATTTATTTATTTAATAATTGCCATATTTATAGAATTAGATTTTGTTTTTACTCCACAGCCAAATGCCGTAGTGTTTATTTTTACAGCTGCTACAGATTCAGCAATTCTTCTGAGAAAACAGTGCTGATCTGTGATTGACTAGAGCCCAGCAGATGACATCTGACAGTGCGTTTTTGCTATTTAGTATGCCCG
>JABFEB020000060.1:6410481-6425015 GCA_019775895.2 Stomatorhinus ivindoensis
GATTCACATTGCCCATAGCCAAGATTTGCACTGCTGGCCCCATTGAGACCGATGTTTGGCATTGGCACTAGTGACCAGAGGTTTGAGTATAGCAGCCTGATTGTAAATATTGAGCCTGTGGAGCTGCTGATGAACAGTTTTTGTGGAAATAGAATATTTGAGGTATAATGTAATTCTGCAGCTGTGGTTTTATGTTTTTTAGATACAATCCGGGTTAGTGTCCGGACATCCCATTCAGACAGCTTCCTCTTGTATCTACGGTTACTCCTGTTGGATGTGGTCTGTCCTTTGTGGTGGTATGCTGACACTACCATGGATACAGGGGCTCTCGATACAAAGACTTGCTGTCCCGGTCACTGATGTGCCAATGACACACACACCAACAATTTGCCCTCTTTTGAACTTTGACATGTCTCCAATTATGTTGTGTGCATTGCAATATTTTTTGAACAGCTGGGCTATTGCTCTGCTAATTCAGCCTTCACACTCTGCTGTTATTGAAGAAATGTGCAATCAGTGAAGATGAGCCACCAGGCCATGCCCAGACCAGAGATGTTCATGAGTCACAAGACTGAAGTCTGAGTCAAGTCTGAAGTCTCCATCATGGTTCCAGTTTGACATTTATCTACATATCAAAGATTTTATCGCCTATTTTTTCCTATTAGTAATTGATGCAACTAAATGGGAATCACTGCTTGAACAGCATGTGCATGTGTCATAGTTACTACGCCTATGTTGTATACATTCTCCAAGTAATCGCTATATTAAATGCCTTTGAATCAATACAAATTTTAATTTTTCAGTGCCGTTACTTTTACATTTTTAGTAGTTACTACTCATACGCCTCTGCATACAGTAGTAACTTTGTACATATTTTCGATGTCTGTACATTATATACAGTAAAAAGGTCTCTATGAAATGACGAAGTAATTTGACATGCAAAATTTACAGTACAGTGCTGTTTTTTATGTTTTCATTCAGACTAACGGACTGTTATGGGTTGAGGTAAGGGGTGCCGAAGTATTATTCACCGATGAAGAAATTGTATGAAAGCGATAATTCATGGATTCATGCATTCAAAGCAAGACAGTACTGTTGATACATCTCCAAAGCAGGCTTTATCTAATTGGCTGATTGAAAACCTTGCTTTGTTCTCCCACACATGAGGGAGCATTGTCAGGACTGTATGCATGGTGAAGCTGGGCCCATCTGGCTTTGAACTGAAGTCTGAATCTGGGCTGGCTTTGTTTTGTTGCTGAATCAGGCTCTTCTGTCTGGACGTAGAAATTTGTCTTGCAAACAGGCATCAACATCATTTACTTCCTTGCACCCATGGTTGACCTAACCAATTACATTTTAAGGGATGCTGTTTTTTATTATTTATTTTTTTGTCAGTTTGTTCGGGTAGAAGCAGGAAACAGTTCTCATGGGGGTGAAAGAAATGAAAACATGGCATTTTAGGGTGTGCATGATCTGAACCTCTATAACCTCCTCCATAGCAGCTCGCATGAACCATGTCCATCCTGGTTTTTGTTCTTGTTTCTTCAGATAAGTCTGTCTAGCTGACACTTAGAATACCCTCAGAGCATCCTTCTGTGGCCTGTCGGGACCCAATGTCCAGCTGGAGCAAATAGGCAGGAGACACAGGTTTGTGGGTTATCACCTCTGCCTCTGGACTCATTGGCACAGAGGGAGTTGTGGCAGATGAGCGCAATAAGAGACGTGGGCCTCCCAATTTGAGCCGCGAAACATGCAGCCGACCGCTCATTAGTCATGCTGCTGACGTTCAGTCAGAGTCTGAAACCCATTTGCTGAAAAGGTGACTACGTGTGACAGACAGGAGGTCCTAACAGATTATTCGTTTAACCAGAAGTGACTGTGCTGCTCAAGTGCAGAACAACCCAATGCCACCCAGGAGGCAATGTGCCTTTTATCGTTTACTTGGCATTTTAATACCATACAGTTAGCTAAGTGCTAACACTCAATAACATAGTGGCCACGAGGAAGGACGAAGGGCCTGTCGGCTTGTGGCCAACCTCAGCTCTATGCAGAGCATCGCCTGTGAAGGTCAGTCATACACTGCAAGTCACATGTGGAAACCCTGCAATAGATGTTTCTATGCACAGAATGCTGCTGTTGGATATAGTCAAGGATGGTGCTAGTTGATGATTAAACGGTGAGCAAGTATCTTGCGAGTATCTTGAAGTACTGTAATCTTACTCTGCTCTGTTTCCCCGCACTTCAGTGTACCGTTACTGTCATCTTCAGCTGTGTGATCCATGGGTCATACACTGAGATGAAATTACAATCTTGTTTGTCACAGTACAAGAAAAAACATAAATAGAAGATAAATATGAATCTGAATGACATTTAAACACTGACAATCTGACAATTTAAACATTACATACTGAGACATGGACATAAGACACCAAAAAGTAGAGCCTAAAGAATAGTTTAAAAAACACTTCCGTTTAAATTTAAGCCTGTTCACTATAGAGTGGCAGGATAAAACAATCCTTGATAAAAGACTTGTGGTGTGTTCAGCTGTGTGTTTTCAGAAAGCAAAATAGTTTTTTGGGAAAAGGAGATTTTCTTTCTGGGTATTTGAAGGCCTGTTTTTAAACTGTCACGGTCTACCCCTCGTACAGATAAAACAATAACAAAATATAACTAAATATAAGAGGCAGAGCAAAGATATGTGTTGTACATAATTGTATTTGAGTTGTTAGGAGATGTTTTAATATGGTAATTTAGCATTTAAGAAATCATAATAACAAATACTAAATGCAGCTGAAAAGTCTGTCAGCAGTTTAACACTCCTGTTATATGCTTCGCACTGCATCATTATTTGTATGTTTAAACACTGCTGCGCGAAAATTTTATGACATGGCTGCTTTAGCCTCTGTTTTCTAAAGATTGTTAATTTCCCATGTGACTAATTAATTTACATTTATATGCTTAACACTTCACGCACTTTTTTGCCATTTTTCTTGCTCATTAATTTGTGGCTCTGAAAGTGAGAGGCACAAATTCATTAATTTAACGGCTGCGAAAAAACATAATGCCTTTATTTGAATATGTATGCATCCCCACTTTCATTACAAAGATTACATAAAATGAGTATAAATATGTTGACTGAAAAAGGTTTGGCTTCTGAACATTTTACAAGCAAATATTATTTTTTTTATTAAGAGATTTGTAATATGCCTTTCCTTATTCTTATTCTTTTATGCATTATTTGCCAGTTTTCAATTTGCTGATATTTATTCATGTTGGCCTAAGGGGAAGCTTCAGCATTAATACTATCATGCATTCATACAGAAGAATAAGAATATAGGAGTTTCAAAGCTATGCATGAAAAAGAGAATACTTGTGTTTTCTCACATGCTTCTTGGAAGTGGCCATAGTTAAAAGGACACTGCTGTTTGGTTGCTAAATTGGATGCTTGTTGAGTCTCGTAGACCAGTATTAGTCTGCCATGTCCAGCATGGGAATGGTTCTGGATTGTGAATCCTGGGAATGATACAAGGTAGCAGGCAGCTATGCTGGTCATACTGGTTAACCTCTCAGTTGCGGTTTTTTCTTTTGTCTGAACACTGATAACTTGCCCCTTGTACACAAAGACAAACAGCCTTTCTAGTAGCACCTTTTCCGAACTGTCATTAAATCGTTTTCCCTGCCTTATTTTGTTAGCCATAGGGTTGCTTCTCAGTAACATCACTTCCCTGCTTCATTAAGCTCCAAGTCTAAACTTTTTTTTATTCTCAGTGGAGTTTCAGGCTTACCCACAAAAATGCTGTGCCTGAAATAGATGTGACTGATAAACATGCACCCAGATTTTGAGGCGTTTGTAATGTGGCGTGCTACTCTGAGATTGGGCGCTTGTAGAGAGGATAACCATGGTGTCCGTTATAATGGGCGTTTTTGTAGAACCTTCAGTATCTGCCGCATTGCTCCATGATTATATGTGTAATTAATTGAGTTTTATATTCTCTGTTTTCCGAGTGCATTTTCGAGTGCGCGTGCTTTGTTGGTTTTCTCTGCAGCTGAGTGTGATGAAGGTGCTCCAGTTTCCCCATCTCATCATGGCCAGCTCTAGCCTCCCGATAAACGGCGTGCTTGTGCCTTTTGTCACAGAGGCCTTGCAAAGCTCTGTCTGTGGCCCACTTTCAGGTGCCTGCGAGGGCACCCCAAAGGTTAATTAGTCTAATGCTTTTGAAAGGTCACCTCGCCAGTCTCGCCACTCTTGTTTGTTTGATTTGGAGCATGGGCACCAATGGTCAATTAACACCAATTAGGAATGCGGCGATGTGCCACTTTTTACTAAGTAATGAGGAAAAGACACTAATTATCCACTCTGTTATTTAAAATTTTTTTTGAAGAAACAGAAATGTAAGGCAGTGAATTAGGATGTTGGTTTCGCACCTCTTGACATTTCCATGAACTACGTTCACATCTATCTGTCGTGTGAAATATTAGTGTATGTAAAGTGTGACATTTGGGCCACTTAAAGCCACAGTACCAGTGAGATGGAGGAGTGTTGGTGAGTTGGTGTAGGTGTGGCCGTTAATAAGATCTCCCCCGATGTCCCACACTCGTTTGTGAATTCCTCTCAACTTTCTCTCTCTCTCCTTTCTTTCTTTAAGGAAATGAGCCATTGGGTTGGAAATGGGTTGAGGCAAGTGAATTTTAATTATGTCGGCTTTTCTCTGTGGCACCAGCTATAGAAGCTGTAGACAGGCGTCTGCTGAAAGCTGTTGATTTATCCCATGACAGGCTTAGCGGGGCCGACTGAACCAAGCCCTTCCTGACATGGATGAGCATCAATTAAACCTGCCTGGAAAACGGAGAGCATTCTACAACAAAAGTATCGCTTTCCATGGTTAGAAATTTGGACTGACCTTTTGGGGAGGGGGGGGGGCACTAGTAGATGGCTTCCTTTTAAATTCAGTTCTCAGCACTTGAACTATTGACTTGAACTGACGATTACAGAATAAAAAATGAGTGGTGGGGGTGCGATGGGGGGGTAAGTGAAAAGCAAAGAAATATTCCTGCCAGACTCTTCAGGGTGACTTTTTGTCTGTGATAATTAGTCATGATTGGCTCCTTTTTATCCAATCAAATTACAACAGTGCTGTGCTTGTTACTGCAACTGTGCCTTTTGTGGAAATATGCAGATTCCTTTACAGTGATTTATAATTAAGTCATGGGGGGGGCGGGGGGCAGGGAGCAGGGGCAGTTGCAGATCCTGGGGGTGGTACAGGAAATGGCCCTGTGCCTCAGTGTGTGAATAATGTGTTTGCCTTGCAGACCAACCTTGAAATTGCTTGTTGGCAGTTAGACGCTTATTTCTAAAATGTGGTGAATACAGAATTTTAGCAAATGAACACCAATCAGTGCGAAAGTTTTCTCTGTGAGAGGAAAAGGTACCATTTCCCAGAGTAGTAGCTAATTTCCTCCTTTTGAATAATGAAATAAAGTTAACAAGAATCTTGATTGTTATATTCATATATTTAAGTACACGGTACAAAATAAGCCTTTCTGAATCTTCTGTAAAGGAAAAATCAAGCACTGAAAGTTGTGTATGCAATTGAGCCAATGCATTTCCAGAAGGTCTCTGCTGCCACAACTCCAAATCAGCAGGAGACAGAAAGTCCTCGTTTCAGATGTGGATTTTTGAAGCGTCTCTGTGGTCACTTGATTGCTGCTGATGTGCACAGTTAGTCTGAGCTGTTGTTTACAACAAGTAGATTTAGTCTGTGAATATCTGGCCTGGCCAGCTGAGAATGAAGAGGTTTAAACTGCCAAAAGAGTCCAACAGAAAGAAGACCGCACAGAAAAGCTACACCTAGCGCCACTCTGCTAACGTGAGATGCCAGGTTCCATGTGTCATATGTCATGAGTCACACACGATCACATTATTCCCATTTGATGTTATCACTGTAGACCTATGGAAGATGATTCATCTTGGGACGTTATATTGATGCATTTTATTCTTGTCCTTTAATTCTCATTCGGCATCTTTTATTCAGAACGAATTAACAGCAGCTGCTTAGAAGTTTTAATGCAACAACTATAATAGTAAATCTCATCTGTCTGTTGTTGTTGTTAATAACATCCATAGTGTTACTTTGTAACGTCAGCAGAGGACATGCATTTGTTGCATGCTTCCACTGTGATTGTTCCAGCAGATTGATTTCTCATGGCGGTTGGATTCCTCAGGCTGAGATTGTGTTTACATCATTACCGTTAATTAACGAGCAAGATGTGTGCAGCGGGGAGTTTTTCCACGGACAGTGCCGGACAGTGCTGTCATTTGGGTGTTTCATTATAAATCGCACGCGATTGCCACGGTGCCAGGAAGTGCGGCGTCATGTCTCCAACACGCTTGTAGGACAACACCCCGCGTCATTCGCCTGCCAATAGCTGTGCCGAGAGCCAGGACGATCTGTTTTTTGGCTGTTGGTTCCTCTGTCACAGGCTGTCATCATTTACTGTGCATAGCTGTGCTAACAGTATACTGCCTGTAATTTTTTTAAATTGCCGCTGAATAAATAATTATGCAATTATGCAAATTGGCAGTTTCTTTTTTGATGGGGTCTTTTCCTAGTTCATGCTATTTTATTATGTCGCATTTTTCAAAATTATTAGCAGCGTTTTCTCGTGTTCTCAGTTTGTAGATGGAAATTGGTGTCGTGTGACGAAAGACCACACTTCTCGTTTCTAACATAAGGTCTTTTTATCCACGGGGGGGTTCAGATTTCAGCGTAATGCTGGCCTGCAGCCTTTCAGGCTGTGACGCAGCAGTGAGCAGACATGAGAGGCGGAGCCCAGTAGATAAACTATCATCTTGGCAAGAGCTTTTCTCTTGTTCTGGAGGGACCAGGGTTTCTGTTTTTTTTCACCATAATGCGAAGCCCTTGGGGGCACATCGCACCTAAAGATCCAATTACTGCTCTAAGTATTGGTCGAATAAATAGGGACCTGGAGACTGGGGAGAGCTGCTTAAAATCTGCTTGTTGGTGTGAGCAGGTGCAGTTACCCAAGCATTGCAACTGGCAGGATCCCACCCATTGGAAGCAAGATGACCTGGCTGGACTGAGCATTAATATCTGCAACTCTGTGATTAATTATCTCCACTTTTTAAAATCTCATCTGTGTGGCAGTGGATATTTTACTTTTTCAGTTGCCCGTATAATAAACTGGATACATATGTGACCTTTTCATTTTATATTCCGTTCACATCTTGTCCCAGACCAGAACAGAAAAGATATTAGTTCAGCCAAGCCAGACACCAGTTCATAATGAATGCCTTCCCACCTTTACAGGAGAGCTCTGCGATAAACAGCTTAGGCTGCCTAAAGAATGTTTTTGAGGGCTCTGTGTTTTGAAATGACAATATCAGTTTGGCAAAGTTTTGTCTGATGATCTAGGGATTGCTGATAACACATTGCTTTCATCCAAAAACACGCTACACATCTTTCACTTGACCTGTTTGAAGCTGGAAGTAATAAATCCTCTAAAATGTATATCCGTGACATTACGAGAGTATTGATTGGCGTTTATTTTGCAAGATATCTCACCTAAGAGCATCTCTGTTCTGTCCTGATGATTTAACCCCTTTCGCAATACCCTGGGTGTGCAAAGGTGCAGAATACTGAATACTGGAAAGGTGTAGCAGGCTCAGGTGATAGTGCCACCCACTGGTAGCCATTTCGGGTGCATTAACTGGTTTGTTATCCCCCCAGTGTAAGAGTAATGTATGCATATGGCACAGGTGCACGGAATGAGTCACAGCGGAAACTGCTCCAGTATTAAATTTCCCTATGCTGTAAAGAAATAAAATGTTAATCATATTCAATAACAGCCAGGTAATTGCAACTGCTCGATACAATTAGCAGCATATTATTTATTTAGGGTGGGTGACAGCTGGGTTGGGGCTTAGCGTTGCTGTGCTGCATTTTGACCCACCATTTTGTGGCACTGGTGATCTTGGGAATGAGGAGATGAGGGACAGGCTTCTGGAGAAGAATGGAGCTCCATTGTCTTCGGTACTTGAACTCGTGCAGGGAATTCTCTGGCATTTACGTGGATATGAATCCATTGTCTGTGAATGCTTGATGAAACATGTTTTCATGTAACCTGTGCTGCCTTGGACTGGATCAGCTTATCAGTTTTTTAAGGACAATAATCTTGTTAAGAGTATTTATTATTTATGGAACTTCATTGAATTTTAAATTCAGGAAATGGGTTCATTTGGTTTGGAAATTCACTTCCCTGCACGTTTTCCCTATTGAACGGGCAATATTTTAAATTTCTTCTTTAATAATTCCATTAGAAAAGTTTGTGCTTTATCTTCTAATAGACTCTGAATGCGTTTAGCCAGGTGGTATCTTATAATCCGTGATTCTGAAGTCATGCTGGGGCTCCTCTCAACCGCGCAGAAGCATCCTTACTCTCCGGGGGGGGGGACTTTCTCATCTCGCCTTCACAAGTAGTTCATTGTTTCCTGTATTTCCTGCTGCGTTGAGTTTCTGGTGCGTGGAGGTGGGGTGGGGGTAGCTTTCCGTTTACACAAAACACCTTGTGCAAGTTGTAAACGAGCGTCATTTAATTTCATTAGAGACGGATGATTATTAATCGCGTATAATTACAGATGCCAGGACTAGCTGCCATCTCTGACGCTTGTATCTTTTCCAGCCAATTATTCAGAGAGTCGGCCAGGAACAGCTTATGTTTTTTGTTCTTTTTTTCCTCAGCAACCTGTTTGAGGCTGATGAGATCTGCTCCCAGCCTGGTCATTATTTTACACTCCGCATTCACTCTCCACATATTGTTGGTTAAATTCCTCGTTACCACACCAGTGTGCTGTAAGACCATCAGGGTGAAAAGTGAACATTTGCCGGAGAAGGTGCTCGTCGGGAGGCGAGGCATGTTAACACATCCCTGCGTGATTCTCTAATCAGGGGCCCGTTCCGCCCCCCCCCCCCCCCCCCCGGCCCATTTCCGGCGCCGTGATTGCATCTCAAGGTTACTGCACACGAAAGCCGTCTCTCGCACGCTCAGCCCGCGATGCCCAACGCAGAGTCCTCTCCATTCCTGGTGAGACAGTGATATCAATGCTTGGTTTAACGAGCAGAGTGAGACTGCCATCATTCTGCCAGAGCAGGTCGCCAACGATCATGTGTAGCTCTGCTGTTTGTCTGCCACTTACAGCATGAGGCGTCATTCTAGGTAGAGCGGGACGCTCCCCAGCTGGGACGCACCCAGGATGGGATGCCAATCCATCGCAGGGCGCACACTTACACACTATGGGAAGTTCAGATATACCAGGTAGCCTTACTGCATGTATTCAGATTGCTGGAGGAAAGCCCACACTACCCAGAGAGGAGAACATCCCACCCCACTGGGTGAAGGTGGGATTCGGAGCCTTCGCCCTAGAGCCGTGCCGCCCAGTGAGTCACCATGCCAGGCTGCTACATAAATGAATAACTAAAACGGTGAATTTTCACGTACTGTTTCTTATCAGCCATTTGGAAGTAGTTGGCCCCAGTAGCTGTACCTACAGTAACCCTGCCTCCAGATTTCCTCAGAGACACTAGCATGGAAACTGACATGGGCATCCACACACATCTTGAAGACCAATCTACATCTTGCTGTCTGTGTCATAATTAATGACCGAGCCTCCAGTGCAGTTTCCTGGAGTGCTGTGGAAACAGCAGCTAGCTGACCCCCCCCCCCCCCCTCCCCCAGACTGGCTGATGGTGTGGGCTTGTTTCAGTGCTGCAGATGTTCACAACCTGATATGGCACTGATGGAGTCGTTTCCGTATCTATTTACACACGTGTTTAAAGCTTTAATTTCAGTTTAGCCTCCTTATGCACTTAGTCAGGCACATCCATTACGCCGGTGATTAGTTATATTTTTCTTTCTGGAAATGACAAACATTGATTTGAGAGCTTGTTCCTAGCAGTAGCCTCCACTTAATGGACTGCTGGTCCTTGAGGTGCCATATTCCTTTCACCTCCATATATATTTTTTTAGTGGTAATTAAAAATGATGTGGCATGTTAGCATGAAATCATTATTAAGTCCTTGAGTAATTATTTTCAGCAGTAAATTTATGACTTAAGTGCGTGCTTCAGGTTGTTACATGATGACCTTGGCTTCATTGATGTCAGGAGACCTCAGGTATTGAGCTCTGAGACTGGGTGTGAAACATGCGTGGTAGAAGTATGTTCTAGTCCGTGTGGAAAATGCCTGGTGTTTTCCCATTTTCCCTCTGATCTCCTGCTCTCTGCCATACTGGAATTCACTTGACTGCACGTCGTCTTTGCATTAAATAAATTCTGTCAGGAGAATAATAGAAAATCAGACTGCCGTGCGTGATAAGCTGTATCGACTTTCACAAATGGCAAATTCATATACACAAAGAGTCCCATCCCAAAAGGGCCAGAAGATGGAGTAGTGGTTAAGGTTCTGCTGCAAGCACAAATCCCAGAACAGGTCTTGCTGTTGTTGGCTTGAATATCAAACTTGGTCAGCTGTATAAATACGCATATCAGGAATGAATCAGAATGTAACTGGAAGCTGTGCGGTTCCCTTTAAATGGAACGCATCCACTGAACAGATGTTTAGTATAATGATATGACTGTATGGGTTGTAAAGTCACATGTTTTATTGATTCATAAAATGCATGGATTTTTTAGTACTAAAAACTAAAACAGACAGTTTAACAAATGCACTACAGACAACCATACAATTTACGTGCCACAGAAACACATTCAGATAAACACATAACCCTACATGTGAAATAAAACTGTAATAAAACTAGATGGGGAGGGAATCGGATGCATCACCAACTTTGTGTCCTGCGCACTGTCCCCCCTCTGTGGTAAAGCAGCTATTAATGGCAGTTCACAGCGAGAAGAGCTCAGCTCAGCATCTGACTGTTCAGCATTTAAGTCCTTCCTGTCTTGTAGTAGAGAGTTTATTGCTGAATCATCGTTAGTGACTTTTGCTCCAACCTGAGATCAGCTCAGAGGTGAACTCTTATTATTTTTTTCCATCACTTTGCTGCTTCCAATAATTGTTTTTGCTAATAGTATGAGCTTAATAACAATTATAATTTCATGTTTGATTTAATCAAGCATGACACCATTATCTAGGTCTTTATGGGTGTAGCTCAGAGTGCAGCACAAAGTATTTAACTGATTTCGTATTGAAATTTTAATTCAGTTTTATTTTTAAACCTGTGACACATCCTAGACTGATGCAAAATTAATTAATTTTGAATAACTTCAAATATTGCAAAACTAATTCAACCACAAGCATGTCAATAAAAAACATTGTGGCAGGTGGCGTGAAACAGTCAAAAGAAATGCAGGACTTTGGGAATCGTACGGTGTGTTTCTGCACACACGAATCTGTGTTTATGTCAGTGCCTGTCGGTCTACTAACCTGTCAGCAGATGTCAGCTAGATTTGGATGTAATGTAAAAAAGATTACCACGGGATTTCTAACACAGTATTGGCCATGGCGGGGGGGGGGGGGAGTTGTACTCCAAGTCTTGTGCAAACAAAGCCCTTCACGCATGTAAGGAAAATCGGCATGGCGTTCCATGTGCCGTACTCCCAACGGCGAAGCTTTCAACTTCCAAATGCCTTCATTATGTGCCGTAATGGAGCTGAAAGGTTTCTGAGGTCAGCTTGCATGCCAGGCGAGTTTGGTTCTGCGGTTAGCAAAGAGACGCAGGCCGCAGATGCGAGCTGAGCGCTGGTAGGCTAATTTTATCTCGGCTTCGCTGTGACCACACCCACTTGGATGCTTTATAGAGAGTCCTTGTTGTGATGCTGACGGGCTTCCTCAGTGATGCTGCAGCGGCTGCTTGTGAGAGCTGCCTTTTTAGCACATGTACCCTTTGGAAATTTGCTGGAAGCTGGTCCATCATTCTGAAATAAATACCCAAAAAAAATTATTCTGGGGCACGATGGCTTCATGCTGGGTTTACCTTGTCAAAGAATTTCTGCCAGTTGATGGTTGGATATTATTGTGCTATTGGTTAGTCTAAAGCCCTTTTCTTGTTTGTCAGAAGGTGAATGGCTTCTTTTGAGCAACACTAGGAATTTGCATGAAACGGATTCAAGACAATCCTCTGTTGTTAGCTACAGTATAGGTAATAGTTAACTAGGTTGGCATTACATTCATTAAGGATATATGAGTGGCAATATTTTTGTGTTGAGAAGAGATAAATCATACTGCAATACAGTAGAGTATGCAGTCAAGCAACACAGTCGAACTATTCACCCTGGACAGAGGCTGCTGTTCAGGATAACCTGTAAAGGCGACGCTTTACTGCGTCTGGTCTCTCCCACTCGTTCTCCTGTGGCTGTAACAGGAATACCTTCCTCCTGACTTGCAAGGCACAACTGCACAGTGCAGTGGTGTGAAATGAAAACAGGACATTTTTACAGCACATTACCATATGTGTTGGCTGCCATGCAAAATAAGCACTGCAATTAGAAAGGCAGTTGGTAAATTTAGAAGCTAATTAATATGTGATCAATATTCATGAAGATAAAGAGAAAATCCTAGGGCCTCAATACATGAAATTCACATTACAGTAGAAACTAATTACAACATTCATTAGCAGCAAACATACAGTGTCTATAATGTTGTGAGGCTTATTTGTACTTTATATAAAATAAAACTGAACTACATGTGAACATTTACAGAATATGTGATGCCTTGTGTTGTATCAGGCAGTTCACAGATGTACTTAGATTTTCGAGAGACAGTGTCACTCAACACCCCAGGGAGGTATGTGGATGTATGTGGTCACTCCGGGCACCGGTCAGAACCGGACGTGGACTGGACCACCGTCGAAGTGCCCCGATTTGTTGATTCCCCTGCCGCTTGCCACTTTGCTCTGCCAGCTTTCGGCCGTGCAGCCAATCAATCAGACTGTGGCGCGAAAATTATTGACTGTGACCTTGAGTGAAGTGAGCTTGTAATTCCCTCATTCTTCTCAGCGTTTCTCATTTGGAGCTGCACCTGTGCCCAGCCCCCTGATAACGAGATCCCCAAGCCCATTTTGGAATTCCAGCGAGCACGTGAAACGTGCTTGTCCCGTTCTGATCCAGAGAGCCTCAGCAATCACCAACTCACAAGGAAGATGGGGGCTGACATTAATTGTGCTCGGCGGTAATACAAATTTCAGTCAAGTGAATATGGTATTGTTCCTGTTATATGCCCAGGGAGACTGTTCTCATAGCCAACCATTCCTGAAGAATTTGCAAACGTTTAGTGCTCTTTATACCATCGTTTTTTTCAGTTTCTTTTGTTTTACCTTGGAGTCAGTTAAAATGACAAGTCTGCTGACAGTCACATAGCTATGGGTTTTTACATAATGCAGGTATCTGTTACCATTGAATAGATCTAGTCATTGTTCTTGTATTTCTTGAAGAACGTGACCATCAAACACTTTTTCCACACTGTGCTGTAGGGTCTAGAATTTTCTGGACGTCACCATGTCCTCTTGGGTTATTCCTTTCAGTATTTAAAATATTTCCACTCTGTGTTGGTGGTCTTGTGCTTGCGGAGGACAGTGCTCAGATTGCTAAGCAGATGCGGTCATGTCCTTCTCTACTGGGTGCCAGAACATTGTTATGAAAGGAGCAAAGCTTTTTTTTGCATCTGTTTCTAACTTCGATTTACACCTGTCTTGACACTTTCATTCTTTCTGTTGTTAAATTCAGTACTTATTTGGTGATGTTATGGCAGTATGGTAATATGACAGCCTATAATCACCAAATGCTCTTAATTGCTTGTGCAGTGAAAGTTTCCGAGAACACCCCAGGCATATTTCAAGTCACCCTGTGACTGTCATGTTTGGGTCTTGAGGGACATTGAAGTTAGATATTCCTCAGTGCACATTTGAGAGAAACTCAGGTTTCTGTCTGCTTTAATGCACCACTGCTGCCAATAAGGTCATACCAAATACTATCCATACATCCATTTTCTATACACGCCTGTTCTGTTCATTGCTAAATATTAATATACCTTATAGTAAAAAGCAATATTTTCCACAAAACCTTAAAGACTCAAAGCATGTTTTCTGTTAGATTTGGAGACCTAATCCTTGAACCTCTCTCCTATCCTTCCTGCCACAGGACTCTTAATGGATAATTGAAAACTGAGTACAACAAAAAAATAAACTTTTGCAGCTGCTTGGTTTGGAGTGTTGGTGTCAGTTAAACTTCAGGATCAACCCAGATGGTTGTCAGGAAAAATGAGGACTGAGTTAGTTTCTTCTAACCCTTTGCCACTGTTGCAAAGGTCAGCATCGAGTAGGTCACTTTGGGAGTTCTGAATCTCTTCTGGCAATGGAGATGTATGCTTTGGTCATGTACAGTGCTAAGGGGTGGGGACTGTTGTCATTCTCAGGCCTGCATTTGTGAGAGTGACCATCAACTTGGCCTGTGAGCACAGCTTTAGTCAATTTAATTATGGCTGCTTTTGGATGGAGGAAGGAAT